>JAWWES010000169.1:6170584-6249880 GCA_035583135.1 Lophotriccus pileatus
GGCACAGGGAGGGCAGACTGGCACAACCTCTGTATTTGTGCTGAGTTGTCTATGCATTTGTAGGCAGTGACATACTCTAGGAAACCAGAAGACTCCTCAGGAAGAGTTAGCCCTTCTAGCCTGCCAGGAAGGCAGGTGTCTGTAGCACGTGAAGGGCTGCATTCAGCCTGGGGAGAAAATTGGAGAAGCCCTAACTCAAGGAAGGTGGAAAGGCTATCGGGGTAACTGAGCACTCCCTTAGTATTAGAGTTGAATGGCATCAAATGAAACTAGTACATGGCAGGTTCACAACCAAGAGCATCTCTCCACACCAGTGTTAACTGAGCTGCAAAATTTCTTGCCAGAGAGCACTGGCTGGAAAGTCACACAGTTCCCAGATGAAACCTTTGGGGAGGAAACCTGTCAAATATAGATCATAACCTCTGCTTCAGGGACTTAATTCCAAGACACTGCAAGTTGGGAGCATACCACCAAATATAATTTTGTTATTACCTTTGATTTATGTTTCCTGAAGATTTCCTGTAGTATTCCATTGCTGTGTTCCAAATATTAGTCTTTTAGAAGAGGGCAGATCCATGAAGTGACTGAGTGTACAGACAGAAAGACTGCAAAATAGACACCCCTTTGAGCACAGGAGCCAGACTCGGGCATCAGCTCCTGGGACTGGGACAGATTAGTCCTGCCCTATATTCTTTATGATGAAATGTGGCCTCACAGTCTACAGTGAATGCTGATTGTTGTTCTGGATGATGCTAAATCATATGAGAATACACAGCACGAATACAGTGTCTGCCAGGGATTTCAAGTCATCTTGGATCATTTTGCCCTAACCAAGCACCTGAATAACACATTAGATTCAGCTCTTTGTTGAACCCAGGGTCACCTGTGCTGCCCTGCTCTTTACGAGTCCTTTTTGCCTGTTGGGAATTACTTACTTTCCAGTTCTGGAGCTGCACAGTAGAATATTAAAAAAAGAAATCACTGCTATGAGCAATGATAGTAGTGATAGTGATATGGAGGTATGTCTTGCCTTGAGTGTGTCCATCAGCCTGTTGCTGACTGTAGAGAGCCAAGGTAAATACTGTGTCCAGACATCACTTCTGCCTGCCCTCTGTCTTGCTTCTTACTCAGCTTATTTTCACAGACAAAGCTGACAAAGCGCCATCACTTAGTGTGATCCATGTTTCTTCTATTGCACTGGGAATAATCTTTCATTACTATAAGCTTTTTCAATTTTCTTAAGGCCTTTTACCACTTTGCCAGCGTAGCATAATTTATTTTGTTGAGTGGTTTACACGTTAAAGTGTGTGAAGTTTTATTTATATGTCTCTGATGAGTTCCTTCCTGACTAGTGGATCAGTGTTGTGGGGTGGTTTTTAATGTAGCTTTCTGCTTTCACAATGCAATTTTTCACCTAAAATTGAGACTTGAAACCTGATGACTTCTGCCACCTCACACCAGTTCAATTCTCAGCTCCAGCAGACAGACCAGAGCCTGGCATCCTCCCTGCAGCAGGAACAGAGCTGAGGACCCTTCAAACAGCAGCCTGCAAACTTATCCCTCTGAGGTGCTGTACTTCTGTTTTCTGGCTTCGTGCCCTTAGTTTAAGTTGCGTATTTTTTCCATGTATTTTTATATATAGTTTAAAAAGCTTAGTCTCTGTTTACTCTTGCTGAAATGGTTCTTTCCTCCCCATACACCCTCTTCCCTCTTGAAACTTAAGCTTTTTGTAAGTTATATAGCAAAGTGTGGGCATTAAGTGTGATTATAGATGACTGTGGGTGTATTCATATCACTATACAGGGAAAATGATGGTGACTGAGAGCTTCTGCAGCACCTGAGGTAGGACAGACCAAGGCACAGTCAGAGCCATGAGGCACTGCCCAGCTCTCACTATTTCTTGTGAAAGAAAGAAGGGGACACATTCCTCCCAGATATGGGGATACCAGATTGCAGTCACAGCACATCACTTAATCTACCATAAATGCCTTCTGGGAACTGCCCAGGTTCAACTGAGAGCCATTTTATGTGAGGCTTAGGGACAAGGTTTGTTAACAGAGACCCACACCTTGACAGAACACCTGTGCTTGTCAAAAGAGTAAACCTTAAGTCTATTGGTACTAAACTAAGCTGGCCAGCAAAAATAACAGCTGGGTTCAGAGGATTTAACATTCTGGGAGAAGAGGACCTTCTGTCCTTGCCCTGCCTCAGTGGCATCCTGTTTGGCAGAATAGTTCCTTGGAAGTACTGTGCATGCTTCACCACCTTTTGGACTGGTAAGAAAAAAAAGGAAAATAGTATTTAGAGAAGGCTGAAAAGTGTATGGTAGGCAACACCAGGAGAAAGAAGGGCTTGTTGTTAGATGCACAATCATCACGAGTGGATTCATCTACATTCACCTTAACTGAGAAGAGTCTTTGCAAGCCTCATGCCCTCAGTCAGGCCCAGGTCCTCCCTTGTGTACCATCACCCTCTGACCTCCAGCTGCAGGAAAGCACTGGAGCAGCTCATTAGGCAGTACCACAGGTGAGGTGAGTGGTTAGGACAACCTTCCCACCCTTCCCTTTGGCTGAGTGCCACCTGCACAGATGGCTTCCTTTTGGCTCCGCTTTCTGCTGAGCTGTACCTATTAGAGGCTGCCTCAGATCAAATCTGCCTTTGCAGAGCTAGCTAAAACAGAGCTTTGTGGCTAGTTGGGAAAGAGCATCATATTCCCTTGTAAGTATGAGGCTCCTTTTCTCTGCTTTGGGGTATTTTACCTGCTTGTTGAGTGTTTTGAGGGTTGCCAAGAGAATAGGAAAATATGTCAAACAAAAAAAAAAACACATTACAACATCTAAAGAGGGTAAATAAAAAGCTGAATGGGCTGTTGAAATACTAATTCAAGCAATAGGAGTGGCTGGTCATTGACTTTTTTGTAGTAGACCAGGCATTGCTATAAAAGCATATTACTAAGATTAATTAACTTAACACCATAACACCTCTTTTAAGTAGGTGGATTACCTCACTGAATGGGGAAAAAGTAATAGAAAGGAGTACTCTGTGGAAGTTAATTGTAAGTACATCAGCTGCACAGAGCCCCACACCTATTTGTCTTCACTCACTGTATAAAGCTACAGCACAATACCCTTCATAGCTTTGAGCAAAGCATTTTCTCTGCTATTAGTGACCAGCTGGGATTTGTGGTCACAATATCCCACATGGCAGCTCATCCTTACAGTTATTAGATGTTTTACTACTCGTTCCTTAATTAAACACCTCTTTCTTTAGCACAATAGTGTAGTATAGCAGCAGGGAGCAGAGTCTGAAGTCCAAAGATGATGGGAATTTACAACTATTTTCTTAACAGAGGCATCCAGTAATGTTATGAACTAGTACAAACCAACCCCAGTGAAACCAGGAGAAGAAGCCTTATACCCAGCCAAAGTCTTAGATGCCAAAACTGGACAGAAGAAGCTGCAAGACATGCTTGGATCAGTCTAGGAACAAACATACAGGTTAAATAAACATGGTTGACCTAAACTGCTCACAGCGGGTAACCACTGAAGTGCCATGGGATGGAAGATTTCATGCAAAGGAAAAAAGGTTCCTATAAGGTCTTGGAAGATAAAAATTTCCTTTGCCAGTTTCAACTTTTTACATAAAAGAAAAAAAATACAAGTTTAAGCTAGGTAAGAATGAAGCACTTTACCTTTTGCTTCCTTTAGCTCTGAGCACTGCTCTTGCCCTCCATCAACAAGCTCTGAAGGGATCACCTCTGCTGCTGCTTCAGCTTTTATAGCCCTCCTGTCTTTGCAGTCTCTCCCCTCCTCCTCCTTTTCCCTGGGCTTTATTTCATTGGGCTTTAACCTACTAGTTCCAGCATAGATTTTAATTGTTATAGCTATCTTTTTCTGCTGAAATTGTGTTCTATTAAGCACAATAATGCCTTATTGCTTTCATTTTGCAAGGAGGAGAGCTTGATTGAAAAAATATTTTTAAATCTTAGTGGAAACCTCATAAGCTTTGACACGTTCTTCTGTATGGAGTCATCTACTACAGCCCTATGTTTGGATCTCAAAAAGGGCATCTCTTCAGAGGATCTTGAGGAAAAAAGGTAAGAGACTTCTGTTGATCATGAAAGAAAGAGATAGTGGTGTTTAATCTTTTTGTGTCTGCTGCTGCTTCACCTGCAGTCCGCAGCTGAAGTTTTCCTGAGATTGTTCAAATATAACATTTTTTCCTTGGTTCCATTAAGCAGCAAGGCCTGAGGAAAAAGTGTGTTTCAGTGTTGTTGTCCTTTGCACAACAGAAGGAAAACACTCCCTCATGGTTGCTCTTTGACCTCCCGTACAGGTGACACGTTCACCGCTTCCTTGGGAAGCGATTCCTTTGATGCTCCATCCGTCCATATCACACACTGCATTTGTTGACAGCCTCTGGTTTTGTAGGGAATACATGTGACTAAATATATGAGGGAATTATTAGAGCAGTTCCCATGCTTTGGATGTGTTCATCTGAGACTCTCTGGAGCTGGATGCTTTCTTTAGCATGATGAAGCTCTTGAGGGTGCTCTGTCAGTCTGGTTTGTGGTCCAGGCTAGTGCTCCTTGTGCTGTAATTCTACCTGCTGTAGGGAAGATTCCTCCTGCCAGAAGAGTGATTGGTAGTTCATGAAACAGGTCTGTATATGTTTGTCTGGTTCTGTTTCCATCTCTGCTCCTGCCAGCCCTTCTTTTTGCCACCAGGGTTTGCTGATGGGGCAGGGACCTCCCAGGTCCTCCAGGGAGTCATAGGACATTAAGCCTCCAGTACTGATGTCTCAGCTGGACTATTTTACCTGGTCAGAAAGTCTCATGGGGCCAGTTGAGATCACATAGCTTGTAATTTTATAGCCAGAAATTATTAAAATAATTATAAGAAATTAATAATAATAAACCTTCACTTACTTTAATGTCAAATCTTTTTGACACTGATAATTCCTCCAGCTTGCGTATAACTCCCATAGCCTGAAACCCTCCTGAATGAGTCCCATGCCCTCGGTTCCACAATCTCAGGGGTAAAACCTGAAAAGGTGAAGGGCTTTCTGGGCCCTCATAGGAGATTTCATTGAATGGGAGAATCTTTCCTTTGGAAGCCACGTTATTAAAATGGCAAAGTCAAGCACATTCGAAATCACGGCAAACGCTGTGAGCCTGTCACTTTGAAATTGTAGGGGCAGATGGTGAGAAACTTTCCTGCTGGCCACGGAACTTTCTGAAGGCTCAGTTACTCAGACCAGACTGATTTTTTAAATTATTATTATTATTATTATTATTAATATGTTTTTTGTGGGAACTAAACTTGGATTACCTCCCATTTGTCACAGGCTCAAAGCACGTATCACCTAATATAGTTCAGCTGCTTCATGGTAATGTTACATCCCAGAATAACCTTTTCCTTTGACTGTGCCTTTGGTAAAGCAAGGAAGCCTGGAAATTTATTCCTTGTTCTGTTCTTCCTCCTCAATCTTAGCAAGCCCCAATTGTAATGCAGTGGCATGTTGGTTTTGTTTTGTTGGGTTTTTTCTCCCCAGGAGATCTGAAGTAACAGAATACTTTCAGGACAGGGCTTAAAATCTAGGCAGCAGGACAGTCCCTGTCCAAACACAAAGAATGACTGGAAGAATAACCAGTGGTGGGTGTGGGCTGGCTACTGAACCAACAGCTGCCTGGGATGTGCCCATAACACGCTCTGAGGCTGTTCAGAATGTTGGGATTTGTTTTTGTTTATCTGGGTGCTACTGAAGAAGCTTTCCTTTCCCTGGTATTTTAAAGGCATGTGTTGTGACCTGTCACTTGCTGGATTTGTTTGATGTGAAATCTGAGTCTGGCCATGGAAAAGCACACTGCAGGAATGTGTTTATTTTGCTCTCTGCTGGAGGTAACACTGAACAGCTTAGTTTCCAGTTTCCTTGTAGTTTCAGCTCAGTGTTGTGTTGTAAATGTAATAATCACATTTAGGAGGAAAACTGTCACATGTGGTCTACAAATAGAAGGCCCAGAGCCTGCAACTTCACTTTAGCTTCTCCCAGGCAAACAGCCACGTTCATACAAAACTTGTTGCAGAAATGGTGCTGAAAATACCAAAGCTCAAATTCACATCTTCCTTAGACATTATGAGCTTCTCTAAATCACATCTACTGAGACTGTTGGCTTCATCAGCTGGGAGATACTCTCCAGATTACAAAATACCAAATGGATTTTAAGGCCACTTACTCCTAAGAATTAAAGAAATCAAACCAAACAAGCAATGGAACCAAAGAAAAATAATTTTTGAATGCTGCTTGGCTGCAGAGGGGTTGTAAAATGGAATCATTTGCTTGCAAACACTCCCTCTGTTTAAAATAACTGTTAGATACATGCAGAGAATGCTCTCAGTTCAAATGACAATATAAAGGTATTGAGGGCTAATTAAAACAGTTGATGTTTGTTCAAAGCTTGAAGAAGGGAAAACCCAGACAAGCACTGCTTTTTGTTATTCATAAACTTGTCATTTTCTCAGTCAGAACTATTCTTCATTAAGAAACCATTCTCAAGCAAACCATAATGTCAGAGCTAATGGTTTTCTTCTTACTGATATGAGAGCAAATTAAACTCTACCTTATTTCTCTATTTTTTTTTCTTTGAAGAGACCGGTCTAGTTTTTATTGTACATGCCAGGAGCAGTCTGAGGAATCTAGCTAGGATACATCAGATAATTTTCTAAGAAAAAAAAAGCATCTTCCATAGATTTCTTTCCTGTAGCTTTTCAGTCAGAAGCTGAGTGTGGTCTGGAGCTCCCCAAGCATAGGGTCATTGCCACCTGCAGTGTTTGGTGGTGCCTCTCCTTCACCTGAGTGTGTGTGTTCAGTGCAATGAGTTGTGAGTGAGAACACAGCTCTGGAACTGAACACCAGCTGGGAGGTTTAGCATTCTTGTTGGAAAAGAGCACAGCCTGGCTTCTGGTCTGGGGCTCTGAGGATGTGCAAGAGGAGTTAAATCATAGAGTGGATCTCTGGCAGGGGTTCCAGGAGTTGAACAATGATAAATGGGGACTCTCTGCGTTAAGTCAATGACAGATCTTACTAAAGACTCTCTTTTTCTTTGTACTCAATCTCTGTCCTTAAAATTAATGTTACTTGTGAGATGGGTACGTTACCTGTGATTTTTACTTCTCTTTGAAAACCAACCCATTATAAGGAAGCAGCATTAGCGTTTTCTCCACGTAAGTGAACAAGCACCCTGACACATCCACATGTCATAAGAGAGGACACTTGCTGTGTATTTACATTTATTTATGCTCTTTGACTATGTGTAAAATGCAATTTTACCTAGACCACATTATAAGCACTTGAATGAGAATTAGGAAATTATTAATGTATTTTTTCATTCCCAAGGATAACTATCAAAGTTAACTATCCTACACATTAGCACTTGCATTTCTGCCTCAAGCAGCTCAGTGAACAGAATTATTAGTTTAAACTTACGCTAGTTATGTAGCTGTACATCACTCTGTACATTGAGAGGAGAGAAAAAAATCCTAATGCTTCATGTACCAGCACTGGGGAATTTTACCAGGCATGTGTCTGTATAATCCCATGCCTCAGAGCAGATCAAGTCATCTGGGAAGTATTTGGCATAGTCCTGCTTTTAGCCAAAAGCTTTTGCATTCAGGAAAATACATATCAACAAGTGAAAACAAGACCTTATATTTAAAGTCAGTGTCGAGGACCAGATTTTGAACTGCTATAAACTTGACTCTATTATTAGTATTGCATTTTACCAGCAGAGAACCTAGTCAAGCTTATGAAAGGTACTTAGAAAATGACAGACTGCAAAACAAAACCAGAGGCACAATTTTGCACACATATATCAAATCCAGAATGGAAAATCTAGAGATTAAGCACACAGACTTGAAAAAAAAAAAAAAAAAAGGAAAGAAAATCCCTTCAAAACTGGCCACTGTGGACAATTTATAGCAATTTGAGAGACTGATTATGAGCCTGTTGTAGTTTAACTGTATTGACTGGCACTCCTGTGATACTTGCTTTATTAAGCATAGTCATTCTGATCATTAATTTCAGCATGAAATGGGTTATACAAGCTTTTGTGCATTAGCCTAAGTGATTCTTCACTAAAGAAAGAAATCAGTATGTTAGTACGGTACTGGACATCTTTGAAGTTTGCAAAATTTAACTGCCCAGATGTTTCATGAAAGGCTTTCAATTCAGATAGTATTTTCAGCCTGGCTGCCTACCAGAAAATAAATACCCTTCAATTTTTCATGGAGCCAGGAGACTCTGACAGAGTTTTTCTCCTCTTCCCTGCCCCCTGCCTGGCTGTCAGTAGCGAGGTGCCAGAGTGACACCACGTGGCCGCAGGAGGGGCAACACAAAGAAACTTCAGGAATAAGATAATAGCACTTCTATCCTAAATACACATCAGGACTTTGTCTTGGCGCAGTCCTTCTGAAATAATGTTTGCCACAGCTCCATTGTTTTCCTTTTCATACGTTTATGTATTAAACCCCAAACACTAAATAAAAACCAGAATCTATTAATTACTGATCCAAGGAAAAGTACCAGATTTTCACCATGAGATTAAAAAAATAACGAATGATACACTTTTGCAAAGTATTTTAGATTTTATATTACTATCCATGACTATTTCTTTGGCAACTTTTAAGAAAGACTTTTTTTTCTCATAAGGAACGTAAAGTAATTTAAGCTTTCTCAGCCCTCTGCTGATTTTATATGTTCTACATTGTTTTGCTTCTTCCCTTTATCCTTTTGCTTGTCACCAAAGGATGATGAGTAACTTTTAGCTTCCCAGCAAGTCAGTAGTTCCAGTACCTCACAGGATGAGATTCTTAGCTGGGTGAAGTAATTAATAGAGGGTGTAATTCCTTGTCCTCAGATTATAGTTTTAAAATTAAAATAGATCAAGATAAATCTAATAGAATCCCCCTCCTTTCTTGCAGCCAGTGAGTTAATAGATATTTTAGAAACACATTTCAGCATTATGGGGGGAAAAATTGGCAGGTCTCAGGCACATTTGTAATACAAGGTGTTATATGCTCAGAGCCCGGAGCAAACATAGTTCAAAAGCAGCTGTGAAATATTTACATTGCTGTCCAGGGTTTACACAGCAAAGGGTTGAAATGGAGCATAGAACCTCAGACTTGCTCACACTGAGTGATGAGAGGCTGTTCTGAGGTAACACAAGAAAGGTCAAGATCCTGTGGGGAAGCCACCAAAGATGACCGATGAAGAGAGACACTAAGAGACCCAAGTCTTTTCCCTGCCTTCCTTCACCTAGTCAAATCCTTCCTGATCTCCACAGGGGTCTGAAGACTTGCTAGGCCACAGCAATAAACTCTTCACAGCATGACCCATTAAAAGAACCTAATGGGTGAAAAGGACTGACCTTTCTTTTTATCCCCCATGTCACCAATTTAGAGTATTTTAGAGTCTGAGCCCACCTCTGATATGAAAGAGTCAAGATGGGACAACTGCAGTTATAGATAACCCTTCTCAATGTCTTTAGTCCCCACTGAAAGCAGAGTCAGCCTTGGCTTGGCTATGATGTTCTTCTAATGACTGTGAAGGAGAATGGCCTTAAAAAAGGTCCATCTCTGTTGTCGCTTAAGGTAACAGACTAAATAAGAGACGGGAAGAAAAATAGCACTGAAGGGTAGTTGGAAATGGAGGGAATGGCACTGAGGACTTTTAATGATACATACACAATCCCTTATTTTGTAACACAAAAAACCTCTTCCTAAAGACCAACAATTGACAGGAAAAGTGATAGTTAATGGGCCTTGTGCGAAGAAAAGCAGTAGGTGCAGAGCAAATCAAAAAAAAGGGAAGCTCTTTTAGCCTCATTTGGGTTAGAGGGGCCCATGGGCATCACTTGCTAAGCAAGTCTAAGCTGTCATGAGAAATACATGTTCCTCCAGGACTAAGGATCCAGATGGAAATGACCCAGATCACAGGTTTGGAATCTCAGTCAAACACATTGCCTCACACTCACTGGATATTTTGTGAGTTTTAGGCAGGACCTTTTAAAATTAAATCCAGTAGATGGCCACTTAAAATAGTCTTGGAAAATATTTTCTAAAACAACCCCCTCTAATAGTCTAGTCTAAACCTGCAGAGGTCAGCAGAAATGTTTTCACTAAATTCAAAGAACTGAATATAACTATTCTTGTAAAGCCACTAATTATCCCCAAGGGCATAATTCCTGTCACTTTAGCAACTAGAGAGATCAGCTACACCTCCAATTCTTCCATTAAAGGTAGCAAAGGCAGCCAGCCACCTCTACGGGAGATATAAATTTGTGATCAGTCAATTAATTTGTTAGCAGCAGCATCAATAGAGACTGTATTGATTCCAACATGAGGAGAATATATTGAAATAGCCAGGCTGAAGTAAAATATGCCCAGCAACAGAGGGGCAACCCTGCTGACATTTACATGTGAGGAGACAGTGCTTTATACAGGAATACAGTGGGAACAAAATCAAAAGTCATTACCTGCAATCAGCCATTGACGCAGCCGATGTAAACCAGAGCAGCTGGTGGTCCAAGCAATGGGAAATTTTTAGATTACTCCATAAATTGATGCAGCTTGTCCGAAAATAAGGCAAGGAGCTTGGTTGAGAGTGAGGCTTAATGAAGTAGGGCCTCTGTTATCAGTATTTCCTTATTCCTGCTCAGTCTTTACAAAGCTGATACAAAATAAAATCAAATTGAGCCAGTGGTAGTGCTGTGCTTTCTTGCAGGTCCACAGGCACCAAGCAGGAAATAACTGCTGTTGAAAACTGGCTGTTCAGAAGCAACCCCAGATACTGATATGGGAACACTGGTAAGTTCTCAATCATTTGCTGCAGAAGCTTTATTTGCTGCTGCTTAAAAGTAATTTTGAGTATAGCAAATGCAATGTGACTGAAATAGGTATCTCTGACTCCAATAGGTCCCATGTCCACTGGACCAGCGTAAGGCTTACACTCACCCATGCTTCAACAAAGTAGCACTTTGTAGTTTGTGTTCCTGAGCAACTGAAGGTTCCTTAGGTAATTAATAGCAAGAGAGGTTGTTTACATGATCCTTTTAGCAATGTCACAATGGCTAGACATCCCCTCCCTCCTAGAGAAAACTGACTGTACAGGTATGGGAAACAGATCTGCACACACAGAAAAGCTGCAGTCAGTCCTCTTTTAGCACCACAGGGATTAGACCAAAGTTGTAGGTACCAGCTGCTGCAGGACTGTCCTGAGGCAGTGACTTCCCAGCCCCTAAAGCCTGGTATCCCTCTGGACTGTTTTATTGATTAAGAGCAGCTCTAGTCCTCATTCAGAAACCAGCTTATACATAAGGGACACTTTCCAGCTTTAATTGTTCAGAGGTGTGCAGCATTTTCCTTCATTTAATAAGATTGTTTTAATCATTAACCTCCTTCCCCTTGTCACACACATCACCTTACCCTTATTCTCTTTGGCACTAACTGCACACCGTGTCCCACAGCAGGTAACATCCTCATTTCCTAGCACATTCCATGTTCCAGAGGTCTGAACCAGGCCAGGTGCAGGGAATACACCCTTCTGGTTAACACTAATGCAGAGCATTCCAACCTCTGGGTGGGAAGCACTGGGTATTAATCTTCCTGGAGTTACCCTTACCTGAAACATTTTTTTCTCTTCCATGAAAGTTCTTGTTTCTCCTACCCTAGTAAATCCTGGGCAGAGAACATGATTTGTAACAGCACACACAGCCGGTGGGGGTTTAGAATGAGAGCCTCCAAGGACATTAAACAGACTTACACTTTCAAAGGCAAACATTCTTCTAGAAGTGGGTAATGTATGACAGGAAAAAATATTTCAGACAAAAAAATAAGCAAAAGATACCACAGTTATGATCAAATTGCTAAGGATTGTGAAATCTGGGTAAGAGGAAAATAGATGACGAGATGAGTTGTGCATAGTTAGTAGCAGCAATTTCTGGAAAAGTTGTATCTACTGACCCTGTTCCATCTCCAGGTGCCATAAAGACACATAAACAATAGGAAAACACACACAGAAGATAGTCCCTGGGAAAGAACGGATTGTAAATGAAACTTTGAAACAGGTTATGTCTGCAGCAGAGCCACCCCTGCTCTGCCTGTCCAAAGGAAAGAGAGGATGGATCCACTGAACACTTGCAGCAAAACTACTGGCCCAGGAAGGACCACCTCTGACCCCAGCACCTCCCTAGAACATGAAGAGGTACAGAGATTTTTTTTTTTTTTTACTCCAGTTTTTGCAGTATTTATGTCATTCAAGGATTTAGAAAGTCAACTTGTTCTTTTTTGTTCCCTGTAAAAGCTCTGTTTTTTTAAGAACCACTTATTTTAAAAGCAGCAGATGGCAATACCAAATTCTCACTGAAATTAATTATGTCTGAGGAAAATAAAAGCAGCTGAACTCAGTCTACAAGTACCTAGTAGGTGGTTGGCTGTTTGGGAAAAAGCAAAGCATGATTTGCAACTTAAAAAAACCCATCACCAAACCCCTAATTTGATCCTGTGTGAAATCCTATTATTGTATACAAACTTTTTCACCTGCATTACTTCCTAATGGGATAGAAGATACACAAGTTAAGCAACACCAAGATAAGTCTATCATTGTCAGCTGGGGTTTTTCTGTGCTCTAGTAGAAAATGTGATACTGAGCAGCCACAGCACCAGAGGAAATACTGATGTAACATTACATTATGGAATTTTATTTTAAACATGAGCAGAATGCTTTTACATAAAGTAATTCCACGCCCAGTTCTCACAACAGTCAGAAGAAAGCTACTGCCGTAGATAGCAATACATAGGTTTGCTGATTATCACCCACAGTGGGTTAAACCCCCCCAAGTGTAAGGCACCACCATAAACCAGGGTTTTAAATGGCCAAAGCTTGAACATCACAAACCTTCCACGTGCCAGGCCGAGCAGCAGGGCAGTTACAAAGAGTCAATGATGTATTTTTCCCTAAAGGGAGTGATTTGCCTCACTGACAACTTTGATAATGTTTTAGAGTGGAGCTGTTACAGTGACTCATGTCTCCAAGTATGGTATTTGCCACCCGATCTGACCTCAGGCACAGAGGGACACTTAAGTTCCTTTCCCTCTCCTGTTTGCTCGGACCACTATAATAGTTCATTCAGAGCTACAACGATGTTACACCACCAGTTGTAACAGTGCCTGGGTAGACAAGGATTGCAGACTCTTCAAATTATTGTTTGAAAAGCAGCTTTCTTTAGAAACTTTAGTACTTTGGTTTGTTAATTAGGCTAAAGTGTTTACCATATGACATGAAATTGAGACAGACACCAGCTACTTACAGAATAAAAATAAGGCTTTACCAGTGTTGCAAGCAACAAAAAATTTAGTTTGCCCGTCTTTTGGCTTCTGATTTTTAGAGTAGGTTACTGGCAGGTTCCCCTCTTTTCCATACACCAAGATAACCAATTAGCATCAGCAATACAATCCCCTGGCCTGTAAAGCCCATATCAAGTTACTAAGTTCAAAAGTAGACCAATTAGGTCCCTACTGCTTTGTCTTAAAATTGCATCCTATCCCTGGTGTTTACAGAAAAAAAAAGTCAGCCATCACAATCTTCTTCCCCCCACCTTCAATTAAGTAACATACAATCAACTGTTCGTGCACACATATTTGAACTTTTTACAATACTCTCACCTGTTCAGTTAAATGCAGGGGAGCTTTAAAAAGCTCCTGCTGTAATTATGGGCAAGTCTATAGCCATGTAATATCTGAGTCTTTGATTACAATTCCTTGCAGTCACGTTAAGTCAACATTTACTTGACTATTCCTATATGAAGACAGACTGGTTTCCAAATTCAAGCATAATCCAGGGGATTCTGTGATTCTCATTAAAGTAGAACTGCATTACTAGTAGCAGGTGGAAGGGGCCCTGTTGGGCAGTTATACATTTGTATAGAGATAGTCCATGTCAAATTTAAGATAATATACCTTAACTGGTCCAGGAGTTGCCACCATCTAGGTACATTCTTGGGCCTTCCAGAAAAGCAAGGGATTTTTCTCAAATACAGACTTGCAGCTGCCTTCAGAAACTCAAACCCTAGAATTAGTTTGGCCATTTACTTGACTTTAGTAAGCTGGAATTCCTCAACATCTCAATGTACACATCCCTTGGCACATCTATTGCCATGCTCAGGTCAAATTGGAACTAACATCACACAGAAACAACAACTCAAACTTGACAAGAATTTCCCTATCCTATCAAGAACAGTGTAGTGTTTGCAGCTTTTCTTAGCCAAGTGGAACCTTAAGAGTGCATTCCAAAGAAAACAAGAGTCCTTGCAGAACCATAGTCTGGAAATAAGTTCAGTCCTTCACTGGGTTTAAAGCTTTATTTATAGAAAGAAGACTGCATTAATTGCAGCAATATTTGCATTGTATTTGAACTCAGCACTAAAAGGTTAATATTTACATTTAGATAACACTTATAACAAAACAAACTGAATACAGCCACAGTTTTAGAGCAGAAAGACAGACAAAAGATTACAGACTTAAGAGTGAAAGTAATCACAATTCCACTGTGGATGATTTAGTCCAAAGGTCTGTTATTTCTTAATCAGACTAGCAGGAAGAGTAGATTTGTCCAAGTCATCAAAATATGGATGGTTCAAGGCCATTTTGCCAGAAATTCTTTTTGCAGGATCATAAATTAACATTTTCTGGAAGAAAAAAAAAGAAGCACACTTACTCCTTCATGAAATGTGAACTAAAATCATGTCAAACAGGTAGATATCTAACCATAATAATGATCATCAAGTAACCATAAAGATGTTTTCCCTCTTTGTTCCATGATTTCTCACAGCTGGAGAGGTTATATTTGCACCTAGAAGTCAGTGGCAGGGCAGTGGCTGTGCATAACATCTCAAAGTGAAGGATCACACATTCCCTCCTGTTCAGTGACCGAGCCCTCACCTGGATCTGGGCTCCACGTGCACTGAACTAAATCCAGAACCAGCATCAAGTGGCAATAATTATTTGTCTCAGCTTCTTACTAAGAGAAATTAATAAGATTTAGGCGTTAAAGCCCCAAACATCTTACATTCGTTTCATTACTGATATTGAAGAAAGTGATGTCACAAATTGCTTTTACTCAGCTTGGTGAAGAACTTTAAAGTTAAAATATAGGAGTAATCACTCAGTTTCAAAATCCAAACAGGAAAGTAGATTACAAGCAGGTAGAACTGAAGAGTTAAAACTTGAGTTTCTTTGCAATAAGTTACTTCAACTGAACACCTCAGTAAAGGATATGAGAGCAGAAAGAAGGGGTTTCATAGCCCCAGAACTTTCTAGGACAGGCAAAAAATCTGTTTTGCTAGCAGTTAAAAAAAAAATCTACAGTTTCTATCATACAAAGGGTCAAAAAACAAACGAAGCATTCAGCACTTTTCTACTAGATCCAAATCTAGCAAAGTCTCTGCAAAGTCCTTGTCTCCTTTCCAAAGAACAGCCCATTTCAAAATTTAAGTAATCAGGATTCTACCAGCTGCCTCTCCCTCATCCCCACAACAAATATGTCTTTCAGAACAAAACTTAACCAGTATTACTCTGCCCAGTATTTAGTCTTGACATCTATCTTTACACTTCATCCTACAGGGAGTCTTCAGAGTTGATTTAAGCCTCTGAATTTGCATTTATATTCTCTGAACCTCTGCTAAATACCACACTGCCTCATTTAAACTTGCAGGTGCAGTTTTACCTTGTGACAGGTTCCCAGTAGCCGTACCCCAGAGCAGTGTCCTGTAGTAAATACTGATATCAAAGGTTCCCTTAAAATTGACTCAAAGCAAATTTCTCTCTGAAAGGGATGGTGTGACACTGATACTACAGCACTTCAGCTGCTGGATTAAATGACCATTTCTTCCCTGAGCAGTCTGGAACATAGTTTTTCCTGGAATCTATTGTCTGTTCAAAGCTTTTGATGACAGCCATTAAGTGCTTTCAAATGCTGGCCACAGAAATCATTTAGCTTATGAAGGTCTTAAATTTACAACCTCACTCAAGCAACTTGAATTACATATTTTTGTGTTAAGACATTTTCAAAGACAGCTACTTTACCTACTAATTATTTATATATGTTCTGTTACTGCTTCAGGCTTAAAAGTGCCATAGGAGACAAAGGGATTCCCATCAGGAATACCACTGTCATTATTAGCAAACTGAAATATCAACATTTATCGAATTAAGGCAAAACTGTGCAAAATCTTAGAGAATTTCATATGTTTTGAGACTAACATTGAGGGTTTTTTGCCTTTACCCACAGCAGCCCAAAACACTCATTTTACATAGTGAAGCCACACCAAAGCTCAGATGAGCACTTAGCAGGTCAGTTTAATTTAAGTGTATCAACAAGATCCTCTTGCCAATCAAACAACTGATTTTAGTTTGTAAATACAATCAGTAACAATGCTATTTCAAATTGATTTAATAATGATGCTGTCAGTGGTCACAGGGGAAACATCAGCCTAAGTCACTTATCTGTGTAAGACAATTCTGCTGCAACATTCAGAGCTGCCCAAGACAGCTACATCTTTAACAAATGTTCATGTTGTCAGTGTAAATTGTGGCTCTGGTCACACTCCACCCCCAGAAAAACCCCAAACAAAAAAAAAACCAAACTGAGAATTTGTGGTCATTCGAGCTTCTGCGGTAATACTGTTTCACTCAGAGTATTTTGCCACAGCCATAGCAATATGGTTAAAAACTAGTTTGTGACTGCTTAAAACCATGAGCCACATGTTCAGGCCATGGCTGTACAAGGCTGCCCGGGTGCCAAAGTGGTTCCCTGAAGTGTCAAGCTTATCTCACACACAGAGCACCCTCCCCACAGATTTACCCACAGGTAAATCTGCACCATATAAATGCAGCTTTAGAACAGCAAAAGGACAACCAAGATACATTATTACACTTCAGTACCTCCAAGAGCATGCCTAAGTTGTGACCTAAAAATCCACAGTGGCAGCACGTGGCCTGGGAGAGCACTATATGGAAAAGCCTGATGAAGAGCTTATCAGTTAAAAGCCTGGTGTAGTAGTTTAACTGCATGGCCACAGAACTAAAGGAAACTCACACTTGACACAAAATATATCAGTTAAAAGTTAATACACCACAACCAAAAACTTGTAACTCAAAATTTAAAGGCAATTGAAACAAGACAAAGTCTCTGGTCTCACAGCTAATCAATACACTCAGCTGTTTCCATCATTTTATTCCGGTAAGACCATCATGAAAGTTTAACCAAGATGAGCCCACCAAGATTAATCCACATGCTACCATAAACATTTCCAACTGTCTCAGCAGACATACAGCCACATCACAGTTAGTGCTGGCAGCAGGAAGGTGACAGTTTATGTGGAGAAGCCTTCACTTCAGACCTGGTTGTAAAAGCTCATTCTCACTTTCAAGTTGTACCTGGCTTTTAGTATAAAAAAGCTGAGGCATAACTTGTTAATGTGAAAAGTAGTCTTGTATTATTTATGAAATGAGTTAATGTCACGCAAGGTGCCACCTCCACAAGAATGAAAGCTCACCCCACTGCTGATATTTTCAAGATCTCCATACCTCCCTTCTGGCCACAGCTAATTAGTGTAGCTTTCTATATTCTGGAGTATGTGAAACAGCCCCTTTTCATTCAGCAGTTTAAGAAAGAATACTTACAGCCAGCAGATCAAGTCCATCTTTATCCAAGTTTTTGACGTGTGTTTCAAGACTGACAGGTTTCCATTTTGGGAATGTGTTCTTATAGTCCTGCAGGGATTCCACATCAGGCCATACCTCATTGTTGGGAGTCCCTAAAGCTCTGTGCAGAACATTAAGCAGTTTAGTCTGAAATCTGTATGCATGACTACGCTTGTAATGAGCACACAACTGTTGTGTGGTGCCACTTTGGTAGCAGGGAAGGTTCAGCCTAACATACCTGAAGATTCTGAAGATCTGGTCAATCTCTGAATCCCCATGGAAAAGCGGCTTTTTAGTTGCCAGCTCAGCAAATATGGTACCTATGCTCCATATATCTACAGGAGTGGAGTAACGAACAGATCCCAGCAACACCTCTGGAGACCGGTACCACAGTGTCACTACCTATTGAACAAGGAAAGTTGTTTAAGTTTGTAAAGTCAGGTCCTCTAACTGACAGCAAACACAACAATTCATCTGTTATTAAGCAGCATTCTGAGCTTCTTCAGTTAAAATAATAGCTAGTGCTAGAAGTTTTAGTGAAAATACTAGTTTACAACTGAATTTGTAGACAAAGAAGTTCCACTGCAGTAGTTTCTGCAGCAATCCAAGCAGTTGCCTACACTACTTCCCAAAGGGCAGGAAGCCTTTAGCATCCATCCAGCAAAAATGCCCTTATGAGACAGTGAGCAACAAGTTCCAGCCCATTTGATTCACTGTCAAGGTAATAGTGGGATTCATCAGATACTTTGGAACTTCAGAGTAAAACCACAGTCAAAGAGGTGGAAAAGTATTTTGGAAAACCAAAATATAACTTTTTGTTTTGTTAGTTTACAACTTCAAAACCTGCATGATTCTTTTTTAGCACGAATCTAGTAAGCGTTGTGCAAACTACCAAAAGAATGTTCCAACTCACTTCATGAGTGTAGACCCGCACTGGAATTCCAAAGGCTCGAGCCAATCCGAAGTCCGCCAGTTTAATCACCCCCTTGTCATCTATTAAGAGATTCTGAGGTTTCAAGTCTCTGTGCAGGACTCTCCTCGAGTGGCAAAAGACAATACCTTGCAAGATTTGGTACAGGTAACTCTAGAAAGGATGAAGTGGGAGAAAAGAACCAAAGGAGTCACCTTCAGTACACATCAGTGTCTGCAACACAAAGGTGTTCCCTTACATTAGCTCACCCCCCAGTATTAGGAAATGGAGATCCAAAGCATTGCAGATAGAGTTAATATCAATCAAAAAGCCACACAATTTAATTTTTAAGATTAGTTTAAGGCAGTTTAATCTCAGTAATTAAAAGAATTTGAAGTGGCATTTGAAAGCAAAACTCACATTTCATCTTATTATCCACAGCTGCTTATTTAACCTTTCAATTCTCCTCAAGGAGTTAATTATACTGAAAATAAGAGCTGCTTATAGCTTACTAGGTCATCCTTAGATCAATTTCCCTCCTATATTAAGAAATTGTCCTCATTACCTTAACACGTGAACGCTCCAAATATTGGCCAGACGGAATACTATCCAAATACTTCTTCAGATCCATGGAAAGGAATTCAAAGACAAGGTACAGTCTTGAATCCTGCATAAGAACATCCTGAAGACTAAAAATTGAGCATACAATTAACTCCACTGCAAAATGCATGGACTCAGTTACATTTCCCCTCTCAACAGGGATACAAACAGACATTTCCAGGTTCTTATTATGGAAGTCTTAAAAGTCTTCAAACATCAGACTTAGTGAGTTACTCTATCATCTGGAAAAATCAAGTGTATCTGAAAGTGTCACTGAGATAAAAACCTATATGCTTCCTCCTAAACTTATGTTCCCTCATATCAGACACAGGAAGCCTGAGGAAAAAATACTGTTGCCTTTAAAAACAAACAAACACCTGTGGGTGTTGGTGCTTGACTTCTCTTTGAAGCTCACTTATTACAGCAGAGCCTGATTACTAGGAGGGTTTAAGGGAACATTAGAGTAGGAACCTAGCAGACACAGCAGGATTTTGCACACATTTTTAAGTATCTCCTTCATCCTTATTAGAGTTTAAGGTTTCCCAAACCCAAGCATACATACATTAAGACACCACTTGGTTGGAACTTGCCCAGTTTTAATGTGAGTTAAAGATCAAGTATTTTGCTACATCAAAGAGCAAGCAAATACTTTGTGGGGAAGACAATAGCTGCAATCAATTTTTACATGTCAAGTAGTCACTGATGGAAGTTTCACTTGTGGCTCAGATGTGCCAGCTATGACAGCACCATACACAGCACGTAAATTCCTGCTACAGAACGGCAGGGAGGTGATTGATGACAGGGGCTCACTTAAGAACACTCAAGTCAAATGCTCTATTCCAAGGTAGCAAATCAAATTTTGAGACTGCCTAAAGTAACAGCTTCAGCCAGTTTTCATGAAGGGTGCTGCCTCCGTTCTCACAATAATATCTCTGAAGACAATTTACATAAATTTCTAAATCAGCATGAATTTGTTAGATTCCCTGAATGGTGAGAGGCAGCACAAGGAAGGCTTAATTAGAAAACTGGTATAATAATGGAATTTGGGAATTTAACTATTTGCTGCAAAACAGACACTGTATTAAGCAAAATGGTTCTCAACTCACTAAAACAGTGGGAAAATAATTTATTATCTGAAGGGACCTTGTGCCCTTCAAAGTTTAGCTAAATACCAGTATATGCATACCAGACTATATTGGGATGATTCAGCTCTTTTAATAAAGAAATTTCTCGGATAGCAGTACTTGGAACACCTTCCTCCTCACTTTCTAGACGTATTTTCTTCATTGCAACCACCTGGCCTGTGGTTTTGTGACGACCTTTATACACAACACCATAGGTACCTGAACAAAAAGACAGTGAAACACATATAGGAAGTACCAACTTCAGGTACAGATAAGTCATTGCAAATATGAACTGCTAACATAGGCAAAGTCCTTGCAAATCACAGAATACGCTGAGTTGGAAGGGACCCACAAGGATCATCAAAAGTCCAGTCTTAGCCCTGATTTGATTATGACCTATTTAACTCTGGCAGTTTACCAAGCAATTTCTCTTTGTTTAAAGATTGCCATCCATAAACTGTCAAGGTACTTAGTAGCTTAATTGTGAAAGGTGAATATTTGGAAAATGCAGTTGTAAAATCAAATACTATTTGAGTTTTGTGTTGATTAACTTCCAGGCAAGATCACAATACTGTCTCATCCCCAAGGGGTTATGATTCTGCCAATGATAAATCATATTAAAACACTGAAGGTTTAGCTGCAAATAAAAGCAGTGCTCCTTCTGTAGTCTGAGATCAAACCATCCATGGGTCTGATCTATAGAAATACCTCTGGCTCAATCCTCAGTGCAGGGGAGAGGGTAGTGCTGTGGGTCTCAGCAGAAGCTAAAACTGGAACAAGTATTAAATCTCAAATCAATCCATTTTAATCATTAGTGTTCACAGAAGTAGAACCCTCAAACCAAGACAGTGTAAACCTTTTCTTTTTACCCTTCTCGAAGCATTAATCCCTTACATGAAGCTCAGTCTAGTTTCTTTCAAAGATTCATGCACAAGGCTTTGGTTGCAAAGCTTTGCTGCAAGATCCAAACAGGCACATTTTGCTATTAGCTCAGAACACATTCTCAGAGCAACATACTTCAAATTCTCAAGTCTACATAAGATAAAAGCGTTACAAAACACACTGACTTGTACAGTTAACATCAGCTGGATTTCCAGTAAAAGGGGGCTGT
Organism: Lophotriccus pileatus; assembly: GCA_035583135.1. Classification (NCBI taxonomy): domain Eukaryota; kingdom Metazoa; phylum Chordata; class Aves; order Passeriformes; family Tyrannidae; genus Lophotriccus; species Lophotriccus pileatus. The sequence goes on from JAWWES010000169.1 coordinate 6,192,086, forward strand.
GAGTAACAGCTGCACTGAAACCATTTTATTAGTGCCTCACACTAAATTAACTATTAAAATTCGCTTCTCCACAGAGGTTTACAGCCTGCACTTTCCCTTGACAACCACAGTGCCTGGATATAATCAAAGCAGGATAATCCACAAACACCTACTCCCTACCAGCAGCTCCAAGAAAAAGTATGCCATGTAGCACAACTTCAGGAGCAACTGGTAAGTTCAAACATGCAGGAACAGGGGAGCTTCCTGAATTGTAAAGCTGGTTTCAGGACTCAGAACGTATTTCCTCCCGCCTGCAAGAATTACACCATCAGCCATCAGTGTGAAGGCAGACACGTTCCAGCACTGGTCAGTTGTTCCTAGAGACCATGTAATTTTCAAAAGAAGGGCTGGCTGAAAGTTTTTACATATAAAAATAATTGCCACAGAAAGCCACAGCCTTATTTAGCCAGATAGTTGAATCTCAGTGGTTCCTTTAATAGCCAGAGTGCACAGAGCCTCTGTAACAACCGAAGGCTCAAATTGTGGAGCATTACAAGTCTCACTGTTCCCCGTACTTACCTTCCCCAATCTTCTCTATTTTTGTGTAATCATCCATTGCTGTGGTTATCCCTGAAATGAACAGGAAAAGGAACAGCAAATGAGGGTGAACAGTTGCTGTCCTGCTCACAGCCCAGTCGCTGGAACTGTGCCAGGTCTTTAGAAGCTCCTTCTTACTGATTAGGTGTAACGTGAAACACTGTTCTCTTCCACAAACACACAGGGTTTTGAGTTCAAACTAGAAAACCGGCCCGAAGTGCGAGCGGGCACCCCAAAAAAGGAGCAAGATATTTGATGTGTATGTGCGTGAAGAAGAAAGCTCCCGCACAGAACTGCAAAAAACACACCCTGCCCCTCAGTTTTACGTGGTTACTCACTCGCAGGAACCCTGCTATGTAAAAATCGCCGGGGTTCTGTGTCAGCCACGCCAGGACACACCGCTCCCGTGGGATTTGTTAACTGCGGACAGCCGGGGCCGGCCCTTCACACCTCCCGCGCTGCTCGGGACCCGCCGGGCACGGCGGGGCTTCGGCACCGGGCTCGGAAGGCTACGAGGTACTGACCGAGTTACCTACGGCCGCGGGAGGCCGCCGAGCTCCGGCTGGGGCGGGCAGCCCCCGCTCGCCGCGCAGCCCCCCCCTCCCCGGTCCGGCCCGGCCCAACCCCCGCCCCGCTCTCACCGGGACCGGCAGCCCCGGGGCGCTCCGCAGCTGCCTGCCCGGCTGCCCCGGGCCGGGAAGGGGCGGTGTCCGCGGTGTGACCCCGGGTGTCCCGGCCGTGCCGGGAACGGCAGCTCCGTCCCCTTCTCTCCCCTCACCTGCGGAGCCGCCGCGCGCGCTGCACGAGCCGCCGCACAGGGACGGGCGCGAGCGGGCGGGGGCGGGGCCGCGCCGCTTTCGAACCGTCCGCCCGCCGCGCTCCGCCAATGGCGCCGCGCCGCCGCCGTTCAAACCGGCCAATCGGCGCGCCCCGCGCCAAAGCCAGGCCGCAAGGGCGGCTTTCGGCCGCTACGGGGGGGGGGGAATTAAAAAATCGGGCGCGGCCGGGCGCGGCAAACTGAGGATGCGGCGGGCGTCCTCTTGGTTCGCGAGGCAGGACTGGCGGCGCGGACGGGCGGTTCGGTCTATCCCGAGCCCCTCTGCCCCGCGGGCGGGGACACGGGGGAGCTGGGACGGCGCGAAGGGTCGGACTGGTCATAGTCACACAATCACAAGTATGGGACAGGCTGAGAGGGACCGCGGAGGGTCATCTGGTACCACGTCCCTGCTCCGGCAGGGTCATCCCGGAGCACATGGCACAGGACTGTGTCCAGCCAATTCTGGAGTATGTCCAGGAAGGGAGACTCCACAGTCTCTCTGAGCAATCTGCTCCAGTGCTCGGTCACTGCACAATAAGGAAGTTCTTCCTCATGTTCGGGTGGAGCATCAGTGTCCTATTGCTGGGCACAACTGAGCAGAGCCTGGTCCATCCTGCCGGCTCCATCCTCCAAGCAGCTCGTCTTTGTACACTGATACAATTGATGAGATTCCCCTCTCAGCTGTCTATTCTTGAAGCTGAACAGGCCCAGCCTTTTTTCTCTGGAGAGATTCTCCATTCCCTTGATCAACTTTGTAGCTCCCTGCTGGACCCTGATCGCTGCTGGAATAACGCACTGGGCTGTTGGCATGGTCTGGGGAGCATAATCGTGTTTGGACCAGGCTAAGCTTTGGCTGCAGCTGCTCCTTTTAATCAAGTCCGTTAGATTTGGATGCCACGGCCGGCCAGAGCATAAATTCATTATTTCTGGCTGCACGGGTGCTGATCTGTGAAGTGCTTGCTGTGGCCTTTGAAGCTGCTTTTAAAGCATAGACATTAATAAAAGGTCACTGGATAACTTAATTCCCCAAAAGCCGGGACATATGTCTGTAGGGAAATTAAAGTTCTGTATCCCTGCTCCCTGATTAAGGACAATTAGTCCCTGTGCTGTCACAGCTTCCGAAAGAAGGGTCAGGGATATAACTGGAGAGGCACCTGGAGGTTCTGCTCAGGGAGTGCTCTGCCAGCTGCAACCTCCCTCCATTGGTACCCAGGGAAATAGTACTGCACTACATACGTATTAAAGAAAAGCCTGGGAAAATACTGTTCCAAACATTACAGAATTCTGTTACTGAGAAACTTAAATGCTAAATAATTTAGCAAATGTGCTTCTAATTTTATAGGTCTTTTCCTACAGGACAGTTCCACTGTGGATTCTGCGATGCTGCTCACCCACTCTGGCACCCGCTTCCCATCAGCACTGACAGCCCTGGGCCAATACTCTCCTGTGGAAACCTGCAGTCCCTGCAGAAGTGAGACACAGGCACCACTCCACTAATGGAACTGCATTTTTTAATTACTTCATTGCAGTGGTTTACAATCTTCCTGAAACATGGCTTTGTTGCTTGTCTTCAATGTGAGCAGGGCAGGCTGCTGCAAAAAAAGTGTACAGCTTCTCCCTTAAAGCAGTTCTTTGGGAGGGTGATTCCAGCAGGCAGGAATATAATTTATACTCTGTCTATAGCACATTTCCTACTTCTCACCCCTACCCCATGGCAAAGACGAGAGGCAGCTTGTCCAGCTCCTCCTCCTGAGTGTGTTTCAGGGTAAACCCCCTCTGCTTTCCCCTCCCTCCTGGGAATTTTTGCAGCATATGGTGCCCATCCTTGCATGTTTCTGTTTACCTTGAATCACGTATTCTCACCACTTGCTGGGGATTTTACCTAGATTTTGCCTAGAACAGGGCTTTTGTATCTCTGGCAAATTCCATATGGAAACACGGCCTCACATCTTGTGCAATTTGTAGGGAAAGGGCCCAACATGCTCTGCCCTGTAGAGTCACAGAGAATCTCTTCCCTCTGTGTGTAACAAGTCCAGTGCAGCCAGGACAGCCTGGGATCAGCAGTGCACGTGGATGAGCTGCACAGCTCAGGCTGAGTGTGGGACATGTCCCTTGGGTCTGGCTCTGCACCAGCAGTGCCATCAGGGTGCTCTGCAGCTTTGGGGGAATTGCTTTCTATAGCCAGCACAGGACTGGAGCCACTGCTGCTAGATTAGGGCTTGTCCAGGGACCTTAGGAAGGTGGCCAACGTCCACCTTTTCCTTCAGAGAAAGAGAAAACATGTCTGGGAAACCCCAGACATATGGTAACCTTAATTATTTTGGCAGGATCATGGTGGTGTTGCAGTATCATGAATATTCAGTACTATAAATTGGTATGTTATATTAGGATACATACAGATTCTATTTATATGTAAAACATACTATGCCTGAAAAGTACTGAATACACTGATCTGAATTTCCTTGAAAGTGACATCTTTTTTCTATTTTTAACCAGCTTTATCTTAAACATACACAGATGTTTCTTAGTTGCTCAGACTGCCATTTCTGCTGGACACTAACAGTTCGTTCTCAGAGTGCTCACTGAAGTTTCAAATTCTTTGAGAATATGCCTTTTCCCATGCATCCCATTGTCTCATGAGCTCTGAGTGGGGAAGACCAGGGGGCACCAGAAGGAAGGCCGGCTGAAGGAGAACAGCTCTTACGCAGGAGCCCAATAATGTTACTTCTGTTTCACACGTGAGGAGACTCCGAGCTACCTCGCTGATGAGGCAGACTGCCTGTAAGTACAAATGTGTCATGGCATTAATTTGTCAAATATCAGTCTGACAGTTCTGCTTACTCAGCGTTTTCCTCCCTCTTGCTGCTGTCTGTGTATCCTTAGGATACAAACCACGTCTCCTTTCCGACTGGATAGTGCTTATCTCAGTTGATCATTGCTTTGGACATGGCAGGAGCTGACGATACTGCTTGAGACAAGCAATACAACTACATTTGTAGTGACTTTTGTGTTGGAAGGGATTTGCTCCTCTGCTTGAAGGAACAGTAGGAGTGAGCCTGGTGACACAGATGGATGGAGGTGGATGGATGTGGGAATCCCTAGGACTGCTGCTCCTCTTTACAGCAAAACATGGATCATCCAAGCACAAAAACGAGGAAAAACTGGTGAACAAGGTGAAGAGGAAAGGAATCTTGGTCTACCATGACAACACGATGCCAAATTAATTTTATTGATATAAATGACCAAGGGGTACATATATTGAAACCTCTTTGGCATCCAGAACTTCCCCTTGCTTGAACTGCAGCGCTGCTTGTGCAAGGCACACAGGATCAGACCGACAATGCCGAGCTCGGATTATAGTATTACAGTTGTATTCATGGCTAAGAACCCAGTGTAATACTCTGAACAACTCCTTCTCTGCTGAGCAGAGGGCAGCTGCAAGAGTCAATATCGTCTTGTCTTTTGTATTTTAATTATATTCTCCTCAGCAATAACATCACTGTAAGGAAGAGAGAAAGTGTATTCTGTCTTTTACATAATGATGCGACTAAAAAAAGGTCAACTGGTTGGTGAATACTAATGAGGGTATCTAAAATAGGTTGTGTTCACTGTGCTCAAAAGTAGATAAATACAAACATTGATTGTCTTCTTCTAACATTTATTAAAACCAAAGATTATTTTGTTAGTACGACAAATGCAAAAGTACAGTACGAGAAATGTAATAGCATTTAGGAATGCAAGATAATATTAGAGGGATAATATTCTTTAATGCATATCTCAGGTGATACATTTAACCCATTGAATCTCCCTTGTTATGCAGGACAGTTCCCACCATCACGAAACACAGAGAACTCCTCTGCTGCTCTTGTTCTGTATTAGTATTTTTACAAGATGCCAGAAGGCAAAAAGCTCCTGAGAAATGTTTGAAGATACAGCAAAAGAATGGAAGTTGCTAAGAAAAAAGAATTAAATTGTCAATGTCTCCTGAAAGCACGAATATAAATATTGAATTTAGGTTCAAATTATCTTTAAGTATTTTTTTCTAACATGCACTAAATCACTTTACCTAAAAAACCTGAATATTGATATGATTGAGATAATGAAAATATCATAAACCACCCCTTCACTTCAAGAAATGAGACTGTAGATAGAAGGAGCTGTCACTGTCGTGGTTATTCATGGATTTGTGTCTTCCTGGAGGAAAGCTCGACTGGATTTGGAATCAGGGGAAGTTTTACCATGAAATTTGCAGCAGCGTCCAACGCGGAGTGAGTGGAGAGTGTGGAGCAGCAGGGGCCTTGTGGGAGGGAGTGAAGGGATGCACAGTCCCTGCTGAGCCAGTTGGGGGTGGCTTCCAGGGACTGAAACGTGTGTGACTGCTGGATGTAAAGACTGAAACCTCCCCCCAGCTCTGACTTTGCCAAACTCCTGTCCCACAGAAAGGAACACTTCACCGTCACTGCAGATCTTCTTTCACTGTGGGATACACAGCAGGTTTCATACAAACCTCTGGAGAAATACCTACAAATACCCAACCTGGATTTAATTTTAATAATAGTAATTAAATGAGCAAGGTGAACAGGGCACATGTATCAAACCAGGGGGAAAGTAAAAAGGCGGGGGGGTGAGGGGGGAAGTGCCTTTTGTTTCTCTAGAGCATCTGGGCAGAAAGCCAGGCTCCACCAAAGTCGTTGGCAAAACTCCCATTAACTTCAGTTGGGCAAAGCTTTCACTCCTGACCCCTGCAAAACTAACTGTAGGAAAAGGTGGCTGGTTCCTGATTTTAGTTTTTGCGTTTCATTTGGCTTACAATCCAAGAAGAAAAATGGCAGAACCCAATAAACTGCTTTTGAACTGGTGTTTGGATGCATGAGAGCAGGAAAGGTGCTTTCAGGGTTACATTTGGAGCTCCCGCAGCCTGGATGCAGATGAACAATCTCTGGTGGCTGGAGAAGACTGGTTTTGAGGTAGGTGAGGAGGGCTGGATAACATATCCCTCCAGGGAACACGGAAACCATAAGCCTCATTCCCTGAGGCTGAGTATAAATATCAGGCCCGGTCAGTATGGCAATATAACTCCCTCAGTAACCTTCCTCACATGGATACAGTTATACCAAAAATCTGTTTCCTGGTATAGCCATTCCATTTCTAAACAACTGTGCTCCTATTTTCCAGTTGCCTCAGGTTTTACCTGTTTATCCTTTTTCATTTTACTACAACCACCTGCTACTGTGCTCGATCAGATCAAATGCACTGCAACAGCACATTTAAATTCCAAACCTCTGTCAGGGAATCCTGACCAGAAACCTTTCCTGAAGTAGAGGAAGTTAACTTTTCCTTCCCTCCAGGTATCATTCCAGCTGCCAAAAGAAAAACTATAGTCTTTCAGGTGGGAGTGTAAATGAGACAAGTGAGATATGTAAGCCTGTGGAAATGAAATCTGGATTTACATGTACACATTACACTTGAATTTGTTTAAAAATTCCTCCTCCTATCAACTGTAAGAGTAGATTTAAACCACAATTTACGTTTCAAGTAAAAAATTAATTTTTTCCCTTCTGCTATTTTCTTTAACAATCTGCAAATTCCATTTAAGTCTTTATAATTTTCCTCCCCAAAGAGTGATGGAAGGTGGTACGCAGTGATGGTGTGGTACATGAGTTGTATAAAAATAGTGTGTGACCCAGCCACAGAGCTGCTAATTGCCACTGCTCATCATTGAACATGACCAGCCTTGTTTCACACTTGCTTTTTGCCATCATGATCCTTTTTTCTCTGGCTCTCAGTTTTCTGAGTGGGCTGAGGAAATGAGTCACATCCAAAATAAGAGGGATAAAAACATTCTGGGGAATTACCTTCTCCGTACAGCCAAGGCCTTTGGTTAAATATTTTTATTTGTCTCTATACACAAAGAAAAAAGTTTACACATTAGAGAGGGAGTGACAACCAATTAGTTACACAGTATCCAAGGATGTATAAACACCTATAGACAGTTTATACAGCTGGGTAGATGTTTTGTAAATTGCATGTAAAGCCCATGGCAGGATAAGTAACTGGATTAAGCTGTTATCAGCAATATTTCTAGGTAAAATACTGCTTAATAGCATTTTTTTTCGTGTTTCACCACTGCTAATGGGTAAATCAAGTTCTAATTAGAACAGGAAAATAAGCTGATGCACCAAAACAGACTTGTGAGAGGAGAGGAAAAGTGAGGTGATGGGATAAAGTCATTTAAGTAAAAACTAAACCAATCTTAATTGGTTTTACAATACTTTCACAATTTCAAGTGCTGTGATAAAACACCCTTTAATGATATTGATTAAAATGGTTTTTAAACTAAGAAAAAGTACAAGCAGAACCAATTGCTGGTTTGGCCAACGCAGCAGCTCATGTGTGACATTTACACAGCCCTCAGCTGGGGCTGGGGGAGAAAACCGAGGACTGACTCGCCCCCAGGTTCAGGGAGTTTCAGCTAATCGTTATCCAGGGGAGCAGCTCCCGATGTGCATCCTCGCGCTGCTCCACACGTGTGAGCGGTTCTGAATTTGCATTATGGTAAACACACACTACACCTGTAGCACTCACGATGGAAGACCAGCGGGAAGCCTTTAACCGCGGTACGGAATGCACGAGCGCCCAGCGAGGGGATCGGGTTGGCTTCCCAGTTTTGTTTAACAAACTTCAGCTGCGCTCCCCGCCCCGCATCCTCCCCGGGCGGAGCGGAGCCCGCCGTGTCCAGGTGAGCCGCGGGGCAGGTGCCTGGGGGGGCTCCCCGCCCTCCGGGGCGCTCCGGGAGCAGCCGCCCTCCCGGTTTTTCAGCGGGGCGGACCTCGGGGCGCTGCCCCCTCCTTGTGGCACCTCCGGAGCTCCCGGCTGCAGCCGCGGGGCGGGACGGGGCGGCGGCAGCCCCCGGAGCCGAGCGCGCCCGCCCCGCCGTGCCCGGCCCGCCGCGGGAGGAGCGGCACCGGCGGGATCGGCTCCACCTGCGGGGGCGGCGGCGGAGCGGGGCAGGACCGCCCGCCGGTGGGGGCGAGCCCGGGACGGCTGGGAGAGGTGAGGAGCGCAGCAACATGGCCTCTTCCTCCTCCTCTTCCTCCTCCTGCTCCTCGCGTCCCGCGGGACGGGCCGGCAGGGACCAGGTGAGTGCGCAGCCCTTGGGCGGGGGGAGAGCGGGAGCGCGGTGCCGGCGGCTGCTTCTGCTTTTCCTCCTTTTCCCTCCCTCCTCCTCCTCCTCGCCGCTCCCGGGATGCGAGCGGCGGCCCCCTACGGCCAGAGGGGAGCAGACGGCTCTGGCCCCCGGCCCCAGGGCTGGAGCCGGGAGCGCTTTTCCCAGCCTTGCTCGGCTGGGAGGTCCGCGCTGCTCTGCCCCTCCCGATGGCAGAGGCGTCTCCCAAAACAACACGCGACCCCTCACTAACATCTCCCCTCCCTGCCGGGAATGAGGCGCTTCGAGGCGCTGGTGCGTGGCATGTGCTTCGCGTGTGTGGCTTGCTGGTGTTTCACACCTCGGCCGTGAAGCAGCGATGTGCTCGTGGGACGGAGGCCGAGGCTCCGCCGTCCCTGCCTGGCAGCGCACCTGGCGGCTGCCCCGGCTGTGCGGGTCGCTGCGGGGACGGTGAGGGCTCACACCTGGGCACTTTTGGGGCTGCGAAGGAGCGCTCACAGCAAACCACCTTCGGCATCGCTTTCGCCTGCAGCAGGGCAGGTACAGAGAAGATGCTGTTAAAGGTGTCGTTTCCACGGCACAGGCGGCCACAGGAGATGGTTTTTTCCCTGGTCGTTCCTCCCTTGCAGTGGTTAGACGCGGGCCACAGGGTCAGGTGAAGGAGCTTTGCTGCCGTGGTCTGTGTCTCGTAGGTATTTGGTGTGACCTCTCTGTTTATTGCTCTCACAAACGGTGCCTTGTGTCAGGACGGAGCCGACTACTCCAGCATTCTTCCCGCTGAAAATAAATGGCATAATCCATTTTAACTGTGAAGACTTGTGTTCTCAGGGCAAAGAAAGAGCACATTTTTGTCTATTACACAATGCCCGACCAGTGAAATGACACTTCTCCCAGTAGAAGTAAGTTTTAGGAATAGGGGTTGGGAAAGTATGATAACTGAATTACCTTTTTTTTTCTTTCTTTTTTTTCCTTTTTTTTTTTTTTTTTTTTCCTTTTTGGGCTATATGCCCAGAACTCCTGAAACTAAAACTGAAAACTCTTAAGATTAAAGCTATAATTAATCAAGGCTGAATAAGCTTTATTCTTTGTTCTTTTGGGTTTTTTTTTTTGTTCTTGTTGGTTTGTGTTGGTTGGTTTTTGGTTTTGTTTTGTGAAGTTGGTATTTTTTGAATCATTAAGTTTTCCTGCTTTTAACACTGCTTTTGCTACTACTTGAAATACTTCACTGGACAGAGAAGATGGAATATTATCTCTCTCATTGTAGATTGTTATGGTTTCTCATGTTTCTCCCTCAAATCTGCCCAGTGTTCATGCTTTGAAATGGAATGTAAATTAACACCCCAGGAGGACTGATCAGCTAGAAATAAATCACTGCTCTGGCAGTCAGGCCCTCTAAGTTCTGGCCCAGCAACCTGGTGTTCCCCCTGCCAAGCACTTCTTCGTTTCGTGAGCCCTGTGTTTGAAGGAGAGCTCCTAGAACGTGAAGACAGCGCTTCTTACTGTGGTGTCAACGCTCCAGGCATTTCTGCCTCTCTTTCAACAGTCATCTCAAGGATAAAGGGAGACAATGTGACCTCGTGTGTCCACAAAGTGGGCAGCTTATGAACTTATTCTCTGAGAGGTTTGGAACCTACGCTGGGTTGGAAGTGTTGAGTTCTGAAGCAAGGTGACTGTTCTCAATCTCCAAATTGTGCATGTTACATCTTAGGCTTGGGGTCATCTCAAAACTAGTGCAGAGGCTCAGATTTATCCTCTCTGGACTCTGATCCTTCAGTCAGGGGTAGAGAATTTCTAATTGTTTTGGGAAGGCTGTTAGGTCAAACTCTAGAGTGTCTTTTTGTGTGGTGGTGTGTAAGATGCTCAGCTTCTGACATACTATTAATGCTCAGTGTTGGAAACGGGGGCATTCCAGTGAAACAGCCAGTGTTTTTAGTGAGTTCCCTACAAAAATCTCTTCTGCCACTGTAAATCTCACTCTGATTTCTGTGGGAATTTACTAATGCTTGATTCTGTTACAATTGATACTGTACTATCATATGCTGTTGCTCTCTTGCCAGAGGAGGAGGTTGGGGATTTTTATTATTGAAAAAACTATCACCTCTTTCAGCTTTTCAAGGTACTAACTTATTGGCTGTGTATTTGGTTTTGGAGATAATGATATCTGTTATAATGCAGTCATTTGCAAATTCATGTGAATAACTGTGTGTGGCTAATTATTTTCCTTTTTTTCAAAAAAAAAAAGAAGAATCAAGTTACAATTTTTCCTAAGATAACTTCCAAGCTCTGCAGGAGTCAAAATTGTTAATGACATGAGAAAGAAAATAACTTAAAGTTTTTTTTATTCCTATACTATTTTGCTGTTGATTATTAGGATGGCTGTTTGCTCTTTATTTCAGGTCAGTGTTTTCTAAAATGTTTTGTTCATAAGTTTTTGTCTTTTAAAAAGTGACAGGAAGAGTAGAATGCACTTTCTTGTTTTAGTTCTTTTGTTGTGACAGGTCTTGGCCTCAACACTGAGTACTATTAAAGTCAATACCTAGAAGTTAATTGTGCTTGTAGGTCACCGACAGTGCTGTGTTTTGTTCTGAAGTGTTTATATTTGGTCAATTTAAGGTTCTGAAAGTATGGGGATTGTCTGTAGCTTGTAAGAGATCTGACTTTGAATTTTAGAAATGAGAAACTTTTATACTTCTTGACATTTAAATTAAAACTGGAGTGTTTGTGGGAAGAGAGAGGAGAACTGATCACGTTGTTGTGCAGGGAAGAAAAAAAAACCCAAACTCTGTTCAAATATGAAAGCCATGTTGTTATCACATAACAAAAATATTTACTGTCAAAGTAGAAATTCACAGAATAACCTTTAAGTGTGATCTGTAAGACCACAAGTTCAATCATGGCTCCTCTGAAAAACAGTAATAAAAGTAAATTTTCTTCAGTCATTGAGAACTTGGGGGCAAATGGCAGTTCTGCAGTTAAAAAACCCTTAACAACCCCTCTCCCCAGTCCCCTGCCTGTGTAACATACAGATCACACTGTCTGAGTCTCAATTCTAGCCAGTTGTTCAGTATATGCAAATTCCTGCCCCTGCTGTTTATTCTAATTTTATCCTATATTTTCATCAATTTAACTTTTGCTTTTTTCTCCCCCTCCACTCCCAAGTCCTTGGAGTTCTGTTTTTACATACCCTGTTTTTCAAAATTCAGTGCTTTTGACATATGTAAAAACTGTTGAGGTACTAATCCAGTGGTTGATTTACCCATTAAAAGTTACTTTGGCCACTTGGTGTTGTCTGGAGTGTGTATATTTCCCATATACATTAGGTTTTGTGATAAGCTGTTGACAATGGGACTTGTGCTCCTGCTGGCATGACTCTTGGAATGACAAAATAAGACCTGGCGTGTTGCATTAATTCTGAGAAAAGCATGGTTTTGCAATCTTTAATCAGGCGAAGTTTCATTAGCTCCTTGAGGGAGTTTGACAATGACTTGGCCCAAGGAAGCCTTTCTTATTTTTTTTTTTTTTTACAGCTGTTAGCACTTGTTAGCTTTTAACAGAGAAGCAGAGTGATGTAGAACCAGGGGCATGAGGGTTATATTTTGTATTTTTGTGGGTTTTATGCTTGAGTTCTGACATGGGTAGCATTAAATAGCTGTTTACAATGCTGATGTGTCTAAGAATGGGGAGTTGAAATTTGAATTTTCTGAAACAAATCCTTTGAAATAGTTTTAAACACATTTTCTCTTTAATGTGATAAAGTTAGCTAGGATTCCATTCCTTTCTTCGCTGAAAAATTTGGGAAATTGGACAAAAGTGGGAAAGAAAATGTTGCCTTTTTTTTTTAATCTAAGGAGGAAGGTGAAAAGGAATAACTCAGAACTGTTACTCTCATCTTTAGTAGTTAAGAAATGTCAAAACTTTGCTCCTCTCTGGATAACTTGCATGTACTGCCTGATGGTTGGTGCTGGTAGCTCTTGCTCTTAGCTGTTGAATTACATCAGTGTGCACATAAAATACCTAGAAAATAATAGCAGCTTACACTGTGTGTTTCTGCTGCCCTTGCCATGGGATGCAGTCTGGCTGTGGAGAGAGTTACAGGCTCTAACTGAAGAGAAAGAAGAGGACAGTACAGAAAAGTGCTTCAATAAAATATCTAGTAGTGTGATTGTGAAATTCTGTGAAACCTTGCTCTGCTTGTGCCAGTCATTGCCTCATTGTTCTGTGCTGGTTGTGTACTTTTAGAGTCCTGCTCAGTTTTAGTAGTTCCTTGAGCAAAACCTGTTCTGTTTAGTCTTGGAGTAGTAGCTGCCCTTCCATCTATACTGCCCTGAAATATCCTACAAAAGTGAGTCTAGTGTTAGCTACTTCATTATATTGTAATTTCTTCCACTAAATCCATTTTGAACTTCAGTACCCACTGACTTGTTGAAGAGGAAAAGGTACCTTATTTCCTTCCATTGCTTCTGAAAATTCAGCAAGTTATTCTCTTCCAAGGGCATGCTGAGGTTGGTGCCCTTCAGGAGAGAAATTGTTCAGACTTTCCATATAATATCTGAAGTATGCATCGTGACTTTATCGGTAGGTGCTATTGATTCTATCTGATCATGACTTAGAAAATGTTATGAGCTAATGAAAGGAGTCCTGCATAGCTGCAGAGTGAGGCTTTCCTTTTGCCCTGTGTGGAAGTGCTAAAGCAAGACCTGGCTGAGGTTCTGCACTGGCCTGCTATTAGTACTTTAAACAGGTTGTGATGACAGCTCCTTTTAGTTGGAGAGACTTAAGTAACATTCTGCAATGACAGAGGAGTTGATAGCATATGAATGTCATATGAGAGCTGGTTTCTTACCAGAGTCTTCATGGAGACTTGATTTTAGGTTTTATAACCATTGTGATACAGTATCTGTTCTGGAAAATACTTTAAAAGCAATATTAGTGAAGGTATTTTTCAGATGATGTGCTGGTATAATCTACTTTTATGATCTTTGCATGCTGTTGTTACTAGTACTATATTGTGTGTTTCAAAGACAGAAAAATGGATTTTCTAGCACCCATGAAAATTAGTTTGCTCTATGAAAGAGCAGAAATCAACAAGGTTATGAATGACCACACTCTGGCCTAACAATCAGCAAAACAGAGCACTCAGAGAATACTCTGAGTTGGGACAAGTTGTTCTGCTTTCATTTCTGTGGGGTCAGAATTTCTGCCTGTTCATATATGACGGTGATGTAGGTGGTGAGGAATTACCACTAAGAAGACGTTCAAGCAGCCATCTCAATTTTTCTTCTGAGTTTGAAATTCAGAAGTCTGAAGTCCACTGTGGTGGGAAACCTCCATTTTCATAGAAACAGTATTCAGATGGCTCTAACTTGTTTTTGCCTCAGCTTGCTAATCTGTGGATTTTTGTTGCATGTGTCTTATCTTAAAAGATTATCTGCTTTTCTGTTTCTTGTCCTCATTTTTTTTTTTTTTTTGGTGTGTGTATGTGAGAGGGATTTTATTTAATTTCTCTTTTCCACCCTGTAATTTCAGACTCGTTTCTGTCACTTTAATAGTTTAGTGCAGCCTTGGGCAACAGAGCAGTTTCTGTTTCCTCAAAACATCTGCTCACCTTTAGGTCAAAGAAAATTCATCCTGAAATTGCTGCACTTACTGTGCAAAGAATTCCCAGTCACACCACAGAACAGATCTGACAATGCTGAAAAATTAAATTAGTTTTAGGCTTTTCTCACTGAGATAATTTGGTCTATATGTGAACCCACAGTAGTTTTGAAAGCACTAAAGTCAGGCTTTTGTAATGGAAAAGCAATGCTCAGCTCGTGGGAGAGGTCAGCAGCAGAACTGCAGGTGTTGCTTATTGAGGACAGTTAATTTGAGTCATTAGATTTTTCCTTGTTTCTTAACAACTTTCCCCTTATTTGGGAGCCTTCTGTTTCAGCTGTGGAGGAATCCCAAACAATGGATTATTTCTCTAGTGCAGGACTGACCCTTTTATGGAGGTGTTTTATGTGTAATGTTTGTTCAGGCAGTTGGGTGAGGAGGTAAAGAATGAGTCTTGTGCATGGGAAGGGGGATGTATGCAAGGTCAAGTGATGTTCTATGCTCTTTAAATTGTATGTCTGTGGTATAATAGAACACTACAAACTTCACAGACAAGGTGAGTCAGCTGGTCTTCTGTTCTGATAATCAATGCTGCGTTCAGGGAGAGAAAAAAAGACTTCTAAAGATGAGACATCCAATTATAGGTATAAGTATTCTACAGTATTAAAAAGTACCAGTAGTAACATATAGTAGTTATCATGTGATGGGTGTTAAGGGGAGAGGTTAATGAACTTGGCCAAACCAGAAAGAGTACAATAATCTTCCAAGGAAAAAGTGATAGGAATGAATAAATTTAGTAACTTGTTCAAAATTTATTCATTACTTACCCTCCAGTGACCTCAGTACTCTTCTGTAGAGGCAAAAGAATTATTGATGACCGTAAGAATAAAAGAGGGGCCCAGTGAGTTTTGTATTTTAGTTAAAATGATAAACTACATGGGGTGTTTAGTTTTGGTGGGTTTGGTTTTCACTTGTTTTTGTAGGTATCTTAGGCCAATTCTGTAACTGACTATCACCAAGATTAGAGTTAAGGCACAGTGATGGGATTATTGCCCCATATCTCTACTCATATGACTCCTTTGTGTAATATCTGAGGTACATAAACTGGTACATGTATCACCCAGAACTGTGGAGCAAGTTAAGGTGTGGTAAGGTAAAGGAAGTCAAAGATGGAAGATGATCTTAACAGCTTTTTACAACACTTCACCTGAGAACACTACATGCACCCAGACTTGCCCTCTTGAAGCTGTGGAAAATTTTAGGCATAACAGCTACTAAGAGATTGTGTTCGAATTTCATTGGGCTTTAAATTAGTAAAAGTAATGACTTTTTGTGCCACTGGGCAGGTGAACAATCCATAAATGTGATTCAGTGTTTTAAATCTCTGATGGCAGAACGAATTTCCTTTTGTATTCCTCTTTACATCTTGGTTCTGCTTGCTCCTGTTCAAAGAATGCTGCAGGGAGAGCAGGTATGCATGTGTTTGAGAAGGCAAATAATTTCACAGGTCGTGACTTTGCAAATGCATGAGGCAGCCGTGCTCAGGGATAGGACCTTCTGCTGGGAACTAGTTATAGCGAACGAGGAAAAGGCCAGAACCTCCTAAATGACATCTACCTCTTAAACATGTGCCATGCAGAGCAGCAGCCATCAGTGCAGGGGCTCAGCTTTTATAATGGGCAGCATATGGAGCTCACAAGGCTCCACCTGAGGCTTAGATGTGGTGCTTGCATCCTCAGCTGGGAACTCAACCTGTACCTTCAGTGTCTCCCTCCAGTGCCTTAGTTCCAAATACCCAAACAGAGCAGAAAACTTACACTTGCATCACGTCTGTTGTGCTCTGGTGATCCTTGCAATCCCTTGCTAAATGTCTTCCCTCCTCCTATCACTTTGTGAAGGCTTTTAATTCAGTAAGGTAGTCTTATTCTGGAAGTTTTTGCTTTATCATTTTATTGATGCAGGTTGAACTTTTTCCAGCCTTTACTCATGTTGGTGGTGTGGCTCACAGCATGGTTCTGGGAGGTGTTTCATTGCTATAGCAGAGGAGAGATGGGCTGTAGGAACGTTGCGGCAGGGAGCAGTAGGGGAGCAGGGCAAGTGCTTTGCTACCTGGTTTCGCTGCTGCGGAAGGTGTTGTGTAAATAGATGGGGACTTGCCTCTGATTTCTCTGATATAATGTTTCATAAATAAGCACTGTCATGTTTAAAACGCAGGTGTCACAGGTAGCAAGCCAAACATTAAGAAACAGTGTGACAACTGAAGAGTGGTATACTTCTCCAGCTACCCTCATGTAGAAGCTAATCCTGCATTCTAGTGAAATTCACTGGAAGCAGCATCTTTCTGGAAGGGTACGAAAAAGTAGTGACGTGTTTGCCTGCATCTGGGTTAGTGGTTGGAAAAGCCTGGGACTAGCAATAAAAGGGTCAGTAAGTCCTAAATAAGGCTTTTTTATTAAGTCCAATAAAAACCAGCAGTAGTTTCAATATTAAGATGGGATATACAGTCTACAGTTCTAATTGAATCATAAATCAAACAAGTTAGAAAAAAAAAAAGGGGGGGAAGAATGCAGATGCATCAGTCTGTGTCAGCTCAGCATACTTTCTGTGTGTGGCCTGTGTTTCTTTTCATGGACTCCATCCCTGCAAATCCGCTTTGTGATCTTAGTCTGATGTGGGTCAAAAGGGGAAGATTGTTAACATTCCTCCTGCCCCTCTCCATCACCATCAGCAGCTCTCAGTGGATATCAGTCCTTTGGGCTCATGTGGGAGAGGACAGTGGAATTTTGTGCTGCTTGTAACTGCGCTTCCAAATATTCCTGTCTCTCATCTGGCCAATAACCCAGCTTCCAATTTTGGATTATTATGAACTGTGATTTATTAATTATATTGCTGGCATATTAGTATTTTCATATTTTATTTACGTTCATGTGCCCATCAGGAATTCTATAACACAGCTAAAGAAACAACTTTTCTCCAAGAACCCGTAATTCTAGATATTGTTCTACACGGTTGCCCTTTAAAAGCTGTCTTGTCCCTGGCTGGCACTTTTAATACTATTGTTTATGTGGCTCTTTCTCCCCACTTTAATGATTATGCTGTATTTGCTTTCATACTGATATAGTTTCACTGTGACAGCTTTGGTTTTATGGGATAGAAACAACCATGTCTTTTGGCCAAATTTAAACTGCTTTCCCAGTGAAGTGTTCTTTGTTCTGGAAATGAATTATACTGGATTGTTATAAGCAGTTTAGAATGGTTTGTTACAGGATACAAGTATGTAACAACTTGCCTCTGAAGTGATTAAGGGCTTTTCATTTTATGTTGTATTTGTTCCAATCACCATAATTCTAATGAAATGCATGTATCTTTCTTGCAGTCTCTTCCTCTTGTCTTTAATGTGTCCATCTTCCTAGAGAACTTGTCAGAGAATGTGATATCATTGTCGAACGATATTCCCTTGATCAAACAGGAACAAAAGAAAATACAATATTCAGTAGTGATCTATAGCTTGAAAAGGGAATGTAAAAAGATCATTAACCTCATACTGAGCTCAGATGTATTCCCTGTTGGGAGGGAATATATGAAATATGGTTATTACAAAGGTTTGATACTGGGGAGAAAAAAGCTCAGAACCCATTTTATGTATCCAGTATAGATAGTCTTTACCGAAGAGCAGTATATGTAAAAAGATACTCAGAAGTAACAGCAAGTTCTGTAAAGCTTGTGCATTTTGTGGTTAATGTTTCTTTTATGCCCTGCCTTCCCTACAGTTAACAAACACAGTGTATTGTAATGGAAGAGGCTAAACTGTGATAATTTTATTTAGTCAGCAACATGGTATGTTAACTGGATTGTGACATTTTAGCAACAAAAAAGGAATACCATTCAGATTGCTCCATGGAAGGAGAAGTAATTGTCTTGGACACCTGTAATTTCATCATCTGCTTATTTTTTTTGCCAATTCCACACACTGCAGATGATTTTGACACTTTAGCACAATAAGCATGTTAAGCCTTCTGCATGAAGGACACTGGTATCTGAAAAAAAATTCTATACTACTGTAAATAACCCACTCAAATGTTTTGTGCATTATTATATAAAACCCTTTAGTTCTTGTCTATGCTAGCTCTTGCTAATGGAATTGTAGCACACCCAGCTGTACCAGTCCCTCAAAGTCCTTGCTAGGGTTTGTGTCAGCTGAAATTATATACAATACTTTTCAGCAGAATTCCAAACTTTAAGCACCTTGGAAAGCACTGATGTAAACTGTGTGTTTTGAAGTATAATGTACAGAAAAGTTTGACCTTCCTGGAAAGGTATCCACGTTATAATGAGTTGCATGTAGCAGATACTGTTAAAATAGTGGTAATGTGACACCTAAGAAATAGTAATAAATGTTACTATGACTGTGCAAAAGGGTGGAAAGAAAATACATGACTGCTGCTGTATGTCACTTCATGGGCTGAAACAAAACACTGCAATCCTGCTGTGATTGTATGATTCTACTGTGGAATATTAATTTAGGTGATATAATGACCAGGGAAAGTAGAGACAGAAGTATCAAAGGTTGAAATAATTATTTTTACTTCGTTTTAAAACCTTGCCTATTTTTTTGAGATTTGATTGGAGAAAAGATTGAAAAGCAGAAGAATTTTACATAGCTGATGGAACTTCTAGAGTTAAAATAATTAGAAGAACAAGTGATTTATATAGACATACACATAAAGTGTATATTTTATATTTGCATAATAATAACTGGGAAAGAAGATGTCACAGAAACATGAAATATCAAGTATCAGTGTCTGTACTGTTTCAGCTGTGCTGCTAAACAGGTCTTTGTGTGCTGTTATGTGGTAGTTTGGGAGGACAAACTCATTGGAATATCTAATAAAAGCAGATGGTTTTATTAAAGATGAGAGGGCCACTAGACTGCACACCTGCTAGTTGTAAAAAATGAGTTTAATTTGAAAATGGATCTAGAGATTTGCTTCATTTCACTATCAGTTAAATCAGTTAAGAGCAAAGAAATTAGGTAGCAATACATTGCTTAATCTTTTTTATTGTATATCTTAATGTGGTATAAGGATTCTTTAATTTGTATTCAAACTCATAGGTTGTTATTAATTATGAAATATTGTAGTTTATTTTTAAATAACAGCTACTATAAACAACAATAAATCTAAATAACAGTTGTTAAATAAATAATGGGCTGCAATAATTTTTCTCATTTCCCTATCCCCTGCCACAGCTTGGAGGGGAAAAAAAACCCTGTATGAAAAGTGATCATGTTTTGATACTAGTCAGCAGTAAAACTCCATTTATCTGCTTTTATTTTTTTGACATGGCTAACTTGTAATAAATGAGCTTCTTGCTCTTCAATTGAGACTCAGTGATGTGTATATTCTTGTTTCATAAAGATGTCTAAATGATTAGCCAAGTAGAAAATTGCATGCTCAGTACAAAAAATAAATTGAAGAGGGCAACACTGTAATATTATTCTTCCCCTAATTGTAGTACAACACTTTGAAATTGAAGAAACATGTATTTCATGATGTATTTCAGCACTAGCAGAAAGTTCTCTAATTTGCATTTGTATACAAATAGCTTTTTCTCCTGTGGTTATTTAAGTGAACGAGTAAAAATAAATCTTTACATTAAGAACATTTATAATGTTTGAGGACTTTTCCCCAGTTCCTGGTTGGGAAATCTTTTAAATGTATAGACTTCAAACGTCCTAGGTATTCTCTCCCTTTTTACTGCCTATCTCCTCACACCCCAACACTTACTGGTGAGTGTCAGATTTAAACAAATAATTTTGGCATTTTATCTGTTTTCCCAGTCCTTTCAGGGTCCTTTAGAATCTTTATAGTCCAGGTAGGAATTATAAACTATCTAGGACTGCACTAATTTTCTCAGGTTTCTACTGCTCTTAGGACATGCTGAGTATCAGTTATGTTCTAACCAAATGACTTCAGGGTGCTTTAGAGCACAAATTACTGCAGCCTGAAGACAATGATGTTTATGGTTGCAAAGAGCCCATGCTCATCCTCTAATGTTCACTCTGTTATGATTACAGGGCGGTCTGGGCTGCTTGTTTCTCAGAACACTGGATGTTTAGGTCACATATTCTTGTATTGATTCCTCAGAAGGATTTTGAAGATTACTCTGTTAGTGCAGGCCTTATTCTTAGTGCTGAGCTCATCACTCTGCCTGATCTGATAGCTGAGAGTGACCTCGGATGGTGTCTGTGCACTGTACATTGCTGTGATCAGGGGTTGTCTTAACACGTGGCATTTAGGAAGGGGTCAGTTTAGAACTGACTTAACAACTGGTGTCCTGTGCTTCATAGAGGTACCAGCACTTCTCAAAGCCCAAGGGTTCCCAGGGACAGCCTCTGGGTCTCTGCATTCAGCTGATTTCTGTAACTGAGGGCCTGCCATCTCTAGCAATATCTCTTTAGGTGCCTACAGAAGGCTTAGACTGGTGTATGGCTGCTCGTGCCAGACTGATTAGAGACAGGCCTAGGAAAGAGCCCTCCACAGGCACAGGAGGGTGTAGGGAAGGAAATGGATTGCTGAAGGAATTGCACATGTTAAATAGTCAGGCAAGAGCATGGTTAGAAACAGAGCTAGAGACTGGGAAATTGCAAAGTTGGTATCATAAAATAGGGTGCAGGGGAAGCAAGCAGGGTTTGGCTGATGTGAGGGAGGTGGAGAACTAGAGCAGGCAGAGAAAAGGTCAGACTTGTGAGCACAAATGCATGTGAAGACACTCTCTCATGTTAGATCCTGCTCACATGCTGGGGCTTGGTCTCCTGACATGTGTTTGACAATGGCCACATTGTCCAGATGGAATCTGGTCACCCTCACCCTTCACTGGATCCTTAGAGACCTGTCCAAGATGAGGTCACAGTCTTTTGAGCCTTTTAAAGACATGATACTATTTTTATGTGTAACTTGGTTGCTAACATTTATGACATAATGGGATTTTATTTTGTTTGTCATAAGTTTAAAACAGTAGCTAACATGTGCTTGAGCTGAGACGTAATTTAATGATCTTCTGCTGTAGATTATGTGATATGTTCTTGTTGAAACAAGATGTTTAGATTCCTTTTTAATTTTTGATTGCGTGAAATACCGGGAATAGCAATGTTTTTTCCCCCAAGCAAGCATCTAAGTAAGGCAGTTCTAAATGCCACTGTCTATGAAAATGTGATGCAGAGTATTCTTCCTTTTTTTTTTTTTAATATTCTTTCTTGTCCTACAAAACTTAAAATGCAGCTGGTTGAGTTTTGGGATGTGCTGTCAGCCGGGTTGGAGCATTTCCGAATTAGCAGATGGGCTTTGCTTTTGATTGAGAAAGGTTGGGGCTTTAGGGGAGGGAACAAAATATCTTTTTGGTCCTCAAAAACTTGCCTTTTTAAGAATGGTGTGATCCTGGAGAACTGTCAGTGCAGCACATGTACATAAGTCAGATACATATATGATTATTAACTTCAGAACTAGCTGTCTCATAGCTATCCTGAAGCAATGAGATGTGTGTGGGGGAAGCATCACATTTGACTAAACAATCTATTTCCTGGTGCTAATGAAAACTCAGGTCAAAGTCCTGTAAGTTAGAAATAGATGGAAAATGTAAAACAGGAAGAAAACAGGTCGTGCTTCCCATTTTTCCTCAGTGAATGATAAATGTTTTGCTTCTGAAAGCTGTATTTGTATATGTAAGCACTGACTGCAACGTGTTGGAAAATGACAAACCATCAGAACTGCTGTAGAGTTGATGTTTAGAATGTATAGCGTGGAAGATGCAGTGAAGCCATTGCAAAGCTGGACAGTGTGGATTGTTTTGGTTTGACATCTCTTGTCCAACCAGACCAGAGTATGTTTGTTCCTCTTTAATCCTTCCCTCCCTATGCCCATCCAGGTGTTCTAGGTGTAAAGGAAACCTGGAGTTTCCCCATCAAAAAACGAGGTGCTGTTTTCAGAGAGCTGTTGTTCTACATCATTTACCTAACACTCAGAGTTATTTGAAATGTGAAACACAAGGACCTTCTGCTGTGATGAGGAGAACGTGGAAAGTAAGGTGGGAGACTTTACCTGCACACTGTGTGTCAGAGGTATTTCATAGTTCTCCACTCCTTGGACAGAGTATTCTGAGAGAGGCCTTGAAAGAAACTCAAAGAGCAGCTGGTGTCAGATCTAGCCCTAGGTTTTGTGTGTTCATGTTTGGGAAGCCTATTGCAAACCCTGAAGAACTTAAACTTCCACATGGCAAGAACAGACTTGCTGTGCTCATTGATGTTTAAGTAGTGTCTGAAGCAAATGCAGATGGGTCTGACAATTGTGGGGTGCTTTTACTGCCCTATAAGTGACAAACACAATGGATATGATGCAGCTGAGGAACCGTCTAGGTAACTGCAACCCAAAAGAAGTAGGAAAATCCCAGAGCTGGGGGTAGGGATGGGGGCTTGCATCTTTCCTTCTCCCTCTGTCTCAACAGTCAGTTTGGATTCAGGCAGCCCAAAGTGAACCAAAAATTCTGCTGTGTAATGAGAGCCTGCCTGAGACAGGGCATGTAGGGTAGAACATGGGATCAGGTCCTGTGATGGGAATTTGCTCCATTCTCTTTGCCCTGTGGTTCTGAACATCTCTGGACACAACTGAGCAAAAGTGTGCATTTAAGTGTGTAAACGTCCACTAATCCAAACGGTTACTGAGTTGTAAATGACCATTCAGATTCGATTTTAGGAATCCTAAATTGTTCTGCATGATCAGGTATTTAATGACCTTTATTGAAGGTGGTCTTTCTTCTAGGAAAAAAGCAGGTTTTACCCCTTTCCACAAACTGACCTTCTGTATGCACACCTAAATAATTTGAGTTTTGTTCTAAGACTTCTTGCCCTTCACACTATTTTTATGGAATATCCAAACCTGTTTCCTTTGCTCAAAATGAGTGGCTCTATTCTGTACCACCAGGATAACAGAAACAAAACAAAAGGTTTCCTTGTCTCTTCTTAACATTTTGATAGTGTTACCAAAAAAAAACCAACACCAATTATGTTGGTTTTGGCAAATCTCAAGCATTTTCTTGGTGAATAAATAGATAAGGAAGAACTCTGGAAAGAACTTAAGGAACTTGACTGTAGTAAATAGAGAGTATGACTGTTTGAACTAGTGATAAAAACTCAGATCAGTCACTGTGGGATGCCAACTTAAAGAAAAGAAAAAGCTAAAAATATTTTGGTCCTCTTGCCAAAGAAGAAGGTGTAATCCCTAAGTTTTGATGTAAGCAGTTATACTCAATTTGGAGTTTATACTTGAAGTGAGGGGAGAAATGTGGCCTTTTGTCTTTAGAACAGCTGTAGGTATTTCTTAGTTTGTTCTGGGATTTTTTTTGTGAAAGGGCTTGTCCCCACCCTGCAAATAAAATGAAACCAGAAATTGGCTTGCTCCAGAGGCCACAGAGGCTGAGAAGCGTGAAATACTTATTGATTATCAGTGAGAGAAGGTTCTTTAATTCAGAAATGGGGAGTACTTTGGCTAAAAAACTGCAAAGATGGCAACAGCTATTTTATCTCAAATTTAAGACTTTGGACTTAAGATGTTTGACTGTGAATTTCGCCTAATTAGGTCTGGTCTGTTTTTCATCACATTTAATGTAATTACAGGCAGTGCCATGAGTTCCCTCCAACAGCAGCTCAGAAAGGCATTTTGGGAGCCACAAATTATACAAATGAATACTAGATGTGCTTTTGCCAAGTCAGACTTCCAAGAATCAGCTTTTACAGAAGAAGAAGAAGCTTCATGTGCATTTCTGTACTTGCCAACTATTCCTATCTCATCATTATTTTATTTGGGTTAATCTAGTCCCTTTAAATCACAGGATTTTGGGGCTCACTCTTTTGAGAAAGTGAGCAAGCAAGAGCACCATACAGAGAGGGATTGAGAAGCAAATGTTTTGAAGGTCTGTTGATAATGTGCATGAAGTGTAGGCTGAAATCATGTCTTTCAGAGCTGTGAGGTCCCTGAGAGCGTGGGATAGATTAAGTTGATTCAGGATGTACATGAACGATTCTGTGCACTGAAGACCTTACGATCTAAGAAATTTTCTTAAGCTGGGTTTTGTTTTTTTTTTTTTTTTCTCAGTTCTATTTGCAGGTTAATTTCTTCTGGAGAGTGTAGCTATATTTTTGTATGTAAACTCAATAAACATGGTTTCTTGTCTGTCAGGAGTCAAATGTGGGTTCTCATCCGCAGAGCCACAAGCATTTTGTGAGACTGAGTCTTCAGGTAAAAACAAGAAATTATAGGATTAATGCCCCCACAGAGCTGTTGTTTTTTTTTTTAACCCACTTTTGTGATCCAAGTTTATTACTTTGCTTCCTGAATAACTAATCAGAGACTGGAGTGGATGTTTAATTTTACACTGAAATGAATGGATTCTGGACAACTTTCCACCCTTCCACCACAGTGTCCTTCTGTACAAACATCTCTGTTTATTCCCTGACAAGAACAGCAGAGTATAAGAATTTCTACCCAATTAACACTACTGTCATGCTGTTTTTCTTGCTTCTGGCTGTATTTCAGTACAGTTTCTAAGAATATCTTTGCTTTCTGCTGGACAATAGCACCTGGTGAATTGTTCTCTAGAGCAGGGATGTATTCCTGCACTAGGACCAGATATCAGTAGCAGTGTTGTGACTGAGTCCTGGTCTTCCTGAAAGATTCAGTGCAAGGCGTAGAAAACTGAATTGAAGTCTTAAAGCTGAAACACAAATCTTGTGTCAAGTTCACTTAATAAATAATAGGTTTGTTAATCAGTTACCCTAAGGCAGTTTGGTTCAACTAGGTATTGTAGGTGTGAAAACTTTCTGTTTTTTGGTATAAATCTCTCCACTGGAGAATGAAAGGAAAGAACTTACCCTCTTTTTTTCTCCCCGAAGCATACATGATGTATGCAGGTTGAACAGCTCTTGGTCTAGGAAATTGCAGGGTCCTTTTAATTTTTGTTGTTGTTGTTATTGTTTTTCTGCTCTGAGTTTTGTTGGTCATTGAGGATGCCTAAGAACTGTTTCATGTGAGCACTATGTAGGTTGTTGAATCACAGTGTCAACGTTCACCTAAATCACTGTTGAGCCTTGCAATTGTTTCTCTTGAGGGAGGAATTGCAGGTGGGAGGTAAAAAGTTCAGGGTAATTATTTCTCTACTGCATTGAAAACAAGCTTTGTACCTATTGTATGTATGCACTTACCTCTGAAGTATAAACAGTTTACGCTGTTGAAATGTTTTGGGAAAGCAGTGAAGGTATTGCAGGAAGGGTGTGATTTGTAGTTATTTAAACCTTCTACATATCATCAAAGGAGAATTATTATTTCATTTTCACTTACATTTAATTGGTTTAGTATCAAGTTTGGAGCTAAATCAACGTACTGATTAGTCTAATGTATGGCATCTGATATGCAAAGTACTTTACTTGCCCAGTGCCCTACAGAGGCTGAAACTGTGCACGTCTGAAGAGCTTTTGTGGCAACGCAGCTCTTGTGTGAGGAGTCGATGGGGGAGAGCTGTGAGCCTCCCTGGTCGCTGCTTCCACTCCCGCTGCCTGTGTCCAGCTGGTTGCCTGTTTCCCAGAGCCGCCTCCAGCTCATCTGGCTGCTGTCATCGGCTCGGCTGGGGAGGCAGCAGCCGCAGCCAGAGGAGCCTGTGAAAGCTGTAGGAGAGAGGGGAGCACACAATACTGAGTTACTACGACTTGCTGTCCTATTTCTCATTTTCACAGCCTCTGGTGGCTGCTGAGAACTCTCGTAGGAGCTGACAGGAGCAAGAAGTGAGACGGAAGTTGTAAGCAGAGCCAAGGATGGGAAGAAGTCTGAATCCTAAAACTAGCCACGGTGGCTCTGCTAACAAGATGTAATCATCTGGGGATAGCTAGTTAAGAAGACAAAGATCCCAGTCAAATAATTTATATACTTTCATCTGCCAAGTGTGTTACTGTATGACCTATTAAATACATAACTCTGCAATGAGCTGACAGAATGTTTTTTGGCAAGAGAATGTACTTTTCAGCTGGGTTTTCCTGCACAGTAATCCTTTCTGTCAGCCTCTCTCTACTGACACTCAAGACATTTTGAACTTCTTGGCTGCTTTTGATTAAATTTGACAGAGCAGAAATAGTTCAAAGCTAGTTTTCCACAAGCTTCGTGAAAATAGGTGCACAGACAAATTTACGTTCCCAGTTTATCCACTGTGAGCTTGGCTGTATTAGTACACAGCAAAGAATCTAAGCAGACAGGCTAAGTTCCAGTGCTTGCAAAATGACCTGCTTAATTGTGTCACATGCTCATAAAACAGCTTTGCTACCAACCTTTGTTAAAGTTTACCAAAAATAAAGTTGAGAGCCGGCTCAGAGACTCTGTTCTAAGGTGTGGAACAAATTTAAGAACCAAAGAGGGTTTTTTGTTTCCTTTGTGTTACGTGATTACTAGGACTATGTGCCCCATGAGAATGTTTTTCATCCTTAGAAAAATAGGGTCAGGCACTTCTAAAAGGTTATAATATAGAGATCATGGGATCTTCACGGTCCCACCTCTGAAATTCTCTTCCTGTAGCTGTGACACTGTAGAACCTAAGCCAGTCCTGGCTGTGGGCTTGGAATCTGTAGGCAGAGGGAAAAGTGAAGCTGTGATGAGTAACTGCAGGTACCACTTCTGGGATTTAAACAGAGTGGCCTCAGATTCCTTCAGAACTCAGGTTTTGGATGCACAGCAGGACTGTGTGGATGGAGCATAGAACTTCAGCTGTTGGGAACACCAAGTCTCCAAGGCTATAATCCTTGGAATGAAACAGGTGTGCAGAGTGCCAGGAGGAGGGACAGGCACTTTGCAGTTCAACTGTGAGTGCGAGAGCAATTGTCAGTCTTGTACTTGTCAAAGAACAGAAGAACTGGATTTTTATTTGGAAAGAAATGGGATTGACATGAGGCTTTGCATATTTATTACAAGAAGATGTTTTGTTAAACAGTGGGTAATCATTAGTGAGCTGGGAAACCTGTCCAGTGTGAGGTTTCCTTTAAGCCTGCTATGGGCTACTGTGAAAACTAATTTGAAGGACTTGCAGGTTTTCAATTATTTTTGTGTTTATCCATGTCAGGCTTTTTGTCTGAAGAGTCGCATGAATTCAAAGTAATACAGTCCTCTCCCATGATACGGGATCTGAGCACATAATTTTCTGCAGATTGACTTGTCTTTTTTTTAAGTAAAAAAAAAAATCTTATTGGGAAAATGTCATCATTCCTGTTTGATTTAATCAAGTAATGCACCAATAATTGGTGTATGTTATCCCT
This sequence comes from Lophotriccus pileatus, assembly GCA_035583135.1. Taxonomy (NCBI): domain Eukaryota; kingdom Metazoa; phylum Chordata; class Aves; order Passeriformes; family Tyrannidae; genus Lophotriccus; species Lophotriccus pileatus. Next base: position 6,219,581 of record JAWWES010000169.1, read on the forward strand.
GAATATGGATTATATATATAAAATATGTAACAGCAGTTTATCTGTGGAACATCTGAGAACAGTGATAAAACATCTAACAGTAGTAAAGATTAATGCATTTTATGCCTAGTGGGTAGGCTTGGAAGCATCCTACTAATTAACTGAGGTACAGATGTGATTAGAACCGAACTTTTAGAAAATAAATATCATGTATTTTCACTGCTCGTAGAAGCACCGTGCAAATCAGAGAACAAGTTTAAAGCTGTGCTTAAATGCATAGGAAGAGGTGAAAGAAAAAAAAAGAGTGTTTTGTTTACTATTCTTTAAGACAAATGGCCATTAAATAGAAAGATCAATAGTGTAGCTTCAGTTCATTTTGTGGTCATTTGCCATAATAATGCTAAGCGTGACACTTTGGCTTCCTAAGGTGTTTGGAACATTAAAAAGGATGGCTTGATTTTCGATATTTAATGCACTGGTAAATGTGATATTTTGATTAGTTTGTTTGTGTGCCTGTTTGTCAAAGAGAAAGGTAAAAGGTTAAGTAGAAAAATGTTCAGTAACCAAAGATGTTTTCGTAAGATACAAACATTTGTTGTTTTCTATACACAGTCTTAGAAAGGACAAGAGTTTCTTCTTGCCTTTTAGGTTTACATTTTTGTTGTAACTTACAAACAACTTAGTAAGAGTTTCTGCCTCTGGCAATTTCAGTTCCACTCATTTATTCAGTCTCCATCTGTTTACTTTTTACAGTCCTAAATGACCAATTTGCATAAGGCCACTCCATGCTAGATCTACCTGGTAGATCAAGGTGATGCCAAAATTTACTTGAGTCTTCAATCTAGTTTCTTTAAATTTAGATTCAGAAGCTTCATTTAAATGCTCGACATTTAAACATATGACAAAAGGTCATTAAGGCTCTCAAGTTTTATACAACATGTTATCATCAGTATTGCTAAACATGCTTTTTTTATTTTTGCTTTATTTTATTTCCTTATCATTGGTCAAGAAGCCCTCTAGAAGTTTAACTTTAAATATTTTTTAGTTCGTTTCCTATATCCATATCTTGAGTTTCAGTACTCTGTAGCCTTACTTCTAGAATCTGTCTTCATTAGAATTACCTTTGCAACCACCAGGGTGGGTACTTTTGATTTTCACTTTCGTTTACAATTTCTGTGAGTTCAGTCTTAAAAAAAAAAAGAATAAATTGATTAATATGTTAGCGCTGAAGCAGTGTACATGGTAGAATGTTTGCTTTCACTTGAGTCAGAACCTGAGCTCCCTGGGCAAGAGCATAGGGAGAAGGGTACATCTGCATTATTTGTTCCTCAAATAAATGTGGTTTTGAAGCTGATATGCAAAGAGCATGCAGAGCACTCAGAAAAGAATGGGGAAGAAATATGCTTCCCTCTTACAATAAGTCATAAATAAGTGATGTATTAAAAATATAGTATTGGATCAAAATGCTGGTCTTAAGAACTGTGTCTCTGTATAGGCAAGAATACATAAGGGTGGTTGCAGACAATGAGGTTCATCGTATGACCTACTTCTTAACATGTGTATTCATATAAAATTTTAAATACCACTTAAAAATATTCTGGTCATTGACTTAATAAAAGTAATATGAAAATAAATTAAGGAAGGATGATTCGTATGCCACCTTCCAGTAAGATCTGAACTGAGAGATTTATGTGTGTTACTTTTTATAAGCAGTAAGTTATTAAATTATTTTAGATACTTGTATCATGTGTGAAACGTGATCTATACACTTTGGGATGTGTTTAGAGCTTAATTATAGCTTAGATCCCAAACATAACTCATTTTACAGAAATGGTTTTTGTTGTTCAAACATGCAAAGGAATCTGATTGAAGAATTGACTCTGCATGAATATCTGGTGATGGTTTTTCCTCTGGTGCTATGGTAAAATAATAGATCCACTGGAGGGAAAACACTGCAGTGTTTGAAACAGATTTATTCCCTACATGAATTTTGTCTGTCTCCAGGTGCCTTTCACCTAAACCATTTGAGTCTGAATTCTGCAAAGCTTGTGCCTGTATCCAGCTGGTTAAACATCAGTGCATCCCTCATGCTTTGCTTGGTCACAGCTTTAGCTGCCTCTTTTGAATGTGGTTCCGTTCGGTTTTATAGGGTGGGTGGGAAGTAGCTACTTTAAAAAGGCTTGCTGAGTGCTGGGGGAAGGCAGGAGTAATGCTGGAGGAAGGTGAAGAGGGGACCTTTCCCTTTGGATGTCAAGTCTGCGTGGAACTGCATCTCTCTTCCAGTTTCCCAAAACTCCAAGAGTCAATGATCCTTCAGTGTCTTGACTATTAGCCTGGAGGTTGAGTTGTTTTGCAATCTTATTGCAAAACAGAAGTTTGTTTTAGTATGAGAATTGTGAAATAAATACCCAAAGATCACTTTTTGTAATGGTCATGACTGAATTTAATCCTGATTATGTACAGTATATGTCACTTGATATAGCTAAAAACATATTCCTGTCTTGTAAGGGCTATGAATTACATCAGTGATGATGATATTCAGAGAACCTTATTTGGTTAGAAGTAGTATTTAACTCATTTTGAAATCATTTTCCAAGTACTTATAAGCATATGCTTGTATGTCATCACTACAGATTATATCACAATTCTCCTCTGTAGGAAATTTGTCATGTGGCGATTGACATGTATTTTTACCAGAGAGAAAGACATTAGTAAGTGCACAGAAACTTCATAAATGTTTTGTTTTGTTTTTTTTTGTCTGTTTGTGGGTTTTTTGGTGGTGTTTTTTGTTTGTTTGTTTTGTTTTGTTTTTTGTTTTTATTTAAAACAGAAGGTTTCTTATTAGATATTCCATGATCCTGCTCATTGAGAAAATATAAAGACAATATACAACTCAATTACTTAAGGAAAAGCTTGGGGTGTCTTATAATTGTTACTAGCAGCAATACAAATGTCAGTAGTAGGAAATGGTGGCTGTTCTGCCAGGGTTATGTTTGCACACTTCCAACTCTCGTTGCACAAAACCAATAGCAAGTACATTGTTCTCCATGTGCAGTAACACCATGTTTGTTTAGTGAACCACGGGCCATTAAGGCAGACAGTATTGGTTTTAGACTTCATAATACACATACATTGGTATTTGAAAGGTCACTACACCAGTTTTTGGTGTTCTGTACCGAATGAGGGTTGTAGTTTAAAAAAAACCAAAAAACAAAACAAACAAAAAAACCAAAACCAACAAAACAAACAAACAAACAAAAAAAAACCAGAAAAAAACCCCAGACATTTGAGAGAATAATTGTTGCAGAGCTTTGTCTTACACCACATGACTTCAGGAAATGAGAAGGGTCTTGGAGAATGGCAACCAGCAGGAACACTTGTACAGGAGTAGGAATTTGGAATAGATCTGGAGGTGTTAATATTCATCACCTGTTCTTTTGCTTTTAGACAGTCAGCTCTGTTCCACAGTCTGGTATGTGCTGCACAACTGCAGCAGCAAAGCTTACTGCATAATGACCCCAGGCTTTATATGTTTATCCTTCACTGAAAGCAGTCAGTTAGTTCTCCTTAGGTGATCTAACTAAATGAGTAAATTTACTTGTTTAATTAGTTTTCCAGTGATAATTTTTCATTGCTTTAATGGGGGGAGGATGGGAGAGCAGAAACAACAAAGATAAGAGAATGTTTAGTTTGTAGTCTTTTAATAGTGTAGTTAAAACCTGTTGACTTTGGTCTTTCATGCCATTTTTTAGTTAGAAGGCATGTTTTCTCAAAAACATGGGCAGGTCTATGGGTAAGCTTGTAGAACTTCTGATGATGGCCAAGAACTTTAGATTGCTTGTCTGGCTGGATGGTCAGAGTCCATATCAGAACCAGAGAAAATCCAACAACATTTGGATGTCATGGCTTTTGTGCCCCATGTACGACTTTCCCCTCACGCAGAAATATGTGTAAAGCCCTGTTTTCTAGGAAGCAATACGAATGTATTTTCTGTCAAGTCACAGGAATGTTTGTTTTGTGTGTTAAGTTCTGTGGTTCCAGGTAGCAGCAGACTCACAGTGCATGTGTTGGTTCACATTTCTGCAAATGTGCAGTAGGGCTTGATGCAAACCAGAATTGCAGGATTTGCAGTACATGTGGAAAACTTTCTTAGCATGTGCTCTAGGCCTGATGCTTTCTGAAAAGCAGAGGACGTGTAGTTGGGCTGCTCTTAAGAGCTTTGTGCTTAATATGCATGGCTAGAAAGTGTGCTGCCCTGAATTGCTACTGTGGGACAGAAGGATATGCATGCTGCAGTTGTGTTTAGGATTTTCTGTTCTGAAATTATCTTATAATAATGCCTGGATAAAGGGAACTATTTCCTTTTTTCATATATAACTCCTTCTCTGCAGAGGTCAGAATTTTCTTTTATTACGTGGGTAACTCTCCCTTACTTGCCCGAAACCAAACTCAATTCCATGTTTTGTTCCTTCGTAACACTTTTACCTCTGTATCTGCCTGCTGTTGGTATCAGTGTGTCCTGTTACCATCATTGCTGCTCAACTTCTTCCTCTAAGTTACGCTCCATGTACTCAAACAATTTTTGGGAGCTGAGGAAGGAAGCTACTTTAATTTCCTGTATATTTGCTGGACGCAATCACCCATTCTATCATTCTTCCCAGCAATCACTGTATGGTATTATTTTGCCACGTTCCATTGATTCAGGTCAAGCAGAATGACTACAAAGATGTATATCTGTTTCCAGACAAATACTGGAATATAGCCTGGGCACCGTGTCCCATTTATTAGTTGTACTTATTTTCTTTATTTCTAGCATTCTGGCATTATTTTTTCTGCAAGAAATTGAGCTTTCTGTGAATAGCTTAATGCTCTTGAAAGACCAGAGAAAAAATGTGCATGACTCACCACCTTTGCCAGTATTTGGTGGACCTGAATTAAAAAAAAAAAAAACTAGTAGAAGGATAAATATTAGTTTAGTCGCTCTTGTTTACAGGTCCTCACTTCACTGTTTCTCCCTCTGCCAGTGACTGTATTTTGTAACTTGCTCATCCAGCGTGTGTAGCTACAAACTCATTCTATTTTTAATAATTTTTAAAGAAATCCACCTCTGTGCCTCCCTGCAAGGCTCTGAATTGTAGCTTCCAGTGCATGCTACCCACACCCCTCCCTGATGTCTGCACCAAGGTGTTATAAATGACATTGCTCTTACAGTGTCATGGGACAGCTGTAATTTTGTTAAATATCACTCCTATTATGGGATGTTGCACAGCAGACTTCTCTCTCTGTATGATGGCAATGCCAGACATTCATCTCAAAACAAATGCCTCGGAGCTGGGTGACATATACTAAGAAAAAGCAAAAGAAACTCGAGTCCTGGAGCTACTAGTAGGTGGGTGGTGTTAGTAATTCCAGTGGCAGTGTTTTAGCAGTAGTAATTTCAAGATATAAAAAGAAAAGGTCTCGTATAAACTTGCGTAACCTTTGGCTTTTATAATGTGCCATGAACAGAGAAAACTGCAAGGTTTTTATTGTATGAAATGTCTTTGTCCTTTTCTCCCGCCTGTATAAGTCAATTTAATAAAAGATAACACCTCTGATTTGGGTTTTTTCCTGAAGCTTATAACTACATAATGGCTCTGAAGCTGGTATCATTGAGAAGTGAATGAAAAGCGTAGGGGAAAGAATAATTCATTCACAGAATAGGTGGAAACAGTGGGAACAGAACTGAACAATAAGCCATTGTCATTGCCGCATTTAAGTACAGTTTTTGTACTCCCAAAATCCTGAGCAAGGCCAAAGAGACCCATGGTAAATAGGTGCCTGGGTGAGGAGGCAGAGCCCTTTAACTCTGCCCCATGTTTTCAGTAGTTAATTGGAAGCGGGTTCTTGCCCACAATCAGGCGATTTGGGAGCCCAGCCCCGCCTGCAGGTGCAGGGCCGGCAGTAGCAGAGCGAGTGGCCACCAGATGGCACCGAGGCCCCACAGTTGTGGCCACCCGAGCGTGCCAAAATCCCCCGTGGGCTCTTGGAGTTGCAGGATCATGTGCCCTGGCTGTGTTTTTCCACTTCGGACACTTGCATGTTTAGATGTATATCTTGTTTAAACAATCCCATTGGAAGTGTTGTACGAAGTAGTTCAGAGAGGGTGCAGTTTTGTTCCTTAAAGTTACTGAGTTACATGAGGCTATTATACAGTCAGGAAATTCCCTTTGGGTCATGACAGATTTTGTGTTTGTTTTGGGTTTGTCTTTTTTTTTTTTTCTTTTGGGTTTGTTTGTTTTTTGATCCTGCTCAAAAATTTTATGCTGTTAATACTGCCCATTGTTTTACAGAACATCTTGTCAAAAGAAGTGATGACATTGCTGCTCTGCTTTAAAGCCTTTCTTCTGAGGGCTATTTCCCTGTATAATCTGGAAGTGCTTTGCTGAACAGGGTAACTCTATGCTCAGAAAGGTTGTGGCTTTATGTTATGTCCTATGCTTTCCTTGGCATGCATTTAAATAAGGACACTTGGAAGTGAACGCCTTTTATTTTAAATGCATCACTAATAGACCTTTAATGTCCTAATGGATAGATAGGTACTGAGTGAAACATTGGAAAGAGCAAAGCACATCTGTCTCTGCCCAAACGTGTAGTTCCATTCCTTCCCTCTTCCTTCTGAGAAGTTGTTTCAGTTTGTATGTGTTGCTCTTGCCTGACTATTTTGGTGGAAGGTGGATAGTCTAATCTGCAAAGAAGAAAGCATTTCTAAATGCTTCTTTCCTTTCTGTTTTTGCCAAACAGATTATGCCCGAGTCGGGGCAGTAGGAGCTCTTTGTTCTGTCTGCACTGTGTTATGTATGGCTCCCTAGCTTGCCTTCCTCTGGTAATTGATCCTTCTTTTCAGCATTTAATCAGTTTAGCAGGTTCAAGTGCCATCAGTCACATTTATGACTGGCCCCTGAAGTAATACAGATATTCAATATCTGTAGTGTGGAGGGCTGAGGGGGGAGTAAGAAGTTATCACAAGCTTAGTGTATTAACTGAGTAAAGGAATTTAAAAACCAAAAAACCAAAACAAACATGCAGAAAAGTGTTGATTTCCACACACCCCCTCCCCCCCCCCAGGAAACACAAAATAAGTAGTATCATGGGAAGAATTAAAAGGATTTAAGACCCGAATAGCCTAAACCAACTGGGGTGGATCTTAATGTATGTTTCTTAGATGGGAGTCATGGGATTTCACACAACTTCCAGGAGATGAGACCTCTTTAATTGTAATATTATCTCAGTTATGGAGGGAGGAATTACTCAGGCATTCTCATTTGGTATATTTGGGAAAAGTCATCTTGGTGCTGTTCTTAATGTGCCTTGCTTTCCTGGCTACCATCTTTATCAGTGCTGCCAAGCCTTCATAGATAAGATGGGTCTTTGCTTTTTCCAGAGTAGTGCAGACATGCCAACAGTCACACTGTGCAAGTGCACCCACACATGGGCCTTCTGTGTGCATGTTGCATTTGTTACTGTGAAGAAACAGAAAGTGCAGATATGCAACCAGGCTTCCAAGACGCAGAAATGATTGACTTCTCCTAGGATGGCTGTATCCACTGACACAGTGTTCTGAGTTCATCACTCAGTGCCCATCCCAGTGTGTTGGGTCACGAGTGTGAACAAAGGCTTTCTATGCTTCAGATTAAGGAACTGGCAAAATTTGAGGAAATGGGCTGTGCAGGGCAGTGACTGGGTAAGGTTTGTTCTTGCTAATTGGTCTTGCAGCTTTGTGTCTAGAGCTGTCTATCCTGCCAAACCTTCTCAGGTAATGGAGTGCTTTCAAGACCAGTGGTCCTCCTGGGTTAACTAAAAAGGAGATTTGGTTGTAGATTTTCCTGGAGTTTCTCTTCTGTTGCTGCCGGAGGGGAGCTGTTACTTTTTGTGACCATGTTGTGCACTCTGTTTAAAATAAAAACAAGAACAAACCAAACCAAAACCCACCCCGCAAAAAACTCATTTCTTTCTTTAATTAATTAGCAAAATATATAACGTATTCTAGTGAACAAGTGTTGTCCCCTTCACCCCCCCCCCCCAGCTTTTTTTTCCTAGTTGCTTAAGGGCTACTGTTGAACCCAGATGAAATAAATTCTGTAACTTTCTTGGTAGGAAATAATGTTAAACTACCCATCATGTCACCTTGTGTAATATAAAGCAGTCTCAAAGAAAGAAGAGAGCAAGAGAAAAAGTGAGAAATAACAGCTTGGAGGGAAAAAAAAAAACCAAACCACAACCCAAAATATTCATGGAAGAATAGGGGGGTTAGAATAAAAGAGTAGTCGTTGCCACACACACATAGGTGGGCTGACATAGGTGGGCTGTTGTGCAATCTTGAAGTTTAATGCAAATGTGTTTTTTCTATCTTGGTAGTCAGCTCCTGTTAAAACTGGATCTCTGAAGTGCTGACAGAAGAAAGGCTGCGCTGTGTATTGGGCCCTGTAGAATTTAAAGGAATTAAAATAGTTGAAAATTATTTTATGACTGGAGTCAGTCCCATGCAAGCAGGTTGGATTCAAGAAGACAAATTTTGCAGAGTAATGTTACCACAAAAATTATGTAAGCTCTTCTCTTTGGAAGACTTTACCTGAAGGTTCACTCTGGGCTGTGTTTGCAATGTGTTATTTTGTGCTTCAAAAAAGTAGTTTGCCGGTTTCATATTTTTTTTTTGGTGACCTAATCTATATCAATTGAAGCTCATGAAATGAAAATGCTATTTATCCAGAAAAATTTTTTGTTGTTTTTGTTTGTGTTTTTTTTTGTTGTTGTTGTTGTTTTGTTTTTGTTTTTGTTTTTTTTTTTTGTCCTGCAATACTTTTTCCAGTAAATAGATCTTAAATTCAATGCCAAGGCCATGGCTTGTATTTTGTGTTGCTGTTTCATCCCACACCTTTTCCTCAGGTCTCTCCAAACATGCCAATTAACAGGTTGCTGCAATTCACTGAAAACTCTTAATTTGATCATAGCCAGTGCTTACAATAATGTGATAATTCTGAATGTGATTACACTGATTTGATTTTATGTGTTTGTATGTGTGTATTCAGACCATTGTGGTCACAGCCAGCAGCATTTGGAAGCAGAAGAGATATTTGCCAGGGATTAGTCCAGGTTAGTCTCACACTGTACGTTGCACTGCTACTGGGATGTTTCTGTAACACTTTAGCCTCAGATGAAGTCATTGAATCATAGAACAATTTAAGATGGAAAAGGCTCTAAGTCACTAAATCCAACTGTAAAGCTAACCCTATAAAGTACACTGCTAAACCATGTCCCCAAGTGCCCCATCTACACATCTTTTAAATACCTCCCAGGATGGTGACACCACCACTTCCATGGCTGGGAATCTTTCCTGCAGCAGACTGGAGAACGACTTGTTTGGGTTACAGGAGTGAGAGGACTCTGTCAGTGATGCAGACCTTGTTTTGCACCCTTCCTTGTTCATTCCTAAGTATGTGTACTTGGGGCTCCTTCTGGCCTCTACAAGCTCTTGGTAGGTGAAGATAGGTGAGTGTAACTGCTGCATTTGATGTAGGTCAGAAAGTTAATGTTGCCTCTTCTGGGCTTGAGGAGCTCTGCTGAAGGAACTGTGGTCTGAGGGTTTTACCACTGGGATGGCATCAGTTGTTGCAGTCACTCAAAAGCAGTGAGAATCTGGCACCTGAGCAGCTCTGCAGCCAGGAGACTATTGTGAAATATCTTACAGGAAGAACACTTCTTTATTCCTTATTGCTGATCTCAGTGCTCTGACATTTAGGAAAGGCAGTAATTGATCTATTTGCATCTGAAGGATGGCTAATAAATAAATGTCATAGATCATGTTGCGTGGATGTTGAGGGAGAGAAGAAAAATAAATCTTACATCTAATGCTTTCCTGATTTTTGTATTTTTGAGGAAGAGCATGCAAGGAGGCTTATAATAAATATAAGCCTAATAAACTTTTATAACCTAATAAATAATAAGGCATGAGGAAAAATCTTAGATATGATCTATTACCTTTTGTTTCTGCACTGCTTGTGTGAGCTGAATCCTGGCACTTGTGATCCCTGGGATCCAAAATTTTGCTCTCTCTGATGTGACTTATCACATTCAGTGCTTCTGGGATAAGCAGTTTCCAACTGGTGCCACCTCTTTAAGTGACAGGAGGTTGCTGGCAGGATGCCTGAAAATGTCTTAGACTTTGATAATATGTAAAATATCTAGAAAGTGTTCTGAAATTCATCTTCAGAGAGAGTATTTTAAAAAAGCACCAGATGTCACTTAACTGATGATTTTATCACTTTTAATACTAACATTTTGTTCTGATGTGTAACTTGCAACAGTGCATCCTTTTTCTGTAAACAAATAAATGGGAAATGCTGCTCATGGATTGAGTTGCTAGAACATTCCTATAAATTATAAAGTAACTGGGCTCTCTTGTTTCTGAAATACCAAAGCAATGCTTTCTGTCTTCACAACACTAATTGCAGTAGCTGCCGTATGGAGAATAGATCCATGTTCAGTACAGGATTCTGCTCTGGGTAGGCAGCACCTTTCTGGTGGATGTAGCACACATTGTGTACAGGTGACTTTGTCCTGGACTGACAATAGTGTTTATGTACAAGATGATGCAGATGGTGGTGGGGTGTGTTGACTACAGGCATTTCTATTGTTTGTGGAATTGAAATTCAGCTGTATCATTGCCTTGAAATAGGATTTTCCATTTATACTGCAGCCATATAATTTTTACACTTTGCAGCATTGCCCCATATGTAACGTTTTGCAGAGTTCCAAAACCCACCGATTCTCGCACAGGAATCGTACAAATATATTTATAGTTTCTGTTATAAATCATACATGAAATACTTGGTCTCCAGACATCTTGTCTTTAGCTTCCCGTTGCCATGGGCACTCATTAGTATTCCAGGGAGGCCTGGTTGTCATGGCAAAGTGTGTAGTTGTACCGTGTTCCCATGGCAACCTCCACCATTAGGTACCTTGAGCAGATCCGCTGGCAAATCTGTTTGGGTAAATCTAAGATGATCTCAGGGTAGCATTAATGTTTTAAATAACATTACCATCCTCTCACTGGGTGATTGGCATTGCAGGTGTGTTTGGGATGTTAGTGCCCATTGGGTCAGTAGAACACAGTGTGGTTTTTGAACCCAGGAGAATTGTTTTCAAAAAGCAGCATCGGGGATAGCTTGACCTCTAAAGAGGTTAAAACAAAATCGTGGTGTTGAGGCTGTTTACATTTTTCACATGTTCTTGCATGTGTCTGGATTTGAGCTTGCAGCTCCTGCCTTGAATGACCTTGAGCAGCAACCACAAACCTGTGTACATCCCAGTGCATCTGAGAATTGTGGTCTTTTTGAACCTCTTTTTTTTTTCCTTTTTTTTTTTAGGAAGAGGAAGCCGGTTACCCTCTGGCACACAGTTTGCTGTGGTTTGCTGAGGGGGAGCAAAGTAGTGTTGTATTGCTGGTGTGGAACAGCACTGTAGGTAGTTACCTTTGGATCAGTCAAGTTTTCTACCCACTGATGGAGAATCTGTTCTGATGTTGGAGATGTTTATGGAAGTGGTAGACAAATTAACATTTATCAGTTCCCTGCTAATGACAGGCTTTTTATTTGCCTGAAATTTTGTTCTCCATTTGTACATTTTTTTTTTTTTTTTTAAGCTTATGTAATGTACACACTCAGGGAGCTGAGGAAAAAGCTGTGGGTTTTTTTAATGCTCTAAGAGACATGGAGTGCTATACTTTTGGAGCGGGAATATGCTTATATAGCCTGTTTAGGTGGGACAGCTTGATTAGCCCCTGTGGAGGTGTCCATCCAGTGTTTGCTGTTCAGTCAGAAAAATACCCAGTTGGGTAGAATGTAGAAACCTGTCCACCTTGAAAAATCAAATCTCAGGAACAGATAATGTCCTGAGACATTAGCCACAGAGAACAAGGCTCCCTGCAGCCCTAGAGGGTATGTAAATTCTGTTATGTTCTGATTGGTTTTGTTGTGGTTGGCAGATAAAAACACCAACTTGAAACAAAACTTTTAAGTTCAATCAAATTTAAAGACTTAAACATTCAAATTACTTTATCAGCTCATGTTCTGATTTTTTTGCTTTAGGTTGATAAAGTGGGTTTGCACAGATCTTCTTGGCCTCTTTCCTAACTGCATTTAGAATTTCAGATGGTTCTTGGAGTCTTTTCTGTAAGCTCTGTCACTTTTCAAATGTCTGTGCTGAAAAAGACTTTTTTTTGATACCCTTGCTTAGGGAACACCATGAGCTTAAATGTGAATTGATAATCAAACGTCTGAGTTGTGTTTTCAAGCAATGCTGTCTTTCAGCACACTGAGAGCTGACAGCCAGGAAGGCCAATGCTTTTTGTCTTCCCTACTTCAAATTGGGTTTGCCTTCCAACTGAGTCAGACAGCATGGCCTGAATCACACCAGTACTCCTGAAAATGCTGTCTCATGGTACTCTCCAACTTGATTAAGAGCAGCATGCTTTAAAGTGGTTGGCTTAAAAAAAAAAACCAAAAAAACACCCAAACCCAAAAAAAAGATGGGTATCTGTGATGACCAGGTCAGGCTTTACTTTTGTCCTGATTGTCACTGATTCTTCATGGAGTCCTCTTTTATTCTAGGTAGGGTTTTTTTGGTTTTTTGTTGTTTTGTTTGTTGTTTTTTTTTTTTTTTTTTTTTTTTGTTGGTAATAAAGGGAATAGGATTTTAAAACACTGATTTATATTAAAAGTAAAGGCAGGAAGTGGAGTATGATTAATCTGCACAGTGAAGAGATGTGCTAATATATGAGCAGACGGTTAAGGGTTTTTTTATATATATAAATCTAGGACTGAGCAGTAAAAAGTGATGGGAAGCTCATTTTTATATATTTTCTTTTCTGTCTGTCACTTTTCCCCCCCAGTGACTGGCAAACAAGTTTAGAGAAATTAGGAATAACTGATGGAAATCTGGAAACAAACACTTTTAAAGGAATTAAGACTGTGGAATAAATTTCCAGCATTGCACTGGGATTGTGGGAGTTTTTAATAGTTACCTGCTGTAACACTTTACTTCTGTACGATGCTGGTATTGGGTGTTTGGGGCATTTCTATGTTTCTATCCTTTATTCTCACTTGGATTAGGAAGGAGGAAGATACAGGAGGAGAGCATAAAGTTTCTCAGTCATCCTCATAGGTACAGAAACACAAATCCCAAGAGATACTTGAGTGTAGCCTGCACTTTTGATGTTTGTAGTTTGGAAGATGAAAACACCGTTCAAGCTTGGAGCTTTCTTGAAGAGATCTTCAAGTTTTTGTTTTCTGTCAGAAGCACCAGAGGCACTGCCTGTGGAGGGCATTTCCCTGAAGCACTGGAATTAATGTGCGAAAAAAGGGAGAGTTCAAAATACCTGACATGATCTAGGAGTGAACTGTGCTTCAATGTGAATTGTGCATTCTTGTGCCCTTAGCCTAACCTTGAGAGCTTGGCTATTTGGAAACTTACTGTCTGTGATCTTTTACACAGAAACAAAACTGTTGCATAACTGAATAAGCCAAGCTATTGCCTGGTAACTTCACATTGTGAGTTTTGTTTTCTTCTCGTCGACTGGATAAAATATATTGAAAGCAAAAATCGCTCTTGAAATAGTGTTAGTCTGTAGGTGGTTCGTACGCATCTGATTTGAAGTGCTTGCTTAGAAGTATGAGCAGCTCTTACAGAATGATCCTGTTCTCTACCGGGAGGAATATAACTCTCAAGCATTCACATGAAAAGTTCATTTTGTTACATAACTTGGGCTGTTTGAATGGCCTCTCATAATCACTTCAGTTGTCCTCGCAGATATCTGTCGATTGTCGGTGGCAGTGGGCTGTGAAGGTACCAGGGTAGGCCAAATAACCCTGTTACACGTGCAGTACATGAACACTTGCTGTGCACTCTGTATCCACTGCCAGTGTTGGCAAGTATCCTATGGCTAAATGGATTAATCATGGCATTTCTTCATCAGTCAAATTTTAATATAACCCCAAGTGTAGTGAGTGTTGGTAGAATTATAGGTGAGATCAGTGACTCTCCCCTTAATCCATCTGGAGACAGCACAGAACAAAACACGTCTGTCCAGGCTGTGGCTGAAGAGAGGAAGGGGCACAGTTGTCACTCCCATGATTTGAACTTAGAAGTCTCTGTGTCAGTCACGGACATAGGTAAAAGTTGTGTGACCAGACCACTGTCCAGATCCTTGACAAAAGGGCTCTGCATTCAGTTATGGCTTGTTGGTTTGCCAAGCCATTTTTATGGGGTTTATTTTGGCATTTCTTAATTTTTTTTTTTTCTTAACACCCCCCCCCCCCCCCACGCCCCCCATAGCAATGAATGAACCATGGGCTCTATTCCTCTTATATCTAAATAGACATTTCTGTTGATGAGAGTACAGAGTCAGTTGCATGAAATTAGACATCGTCTGTTAACATGCTATGTGAGCTTTTTTATATAAATGTTAAGTGTACATGGGCGGGAGGGAAGGAGTTCGGAAAAATAAATCTTATGCAAAGACATCCATGGAATTTCATGTTTGCCACTATTTTTGCTGTCCTAATATTGATGATACTATCATACAAGTGCATTTTGAGTACACGTTAATTATCCTTTTCTGGAAAATATTTGAAGTAAATTGGGTGGCATGGGATTACTTTGATTTATTTTCACCATTCCAAATGCTCTAAGTCATTAGCTTTTAAAAATAGTGAGTGCAAATCTAAATATCTGGTATACTTATTAGGAGCTTTCTGATTAGCTGTTAATTAGCATGTCAGTAGGTTGCAATGAAATGTTAAACTGGATGCTGAGCCGACTTGCAGGTCTTTAACTTGGCAAACATGGGTTGTCTAATGCACACAACACTTCTGTACAAATTATTCCTGCAAAGGAGGGCAGCAGTTTCAATCCTGAAAGAGGTTTTTTTCTTTTTTAGTAGACCAATTAAATCCAGGCTAATAGTGTATTCTGTTGCTGTTGATATACTGGAGGTGTAATGAATTGAGAGAGGAGAAAAAGGCACAGAACTTAAAATGAACCAACCCAGACAACTTAAACCATATAATGTGCTAGAAGTGCAGTCTTATAATATGTAAAATAAGGAGCATTTTATGTTATTATTATTATGATGCTAGGAGAGAAATTGCTCTTTTTCTTCACAATATTTTTATTTAGGAGAGAATTCTTTTTTGTTAGGTAGATAATGACATTTCATCAATAGTCTGAAAACAGTAATCATGTTTCAAAAAGCCTTACTAAAATGCAAATTAAAAGTTAAGTGCCAACAACTGTGACAAGTATATGGGTGTCTCTAAGGGCACTTCAGGTGGTTTGGGTGGTTTCCCAGGTGACCACTCCTGAGACAGAAAACTGTTTTCTCTGAATGTTTGACCTGAACAAACCAGGTTCTCATGAAGTCATTGCTGGGATGAGATCAAAAGTGTGGCTTGCACTGGAGATAAAAAGCCATGCAGTAATTTCAAAGACTTAGGCTTCAGACATTTTTGAGGGGTTCTACTGCATATGTGTGGAGGAAGAGGACGAGCATAGAAATAGGGGTTGAGGGTATCTGTCATTGGTTATTGTGCAGTTACACAGAGAGAATTCCAAAGATGGTGACTCACTTTTATAACTTGATCTGTATCTCCAGCAGCAGCAGTGTGCTCAGCAGGGGTGGCTGGGGGAGAGTGCTCTGCATTCTGCAGTTGTGGCAGTAGCTGCAAACTTGCATACATGTGGCAGAGGAGCAATGCTTTGAAGCTGATCTTGAGAACTGCCTGTGCCAAAGGCAGCCTTCATAAGGTTGGCATCTCCAGCTCCAGCCAGTGGTGGCTGCAGGACGTGCCTCTCCTGCACTGGGGTTTTAACCCTTTCTTACAGCAAGCACGGATACAGAAATATACTGTGAGAGATGATAATCTTGCAGGAGTGCTGCTTGAAAGCAAGGCTAAGCTGCATTGTGGGGGTGTCTCTACACCAGTAAAGAGTATAATCATGTGAGGGTGTTTTTTGTTGCTGGGAGAACCCTGAAAACTGAGCTGTCTGGTGACCAACTACAGCACACACTGTAGTGACTCACAGCAGTGTGTGGGGCAAGTGACCAAGGTAGACACAGACTGTACAAGCACAGCTGGGAGGCAGTGGCACATCTTGGGGACAGCTCAAAAAGGAGTGTTTTCTGCTGTTACTTCATAGTTTAAGTGTATTTTTTCCAGAATAACGCTCTGAATAAAAGGCCATTTTAACATGGGAATAGGAAAGGACTGCATATGGAAATGTGTCCAGCTTAAAGGGCTTGTGGTATTGGAGGTGACCTGCATAAACTTAATATTGTGCAGTGCCTCTGTGCTGTAATGTGGGAACCCAGAAATAGAAATGAACAGTGCCCCTACTTACCACTTGTGGAGAATTCTCCTTTAGTCTAAGCTTTGGGCAGTAATGAAAGGAGGTTGTTCCTTTTGGGAATTGAGTCCTTTATTCAAAATATAGTTCAGCAATTGAGCTCAGGAAGAATATCCATTAGCTCCCAGTAATAGCACTTGTATCCCCTTTGCTGGATTTCAGCTACTAAATGGCAAGACATTAAAATGCTGCAGAAGCCTGTGTTGAAATGGGAGTAGATGCATCATTTCAGCACTTAAAATGTACCAGTTCTGAGCGATAGAGCTCCTCAGAATTCATCCATCAGCTGAAGGCACTGCTGCTAATTTACAGGGAAAGCAGTAATCTTCTGTAGAATGTGAAGAATTTTCAGGAAGAATTGCTAATATATCCATGCCTGTTTTCTGTTTGGCTACTTGTGTTAAAGTGTGTAATAGGACTGACCTGAGCCCCTGAGAGTCCCCTGTGATTTCAGGAGACTGTGGGGTGTGAGAAGGGAGTACACGACTGAAAGGTGTGTCCCTGAGAAAAGGCACTGGGGACTATTGAAACCTCTCGCAGAAATGTTACGCTGTTGGCTTTTATTATTGCTGAAATGTGAAAGCAGTAAGTCAAATGATTGTCTAAAAATTAATATCAAAATTCAGGTATTCTACAAACAGTACAGTTAAATGTTTAATTTAAATTACTATTGAAAGCGATGGATATTTTTCTTGTCTCTACCTTTAAAAAGGTGAAATTGCACTGTTATCAGGTTGGTCTTATTTGGTTGGCAAAGCTGCATGGCTGTGGGTATTGTTGTGATTTGTTCAAGCTGTAAAATTAACCCTTAGTGTTGTATTCTTTTTCTCCTTCTCTTTCATGAGAATTATTCAGTGGAGTTTGCACAGTTAGCTCAGTTTCTTGATGAAAGCAGAAAATAAGTTTCTGCCTCAGTATGAGAGACTGAGTGGACTCCTGGACTCCTGCAGTGGCTGGAAGTATTTGTATCAATTTGTATATCAGTAGCTTGCACTTATAGGGCAGTCAGGAAATGTGATGGCTATTAATATGCCCGTTGTGCAGCGGGTGGTGTCCTGAGATTCTCTCTGGGAACACATTAAGCCAAATGATTCTGTCACATAACAGATCTTTTGTATTGTTTGCCTGATGTATTGCCAAGGCAGATTTTGTTGAAGAATACATGGAAGCTTGGTAGGTCCCCAAATGTTTGTCTCTGAGATGCTCTGTTAATTTCTTCATCGATGTTCCCATTTAACTGGTATTGTCTGGCATGTATGGAAAGCATATCAACTGTTCCAGGTAATGAGAAACATCAGACTTTTCTAATTTTTTGCAACACAGAAACAAATAACAGGGTAGTCTTTGTTTGGGATGCCTAACTTGAGCCAAGTTCTTTAAAGCTGGAAAGTGATTAAATTTCTTTCCTCAAAAATGCTATCTACACTAGATGACAAGGTAGTGATACAGACATCAGTGAAGATGCTAAGCTGGGCTTACAGGTGCCCGTTTATCCACCTAAAATCAGTACTGCACAAAGCAGCATTCACAGCTGTGTGTGCATCTCTGTGCACAAGAAACACTGCAGGTAGGCATATGCACACCTATGTATTGTATCAGAAGCACCACTCAACAGAATAACCAGGGGCATAAACTTGTGCTGTGAAGCTTTACCTGAGCCATCTGCTGCCAAGTGACTTCCATGGAGGCTGGGGTGCTGTACATCTTTGCTCTGTCAGACTCTGCTTGTCTGTTAGATAAGGCACACAAGGAGCTGCAGGAAGAACAATGTGTTGTAGTCTGTCATTTACAGGAAACTTCAACGTAATCTAAAAGTAAATGGATGAGAAAATGAATCGAGAACAAGAAGACTTCAGCCTATTAAAAATGTCATAATTCAGAGGACTCCTTGTATCTTACAAGTACTTTCAGGTTTATGGAAAGTAGAGATGTATTCCACTTCTCCCCTCACCACAAATCTGTAACTTAAATTCCTCAACTTCTAACTTATCAGAGGAGATGGCCATGTGATAATGCTGGGAACCTTGATTATAAAGTTCTAGAGTTGTTGCAAAAGTAACACTTTTTTCATAATGATGACTCTGATAATGTGTAGCCTGTAATTCCTGTGGAGTGTAAGAAACATGGTGATGAGCTAAGTGGGAACATGTTCTTGTCCTTTTGGCCACAGCAGACACGCTGTGATGATTTGTTGCTCTGATAATAGTGCTCCAAAGATTGATGCTTAGTTTTGTTGAGCCACAACTCTTGAGTCACCAGAATCTTGTCTAGGGATACAAACATATCTACTATAAGCATTTCACTGCTTCTTTACGTATTTTACTGTGCAGCCTCTTCTGTTAGGCCAGTTCTTTAATTACTGGATTTCTTTACATCTGTGCCAAGTATGGAGAAAAGCTCCAGCTCGCATCAGTGAGAAGCTTGTACTAACTAGCTAGTTAAATCCATGATATGCTCCCTAAGTGCTGTGGGTGATGTTCTCCTCCCTTAGTGCATTCTCTGTACAGTACCACAGACTTTACAGGATCACACACAGATTACAGAGCACTGCACAGATTGCACAGATCACACCAAACACTGAGGACTGGACTCGTGTCAAGCTGGCCAGATTTTTCTCATGCTTTTCAACATGCAGGTTGCAAAGGTACTGCAATTACACTTTATACCTTTCCAGTCTTTTGTAGTGTTACTTCCAGTTCTACGTAAATCAGTCAAGAGCTTAGTGCTTTTATCTGGTCCGTAATTTGTTCTCAAATTTAATGTGCTGCTTGGTTTACAAAAAACCATAATAACTGCCAAAGCAACATATGTGAGTGACATGAACAGTATTGTAGTAAGCAGCCAGCTACACTACCATCTTAATTCATCACTCAGGATGGGAGAGTGACAGTGTAGCATATGGCCAATCTCTTCAGATGCTGATTTATTTCAAATATATTTAGGACTGTTTAGTTCTTCCATTTAGGAAGTAGATGGGGGTTGTAAAACAATTTCTTCTTAAGCTTTTTTTGACTGTCCTTAGTGGTGTTCAGATCTCAAAGTTAGAGCTGAATTAAAGTTGGTCCTTTTATGCTGTAGGAGAATGGGAAAATGGAAACATGAATTATTCACTGGGGATCGTAAAGACCTCTTCAGGTACATCAAGAGTGGATTGTTGAGTGATCTGTGTAATATTTTGCATAACTTATAAATTAGAACTGGAACAATATTTACTGAGACAGAACCTATTGTTTGTTTAGAATTATAGCCAAATAATTACTGAAGGGTTTTGTGGTTTGTCTTTGTACTGAGAAAATTTTAATGAGTTGTTCAACAATGCTATTTGACTTTTTTTACTGATTATTAATAAAGTGTTTTGTATTCAAGTTAAATCTTGGAATAAGAACTTGAGACATGATATGAAAATGTCTCATTCTCTCTATACTAGGGTTATTGTACAGAAAACACTTTTTTGGGAAAGGGTATACAGAGAATTAGCTGATCTTTAGATAGTGTTAATAGTACATTCTGAATTCCCACTGTTTAAAAATAATAATAGATTGTTACCTTCCTGCTGTGACAATCTGAAGCCAAGTGTATGCATCTCTTGAGCTTGGTTTCTTGAAGGGGTTTTAAGTAATTTATACAGGAACAGTAGAAAATGAGCAGTTCTAAGCAGTGTTCTCTCAGTGGGACTGTTTCTGTAATAAAGGTGGTATTTTTGCTCAGTTGATTGGCCAGTCAGTGACAGTACAAGCATCTATGTATTCCAACTAAATGTTGCCATATTGCACGCTTTATTCACAATCAAAGCAGAGATGTGGCTGCAATTTAAAGCTTTACCAAATGTTTTTTAATGGCTATGGAAATCAAGGACCTCAAAGTGAGCAACTACACTGTGGGGATACACAAATATCATTTAAAAAGCCAACCAAGAAAACCCAACCACAAATTCCAAACAACTTCTGAAATAAAAGTTTGCCATTCGTGTTAACAGCTGGGCTGATCAAATAATCTCTGTACATTTCAAATAGATTTAAGAGAGCAAGTAGAATAATGCTCTTTACTGGAATCATGTTGGCATTCTTTTTGGATTCTTAACGTTTTCTTGTATTTTGAGCCAGAGAGTTGGAACAGATGGACTTCCATAAAAAGCCAGTGCTTCATTAGATTGGCAAGTTCAACTTCCTGCTTTTTCACCTGAAGAAATGAACAGTTGGATAGTCCTAACTCTGCAGAGATCCAAGAATGATTCTGGGGACTTGTGTCATAACTCCACGATATCTGCTTGGCCTCCTTCCCAACCCCTGCCAAGAAATTGTTTATGCAGTCAATTCTTTGACTGCTTTCCTTGCGGAAAAGCATTTGGTCAAGCACTGTGGGTGGCATCTCAAATGCAAAGCACAGAGATGCTTAAGAGTGAAGAGCGTGGGTCTGTCTCTCTACCTTTGTGGGGTGGGATGTGTTTTTTTCTTTTCTCCATAGGCTTCATCTTGCAGTCTCTTTGCCTCTCTCTAGGTTTTGGCAGAACTGCAGGGATGTCATGCTCTCTTTGGTGCTTTGCAGATTTTTGGTTTGCCATTTCCTTCTGCCTGGCATTTTAATATTTCACAGCCTGTATTTTATTTCTTTTTCCTCCTTTTCCTTTCTGAGGGAGTTAATCTTTTCCTCCATGACAGCGCACAGATCTCTTCAGAAAAACTGTATGAACAGTTTTTCAGGACACTCAGTTTTATTTTTATTTTTGTAGGACCCTGGGATGAAAACAGCTTATATGTGCAATATCCCTGAGACATAATGAGACATTATCATTCTCTGGGATGTGAAGCCCTTGTTGTGACATCAGGCAGTTGTAGGGTGTACTGTGCCTTCATACTTCTGATGCTGATGTCCCACACTGTACTTTCTCTAAGGTGTAGTGTGTGTATTCCTGGGATCTTTGCTGCAGAATGTTGATGGTCTTGGAATTGCTCCATAGTAAACCCTACTAATGCTATCTTTTCATTTAAGCATTGTGTTTATTTTTGTACTACTATGGAGTTTGTTCTGCCTACCAGTTTTAACTCTCTTCAATGTAATGTCTTTATTTTTAGATATACCACAAATTCTACCCTCCAGGAAACCCTAGAAAGGTAAAACCTTAAAGATCTCACTTCTGTTCATTCCCTGGCTTTACATGCCCGTGTTTGTTTTGGTCTTATCCTCAATGTATCACTATAATGCAGAGCTTACCACTGGAAAACAGGGAGAATGCTACTGTAAATAATACAGAATAAACTGTAAAATGTTTGGGGCTGTCTGATCTTTTTGAGCACTTGCAGAGAAGGTTTTTTATCTACAGTCTTATACTTTTGTCTTCACTGTTTTATTTCTATTGTAATTCAACTGTGTTGCTGTTGTGCATTTGTGTGGTGTTCCACATCATAGATGTTGCTTTGCTTATGTGAGAAGATAAACAGCAACTCTTCACGTGAATCACATGAAAGACCTTGTTGTTCAGGATAGGTGGCTTACACAGCTTTGATGTTACATCCCTACTGAAGACCACTTGGCACAGAATTTTCTTATTCTTAACCAAGAATCCTGTCAGTCACTTGAGCTGTGCTCACCTGTGGTTGAAAGCAATTTTGTTCCATGACCATGCTTAGAAAATACCAGTTATGCAGACCTTCATGTTCAGCCACGTCCTTAGCAGTTGAAAGAGCAATTGTTCATCACTTCAACGAAAATAAAGGTATGCTGTACTCTTATGCCTGTATTAGTAGTAGTGTTGGTGTACGAATCATTATCCCCTTTCCCTCTACGATACCACCTGAAAACCGCACAAGAAGTTTATAGTCCTGAAATATTACAGATCTGTTTGCAACTTCCTCCTTATTCCCTTGGGTTTAGTCCAGTTATGCTCTGGTGTACACTTTTTTCACTTAGGTTAGAATAAAGTGAATAAAATAACAGAATCTCAGAAGTTTTGGACAGGAATGCTTGCCACTTCTCATTTTCTTTTCCCACTGTTTGGTTTTTTATCTCCTGCCGGAGTAACATTTATCTGAGCTGCGCTCATTGGCAAATTATTAGGCACAGTGTTACACAGGGAATCATGGAATATCCTGAGTTGGAAGGGATCCATCAGGATCAAGGGGTCCAACTCCTGGCCCTGCACAGGACACCTCCAGAATCATATCACATGCCTGAAAGTGTTGTCCAAATGTTTTGTGAACTCATGATTTACTTCAAGTTGTATTTCCCTGTTTTTGTCCTGCAATTGGACAGAAGTTGTTCACTCTAGTTGTCACTGTTGTATCCAGAAGCAAATGTGAGCTCTGGGCCTGTGGGAGTCAGATATTCACAGATCTGTGATATTATTTGATCAGGTGGTTATGCTGCATCTCAGTTTTGTCTTTGTTTCCCGAGGGTGTGGAAGTTCAGCTTCTTGGACATACAGAGCAAGCCTTAATAGAATGAATGCCTTTTCTTGTTTCACTTATATATTTCTCTTTTTGAATAAAAGCATTTGGCACAACTGTCTCCTATTTTAAGTTTCAGGTTTGCTGGACCTTGTGACATGTGTAAAGTATCTTGCAATGAAACAAGTTTCAGTGAACTAGTCTGTATCCCAGTTTTCCATGCTATATTTTTTGGGGGGTTCAATATACAAAGGTTTAGAAGTGCTCTGAATTTTGCTGTTACAATTGTATATTACACATTGTATATTGACATCCAAGTTACTGTACTGCAGCTGAGAAGGACAAAGACTGATCCTGCATCTGCCACCATCTTAATAGAAAAGAAATGTTTTTGATAGTACTGACTTCCAAATCTTCCCAGTGGCTGCACCAAGCTCTGACACTGACTTTGCCAGTGACTTGAGACATGGACTTGTACAAAAACCTCTTGGCAACCTTGTTAGAACTTTAACAGTGAAATAAATTTAAATAAGGCAGAAAATTTACAGTATGAACTGTGGAGGAATCAGAGGGTAGAGGGGTAAATGGCTGAAGCTGGTGCTACCTGCTTTGAATCCCTTTTCCATGTTTTATCTGGGAAATTCTCAGATGCCTTCTGCTGACCTTAATGTGTTTAATGGAAGAAGCATGGCTCTTGTTTTTGGTCTTCTTTGGACTGGAAGCTCCTTTGAATGCTCTGGAAATCCATTTTCCTTGAGAAAGGAGGGAAGAAGGAGGAAAGCCTTTTTTTTTTCTCTTTTTTTTTTGGCCAAGGCTGGTTGTCTAATTGTTGGATTCTATGTAACAAAGCTTTTGAATTAAGGAAACCTGAATTTGACTGTTAGATGTATAGCACTACAGGAGGTTCAAAGCTAAGCTGTGCTACTGCTTCCCTGTTGTGTTGTGCTCATATCCAACCTGAAACTGAACCTTTTATTGCCTGGAGTGAAGGGAGAAAGGAACAGTGTGTTTTTTGTTTTTGTTTTTTCCACCCCCAGGAAACAGCCAGAAATGTTCCTGCTTAGCAGTAATTTCTTATGCTTTCTGCTTATTCCCTCATAGTACTGCCTTATCAGTCAGTGGTGACAACTGATTGGTAACTACTTGAGGTGGGAATATCCAAGTTATGCTGACCAATGATGACCCTTTTTCTTCCCAAACCCTGTGCCCACACTGTCACCATGCAGGAGGCCTGTGTTTGTCCCAGGCTCTGTAATATTCAGTTCCTGTTCTTGTTTCCTTAAGGGCTTAGTGTAGTGCATACTTAAAGCATGCACCAAGATGAAATTACACCAGCATGTGTAATTTCCATGTGTCTTAATAGCTGAGGCAAATACATTTTCCTTTAAATTTTACTGACAGAAGTTCACATTAACACACTGGTTCTAATTTTCTTATGATTAAGAAAAATGGAATATAAAACATGATAAAGTGTAGCTTAAAAATATAGGAAGAATCCAAGAAATTGTGAAAAGAGCTAAAACCACTCTCTTTACATTGTATATTTTTAAACTGACAGTCTTTGTCTGAAAATGTAATTGCTTTCTCTTTGCTTGACGTTAAGGATGTTCTTTTTATTGTTGTTCAGAAGGTTATTTCTTACTGTTATAGCTTTAACTTGTCATGACTTTATCCAAATTCCAACATTTTGCTTATTTCAAGCGCTTTGAGCAAGCTGATGTTTGGGACGAAAGCTTTTTTCATTACTTAAATTACATATTTGTGTGGGATGAGAATCAGATGGCAGCATTTTAGAAATTTAGTTCACCACTTCAGTCTTTTGTGCCAGTTATCTGTCTGGTCAGGACTGTGATATAAAGGCTTGGAAATTAGAGTTGGCATCTGTAGGCCTCTTTGTTTACAGCTAAATTGAGTTAATAGAAATAGCCAGAAGTAAGGAGTGGGGAAAAAAACCAACCCAAACTCTGAGGCTGAGACTCTCAGCTGGAAGACAGTGGTGTGATGTGATGCTCGGGCAGTGATGCACAACATGGTATGTGCAAAGCTGCTGGAGGATAAACAGTCCTTACAGGAGCCCTGTAGAATGATTAAGCACTGTTAACCTTTATATGGTGTTTGCTGATCCAGGTATATGCAATGCCAGGCCCTGGAATTTGGAAAGTGTAAAACAGAGGAGGTAGGAGTAACTGTGGAGCCTCTTGGAGTGTCTGTGCAGAAATTTGTGGCACAAAAAAACCCCCCAAAAAACAACAAAACAAACAAAAAAAACCCCACCCAACCAAAATAGTTTTCAGGAAAATACGTTGACTTGGGAAACATCTCATTTTAATTTTGCATTTTTGCCATATAGTGTCTTATAGCCAGGATCTGTGACTGAGAAATACGTGGTTCCCCCTCCAAAACTTGATCTCCAAATGAGAATTAAGTTTTACTGTTTACCAGTGGGAATAAAAGAATAAATAAATCCAGTGTCAGCACTGGTTCCTCAGCTGATAGTAAAACTGCTTCTAGTGGTTTTCACTTTGTATTCTCTTTTTAGCTGTGTTCATACTTAGCCTTGATGTGCATAAGATACAGATCAGATCTTTTGAGCTTCGCTATGAAGATAAAAATATAATGTAACTGCACAGCTAATGGATGGTTTTTGCCTTTTTTTTGTGCTTATGCTTATTAGAAGTCCCAAAGGAGATTGTTATTAACGCAGAGGGTGCTCCCATGTTGCTATACTTGAAAGCTGCAACCAAGAGTTGCAGTTGTAAAATAAACATTTATTTTATAAAGCATAAAGTTCTACTCAGAGTACTGCAGTAAGAAGAAAAAAACCGCACTGATTAGTAGGTAGTAGAGGTAGTGTTAAGGATTTAGTTTTAAATAGCTGAGCCTCACTTGATGTAAAAGGGACAATTTACATTAAAATTTTACAAAATTGTATGTAAATCACGTGTGAGAATTGGGATGGGTGGAGTAATTAGATGCAGTTTGCTAGGTGGTAAAGCAGGGAAATGTTCTACAAATGTGTTTAAAAAGTATTATCATAACTGGGAGTTCCAACTTAAATTTTATCTGCTGTGTAAACGTGAAAACTCCTAACCATGGGGGGGGGGAATTAAGTAATTTTTCTCCATCTTCTGGAGTACCAGTCAGCTAGCACAGCTATTCTTGGCAGTTGAATATTGCTTTAGCTGGAACCTATTGTACACTATTCCTTTTAGAACATTTTCATAAATACATAAATCACATTAATGGCTCTCGACAGGACAGGCAGTTCTTTCAAGTTTTAGTCAGATCTGTTTTATCTTACTCCTTGTAATCAGGCAGTGATTTAGTAAATAAAAACAAAAATTGCAAAGCCCCTTGGTAATTAAGTACCACAGAAGTGTTGTGACAATGGCCATCAATAACATCAGCATTCAGCTAAATCCTTCCCATTTAATTTCTCCTGGTATCAGTGACTGATTGTGTTTTGGGGTTTTTCAACTTATTTCGTTTTTTTTTTTTTAAGTTAACTGGTTTCTGTTGGCTGTTACTTCCTGTAAGGTTGGGATTTTTTTTTTTTTGGTAGGAAAAAACCTCAACCCCGTAACAGTTTTGGGTTTAGTTGTTAATATTTTCTACCTTTCAAACACATGACAATTTTAAATTTTTCTTCTCTAATTACAAGAAATTTTTTTTATTCCTTAGTGCAGCAATTTCATATGCAAAGTGCTGGGAAGGAGGTTTGTATTCCAACATACTTTCCTGGCTTCTGAAGTAACAGGGCAAAATGTTGCACCAGCAGAAGATGGCAAAGACTTCTGGGCTGGTCTCCAAACTTCCATTATGTGCTGGCTTCGTTCTCTCTGGACAGCACCTGTTGGAGGAGAGGTAATAAAGGGAACCTCACTTTGAGCACTGGCTGCTCACAGAAACCATCTAGGGATAAGGACAGGGAAAACCCCTGCACTCCAGCAAAACTTATCTTCAGCAACATGAAGAGATGACCCAAAAGGAATAAAGAAAACTAATGAAGTCTGTCTGAAGATTCAGGAGTGACAGTCACTTTGGTGCTAGTCTGCTTCAGAAATAATGATGGCTTTATACTTCTGAATAGAAACTACCCTATTTAACATCCTGCCAGTAGTGGAACTGCCTGGCTTGCTTGGAGCAGGAGACAGGGAAGTCTTCTGCTAAAGCAGAGAGAATGTGTTGTGATGGGAAGTGTAACTCTCATTGGGATTTTTTTTTTTTCCCCAGTCAGGTCTGAATTGTGAAAGGATTTCATCCCTTCCCATTGTCTCTTGAGACAAAGGTGAGGAATAAGATTGCTGATAATCTGAAGAGTATGAGAAACAGGAATATGTCCCCAGAGGGACATATTCATAGAGAAGGAACCAAAAGGTTTGAAGCCTGTGGAGGGGGAATTCAAATAGTAACACCTGGTAGTGCTAGTTTGTGACCAAGAAATTATTTGACATGGAGGGCAAGAAGATCCAACTGCAGAAGGGGTGAAGTGGCTGGAAGCAGGAATCCTATCGACAGAGCAACCCCCTGTCTGGGACCAGAAAAATAAGATGCCAGCTCTGCTTTACACATATGATGTAGTTGGGTACACATAACAAAGATGGGATTGTACTTCTAGAGAAATTCCTCTGTCTGTTTCAGCCTGACAGAATTAATCAATTGTCTGATAAGCTGTTACAAAAAGTGAACAATGCTGTCCACTTTGAGTTTACGAAAAATATTGACCCCTTGAAGCGGTGTTTTCTGGATAATCCTTGCATCTTGAAATTAACTCGTTATGTAAATTGGAACTATTTCAGTGCTTAGGGGGTATTGGATATACTGCATGTGCTTAAAACTCACTTTTCCCTAAACACCTTATTAGTAACGATGTTGCCATGAAGCATTAGGGCTTGCCCTGAAGAATGAGATGGGGTTAATCAGATCACTTGGTCAACTATTAAGAATTTTAAATGCCCTTCTTAAATAAAACATTTTTAGCTAATGGTCATTTGGACTTACATTGAAAGTCAACTTCTGACTACAAAATGGTATAAATAGAAGCTGAAACTTGCTCTGAAGCACAAAGCCACAAGCAGATAGTGAAATGTGAACCTTATTGATGCAATTTCTGGGAAACTGTTCCTGGTAACGTCTCCTGTTACCAGAACAAGCATTGTTGTTAGTGTTGAAGACATTTGGGGTCCATCTTGCAACAAGAAGATGCTGTAAGTGTTGCTGCATAAATAACATGGAAATGGCATGTGGATAATGTGTGAGGTTTGTCTGGAGGAAAAAGCCAGAGGACATGACTGCTGAGCTGGAAAGATTGTTTGAGCAGGAATGCTAGTTCATGGGGCACAGCAAAATATTAAGAAAGTGGGAATATTTTTCTTTCTGGTAATGATCCACTGCATCATTACTGTGAGCTAAGTGAAAAGGAATATTAAAACAAATTGTCTTAAGGTCAAAGTCAGAGAGGGGCTGCTTCTCTTGAGAGTCTTCAGATTAATGATAATGCAGTTTGAAACAGTGAACAGAACTGAGAAAAACAAGGAAACCAATCTAAGGTCTTAGTTAATCATTGCTATAGTAAAAATCAGTAAGTCTCCTTTAATGCTTTGTGGCAGTTTCGGTTGTTGATGGATGGAAAGAGTTGTTTTTCTCTAAGATCCTTTCAAGGCTATAACAATTCACCTATTTTGAGCTTGGAAAACTTCATTCTAATATCTCATGTTTGAAGTTTTGGAAAAGCTGTGTTTGTTTTGAGGCGATTATACCCAAAACTGAAGTTTGACCAAATATCAACTTGTGATCTCTAAATGTCTTTAGAGAAGGAGGCCATTTATAACAGTAGTGGGAAGTAAACACACCAGTTTGAATTAACAAGAAAAGATTGGGCAGCCATAAAGGGTTAATAACTGTTTTGGTTTTTCAAACTCAATCTACCTTGGTTGTGTTGAAACCACTACCTGTGTTCTTGCTTATGCCATCATATGGGTTACTTGCACCTGGGAATTACAGGTTTGTAACAGTTTTGGCTGGAAGGCAGCAAATTATATTCTCACATGCTCTAGACACCCTTGTGATTTTTACCTACTGTGGAAAATGATACTAAACGTGATGGTAAAACGCAATTTGGAGGACAGAGGAGCTGATATTTCCAAATACTCCACCTACGAATTTTGTTTGGTATGAGTAAGGAGGTACAGACAATGGTGCTTCACAGCTCTCCAGGACGATGGAAAGCCCTTTGAGAGGTGGATCCAAGATAAAGATCCTGTGTTGGGAAGAAGGAAAGAGTTTTTCAGCTCTGTGTTTACCCCTCCAGTCAGTTTCATTAAGTTATCTGGGAGCTAAAAGCTGCTGTGCTCTTGTTGTCCTGCACTTCCTTAGCAGACCTTTGACTTCCACTGGCACACTGAAGGGCCTAGATGATATGTGTTGTCCTTGGATTAACATTTCTTTTCTCTGTACCTTGGAAAACCATCTGTCCTTCCAGCAGATACTTAGACCAGTACAATGGCTGGGACTCCTCATGGGAGTTTAGGACTGGCACTGCAGAAAATTCCCAAGAGAGCTTTCATGTCCACTGGATAACTGGTGAGCACTCAGGAGCATTGGAGTAAATATTTTGTACAGTAAGGTAGGGGAAGAGATGATGTTATGTTGAGTAAGATTGTAGCAATGAATTGGTATTTGAGAAAATAAATAGTTTTTAAATGGAAACTCCTGAGCAGAAGGGGTTTTCTGGATTTTTGTGCTTTGGTGGGTACAAACTTTTTTTCTGTCCACTAAGTGTCTAGTTACCTGGTGTTTGCAGTGGAAATAGTCAAGTTTTCTTTAACCCTGAAAACCTTTGAAACTAGAGGTAATTATCCCTTAATAAGGTAGTAGGTTGGCAATAGGATTGTAAGGTATAATGATCTTTTCCTGTCTCAGGTCTTGGCTAGGGTACTGTCCTTTTCAGGTATTTCCTGAAAGGAGTGTTGGAATCTTTTCAGAGTCTGCAAAGAGTCTGGAGTCCCAGCAATGATGTTTCTGGATGTAATGCATCAATATTACTTGATGTGTGTTTTGATCATGTCCACTTAAATAATACAGTATATCATGAAGGGTGCTTTTTAAATAAACTTTATCTTCTTCATCCCACTCTCTTGAATATATCTGAGTTATAGCTATTGGACTTTTGGGTTCAGGGAACATGATTTCATTTGTATTTTAATCCTCTGGCATCATTTACAAGGTTCTTTGAATCCTGTGGTGCTCATTTGTAGAATGGAAATTCTTCCTCTATATTGGAATTACTATATTTTTCATGTTTGTAACAGTGTAAATTAATCTGGAATGTAAATTAGTCAGAATAATTATAAAGAGCTGTTCAGCAGCAACAAGGCTTATTTGTTGTTTGTGGATAATGTGAGAGAAGATCCAACATGGAACCCCTTTTCCCCCAGGGACCACCTTCCACAACCTCCTGCTGTGTATGGTTTCTATTCTTGAAGAGCTTTCAGCTCTG
>JAWWES010000169.1:6249980-6281938 GCA_035583135.1 Lophotriccus pileatus
CCCCTTTTCCCCCAGGGACCACCTTCCACAACCTCCTGCTGTGTATGGTTTCTATTCTTGAAGAGCTTTCAGCTCTGTATTCAGCATGTTATTGGAGTACCTGAAAGCCAGCATTTCTGGAACAGGGCAAGGCTGAACATGAAAAGTGCAGAGCACAGAGAGTCCTTTCCCTCAGCCTGGCCACACCACCCTTTCAGCTGTGTGACTCCTGTCAACATGTGCACGGGTTGAATCACTCCAAATGGTTCTGCTGTGTTCTGTGCAGGATGCTTCGTGCTTTTAGGAAGGCAAAGCCTTTCCTGCTGCTTAGGTTCACTTAAGCATCTCTGCAGTGCCAGTGTAAAAGTTGCAGATGTGGAACTCCAGGCCTTAAGTGCACATTAAGAATTGCTTTGCATACATAAGATGTCTGTGCCATAATGACAAGGTACATCTGAACATTGTAGCTATTTAAATGGTGGCTTCTTTCCCCCACTCACCTTCCAGCTGATAAGAGGAACAGGAAAATATATTTGGGTTAAGAGAATGTGTTGGTTATAGCCATCTTTTCCTGATGTTTTTCCTTTCAATTTTTGGATCCATCCAAATATAAAGGGTCTCTTTGTTTTGTTTCCTTGGGATTTCCTTATTTACAAAATCATTTAATACTTAATGATAACTTCAGAATGTCAGTCCTTCTTCCTCGTGTCAACTTCCACAGAGCATAATATTGCCGTGTAGATAACTGGCTTTTATCACAAGGCCTGTGCAGGGGTTCCAGACAGCGGGGATTGTCCCAGGTTGGTGCTCTCCAGATGCCCACACATCCCCTCTCTCACCCCTCCTCCTCAATAGGGGAGGGGAAGAAACTAAGAGGAGAATGTTTGCTGATTGAGGTAAAGGTGGGGAGATCCCTTGCCAATTACCATCATGGGCAAAACAGTCATGAGTTAGGAAAAATTAATTTCTTGCCAATTAGTGAAATATATTTGGATAATAAGAGTGAAAGAGACTCTTTTTCACTTTTCCTTACTGATTTCAATAATTATAATATTCAATTACATAGAAAGGAGCAGATTTGGAGTCTGCAGATTGCATGAAGCTATAAGTTTTTGATACTCTTAATACCTTTTGCTATATCCAGTTGTGTTTTATGTCTCATGTCAAGTATTGTTTCCAGTTGCCTTAGCATCCAATATGAGTATTCATTAATTAACTACTAAATTACAATGCTTTTTATGCTCATTTTATGAGAAGCTAAAAATCTCCCTTTTTAAAAAAGCTATTCTAATTTAATAACAACCCAGAAATTCAGATTGGCCTTGGGCTAAGATGCAAAATCTGTATTCTTTCTGACAGATTTGATTTGTTATTGCAGAAACAGGACAAGGATAGAATCATGTACACCTACGCCCCCCCCCCCTCAAGTGCTTCTCTGATACTTTTTTTTTTTTTTTGATGGACCTCATTTCTTAATCTGAGCTTAAAGGAAATGCCATTTTAGGTGGTGCTCATCTGTGTGGTTTTTTTTGTTGTTGGTTGGCTGGTTTTGTTTGTTTTTTTAATTGATACATTTTAATGCAGAATCTTTTGTGTAGTTCCAGGTTTGAAAAGATTCTTGGAAGTTCTATTGACATAGAAAAATTGAATTTGCTGGTAGTGTTCATTTTAAATCTTCATAATGTGTGTTAGACACAGAGCTCTAGATTATTATAATGTTACAGATCAACAGATTGTAGGAAAAAACTCTTCATTTTGATTCAGGTCTGAAGCAAATATTTGACAGATTTAATAGATGGAAGTTGTTCCTTTTGAGCTGTTCAAAAGTTGATTTCATAATTGCAAGTGAGTATTTTTAATTGATAGGCACTGACCCAGGGCAGCTTAATATGATTCTCATAATGTTTATTTCGAAATCTGGGGATTTTTTAAAGAAAAACCTTTTTTAAAAAAAAACCCTTATTGTCATGTTGGGAAGAAATGAAACTTCAAATTACTTTTACTGCTTATGTGAGATTAAAAAAAAAAAAGCAAAAAACATTTGTTGCTATAAGATGCTGAAAGTCTTCGGGGCACCACAAATTATGGGCACAGGGGTAGGTAAAAATAAATCTGACAGTGTCTCTCTCTTTATATTACCAAATGATCAAATGTAATGCATTTTCCTGTTTGACCTCTTACACACTCCCTCCAATTTTGTCTCCCTTGCCTCTCCATTATCTGTGAATTTATTCCCATCCACATATCTTCTAATGAGAGAAATCTAATCATGGCCAGCATACGGCCTTGAATGTAAATAGGATATGGCCCATCATCTGGTGCTCTGGGAAATAATTGTGGCCATCATTTCACCTATTTTTGTATGTGTTGTAGCTGGGCCAAAAAACCTACTGCTTTTGGTATTGGAGATGTAAAAAAACAAACAAACAAAAAAAAGAAAACAAAAACAACACCAAAAACCAAACCAATCCGTTGTTTTTCATGAAAATATCTTAATTTTTTAACACTTTTTCCTTCCTAAAACATGGGGCAGAAAAAACATATTGTATGAGAGACAGGAGTGGGAACAACCCCTCCCTTTTCTTCCCCTGCCCAAAGTATTTTTTTTATTGATAACACTTTTGTCAGAATGTAAAATAACTGAAGAATGTTAAGGAAAATTTCCACTCTGGAGGTCAAAAATTTTAACTTGATAGCTTCTATAAACTGATTTATCTCAGGACTATATTGTAGTAAAACTACTTGCAAATATAAACAGATTTTTATAGATAATGTTACAGTAGCTGTTAACAGTGTAGAGTACATCTCATTGGGGAATCAAATTTGGGAGTTTTGTCTTTAAAAGGCACTTGGGCAGAGGACTGTTAAACATCAGCTCCAGTAAACACTTAAGGAACTGTTAGGCATAGTAGTCATCAGACTAGAAATAATTTTTGGTTTTATTCCTCAGTTGAAACTTCAGGTTTTAATGTTAAGCATTTTCCACTTACTGCTGTGACTTAATGCTTTTCTTGCAGTTTTAAATTGGTGTTTACAGTGGGTATTTGTGATATTATGGTTTAAAATAAAAGGTAAGGGAGGAAGAAACTGTCACCTAACCAAAATGTCACGGAGTACATTTTTCTGTCTAATTAGGGAGAAAGAAAAGCTGTTCGATACTCTTACTGTGTTCTTATGCTCCAAATGTGGTCCCAAAGCGGAGTTGCTCCAAACATAACTTTTTTTCCCCATATTTAAAAGAACAGCTTTTCTTGCTGCTGTGAGATCACCAGTGAAATTCACATGAGTGTCTGGCTTAGAAAAAACTTGCAGCCTGAGGCCTCAGAATCAAAGCTAAATTTGGGTTGTTCAGCACTTGCTAGTTCAGTGAATTTGCGAATAATCTGTCGTGAAGGCTCATACCAATTCCCTGCTTGGGAAGCTTCTGTCCTTTTCACTGCACTTGTCGAAATGAGCATTGTGCTGGGGAATAAAGGGGCTGCACTACACCTGTGTGGGGGTTTGCTCTGTCTCTTACCTTCCCTTGCCCCACGTTCTTGTCTTAATGGGGTTGAAACCAGGCTGGATTTAAGAGTCATCTCAGAGATGAGCTGTTCTGGGGCACTGCTGTCTGATAAACACACTGGTGAAGCCCTGTAATGCCAGGAGCCCTGGCCAGCTGGTCTGATGGCTCCCAGTGAAGGTGACACACACCTGCCCCTGGCCATGGTGCTGCTACACAGCCTGTGAAAACCAGCCTGGGTTGTGTCCTGTTGTATCCCAAATGTTAACATGGGAAGCACCCAGTGTGCAGTGCTGGCAGGGAAACTTCCAAGTCCTGCCAAGGTACTGATGGAAAAGGACACTGAACTATTCAGTCTGAAGTATTGCTTTGTAGGGTGGGGCTTCTCTGCCCCACCTTCTGGTCCTGTGGAGGTTTGTCCAGAATAGGCTACTCTCACTCCCATCCTTGCTCTACAAGATTTGCCTCACAACAGTATGTGTGCTTAGAGTAAAAACCTGCTATCTTAGCTTAGCAAAATGGTCTCTTTTCCTAGGCTTAAACTCAAAAGAACATATAGAAAATAACACTTGGGAGGGGGGGAAGAAAAGATTTTGCAAAGCACTAAAGGAGTGAAATCAAACCCAGAATTTTTCATTAAGTATTTGAGCTGGTAAATAAGAATTTCTAGAGCTTGGATATAAATTATGTTCCCTTTGTATAACTGTTTTCAACAACACAGTTGGCAGAGAATTAATTTTAAATGAACTAACAAATTTTGTATGATTTTTATGGTATGATTCTTTATTCCTTACTGATTTTTGGCTTGGTATTCATTTGTTAATGAACTGGAGTTCTTAAAAACTTCAGATGCTGGGGGATGTTTTAAGGCAAGCTCATTTACCCCCTTAAGGGAGCGAGGAAAGGAATTTAATCTCTTAGCTTTCTTTCTCCCTAGGAGTAACTTTCCAGCCACTCCGGGCTTCACTCCCAGACTCCCTGCAGTTCCCTCCTCAAGGGATATGTTTGTCCTCGAGGCTCCTAAATGCAGTTAGCTAGCATATGTTAAAATAATTGTGAGGACAAGACAGCTTGCTTTGGATTCATGTTAGCATCTCATGGTCATCCCTGGACTTAATAAAAAAATTAATTTTAACTTGTTAGCCTGAATTAAAACATGGGTTGCTTTGCCATTGCTTCTATTTAATTCTCAGTTTTGGTTGCTTTCTGTTTCTGCTCTAGAATACTGTTCTGGGTCTGAATTGATGACACACCTCCATTTAGAAGGAGATAGATTTGGGCAACTCTAGGCCAAGAAAATATTCATGTTGGCAGTTGAGTCTATAGTGGACCGTGCCAGTAAGCAGGCATGGTTACTAAGTGATAGCCACCACTCTATTCTCATAATCTTAGCCTGAAGATAAACGGGTTTTGGGTTGTTTTTTTTCTGGCATGGCAGAGTGGACCCCTTCACACATGCACCCAAAAGCAGATTGGTAAATAGGCTGTGTTAGGTGCCCAGTATAAATTCATGAAGTCAGTAATGCCAATGCTTGAGTTGTCATTTTTTTAAACTGCTATTTTACTCAAATTGTGGAATTTGAAAAGGAATCGAGACTGAGCTTAGAACCTTTTTTTCCTTAGCTTTTAACATCTTCACAAAATCCTTCCTTTCATTTTTGAAAGGAAATTAAAAATTGTACGTAAAAGGGGTATGACTTTTGGGTTTTATTTTGTTATGTAAAGATTAGAGTTAATTTGCTTCCACCCTCTTAGAGCAAATTCCATTCCTGTCTAGGTAATACTTGGTTTAACCTTGAATTTTGGCTTATTATAGCTCGGGATATTGCTTGAGATGCAAGAGGAAGTACTAAGCAGTCCATCTGCAAAGTGATCTTGCAGTAAACATTGAATGCCACAAGTTTTTGTTAAATTAAGCTTGTGGGTTTCTACATATTTTAGGAGCAAGCTGGCTTTTTAGCTGCCCTGCTTTCTCCACACTCTTAGTCCTGTGATTAAACTTTGGAATTGTTTGGCTCTTTGGATTTGGATGTTGTTTTGATAAAGCAAGGGACTGTCATAGCCGTTCTTTTTAAAACCCGTTGCACACGGTTACAAAACAAGTTACCAATAACAAGTTGTGTCCCCCTTGCTTCTTGCATGCAAGTCACTCTAATTTATAAATAGAACTGTCCTGATAGACAGAACTTGGCCTATCCTCTTGTCCTCTTATGCGAGTTATTTTGATTTAAAAATAGAACTGTCCTAGAACTGATACATATCTCGGAGGTTGTGAAAGTTCACTTCTAGACACCACTGTAACTAAGCAGTGAGTTACAGGGAGCAGCGTGTGTCTTCTCATCAATAGTCTAAGGATTTTAAGGCCCAGTTCTTAAAGGAGCTGTGGGATTGCAAAGAGTTACATATCCTCATGTTGGTCCTCTGCTTACCAAACCCTGCCAAAATATACCTGTGCACTTCCACAAAGGAATAAGTGCTGTGAACGTTAGAAGGATGAAAACGTTTCTGTGAGCAAGGACCACGTAGAAAGTGGATTGTAACTGTAATTTGAAATTTATTGAACTCCTGGTTTTGCTTCAGGCGGTGTTGCAATGCATTTAGGCATATATTCTTTCTGAATGCCAATGCTTCCTTAGCATATTTTAAGGTGATTCTGCATTGATACTTATTCTGTCTTAGTTTCATTTGCTTTTTTTTTGTCTTTAAGCTCATTTCTAAAACTTTAAATCTTCCTTGATTTCTATTATTTCTTTAAAAAATTCAGATATTTAAATTTAGGTTTTGTGCTTGTGGCAGCACTTTAATGTGCATAAGAGACCTTTCTTGAATGTTTGAAAATCTTAATTTTTTTTCAGTCAGTCTTGTTTGACTTTTCTCCTTCCACTTCAGTTACCTTTGTCATTTAAATGCACAGAGTTACACTAAGCATGCTAAAAGCCTGGGGATGGAAGAGGGTTAATCTGAATAATTTCCACAGTACAATTTAGAGATAGACTGGTGTCAGCAGTTGTTTGATAGCAGTGGTACTATCAAAGATAATTTGTGGGCTTTGCAGAGGAATAAAGGTGAAAGGCACAATTTGAAGAAGGAAAAATACTTCTTTTTTTAGAAATTTTCTTTTGTAAGAAATCTGTTTTGTATTTCTGTTAAGTACTCTTACATCTAGTACTTAAGCTGCCTCTCCTGCCTCCTTACCTGCAGTATAAGAGCTTGGCAAATCTTTTCAGGTAAGGAGTAAATGAAAAAACAAGACCTCATAAAAGTGTCTAAATGTTGACAGATGAATGATTATTTCAAGTGGTAGAAGAGAGATTCATTACATTTCTTTTCAGCAGGGTTGCTATGGTTAGCTGAGCAATATGGGGGGAGAGGAATGTGAGAGCTTTTCCTACCTCTCTGAGCATCTTGTGACTACAAAATTCTTCTATTGCTTATCTGGATTTTTCTTCATGTTCTAAATATACCAGTGCTTGGGAGATTACTCATTTTTGTGAAAACGAGAGAGAAAACATGAAAAATTAAAGGGGTTCTGAACTAGGTAGCAGTGAAAGTACTGAACCATTGGTGCTCTGAGTTAGGGACAGGATGAGAAAACCTAATAAACCCAGTTTCCATCTCATGGGCTGGACTTAGAGGCACCAAGTAGATTAACCAATGTTCAGTGGGAACCTGTGACGTTCCTCCATTGGCATACCTGAGCTCAGGGATTGGTTTCAATGTGTCAGTGTCTGAGAGCCAGCAAGTTGTTCTGGAAAGAGGCTTTTTTTTAGTTCCTGAAGAAGCATGGCTGTTTATGAACTTCTAATTTAAAAAGTAGTACAAAATTACTTCATATGCATACAATTAGCTAAGCATAGCATAAAATACAGGATTTCTTTTAGCTAGGCAGTTTAATGGATCCAAGGCCTAACTTGTTTTTAGAAGACACAGATAATTGGAATTGAACTTTATCTATTTGGACTTCTTTTGGAAAACAATGTGTTGTCCAGGGGGATGAACACATAGCATAAAAATAGTCTTGAAGACAGGAGGTTTACTTTGCATGTGCATTAAGGATAGGTTGGTGTTTTGATTGTCTAAGCATTGTTTTACCCACTGTTAACCAGCAGAGAGCACTTTAGTTTGTAACATAACATCTATAAAAAGTGTGAAATTGGGAAAGGCTGGTGTGCTTTCTCATTCTCCAAGATGGCCATTAAAAACAAACTGCCTGTGAAAATTCAAATTCCTGGGCTCATGCATTATCAACAGCATTTGTGTTCTATACCAAAACACTGCTTAGAAGTACAAATTTAATCATATGCCAGTGACTTAAGATTGTAGGTAAATTTTACCAGTAGTGTTTTGATAGTGTCTGTTTATGCCCTGCACTGTATGAGCTACTGTTCCTCAGAATGCCAACCTTACCAGGCTGATGTGGGGAATTATCTCCCAATTTTGGAGCCCCAGGGTCGGGCGGTGCCAGTTTGTTTCCAGCTGGTGAGGATGGTGAGCACCAGGACTTGTTGCCAGCACACAGAAAACAGCTTCCCTGTGATGGTGCTGTTGTGGTTGCTCACTGAAATTCATTTGTAGGGAGTGATCCAAGGAGAAGGCTTTGAGGCAAATAGCATTATGAATCAGTGCATTACATCTTCTTCTTTTCTTAGGCTGTGGTGTGTGCGTGTTGGTTGTCGTGAGTGAAATGCTGCTGAAATGAGGGTGGAGGGTGAGAATATCTGAAAAGAGGCAAGGCAGGAGGATCCTGATATGAACCTCACCCTCCCCCCTCCCCCCAGAAATGCCTCTATTAATTGGTGGTTTCCTGTTTAAAAAATCCCCAACATACAAACAAAAAAAGTGAAACACCACTCCCCCATATCCCCCCAACAAAACAACAACAGCACACCCTCTGCTTGTCACTTGCCACCTCTGATGTGACTGATTTCACCTCAAAAATGGGCAAATTAGTGTTTTGCTATCTCAGGTCTGCAGTATGAGTACAGTGGATGGGGCTGTTGCATGATGTCTGCTACCTGTTCCACACTCTCACCTTCCCTGAGGGGGATCTTAAGGGTCAATGTAGGAATCTGTAGATGTACCTACAGAGGTGCATAGCCTGAAACATGGTAAGGATGTGATTCAGGCACGTCTTGAATGACTGCTGTCATGGCTGTTGTTAATGTGTGGGTTGTGTGTAATGTCTTAATTGGTACAGAGGGGAGAGAGAATTATTGCTATGAAGTCTCTGACCTCCCCTGATTTATTTTCCATGAGACTTGTGGGGAAGTAGCCAAAGCATTCTGTGGAGTAGGTCACAGCATGTGGAAACATGATCTGTGACTTGCTAGTCGTGCACATACATGAGGCACGTAAAGCTCCTGTGAGAGCTGCATGAGCAGGGACCGTGCAAATCCTGGCATAGGAGCAGGCGTCTAAGGGAGGAGCGAGCTCGCACAGGCAGGAATAGTTGTAGATTTGTGTTTTGCTGAAATACTGTTGCTGCTTTTATGAGATGAATAATTAATATCACAAAGCTTATTGTTCAGAGTGGCAGTTTTCAGGTCCCTCGGATGGGGATATGGAGCTGTTGGAGGCATAAAAATCTCATCTAGCAATTTCTTCAGCAGCGCGTTGTGCCTTTTATTGTTTGAATCTGCCTGGGAGTGGCTTTAAGATCCAGTAACCTGATCTTTTATCACTCTTGGAGGCTTCCTTTTCTGGTATGCCCTGATGCATTCAACACATGTCGGTATTGTATGCGACCGGCAGCCCGAGCGATTCAGGCTCACTTTCTCTGTCTGTGAGAAACGGC
This sequence comes from Lophotriccus pileatus, assembly GCA_035583135.1. Classification (NCBI taxonomy): domain Eukaryota; kingdom Metazoa; phylum Chordata; class Aves; order Passeriformes; family Tyrannidae; genus Lophotriccus; species Lophotriccus pileatus. The sequence continues at coordinate 6,259,256 of JAWWES010000169.1, forward strand.
AAATCATCCGCTGGTGAACGACTCTGAGACCTGTCAGTGTCTGCAGCCAATTTCTGTGTGGCTCATCAACTCCATTTAAGAGCCTGGAAGCGCTGTGGATGACCAAGCTAGAAAGCATTGACAAGATCTTACCTCGGGAGTAAAGACTGGTGAAGAATGAGAGAGGAAAACGGCTTTTCTTTTCTTTAGAGGGATCGGACTGATGTGAGAACACCCGGTTCCTCACTGGGGAAGGCAGAGCGAGGCTATGAGCAATTCCAGGCTGTGCAGGAGGAGCAGAGACTGCCTTTACACAGCAGTTATTCTGTTACTTGTCTGAGAAACGTCAGCAGATGGACTTTGGTTTCAGTGAATACTCGCAGTGGCTTTGCATGTTGGAATACAAGCAGTGATCTCTTTTATTCCCCCTCCCCTGTATATTTACCTGCTGAAAAATGAGTGAGGAAGCAAAGGAGAAAAATGCTAAACCAGCTCACAGGAAAAAGAAAGGAAAAAAGGTAACTCCCTGTACAGACAGTGTGCTGTAATGCTGGTTTTGAGTCATTTTGTGTTGGAGCTGTTTGCTTCTGGGTGTGGAGGGGCTTTGGTTTGATAATTTCTTTAAAATAGGGATGATGATAGAATCAGGATGGTTTTGTTTATGCTCGATGCTGATGGGTGTGTTCCTTGCTGGAATCAGTATTACCATTGCAACTCGGTTGTTTTGCATTATTTCAATATTCCAGTGTTTAAATGTATGTTAGGTATGGAATTTCAACGTGGTTATAGTTTTCATAGTGTATTCCAAACAGAGAATTACAAGTAAACAGGTATCTGAATTAAGCCTTTTTTAAAGGAGAGACTGATAATCAACATGTGCTCATGTAAATGAATATTATGGACTTGGTTAAGAAAAGCAAGTTTACAATAAGCCTTTATCTTGTAAAAACTATGGGGTTTGCTGTGTGTCACTTGGATAAGTTTTATATATTTTTGGGGCTCAGAAATATTGTGGTTAAATTAAACTCCAGAATGAATTCCAATTTCAGTGGCACTAATTTATGTTATGGCGTAAGTCTTTTGCCTGAAACTACTTAAGAAGGCAAATTTTATTATTATCTTCTATGTTGCAGTTTTTTGCTTTCCTGATATCCTTGTAATTTCCCCCTCCCACTTGGAAATGGATGATTTTCATGTGTTTACACTCAAGAAACAGATTGTTAAACCTAGGAAGTGGATTTCTTCAGCCTTTTCTAACTTGTTTTAAGTATTAACTCAGTATATTAATTTACAATGTGAATTTCCTTGAGTATTGTAGAGAAAGACATCTGAAATATTTATCGTTGTTGCAGAGAATATATTCAGACTCCCACCCTTTATTTTCTGAGCATGTGTTTGCCTTCCTACCATATGAAGGTGTATGACAGCCTCATACTTAATCCATTTCCCTGCTGAAGGATTCAGTAAAAATTGTTGAAAAAGCAAATTAAACCACATTGGCCCTTCTATTCTCCCAGAATTGCAAAGAGCAGCTTCGGAAGGAAGCATGGAAAAACATAATTGAAATCGGTTTTAGTGGTAAATTAGGATACCTTCCTGACACACAAAATGTTTCTGTCAGGCATGATAGGTTGCCTCAGGACTAGAAGATAAATCTACAAGTTGAAGTCTGGGGTGGCTTTTAAATTTTGACTGTTAATGTTTTTACTGTATTATACACATTGTTTTTATGGTGTCCAGCAATCTAGCAATAGTTGTACAGCACATGCCACTTTTTAGGGCTTAAGGTCGTACAGATCCATGTCTTCTACAGGACCAACCCAACAGCCAATAAGACAGAGCAGCCGAGAGGGTTTAGGATGAAGGAAACTTTGGAGCCTCACCTGCTGTTCCAGCAGTGGCTGGTGATGGTCTGCCTGCATCCTTACCTAGCCAAGGTGATAGATACTCTCTGTGGGCCGGAGGCCACAGCTGCCCTGTGCAAATCCACCCTCTGTTGACTGGAGCAGCGTCCCTGGTCCTGGGGGAGGTGGGTGGAGGAAGCAGTTGGACATGTTTACATCTGTGAGCTGCTGCTGTGAGCTCGGGAGGCCGATGGCACCGCGCTCAGCCGACGTCTCGTGAGGCAGCGGCAAGGTCTGCCCTCCTGTGCCTCGAGCCTTTGCCACATGAGCTGCAGGCAGCACCAGGGTGTGACTGCAAACCTTAAAGCTTCAATATGGAGGGGCTACAGCTTCCTAAGCCTGCAGGAAGCAGCGTTTTGCTGCTGCCTCTGATTTTTCCTCGTGCTGTTGGAATTGTTGAGGCGGCTGGGACGTGCAGGCAGAAGCGTGTCCCTCATGACCAGTGCACATTAAGGCTGTTTACGTGTCAGTGTTAAACGTGGGCTTGGCCCAGGATGTCCCAGTGGGAAAGGACATCTTCTATTTTAAACAAGTAGGAATTATTTTTTTCTAGTCTTGTAGAATTATGCCCTTCTTTTCACAGTTTGTTGGGGAAAGGTTTTAAATTTATTCTTTTGGTTCAAAAGGTGAATCCCTGAATGGCCAGTGAAGATGTATTTGGAAAGCATTACTGAATTAGCTAAGAAGCATTAGATAAACAAATGGTGTTTGGGTGTAAACTCTTGAGCCAGATGAAAATCTAACTGAGTCTGAGATTCCAGTGAGTTACGCCACCTGTCCATCCTAAAAGTAGGTGTCCTGAAATGGGTATTTCCATGACTGCCTTCCTGTTCTCTTTAGATACTTCCTTTCTTGGCAGCTGTGCTTTCTCCATATTTAGCCTTTCCCAAGCCTTCTGTCTCATTTATCTTTAGAGTTGAGTGGTGGCAGGTCTTCCTTCTGCTCTTTGACTACTGGGGTGCTCATTCCCATTCCCTTCTCATCAACTCTTGGTTTTCCTGTTCTTGCACAAGTTCTGAAATAAAGGTGCAGGAGGGCAGCAAGGAGAATGTCACACAGTTTTCTACAGGAAAAGCACAATCAGAGGTGTGTCTTCTAATTTTCCAGAGTTGTATGATTAGGGTGTACCTCAAAAATAAGCCATAACCTGGCAAACAGGGCCTTACTTTTGAGCATAAACACATGCAATAACTGTGCATTTAGAACAGATTGGCCAAAGGAGTAGATTTTCAGCAAGTATGCTGAAAATATCCGTCTTGGTGGAGAGGATAAAGATAAGAAACAAACAAGGAGATGTCACTGAGATTTCTTTTGAAGGATGGACAATTTAGATGAAAGGAGAACAATACTGTGCTTTAGCACTCTGATATTCCATGGGGATACAGCTTTCAAAGGATGATGAAGGTATCACATCAATATTTATCGCTGAGGCTACACTGAACAGGATTAGCTCTGATGGAACAGAAAGCCTAATTAGTTTCTCTGTTGCATCCTTCAGGGTTCCTCCCTACCAGCAGCTTGTGCCTCTTGCATTTGAGCTTCAGTTGTCCTGCAATTTCCAGACATGCTTTTACAGAGTCAGTGTTTTGAAACTGTCGAGTTGAATCCCAAGGCGTCATAGAGTGGCTTTATCTTGTATGTTTATGTCATCACTTCTCAGTAAATTTTGGAATCTCAGTTACAGAAGAGCATTGAACTCAGCTGTCACTAGAGGTGTAAGATGTGTTTTGGTTTTTAACAAAGGAGAGGTATTCTTTCCTCTCCTCCTTCAAACTGCTAGAATGAAATTAGTCATGAACATTCTTGTGGTCTTCTGGAGCTTTAAATGATAATCAGAAGTGCAGGAATAAGAAATAAATTAGATGAGCTCAAAACTTCAGTTTGTTTCTTCTTCTTCAGTAAGTTTCTTTTCCATTTAGTTTCATGGTTATTTGCTGGGCACCAGTCGCTTCTTAGTAGTGGGAAATTTAACATTAAACACTCTCATACCAGAAGCTTTGGTGGAAATGCATATTTTTAGTTTTGGGGAATCTTTTGTTACCTTCTTCCCATGCCCCCTCCAAGATCTTTAGATAGCTTGCACAATTACTGTGGCTGCTGTGTATGTATAGTGTAAGTCAGTGTATGTATGGTGTAAATCAATAATGGAAACTCCTACCAGAAATGTGTAAAAAGAGTATTCTTAAAAGTACACAGGAGAGAGCTCATGCTGAACTCTTAATGTGATTCTAATCCATTTATTAATTCACCTGTCTGCCTTGCTTAGTTGATCATTGTAGCATGATTTCAGCATTGTGTTCCATTGCTTTGTATCAAATATGAGTATGCTGTGCAGGGAAGAGCGAGCTGCTTATGCAGCAGGTTGAAAAATCAGTACTGGGGGTCAGAATGCTTAGAGCAGCCAGCTTTGGTTTTTTTGGACTAATAGACAATTTAGCTCAGTCCACTTGTCTTGAGCCAATACTCTGGACTCACTGCACTGGGAACACACTTTGCAATCTCTGCCAGGGACATTTGCTCTGTCCTAACTCCAAGGTTTGACTCAGCAGCATTAGTGGCTGTCTCCAGAGGGGACTCTTCCATTATGGCACGCTGTTGGAAAGCTGGTCAGCTCTGTGTCTTTGGGATGAGAAATTTCAAGGGTGGAAGCGTCAATTTGTGTGGGGGTAGGTGGTGAGAGATCAGAGGTTCTTGGGTGTGATGAGCTATTCCTCACTGCAATATCAGGAGTGGTCTGGCAGAAGAGGTGTCCATGACTGGTGGAGCCAGATTTGAAAGCAAAGCCTGTCTCTCCTGAAATAACATCACTGATTTCAGTGGAGCCAAGAGCAGGGGGCCTGAGCTCTTGGCATTTCATCTTTATATTTTCAAATGATTCGTCTATATGTCAGTGATGACAGTGGGTCTTCTGGTGCTCATAACTTGGCACCTGTGAAGATCAGATTTTGTCCTGACAAGATGAGCAGTGGTGTTCTGTTTCTGAGATTCATGGTGGTACTGCACATCCCTCAAAGCTGTCTTTTACCACTAGATTTACTGATGTGGTTGCTTCAGTTCTCATGCACATTATGGTTGTTGGGGGAGAATATTCACTGCTGTTTGCTCCCAGTGGAGAAGTAGTCATTGCTAATGGTAACGTTCATGGTAGGCTTTTCTAAATGGTTTTGTAGCTTTTAATTTATTCATAAAATTAAGTTAGTACTTGGAGTGTAAATTGATTTCTAAACTTGGTTTGTTCCTGACAAGCTGAGAAATAAAAATCTGCTTAGATTTGGGAAACAAAATGCAAATAGACTCTATGACAAAACTGTATCTCCTCTTGTCTTGGTAAGTAAGATTTACACTGTGTTGTTAATTTCAAGTTTCTGTGGGTGAGAAATGGTTCTTATAGATTTAAATTTGACTGTGTGGTGATGGTCTTATTCCTTAATATGTCAATACCTCCTATGCTGAAAATTGAATTTAGAGCACAGTAAACAGATTTGGGTTGGCTTTGCTTGCAAATTTCTACTTGTTCAGCATTAGCATCCATTTTATTGATATGATAGATCCTTAACCTCACATTTTCAGCAGATGTATTAACGAGACACCAAAGCACAAAGGGCCCCTGAAACTTCTGGAAGATACTCCTCATTTGCATGTCCTCATAGTAAAAGCCTAAGAACAGTAGAATGGAGCAGTTTTCAATCATTATGACTGTTTTTAAGTTGTTTTCTAAAACTTCAGGCTTTAAGATAGCTTTCCTTGAATCAAACACATTTACATTTTCTTGTCATCTTAATTTTCTTAATTGACATGGAAAAAGTAAAATGAATTGATTCCTGACACCTTGACTGGATCACTTTGGTACCTGGGAATTCTTTTGTTTTCCTTTTATCAGACTGGAACCAAATAAAGCATATGTAATGGAAAATTAAGCATCTTATTGTTTTTAAGGTACCCATTTCAAATGATCATTTTCGCTAGGAAAAAATACTGTAATTGAAATTATCTAGCTTCAGTAGTATTAGTCATCAGCTCCTAGCCCCTAGGTATACATGGTTGAGAAATCATAAGTAGATGTTATTGTTACAGTCTGTGTGAAATGAAACAGCATTGGTGTCTTATGTTACTGAATTTTTAACATAATTCCCTGTAGATAAGTGACAGAACTTTTAACCTGAGTGACAGTTGTTCCATCTTGGTGCTCAATTACCACTCTTGCTGAACAAACAATGGTTTTTTTAACATGCCTTTTCTTTTAACAGAAAAATCCTGCAGGTTATGAGAGAACATGGAATCTGAGATTGTTGGCTTCTGTGACGTAATTCATCCTACAGCTCTGAGATATTTCCAGAAAGTTCATGTGTGAATAGTTTTATTGTCTTTCTGATGGGTAGGTCTAAGAAGTAGAAGTACAAGCACGGATAATCTCCCTCTTGCTTCAATGAGCCATGTTCCCAGCGGCTCTAGGACCAGTCATTTCCCAGTGTTGCCTTCATTCTGAGGATTGTGCTGCCTTCTCCTGTTTGTTTGTTTTTGTTTTTTTTTTATTTCTTTTTCAGCATCTCCTCACTGGCTTTCTAAGCTGCTGCTTTCCTTGAATGACCTTGCCACTGGGTGCCCTCCCAATTTATGGCCTTGCATCTTCTTGTGGGTTGGATCCTCTGTTCTCTCAACACTTTCTTCATGTTGCACTGGTCACTTTACAGTGTGTTTCCATCTCCAGAACAGAGCCTGTGTGTTTTCACTCCTTTTATCACCCAAAGGACTGAGGCCGCCCAGGGGGTCCATTTCCTTGGTGGCCTTTGCTGGGTGCACTGGGCAGTTTTCCGGCATGACTTGCACACGGATCCTCGCTGGTGCCTTGGTGCCTCAGCTGGAGGACTTCCAGTGCCTCCTGCTCCATGAGCTGGGCACTTACTGTCCAGGTCAGGTTGTGTCCTTTTGCAATAAATTAGTTTATGTACAATTAGCTTACAGTTAAATTTGATTATAGAAAGTGGGCATGAGCTGCAAGAGACAGAGTGGATCAGCTTCAGATAAATCCTGCAGTTTTGCAGTAATCAATGGGACAGGGACCAATTGAAAAGTTTCTGTAACAGTCTTGCTTTTAAACCACTGTGTAAACTTCAACTTGCTCCAACTTATTTTGGATCATATGGAGATCTTTTTCAGAACCCAAAAGGTCTCTGTTTTAGTCTTTGGGATTTCCTTTTTCCAAACCCTGTGACTGATGCAACTGTACAATTCATTAGGTCTCAGTGATAGTGCCTAGGTAGGTCTGGTAAGTGTTAAAATGCTTATCACATTTATATAATGATTCTCTTACATTAAAAATACTTTGGTCAATCTGGCAATCACAGTTTGAGAAAACTAAATGCAGCTGGCCATCCCCCTTTGACTTCCGAAGAAGAGCCTGTATATCTGCATAACCCTCACTGGGCATGGGCTTGTTCCTGAGTCTCTTTACTTCATCTGCAGCTTGTGGAGGTGGTGGTAGGACCTGCAGCTTTGCTTTACCTCTGGCTGACTCCAGGCAGATTAGGGGATGATGCTTTGCTAGAGTTTCGGTGGGTAGAGAGAGCCAACATCCTGCTAGGAGGGAACTGTCTCCATCTCGTATTTCTGTTCAAAGTACGAAGGTACCTTAGCAGGGAAGGGATGATTACAGAAGTAGGCAATTTAGGGGTTTAAGCTGAAAAAATAAATGTTTCTGAAGCTCCTTATTAATTTCAAAAACTGAAGCCAGGATATCATGCCTAGCTGTTGGATCTTCCACTTCTCAAAGAGGTTTTAAATCTTAGTGCTATATACAGGCATTTTATTAAATTGGTGCTAGGTCCTTATTTCAAGTGATGGAGTTTTTGGTATCTGATCAAACCAAAATTATAATGAATTCTCCTTCATCAGTCTTCTAAACACTTCAGATTTTGAGGTTGGAATAGGAGCAATAGTTATAAATTTTTACAACAACAACAATAATTGCCACATTGTCTCCCAATTATTTTCTAACTTGCTAATGGAGGGGCAGGTTGCTGCATTCCATTGACTGCCAGGTGCTTGGTCAGTCAGTTGAAGGTTTGCTGGATAAATGGAAACAGGCATGAAATTTCTATCCTTTCATTCCCAGAGTTAGCATGGGGCAAACCTGTCCTTTGTCCCTTGGCACTGAAGAAGAATGAACCGTCGGGTCAGGGGAAAAAACACACATGGAATATTTTCTTTAGCATTTCTTTGTAATGTAATACACACCATGTCTTACTATGTCTAAATGAAATGCATAGCTAAGTATATTTAAGACTCTTCGTGTTACCATCACAGACTTATTTCAGGTTTGTGCTCACAGGAGATTGCATATGCTGAGAATTCTCTGTAGCGCATTAGCAGTTTGTGAATGTAAACAAGGATTGATTTGTCTGAATAATTTTTTTTTTTTTTTAAAGCATGGTTATATTGAGAACAGGAATACTATAAAGCAATGTGATGCTTCACGGTCACTATTATGTGGTTTTGTTTAAAACTCCTGTTTATGGTAATGATAATTTTTTTGTTAATAATGGCTGTATAGCCAATATATATTGCTTTTTTGTGTGTGGCCTTCTAGTTTGGTGTAGGTTTATCCATGTCAAACAAGCAGATCACTGCAAGCTATATTCCTCCTCTTGTGTCTTTGGACACATCACTCATGGAATAACTTGTAGAGAACAGTTTTATCAATCTTGTTTTTTTCTTAATGAAATAATATGAAAACCAAAAGTTAAAAAGAACATCAGCAGTTTTGCTGTACTATTTGATATTTGTGTAATTTTTCCTAGTGGGGTTTTGAAGGAGATCCTCTTAGCCAAGGAGTGGTTGATGCTTTTAACCAAGGTCACATCAATTATTTTTGTCAGTTTCTAAATTAGAAAGCAGGAATCTTTCTGAAAAGCTCTTGAACATATATGGGCTTCACAGTATTGATAGGACCTGGTTAATCTGAATGATTCTAGTGTGCTGGGAATTTTTAACTATCTTGGAATTTGCACCAGGGGAGCGAGTGGGAAAATCCGTGAAAGGAGGGAGGTGGTGGAGTAAGTGGAACTATGGTCCCTCCATGGTGGCATTTCCTTGGGCAGGGACAGGGCACTCACCCTCTTCTGCTCATTTCCATCTCCTTCCTGCTGGGTACCTTTGGCTGGGGCAGTGCCTGGGCTTGTTTGCCTGTTAAAAGGTATGGACATACTGGTCTTGCAGCCTGTGAGAATAAATGATGTTTACTCTGAAACAGGAGGTGCTGTAAGTGGTGAGAATCAAATTTATCCTATGGAGATGGCCATCTTCAGGCAAAGTCTCAATGGGTGTGAAGGGTGTAAATGCAGAATACACATTCGTGATGCAGAGTGCTGGGGGATGCACATCTACTGTCATCAGGTGGGGCTAATGCTGTGCAAGTGATGCACAGGGCTCTCTTCCCCTTTTCCCTGCTCCCCTAAACAGACCTGTAATTTCATTCACATTAATTACTGTTGTGTGTACTTGCTTGGGAGGCAGTATCACTACTAATTAGTAATTAATATTTGCAGTAGAATGCCAGTGAGGAGTTTTCACTGGGGAAAGCCTTAGCAAATAGAGCAGTGTCACTTGGAATGGTTTTGCAGCTGAAAATTTATTAAAAAAGATGGTCTGTGTAACTCTGGCAGCTGGTTCCACTCAAATTGTGTTGACTCTGAAGGACACATCCCTTTATTACAGAAAAACCTAAATAGGGGGATGTCAGTCCACCCTAAACCATGGTGGGATGCAGCTATTTCGGTCATCCAGGCACCACAAATTTAAGCCTGTTTGGTACAAAGTGACTTCTCACATCAATTTTCTTGTCTAAATTCAGTTTTCAAACAAAGTTTATTTAGAATGTTTCATGCTCTTTGTATATGTTCATTATGTAAGTCTTGTACTGCTCCTTCTAAAGAATGAATGAACTGACAATGGAAGCAATTGACCTCTTTCCTGTCATTAGTATCTGTGCTGCACTTTGTCCCTGCTTCTTAGAGCCCCTTCCACACCAGTTATATACAATGTCCTGGAATTTCCTTGCCACCTGGTAAGGAACAATTTTCTGTCATTAGCAACATCAGCTGAAATAGTTTTGGAAGGTAAAAATGGTAAGAAGTATTTCCTAGGCAGGTGAAATGAGTAAGTAGCTTTGCTTTTATAGCCAGAAGAGTCATTCTATCATACATTATTCAGGCCCAGCTGAAAATGAAGTTTTACATTATTTTAGAATGCATCCATGGAGCATATAAGGATATATTAGCCTTCCTTTAAAGAAAGAAGTATTGTGAGGATAAGTGTGGTGGTATTTTAAAGGTACAAAACCCAGACAGCTAATGTGGATAACAAGGAAGATACAGATCTGAGTCAAAATATACTTGAGGTTAGGTGATTCAAGCCTGCTTATTTTCTTCATATTTTAACAGGAAGATAAAAGGTGCTTCTTACTGTGGTAATATTATAATCACCTAATAGCAAACTATTTGAGAGAAGAGGTTTCCAAGCAGCTATAGCAGACTTGTGTTAAATATGTTTTATATGGTTTTCACAGTCTTGTTCTTAAAGCAGATTTCAGCAGCCACCTTTTTTTAGATATACAGTATGAGAGAAATACTTTAAACATGTGAAAATTCTGAGGACTTGGAAAAAATGTACAGATTTTATTATGGCACCTCATACTGACTAATGCAATAAATTTAGCAACTTAGTAACTCAGTAAATGAACATATTTGAAGATCAACTGCTGGCAATTAAAATGAAACCAGAGGATGTCTGTTCATCCACAGGTATTGATGAAACTATACAGAATAATGAAGTATTGTATTTGCAGTAAGGGTGATTTGTCTGAAAGCTGAACCTTTGAAAGTGGAATAATGGCCTGGAACATTCTAATTTATGATGCTATTAAATAGAAATCGAAGAAAAAAAAATCCAAGGCTGACTTTTCAGAGTAAGTCTTAAACAGGAGCATAACTTTTTATTGAATTTAGGAGTATTGTTAAACTCAATAACTACAACTGTTGTTTTTATCCATCTCTCAAATGTATCAGTTTGACCATCCCCATAAGTGCTGGTGTGACCAGATTTGTGCTGAGCCTCTTAACATTACTATATTACTTGGAAACTTAATATTTTGGGGGGTGAGGGGGAATCATGTGATCTGTTTGGAAACAATAAAAATAATCTTTTAGGGAAGAGATTTTAAGTTTTCTTTAAAAAGTACCCAAGCCCTAGGAATAGGAGCCCCCATGTGCTGCACGAGGATTGTGGAGCAGTTCCAGCTGGGTATTATGCAGGATGCAGGTTCCTTCTGCATTGCCCCCTAGCGTTGCCTTTAAAAAAAAGAAGCAAAAAAACCCACCAAAACAAACCCAAGTGCAATGGAACTGAAGAGTTCATCTGCTCCTGCCTTAGTTTTTTCTCTCACCTCTATTTATTCCCGATGCAATGTCTGTGTCGTTTAATGAGTTCAACTGCATGCTTCTGTTCCCTATTTTCCCTGTTTACTTGGATTTGAAGTAGGTGTCCACAACTACGAGTGTTCTACTTACCTTACCCTTTCCAGGCATCTTTGTTATAGCCATGGCTTGACTTACAGGGGTTTCCCCTCTCTCTCTCCTTTCCTTTGTATTACACATACATATGTATTCAGCACAGAATGGTGTCCTTCCTATTCCTCGTCACTTCTCAGGCTTTTCAGTCGTGAAAATCTGTGGTTCTGCTAAATGAAAAAGATGTCTTTACAATGAAATATTTCACTCTGAGCTGTACAGCCAGCCTTTGACTTCTGTATTCGCTCACGATTCTGCTTTTAGGTGTCGGCTATGATCAAATCTTGAAAACAAAATTAAGATGTGGCTCATCCCTTTGTTTTGCACTTCTGAACACATACATATGTATTTGTAAGGAAGATCCACTGTGGCAGAACATGACCCTAATGTGAAATTCAATGCAGAGCAGGCAGGGCCTGTTTGGAGGGTCACTCAGCAGCCCTCTGTGATGACCTTGACAGGAAAAGAGCTCCCGTGGGCTGCAGAATCAAACTGTTCACTGTAGTGGAAACTCAGAGTGAGAAGAAAACAGCACAAATTCTGCCTAATTTTTGGAGTGGGTGTTTTTATCATCAGATTGCAAAGCATGGTATTTACAATACATAACTGTAAACTAGGGCTAAACATGGCTCATTTTCTGGAAATCATATTTAATGAAGGGGACCTATCTACTTGATACTGGTGGATTGCTTCCAGTGCATACCAACAAATGTCAGTGGCAGTAAGAAAAAGGAGGTTAGCACTCTAGATAAGTTTGAGGCAGGCAAGCTGACTGCCTTTAAAAAGAGGAGATATGCTGCTCTATGTTTTGGCAGGCCATGCTGTGCAGGAAGAACAGTGCTTTTCTGACCTGTAAGGCTGCTGGCTGTGACTCGAACTGCTGTCAAGGGCAATGTAGAAAATGAGGAATAGGCACTAGCCAGCTACCCTACCCCTTGTGCCTTTTAAGTTCTTCACCATTTATTAAAATTACCAAGAACAATTTGGTAGTAGGATGGGGCAGGTGGACAAGAGCCATCTGTTCTAATAGTGCTCACCTCACTGCTTTTGTTAGTGCTTTATCTTCTTTTGGGTCTTGCACATACTTTAAATTCTATCATTTGCTTTGTAGTATGCTCCAAAATAGAAGGGAAATCTACTTGTAAAAGTTGTGGTTAAAGAATGGTCAGCACATCCCTTACAGTCCTTTTGTCCTCAATCATATCTTAGACACCAATGGATTTCAGACACTGCTAGGTCAGTTTGCTACATTATAGTATTCTCTGAGGTTTAAGGTATATATAAGAACATTTACAATAATGGTAAGATTGCTCAGAGCAAAATTCCAAGTTTGGGAATAAATTCGTGTGTTGCATCTTGGGTCTTTTTCTCACCTTCTGAATTTCCTGTCAGCACACTGAGAAGTCAAAGTGACAAGGTTACAATTGATCCCAATCTTAGTGGTCCTGGAATAATGTCCTTTTCTCATCTTGTCCAAGTCTCTGTAGGGTAACCTGAAAGGACAGCAAATTTCAGTAGACAGCATGAGTACACTGAGTTACTAATGTCAGCATCTCTTCTTTGTAGTCATTTGAGCTTTATGTAGGGTTGGCATGTTGCCTTTTTTTTTTTTTAAATCTTGACAATACTACTGATTTTTATTGAATAAAACTTCATAGAAACAGGAGTTCATGCTCTTGTCTGAAACAGGGACTGTCATCTTTTCTGTTTGCTCATTTTTCAGAAGTCCTAAATTTGGAAATAAGAAAAGGGATTGAGGTGGGCACATAGGATACTTTGGGGTGTTTGTACAGTCAGTCCAGTGGAGAGTGCTGGAAAGATGAGGGGGAAAAGCCGCCAGTACTTGAACTTAGGCATTTTTCTGTTATCCAGGATATCAGCTCTTTAATTGCAACTTGAAATCCACACAATAACACTTTGCCTGTGAGATTGTAAAAGATAGTTTGAGGGCTTTGTCAAACGCAGTTACTGTTTTGTCTTCTGATGTTTGCTACTTCTGCTTGAAGCTATTCTACAGCTGGGGGGGACAGGACTCGTTCTAAAAAAGGCAACAAAATGTTAATCTATGTAGGGCTGGATTGTGGTGCAAAATATTAAAATATACTATTAACTACTGTTTAATATTTGGAACTCTAAAGGGATACTGTCAAAAAGTGTAATGAAACAAGAGTATACAATAATTTTTCCAAAGTTTTCCCTTATGTGATGTAGGAGATGGTGGGCAGAATCCAGGTCTGTAACACAGGTTACTGACAATGAGCACGCAAGTCTTTGCCCCTTGCACCTGCCATCACATTTCCCGTCAAAGCAACATAATTAGCACAAAAACTAAGAGTAGTCCAGACTCTCACTAAAAGTGTCAGTTTTTTTTACTTTACTCCTATGGCAAGGATTAGTATTCAATAGATCTGTGTCTAAAGCCAAAATTTTCAGAAGGCAAACTAGGAGCAGAGATTACAGAGCGCTCCAGTTCTCAAGTGCTGAGCACTCAGCAGCTTCGCTGGAGAGTGGGAGTTGCTTGTCTGTTCAGCAGTTTTAAAATCAGGCTACTTGTTTAGCCCAACTTAGCCTGTGAGGGTTTTTAAATGCATTACAGCACACTTCTGTGAATGACTATTAACAATGCCATTATGCAATTCTTTGCCATTCACAATGATAGGCACACTGCAGAGGGCATGCCAAGATAAATCCCACAAAACTACGGACAGGTTATAATTAGAGCATGGGGGAAAGGAGGAGAGAAAGTTGTTATTTGGAACATATTTTCACTTTATGTCTTTATTTCTGAAAACGTGTGATATGTCCATCTGGAGCTAAGCAGTGTCTGTGCTCAGTCTGTTGGGAAGAGCATGATGGAATGTTCTGACAAATCCTCTTCTCACAGCGGCTTCCATCCCTGGAGTAACTCTCCCTTTGCTTGGTTGTACCAGTCACTGTCTCATGAACTGAATCAAGATCTCAGTTGCAGTTAAGAGGTGGTCATGCACAGGATAGAGGCTGAAATGGTCAGAGTGTTGGCTGTTTTTTTCTTTTTAGAAATTTTAAACATTTATTTTTTAAAACCATTATTACATGGGGTTTTCTAAGTGTTTTACTTTTCATCTCGTTACTGGGGTGTGCATTTCAGCAGAACAGAATAGTCTCTTAAAGGCCTGGGTATTTAGCATATGAAGTATGTTTAAAAAAATCTACCCTAAGGATTGGATATCTGAACTGTTCCCACTTTATAATCATGGTGCCCAATGTGTAATGAAATAAAACTGCAAAAAAAAAATTTTTGATTCTGCAGGTTAATTAGGGGTAAGGATGTAAGTGGCCACTTCATTGAGGACTGTACAGAAGTGAGTAGCTTTTTGCATTATTTTCCTCATATTTCCTAACTAATTTCCTGATGCTGCATTAATGACAATTGTAAATGAGTCTGTAGTTTACACTGAGATGGATGGGGGCTGTTAGTGATCAGTACAGTGCAAGTTCTGTGGTTGCACTACAGTCTTCACCCTAGTGTTGGCATTTGAAGCGATGCCACCTTGTGCTGAGTTAGTTACAACTGATAAACTGTAAATATGATGTTGGATCAGAATGTTTGAGGAGTATTTCCACTGCTTTTGAGACTGAGGCAGTGGTAAGTTACTGATGGCATAGGAGGGTTGAACTTCTGACCTGGACCAAACCTTGTGGGGATCAGATAGAGAAATCCTGACTTCTTTCCTGGTCAGAATTACTGTTTCCTTCCAGCCAATGTGCAGAATTGCCATGTGAAGCATTAGCAGGCACTCAACTCTTGTGTCTAAACTGAAGTCGTGAAGAGATGAAAACAATCGTGTTGCAGGATTGAGACTGTCTTGAAACTGTGTAGTCTGATTAATTTTATCTTTGGAACATGTACACCCTGGTGGGATTTTTTAATAACCTCTAGATTTTTTTCATTAAGTTAATGCATATTAATTCATGGCAGAATGAATCATATCTTGATTCATATTGTACACTGCTTGGATTTAGTCACTAATGCAGAAATTGAAGTGGTCCAAAAAATAAGCAAATGTCATCTTATTCACTCAATATTATTATTATAAATTTCTTCTAAGGTCAGGTTTTCATATAATGACAGTATGATGGAAATATACACATCATTTATAGTCCTTTAAAAAAAAAGAATTGAAAGAAAAATGAGTCTTTATCCCTAACCGGGAAACATCTCTAGAATATCCTACCATCAAGAATAAAAGAAATACAGAGCTATTATTCTATGATTCAACACGAGACAGATGCAATCTGGCCTTCTTTTGCTTCCTAGAAAAAAGAAAAAAGAAAACCCCAAAAAATATCCACACTCACAAATGAATACAACAAAGATGGGAGGGAGTAGAGATGTGGATTTCCATCTTTGCTTCAGTCTTTGCTCAGAAGAGTATTGTTCATGGAAATCAGTGAATTGTGAGGAAAGTATGGAAGAACCGAGTCCTTACCTGCATCTGACTGCATTGTTCCCTGTACTAAAGCATTACCAAATCCAAACCTCAGGTGGCTGTCGTACTTTCATTGCAGAAAATTATTGTAATATCCATAGTTTACAGAATGAGTTTAAATGACTGTTGTCTACAATAGCTTTATATGTGTGCCACTGAGGTAAAAATAAAATAGCTTTTGGTAATATAAGTGATGTGTAACCTAAGATGCAGTGTTTTGTGTTTGCTCTTCCAGCTTCAGTGTTAGTATTTGAAGCTCTTTTAGTTTGGGGGGTTTTGAGGTTTTATGGGACCTTCACACTTCACCTGAATTGAACAGAAGCTGTTACAAGTCTGTGCTTGCAAAAATCAAAGTTGATAAGAATGTTATCAGTGATTTGAGGAGGGAACAGAAGGGAAGGGAAAAAGAGGAGATTTGGGGCATCTGCCTTGAAAGTGGGTTATCATCTAAACCTGACATGTCATTGCCTTCTGTCATCTATATTTGTTGCAGTGAAAAGTGGAGACATGCTGCTTCCAAACCCAAATTTGCCATTCACCTCCTTTGTACTCATTCTGAATGGGTATAAACAGTTACCAAATCTACAATGCACACAAGAGTTGGCACCTCAGTGCTGGTGGTTGCTGCCCTAGTTGGAGGGTATCTGGAAACAAGCACTCATAAAAGCAGAGGCAAGGTACTCTGAGAAGGTACAGCTTTTCAAGGCAAGCTGTAGTTGTTTGTAAAGTATAAATATCTGGAAATGCAGGTATGTGGGGGAGAGGTATCCATTCAACAATCACTGTAATTATACCTTCATTTCCTTTTGTAGTTGTGTTCACTGGAAATTAATAGGGTCAGGAAAACTATTTACAACTATTTTGCTGCAGTATTCATGTACCCTCATATCTGAGCTGTCCATTAAAGTTAAAAGTGAGAATTCAGCAATGAATTCTCACTTGTCATTTGAATGAACAGCCACTCACTGTATGCTGAGAAATCTGGGGTTTCCCTTGCACTTGTTTGATTTTATAAACACCCAGAAAATAGTAGCTTGCTTACAGTCAGGGCCTCTGATGACCTGTAAACATGATATGAGGGTGTTTAACAACAGCAGGTTTAAACTCAGTAGTTCATCCGGTGAGGATTTAGATTTTTGACTTATCTCCAGCACTTCCGTAGGGACGGGGCGTGATGGTGAGGCAATGCAGGCTGTAGTGAAAAGTGGTAACCAAAGTGCATGACTTAGCCACTCTTTCCAGGTGTTGTATTTTTAGTATATACCAGTGGTTTGTTGAATATGTTACTAGTGCTGAGTGAATTACAGTAGTTTTTGGGGAATTATGTGAGTTATGTACTTGGACATCTGTGTTAACAATTGCTATATATTGATTCTTTCTCATGAGAGTTCTTCATAATCTTTATTTTAAAACCACACCCCATAGAACTTTTCTTGAATGACAAATTACTGAGGCCCAAGTGGCTTTTAATTTAAAATGTTTAGTAACTCTATGAGGAATTTAAAGGCAGGAATCCATTTTGGTTGACTGTGACAACTTAGCTCTGATTTTTTTGCTAGGAAATGTATGCATCTCCCTGCTGAACAGATGATTGGCACTTCACTAATTTTAAGTAATTCAAATAATTACAGCAAGCAAATTTATTCAGTAGCGTGATCCAGTGCCAGAATAAGCATTAGCACTAATGGCTATCTCAGCAAAATCTTGTGTGGCAGCACAAAATGGCAGTGCTGGCAGCCTTTTTTGTGATAAATTATGTTGTGAAAAATGCATCCTCATGGAAGAGCAAGAAAAGTATGTTTGGTTTTAGTTGAAATTTAGCAGCCAAACCTCAGGCATGTAAACACCCCCTTAAAACTGTGCCATATATTAGCTGCACTATAATGATCTTCCATGCAGATTTGCTGCTTTTGAGTTGCACACCTATGTAAAGCCACAGTGCTGGAGGCAAGATGTGGCTGGAAGGGCTTGGCAGTGATCGCAGCCCTCAGCATGGTATTTCTAGTGTGCAAATGTCCTCATCTCCTGTAACAGCCAGGAAGTCTGACGATGTTCCCTGGGGTTTGTTTCCCGCCTCTGACATGACACCAAGAGGCTGATCCTGAATGATCTTTTCTGTGCTTTGTAGCACAGGATTGTTGTACAGCTAGTAGTGCATGTCCTCACACTTGCTAACTTTAGTACAGCCAAAGAACTGTAAATAAAAAGTAGAACAGCTTTTTTTTTAGGAATTCCAAGTATATTAGGGGAACGTACAGATGGAAGCCTGGTCCCTTTGACATGGTGGTATCAGCAAAATAATCCGTGTGAGCTGCCGGAAAGATGCAAGCTGGAGGGTGTGATTGAAGCCTGACCTTCCAGAGTGAGCTTAAAGGAGTGTGTTCAACAGAGAGTACAAACACAGCAGTTACCATTCTTATCTGCTCAACTTGCTCTATAATGAAAGCTTATAGGGCTTGAAAAAAGAAATAATAATAGAAAAAAAATCAGACCCTTATTTACTTGTGTATTCATTGTAATTTGTTTATTTTGGCTACTGGCTGTTGATTATGTACATTTCAAGTACAAGAACTTTGGGGAAACAGTATTTCAGTAGAATATCTAAATATAGACAAGTGTTTTTGCTAGAATTATGATCTACCAAAATAAATGATCTCATTGCACACAGACACAGAAATATCTGTGATCTGTGATGGAATGCAAGATTCTGAGTAGTAGCTATTTTATCTATTAGGATACCTCTGTAGTGAGGCAGCCTTAATGTGTGAAGAAACCATGTTACAGGACTTTTATCTTTTTCTTTCCCTTTGGTCTGTATTGTAAAAAAAAAAAAACCAAAACCAAAAAAAAAAAAAAAAAGCCACCAAAAAACCCACAAACAAAACCAAGCAAGGACATTTCCTTTCGGTTTTGATTATTATTTTCCAGCTGTTTGAAGTCCTTCAACCAATTGCACAATGAAGTGTTACAGAAATGGAGGAAAATACTTTCAAATATAAATGCCATTACCTAACAGGCAGAGACGTTTTGGCTGTTCTGGTTACTATGGTGAGAGCTGAGGAGGGTGCCTGTAGCACATCAGTCTCCATGTTGTTCAGGCAGACTGTTTTTAATTTCCTAGGATTGTTTACGAGCTGTAATATTAATCTATTTGTATCCTCTTTCAGCACTTCCTTTGCTTTGCAGTGTAAGCCCCTTAATATAGATTGACTGGGGAAGAACAGATTTGTCCTCCTTGCTGCCTGTCTGGAGTGCCCTGTGTGGCTGGAGAGCCGGGCTCTCGGGGGAAGGATGACCTAATATGCCGCAGGCAGGAAGCAGAGCTGATTAGTCTGCCTCGAGAGATGCCACTGCAGGGTGTGACTGGGGTATTATAAATCTGCTCAAGAACCTTTGCTTTTCCTGTAGAGATGACCATAGAAACATGCACAGAAGACAAAAAAAAAATCTGAGCACACACTCATCAATGTTTGGTTACTTATTGGTATGAGCACATGATAATTCCTTCCACATAACATGATAGGGATTCTCCATTCTATTCTGGGTTTCTGAAGTCAAATGACACTTCCCCTTCCCCCCACATAGAAATATTTTTCACAAAACAGAATAATCCCCGTGATAGATCTAATAAGGAACCCACTTCAAGAGAGTGGAAATTCTGTACTTAAACCACTGTCTGCTCAGGGCAGAGACTTGAACTGAGAGAAGCTCTTGGCTGGTGACTGGGAGATGTGGGGGTTCAAATCCCTTCACAGAGAGCAAACTGAGTACTTGTCTTTCTCAAATCCTCACAAGTAGGACATAGAGCTATAAGGTCAAAGGGAGAAAAGGCAAGAAGAGCATGTCACTACAGCATGATGATTATTTTTCCAGCTGAATTACTTGTCAAATTCAAAATGCATCTGTAATCAGGCTGAAACAGCCTTTTCAAATGATATTTCTGTATATTGTGTAAATAGATGCATGTATTATTTCTGAGGATATGGTATATATGGCATTATTCCCTTTGTGGGCATAAGCATATTTAATATTACTGAATTAATATTACCAAAATCTGATAATCTGAGTTCTTCTAAGGCATCACTGCCTTAATTTTTTTTTTTTTTTTAGCCAATTTACCAAAAAATGAGCATTTTGCTTGAGTTGCCAAATGCAGTAATGATAGCCAAGTCAGCTAACACTAAAGTGAAAAATAGGTATTACTTGGTTATTTGTTAAACAAGAGATTGTTCTTCTCAACTCTGACCCAAGCTCAGATGTCACAGTTTGGAACTAGCTAGCTTGCCATCTTGAGTCTACTAGCACAGATCTGTGTTTGCAGGATTGGACTTTGAAATAGAGGTGATAGGGCACAGAAATGGAAATAGGGCAGATCTCCTAGGAGAACAGAGGAAGGAGAAATGACAAGAGGACACAGGAAGCCTAAAGTAACAGGGCATAGGAAATAGACTAGGGTTTGAGGATCAGGGGAATAGAGGAGTGACAAGAGGACTCTGATCAGCAAAAGGAAGCTTAGAGATGATGTGGTAGCAATAAAAACACTCCACTTTGCAATCAAAACAGAGGTGCAAAGCACTGGGCAACACAAAAAAAAGTGGAAAGTATGAACAGATTTGCATCCCATCTACACTGATGTGAAATGTAGGATACTGCTTGCTCTGTCTTACACCTGAGTAGCACACATCATACATACAGGGTTTACTAATTCTCTACCACAGTGCTTTAAAGTGGCCACTGATAAATGTCTCTGTACTGCTGCAACAAGGTGTAGTTTCAAGGTGTTTGATTTCAACTTGCAGTGCCTGGCTGAGGTTTACACAGTAACCAAAGCTGGAATATCTAAATTCCAGTTTTGCTACAATTCCCAGGGCTTCAAAATTTTGGCTACCTTGCTTGGTCTCTTGTGCTTGTAATCTTGGGTAGAGCAGTTTAGAGTTGGTGTAATACTACTTGTTTCATTGCCAATCACAAATTAAGCTGTGAATAAACCCAAGAAGGATCAATTTGTAGTCTTGTGCTGTAACTTCTGAACTACTTTCATACACAGCATAACCAGCTAGCAGAGATTCTCCATGATTGTCAGCTTCAAAGGTGGTACAGAATATCATCGGTGATATATTTCAGAGCTTGTAGTAAAGTTGTTTCCTGTGTCTGAGATCTGCATCCAGTATTGTTCGTGCAGTTTACTGCCCTCCAAGTAAACTGGTAAAATACAAAATGCTTTTCTAAAGTATTTAGTCTTCATTAGGGTATTAAGAGTATACTCTGAAAGAAGTGGCTGCTGTACATTTTTAGTCTAGGGAGAATACAATTTTAACAGTAGCAAACCCCTTATAATTTAAATGTCACCACGTAGTCAGGTACTTTTGATCCTGTGAAGTCTACAATAAACAGGCTGAATTGGGTAAGCAAAAGGATAACAGAGTGGAAAGAAAACTGATCAGGGGGATTTCTGGCTGTTATTAAGCCAAACTGCAGCAACACAGAATCAGGCCAGCCAGGGAGACTTTTCAAGCACTGATGTGTTTCCTAGCATGAGCTATCAAAAACTGACACCATTTCAGGATTAGCAGCCAAATAAAGCTGCTGCATGTGCTTAGGGTATATTTAGTTACCTTGCTGTATCCCTGCTATGGCAGGTTAATACTTTAATTCATAATGCCTGGCTTTCCCCCTTGTTGTCTTCTCTTGTAGGTTCCACCATTTGCGAGGCAGTGGCACTGATGGGATTAAGCCTGGATGTTAGTTATCTTCCTTCACTGACATCTCAAAAATCAATCTGGAAATGCTAGAGAATGGTCTTTTCAGAGGGAAAGAAAAGTTAAATTAAAAATGTGAAACTCCTCAATTTGTTCAGTACTACTTCCCTTTGCATTTTATCTCTCAGTGGAATTTTCAAGGGGAGAAATAACATATTTAAACCAATTTAGGATAATCTGTGCTTACCTCTTAGAATGCCTGGGTTAGTGAGCACCTTTTCCTCAGGGCCATGATGAGATAGGTCTGTTTTGCAACTGAAAAAGTAGCAGTGGTGGGAAAAAATGATTATTGACGGAGTTACTCTTAGAACTCCTGTATTCATGAGTTTGAATTTATGCAAAGAGGGACTTAGGACTGGAAGCTTCTGCATGAAATCGCTGATGACAAGTCATCAATGCTTGTTTTGTTTTGTCCCTTTTAAGACTCTGCATCATGTATCTGTCATTGCGTTTCACACTGGAAATATAGGAGAAGCATAGCTGATGGTAAACATGTTTATCTGATGAGCTAGATCAATAGCATCCACTTAAACTGTCACAGATGTGCTAATAAGCATGGGTTGCTGTAGGTTTTGCAGATTTTATGTATAGTTTTGAAGCTTTTTATGTGACTAATACATATGCATTTTCTTATTTAAAAGAATTGGGTATATTAACACTGGAAACATTTTGAAAATGACTGGCTTCCTTTGGCGCTGTGTAAGTATGGAAATACAGGAGAGGATGGAAAGGGTAATTTTGTTCCCTCTGACTGGTAATTTGTCAGATGTAAAGGCTTCAAAGAAGACCCTGCTCACTGGAAACAAAATCTGCTGCTCTCTCTTCACATTGAAGAGCAATGAGTGTGAAAACTTTCACACTATGTTGTTCTGTATGCCATGAATGTGATATAGGGGGAAGCACACTTGATTAACACTTTGCAATGTTTGTGTATTCAGGAACCATAGAATCATAGAATTAACTGGGTTGGAAGAGACCTCCAAGATCATCAAGTCCAACCCTTGATCCA
>JAWWES010000169.1:6282038-6320079 GCA_035583135.1 Lophotriccus pileatus
CACCCCTGAGCCTTCTCTTCTCCAGGCTAAACAACCCCAGCTCCCTCAGCCTCTCCTCACAGGACTTGTGCTCAAGTGCCTTCACCAGCCTCGTTGCTCTTCTCTGGACCTGCTCCAGCATCTCAGTGTCCTTCTTGAACTGAGGGGCCCAGAACTGGACACAGCACTCCAGGTGTGGCCTCGCCAGCGCTGAGTACAGGGGAAGAATCAGTTCCCTGGTCCTGCTGGCCACACTGTAAGGAATAATTTGCCCATCCGCTCACTCCTCTGCCTTGCTTCTTCTGCATGTGGCTCTTCAGTATTGCACACAATTTAATGCAGTCTTCATGTAACACCTTTCTTTCCTCAATGTAAAGGTAATGTTTTTCAGTACAGTTCCTAGAAGAGGTTTGAGAGCTGAAATAGTAACTTGGCCTCTTTTTTCATTTACACATCTTAAAGCATGCCATTTAATCTGAGAGGCATTTTAGGTGCAGGAAGCTAATCTTAGCCTTCCTGTTTGGGGAAAGTGGCTTCTCTTCAGAGCCACACGTGGCTTGTGAGCAGTCCCCAAGTGGCTGATGTGCCAGAACTTAAAAGCTCGTGGTGCTGTAGGTGTGATGGCTGCTGAGGAACTGGAATTACCAGCTCTGAATTGCAGACTTCACTGAGCCTCTCTGAGACACTGGGGTATGAGGTGGAAAGAGCTGACACATGCTGGAGGACAGGCTGCCTTGCTCTCTGGACAAAGGTGGTTCCTGATCTTATGTGCATTAGCTTTGCAGCAGCCCAGCTACTTCCAACCACTTATTCTGTTAACTTGAGCTGGGCAGTACAGGCAGAATTTCAGGAATATTCAGATACGTTTTCCCTCTAACTCAATCCCGCTATGTCCCTGTGCAGTCTTAGTGGGTTTGAGGTGCCAGAATGGGAAGAAGACAGGAGGTCCTGTAGTATTTAGTCAGGTATGTGTTTTTCTGCTGCTGTTTCCGACGTGACTTTGTAAAAGCTCAACTTAGTTTTGCAGAAATGTCTTTGCCCATGACAGAATAAACTGTAGGAATAACATTGATGCACAAGCAGGGCATTGCTGCACAGATCTTCTCCCTCTGTCAGTCCCATGAGTAGGATTTGGGAATAGGTTTCTCCACCTTTGCTACACAGTAAACTGAGTGGAGATGAGAGATTTGCAGCTGCATAGAAGAAGGGCTGTGTTCCTGCCTGGTTTTGTCCCCACTTTCAGTATGAGGGGATAACAGGCAGAGAGGGAATGCAAGACTTCCAACTAACACAGGCAAGTGTTCCTGATAGAGTGGAGGAACATTTCCATTTTGTATTCTAGTTAATTTTCAGTCATGTCCAAGCGAAATGAAGGAAGCTTACAAAGAGTCCAACATTGAAAAAGCAATCGATGACAATCTAAGAAATTGAAAAAACCAATTCAGTTTTTGTTACCAGTTAAAGCTGAAACTGTTTAATTTGAAAAAGAAATAAAACATAGCTCAGCCTTATCACTCCAATTACTTTTGCATTATTTCAGTTGATTTTAAAGCTAAGAGAAAGGGGAGGGAGTGCGGGGGCACAGTCTCTGTTTACTGCACAGAAACTCTTAGTTCTCTTAATGTGTCTAAATAAGCAATTACACTGTAGGGAAGGAATATAATGGTTTAATGCAAGCTGTCTTGGAGCTCCTTCAGCCTTTTCGTTTGTCTCTTGTAAGGAGATGAATTGCTTTTTTCTTCACAGGAGGCATTCAGCCAGCCAAAAGCTGCTAATTATTTGTTATCTTGATTATCTTGGTTATCTTTTGCATACATGCCATTCACTGGACAGTCATTATGAAATGCTAAATGTCAATGCAGGATAGTTCTGGCATGTTTTGGGGAGGAAAAGGCCATGTATTTATAGTGAGAAAACAGTCAAGAAAAGAGAGGCAGTTTGAGAAAAAACAGCCCTCAGTTTCAGTTGCTGTTTTGAGATGTAGAAGAGTCTAAGATGAGGAATTCCTGTTTAATGAAGTATAATTGGAAATTGTTTCTCAATAATAGTACAGAATCTACAGTTATAATCGGAGTCTTTTTATGCTGCAGTCTGTGGGAGGTAGGGACCTGGTCCTTGTCTTCAACCTTGTCTCCATCTAAATGATAAGAAATTGGGTAGCAAATCATGTGACCAAGGAGAGCAGAACAATTGTGGTGGTTCCACATGTCTCTAAATTTTACCATTTAATTATTTTTCCTTCGCATAGAAGACACAAATTTGGAAGGCCTGTTAGGATGGAGGCATAATAATGGGAACACAAAGGGAAACTAGGGAGAAAACCTGTTTGTGGAACAACCACAGGTCAGGAGGAACAAATGGTCAGCCACCAGCTGGAAGGGCTTGGAGTTCAGCATAAAGTGGCCATGGTGGCACTGGGGCTGTGCTGGTGTTCTGAAAGGCTGAGAGCAGCTCTCTTTCCTCTAGAAGGCAGACGGTTTTGTTGGGGCCTTTGAAGGGAGTCTGTAGGATGAAGAGGCTCACTAGATAATTTTATTTTTCCTCCTGATCTTTTATGCAGTTTCTAGGCAAATGCCTGCTCCTGCTGACCCAGCAGACCTTGACCTGATCTCCAGAGCCCCTGGGGAAGCTCTGTCCTTTCTGTCAGCAGTGAGGTTGGAAATAGATGGTAGATAGAAACTTTGCCCATATTGTCATTACTGTAGCTTTTCATATGAAATCTTACATTACCCCTAGTTGAATTGCTTTCTGGCTATAAACTGAAAAGCAAGCTGTTTCCCAAGCTGTGACCAGTGAACCAGTAGCTATTAGGAGAATGGAAGTAAGTTCTTAAAGCAATGACACTTTCTTCCTTACTGTAAATAAATTGGAGTTGACTGCTGCAGTGGTGTCCTTGTGTTTGTATTTCTATGCAAGCCTTTTGCCAGATCTCTCTAGAAGTAGCACAGTCTGGGTTTGATATATATATAACCCTACTTGTTGAACATGATGTGGAGTTTCCCAAATACTCTTTGCAACTTTCAGGACAGTGTGACGTGGGGAACTGAATCTCAGTGACTTTTTGGTTTTGTGACTTTTCTCAACTTGCACTGTCTTCCCATTCTTCTGTTCTCAAACAAATAATTTTTTAGAACTTCATGTGTATGTCTGCACAGAGTGGAGGGGGCAACTGTGTGTTCTGTCTGAGCTGGCTGATGCAAACCAGTTGTGGTGTGGAAGTTCTGCAGCCGTGTTAGTAAAGTGCTGCACCTGGAAGTCTGATGTAACTGTTGAGTAAGCGTTCTGTTTCATCATATTTTCTACCACTGGCTTCAAACCATACTTTTGGCAAAATCCTTTTGCAAAGGTTGCCTGGCAGGTGAAAGGGGTGTGTTCTTTCTTCAGGTGAGGCTCATGTGATTTATGCAGAGTCCTTAATTGGCTCACTCAAAAAGTATTTGCCAGTGACACCACACAGTGAATAACAGGCCACCTTTTATTTGTAGTGCCAATAGTATGAATCTCACCTGCAGAATGCTGGTATTGCTGAACTTGACCTGCTTGCTGCTACTGTATAAAAGTAAGTGTGAGTAACAGTCTAAGTAACTCAGAAAAACTCAATAAAAACAGAGAACTGAGAGATGGAAACATGTAATTGCCTATTAATCTGCACAGAATCAATAACATGAAACTGATACATGAAGTACAGGAAATAAAAATTCCACAGTGAATTTTCTCACATGTGGGAATGTACATTACGTTGAACATGAAAGACCTAGATAAGTTGTTCTTCCTAGTGCGTTGCAAACATTAGTTTAATTTCAAAGGGCTTTTCTAGCAAAGTCAGGGTGAAGGCACTCCAAGTGACAGAAATCCAAAGCCAAGTTGCAGGGCTCTTCCAGAATAGCATTTTTCATTGCTGTGTGTTCTGCTTCCATTAATAGTAAAGGTCAGTTCTTTGAAAAAGCACTTCTTCAGCAGGTTTTTTGTTGTTTTTTTTTTTTCTGGTTTGTTGTTTTTTGTTTGTTTGTTTGTTTGTTTTACCTTTCCCCACCCTCACTAATCTTCCCAAAGCAACTTTCAGTGTCCTCATATACTCATATACTACTCCTATTCAGTCTAGTTCATCAATATTGAATATTACCCTTCTAGGTTTCCTGCAGTGTCAAAATAAATACCTCCTTTCCGATAGCTTATGAATCCAGGTAACCATGGCAAAATAAAATCAATAAATTAGAGGTCCTACACTTAGTGTGCTGCACAATTGTGCATTTCATAGTAGCACAGGTGCTTTATATTTCATAACATCTCAGCAGGACTGTTGATGTGGATAAATGTTCAGAGCTGAATCTTTTTGGGAGTGTTTAGCAGGAAGATTGTTGTAAACTCAGGTATAGAGATGTCTAAATCTAATATTTGCAGTATTCTTACACTGTCGTCCGCCTGAAATGAGCCTACTCTTTCTGTCTGATATCTTCATGATCAAAACTTCTGAGGTGGGTATAGCATCTGCCAGGGCTCCAGCTGGCTTCAGATATTTGGGACAATACCTGGCAAGCATTTCAGTCTCTTCCAGAGACTGTAAAGCATGCTTAAATTATCTGAAATTCATAAATTCATTGCACACTGAGCTAGGAAGAACCATGGTGATTAAACTCTTCCACAGCGTGAGGCAGAGATTTTCACTCTGTTTTCTTTAGCTAGCTCCATAATTTGTAGCTCAACAGAAGTATGGTTTTTTAGAAAGGTGTTTCATTTTGAGTTTAAAATTCTCAAAGTATGTATTACACTTTTAAATCATTTTTTTCTACTAAATAATTCTCTTAAGTATCCATTGGGGGTGGCTTGTTTTGTGTTCTGGCGTTACTGTAACTCATTATGATGTGTTTGTGCTTGCTGTTTAATGAGGTTGACTTATTATTATTGAAATAATTGTGGGCTGTATAACACTTGTGAATACCAGTTCCATGAGGTAAATTTTGGTACTTCTGGATAAAGTGCCAAGAGTTGTCTTGATGCCAAGTAAGGTACAGTACTTCACAGAAAACAATGTCTGTTTTGTGATGAAGGGCTACTTCCTTTCATGAAATAAGCAGTGGATCAGAAATTCTCTCTGATTTTTTTTTATTTTTATTTTTTTGTTAGCTGTGGAATTTGCTGGAAATGTACCCAAAGCAATAGAAATTATTTTAGTGAAGAAAGTATTAAAACTACTATAGAGCCACTGTTTCTCTGGAAAAAAAACTTACTAAGAAAGAAAGTGTAGGAGGGAAAACCTTGACAAATGTGCAAAAATTATTCTTTTCATCAAGTTTTGAACTATGTTTTGTATCAGGCTTCTCAGGTAAGTGTTGCTGTCAGTATGTGCTGCACATGCCCATGAGTTTTGGAGAGCCCTTTATAACCCTTGCACTACATTTTCAGTCTTTACCTTTACAAACTGTCCTTAAGAGATGCCTATTAATAAGACATCAGGTTTGCTCAGGAACCTTTTGGGACTTAGACCATATATGCAGTGATTATGTGGAAAAACTGATCCCAGCTCTAGCTTTGTCTTCACTTGTTCCATTTCAATACAACCATAGCAACTGCCTCCAACTTTTTTATTTTATATATATATATATATTATTTTTTTTTTCCCCCAGAGTCCTGATCTAGAGATACCTGGCCAAGAGCAAAGAGAGGAGATAGGCTGTGGGTGGGGGATATCTGTGACATGGTCAGATGAATTTCTGCTAAAATGCAAACTAATGTTCACTGTATCAGGGATTTCATTGTGAAATAAATTTTCTTCTTTCCCAATTCTTCATAGTACCAGCTTGTGAAAGCCCTGCATAAACTAAAGTTGGAGCCATCTGCAATTGCTGAAAAATTAAACTCAAGGAGATAAGCACTACATTGTGGTTTTGTTTGTACATCTGTTATTGCTATGGGCCTTCACAGGATTATTGGGCAGAAAAAGTATTTCATTTTAGCCAAACAGTAAGGACAGACACTTTTCAGTCCTTGTTGCTCACTGTGAATTGGAATGAAAGCTTTTTCCTCTAGAAAAGCATTTGCTGACTTTTTTTTTTTCTCCTGACAAAGTCGTTATATGCAGAGTGAGTTTCTGTTTTCAGGAATTATTCAGGGGTTTCTTTGGTTGAGGTTGGTTGTTTTGTTTTGTTTGTTTGTTTTTGTTTGTTTGTGGTTTTGATTTTTGTTTGGTTTTGTTTTTTGAGTTGGTTTTGTTTTTGTTAGGGGTTTTTTTGTCGGGCTTTTTATGGGGCTTTTTTGCTTTTACCCTGGCTACAGTTCTCATGAGCTGCCAGTCCCTCTTCTAGGAGGATAAAATGTCATGTCAGGTTTTGTTAATGGAGCCTTTGAGTTTTTCCTTGTCTCTGTGTGAACATGTTCATGTGTGATTAAAAAGAATGTAGAGGGTGGATATATGTGTTTTAACTGCAGCTTATCTTAACTGTTGAACAGCATGAGACCAGTTAACTATGGATGGAATTTTTGTTTCTTAAACAGCTGCCTCAGTCATTTCCAGTTTTAGTTGGTTTTATCTGATTGCAACACAGTGGTTTAGAGAGATTTTTTTTTTTGCTTCCAACAGCTGTGGTCAGGAGTGACTTACGTGACCCCCAAGTTAGTTTCATGAGGTGAATAGTGTTCATGTTCTATAGATAACCCTGCTCCTAAAAGTAGAATAGAATTTTCAGGCAAATGCAAGTCTTCCTTTACTGATGAAAGTTGTTTCAAAAAAATGTCACACTTTCTAGACATCCCTTGTTTCTCAACAAGTCCTTGTTTCTTAATAGTGAATTGCAGGGCATGGAAAGTGATGCTTGAAAGGTTTAATAGATCCTTTTATAAATTTTGAAATGGTAATTGGAACAAAGGGGCAAATCACAATATTAGTGTTCCCCTTTGTATAGACAGAAACTTCCCAGATTTATGTTCCTTCACTGACTGCAGACAGTAAAAACTGGAATCACCTTGTGTCTTGATGCTGTAAAATCAGGGGTGAACAAAAGGACACCTAAATTATTTTGTAGAGATCAGATCACAGATGCACTTAACGAATTAACAGTTTTGTTCATTTTTATTAAAGCCTGTGACAAATTTTATGCAAGAGTTAAGACATTCTTCCTGTTTGCCTTGCCAAAGTAAAGCCCAGACTGCTGCTCAGCTTGTGAGCTGTGGGACGAGAGGAGTTGGTGCACAGAGACCTCAATTCAGTGACTGTTGATGAAATAGCTCATTACTCTTCTGAGGTGTCTGGAGCCTCAGCTGAACTGCTGATGCTTCTGTTGACAGCTCCTTCCCTGCATACCAGAGATCATCAGAGTATTTTTCAGACTGTTTGGTTTGTGTGGAATGTGTGGAATTACTGGTTTGCTGATGAGATTATCTTACTGTGTTTAGTGTAATGATTTTTTTCACTTTCCTGTTTATTGTATGCAAGAGAAAAATCAATTTTTTTAAATTTAGGTGACTTCTGTAGCGGCAGAGGGTAATTATCATCTGGAAAACAGAACTCAGCACAACGGGGTTATAACCTAAGAGCTGAGTAAATGTACTGCATAGTTTGACTGCACACGTATGGAGTGGGGATTGATGATGTGTTTCCCTGAACTGTATCTGGTTTTAATTTGTTGGTTTGGATTTTTTTTTTTTTGCTTGTTCCAGGGGATATCACCTCTATCTCTGCCAGCATCTGTTTGTCTTGTCAAAAGTCCCAATTTTCAGAATCCTACACATTTCCAAAGAAGGTACCATGCCATGGGCAAAATTTTGACGCTTGGATGCAACACCTAAATGGTACTTGAAGTTGTGCTGGTCCTTTTCTGGACAGTGATACAATGCTTTGTCACTTGACCAGATTTTTCGTGCTGCCTTTGTTATATTCCATATCTTGTTAAATTACATCCTTCCTACTGCATACCTTACCCTAGTCTATAAAAATGCTTATTCCTGTTTCAAATCCTGAGTTATGTTCATACTTGTCTCCTAGATTTCCTCCTATCCTGATGCCTTTTTTTTTTTTTAGCTTACTTGTGTCTTGACTAGTGCTTTTCTTCTTTCTGCTCCTTAAATAGCTGTGCTTTCTCTATCCAGATGTAGCTTTCTTGCCTTCTTAATACTATCTCACTGCAAAATAGCCGATTAGTCTTCAATAGGTGGAAAAAAATGTTTTCCTTTACCATACCAATCATCTGCTAACCTTCAGTGTGCTCTGGGAAGTCTTCCTTTTCCTTCTCCTGTCGTCTCTTGGCTTGGCTTTTCATACTGCAGGGTTCTAAAATCTGTCACTGTCTGTTCGCTTCCACTGATGTAAAGTTGGCTTATGCCATGGTTTTCTCTTGGCTAGGTTTGTTGTAAGCTCATCCCTCTTCTGTCAGCTCCAACTATCCTATTTCCCTCAGACTTGTGTGTATTTGGCATGTGCTTTTGTCATGCTGCTCTTTTCATCTCTGTCTTTCTGCGTGAACTTAATATTCTGTATCCTGATTTCTAAGACTTTTGACCACCTCAGACTCTACTTCCTTTCCATTCTTCATCTTTTCAGATAATGCAGTGTCTTTTATTCTGCTTTTCACACCGTCAGAGATCTTAGCAGAGGTCTCCTGCATAATTTTTAGCTGATTAGGTTTTGCTTTTTTCCTCTTAATCCTGCCTGGCTGTGGTTCAGAACAGGGGCCAGCTCTTCTGATTCTTTACTCATCTCTGTTACAGAACATATTCAGGCAGGTGAAAGCATATGACAAACTTGGTGCAATTTTTCACTGTCATCTTTTTGTGGAACACTGGGCATTGAAAAGCAAATGAAAATCCTTGGTTTGTCTCTTGTGGGAAGTGTGCTCATTTATCCTGTAGTAACCTGTTTGCAGCTGAAGAAATAAATCTAAGCTCCTTAATTTTTGTAATTCCCTACCAGACTTTAAATGAAGCTTGTTCCCTGGAATTGCAGCAGTTGCAGATAACTTCATTACTAGTCTCTTTAGTGAAAAATGTAAGAACTCTTCATAAATTTCTCTTTGAATTAATAAGTTTTCTTCTGTTCTTCAGAACATCTTTTGACAATGATCTATTTGTCTCTGTGTTTGTTTTGTGCGTTTTTGGTTGGTTGGTTTTTTTCCCTAAATATTACTTCTCGTTTCCTCAGCAGAAACTTGGTAGCAAAGAAGAACTTACCATTCATAACTCTTTGTAGGCATGACACAGACACTTGGTTTTAAACACTGAAGGAATGCTGTGCTGGAAGTTGTCTGGGTAGCTGTTCTTCTCTCCAGTCTAATGTCCTATTGTAAAAATTATCCACGCAAGGAAGAATACCAATGCAGGAGGTCTTGATTCACATTTATTCTTTGTTACTCTCTGGATAAAATCAATACTGAAGAGGACCATTTCCCCTCATCTAATGGCCCTGTATCCTTCAGCACAGCTGCTGCTGTTGTTATTCCTTTTCATGCTCCAGTCTTCCTTGCTGTCACTGCCCCCTCAAAAGGGCATAAGGAATATATGTGCACCTTGTCCTTTTCTTAGCTGTTGCTATTGATTGTGAGGTCTTGCATCAAGTCTGTCATTCTCTTACATAAATACCTGAAAAATTGCTGTCAACCACCTTGCACACCTGAGGCCAAGCTTATAAACCCATTAGTCATTGCTTTTGTCCAGCTGAGACCTTTTGTATGATCTCTTCAAAGCTGGTAGACAGCGTCTGCCCTTATTCCTCTCAACCTATGTGATCAGCCGCTGTGGAAGCTTTCAGATGAGTTGTTAAACAGAGATGAAATCTATGTATTGCCACCAGACTCCAAACAGAAAGTAGTTTTCTGGAAAAGGGAGGAAATCCTCTCATGAGATGGTGGTTGCCCTCATCAGCTGAATTGCTGCTCATTCACTAATAGACTGGTAACTAATGTGCTCACACAAGATGAACCTCCTAATGCTCAACACTTCCAGAGGAGGCACAGCCAAAAGACAGACCATATCTACTCAGAGCTTGGCAGCCCAGCATTATCCACTTTGATTCTGGGTGTGCTGTGTATCGGGAGGCTCTGCACCCTGTGTGGGTAGAGGTTGAATGAGATAACTCGATCTGTCACTTTGGCTGTCTCTGTGTGACACAATCTAACACTGTGCAGACGTATCAGAGATATCTCTGCGAGTTATCTCAGAAGCAACGCAGCTGAAGAGTAGATTGTACTAAACTTGGGGTTTGAGTGATGTACTCAAGCTGTTTCTGGTACTCAGACTGGGTTATGCACATCTTCATTTCTTATTTTCATCAGGTAGTATGAACTGTATGTAATGCATCCCTTTTGAACCAGACATCTTTGTACCTCTAAATAAAAACATGTAAAGAATATGTTCTAAGTTCTAGTTGAAGTCTGTGCTTAGCCTAAACAGGACATTGTAGGACCTTTTTCCTGTGATGAAACCTTTACACACTTGAAAGGCTGCTTCAGGTTTAAAACTGAACTATGCATTTATTCAAATAAGAACTATATAAAATTATGTACAATTGTGACATGTATTTCATAGACTTCATAGAATACGGGGTTGGAAGGGAACCTCAAGGATCATTTGGTCCAACCTTTCTTGGCCAAAGGACATATTTTGTGTCTGTTTATAAAGGTGTCTGTGCAACTAATGTGTTTCCTTAGGTATTTCCTTGATATTTACTCTGTGAAGAGATTGCAGAAGGCTTTAAAATTAGTTTTGACCTTATCAGCATGACATTGATATTAGTTAGCAGCATGAGATTTTCTTATGTTTTGGTTGTGTGTACTTTGGTGGGGAATCTGTGCCCGCTGTTATCTAACACCTGCACTCTCTGTTTGAATAACTCAGGGAATACCTTCTTCTGCAAGCATATACATTTTATATTGAAATATACTTTAAAACTAAAATCCATTGGATTTTTCAGGATAAATCCTTATTCTTTCCACACTCTTTCCTGGAGAATGGCTAATTTTCTCTGTTAAATATTATGACGTTAAGTCTTAGTTTCCTCTTCATTTATATAAATAAGATTGCTGTGTAGATAGACTATTTTTTAATCATCTTTTTTTTCATAAAAAACCTTTTTTTTTTTAACCAAAGAGTTACAAAGAGAATTGCTGAAGGAATTAAAACTTACATTTAATGGAGAAAGCATAAATGATTAATTGTTATTCTTGGAGAGATGTAGTTAAATAATATATGAAGTGGTTTTTCAGAACAGCTGACAGCAGATTGCTCTGTCTAGGTTTTCTTTTGCTATTTATTGTCTTAATAAAATACACGAGTAACCTACATTTAATAAATTTATGCTTGTATTGTAGGCTAAACAGAAATAAGTAACCATATCAAGTCACTATAATAAATCTTTAAAATAGATGAGAATAAATTCTCATTTTCTCTGATGTTTGAGGAACCCAAACGAGCACCTTGAATTACTGAGAAATCCGTGTGAACACTGCACTGTTGTTAATTGAGATTTTCTTTGTAAAATCTATAGTCTTGGTAACCTTTTAAAAAAATTATTCAGTTTTCTCATAATTAATGCACAAATCTGATTGTTATTGCCACATCTGCAGCTGTAGTATGCTAAGAAAGGGGATGCATGTGCTTTTGATCACCCATACCTTTGCAGGATATATATTTTCCTGCGCGGTGGATGTTAGAAGTGCAAACTGCTTTGAGACTGAAATCGGGAGTGGGGTTTACTGCTTCTATTTGTGGCTCCTTTGAGCAGCCAGTTGCCTAGGAGATCACTGGCAAAACCCCAGCAACTACTTGTACCACGTTAGCCTATAAAGCAAGAGCTGCAACAGATCCAGTGACAATCATTAGACACTTCCTGAGAAAACACCCTGGAGGTTTTAGAAGGGTTTATATTTCCACCACCTGTTTCATTGTCACATCTGCTCTTCAGCAAACAGAAAGGGAAATGTTTATGATCCCTGGATAAATATAATGTTTGTTTCTTTCCCCAGTATAACCAATCAATGTCTATTAGAAACATTTCTATATCTATTAAAAAAACATTTCTCTGCTTGCCTCCTGTAATCCTTCTTTGTGTCAGAGATAATTAGCAACCATCTAATAAGATTAGCTAACTCGTGTGATTAGTGAGCTCAAACCCTGTCCTTTTCCTTTTGCAGGTAAGTGAATGTGGCACTGAGCATCCCTATCTACATTATTATCACTTTCGTTGGCTCTTATTTCTGATGCCAATTTATGGAGTGAAAACAATAAAGGCAATAGGAGAATACTGACATGCAGGTACTGTGGATGCTATCGGAGTGTATATTCTGAGAGAGATGGTAAGTGGGATGTTTTCCATCTTCACATTCATCATGGTAGCATTTTTGTTAATTTGCTGATGACATGTAGCAGCAGCCTGTTGTGCTCTTGGAAACCAGCTCTCCATGGCACTGCTGAAAGGAGGATAAAATGGGAGTTGCTTTGTTGGATTGGTGGATATTAGTTTTCTGCAGATTTGGTTTTTTTTCTAGGATTGCAGAAGGTTTTGACATACCTTCTCTGAAAGGTTTTCCTTTGTGCTTGGATGTTTCAGTTTGGAAACCAGATACCATTTGAAGAGATGTGCCAGGGTGGTGTAATTAAATGTTAGCTGCCAAGCTAGGAAAAGATGTTTCAGGGTGCTGTGATTAACCAGAAATGACCAAACTAGAAGGAGAGCCACACAATCAGAAATAGATGTTGTGTTCCCTGCTGAAAATGATGTGAGTTTTCAGCTGAGCATGTATCAAAAAATATTCTTAGACCACTCTGAGGCTTTGTAATTAAATCTAATTTGAACAGGGTAATTGCATTACTTTTTATAAATTGGAAATTAGTCAGTCAGGTTTTACAGGTACTTTAATTGTGCTCCAGGAGATGCAAAATGCCAAGGAGATTTTTGGTGGAATGGAAATGTACCAATGTGAAGTGGTGTTTAAAGGGAAAAATAAAAGAATGAGCTGTTCATCTCAGTGTTAAGGCAGATGGAGTTCCAAGTGAGCTCCGTATTTGCTGCATTTTCGGAGAAGGCAATCATGTATTTTGCTATCTACAGCAGCACCTATTCATAGCCTGACATATGAATGCCTTTGAGCAGGTCTGCTTAAATCCTTATAAACGAGGGCTGGTACCAGGGTGGTTTTTTAAATGCCATGTTTTACATTAAGTATCTCCAGAAGCAGTAATACTGAGTGAGTGCCCTTAAGAGGTAATGTTCCCTTTAAATGCCTCTGTTTTGCTCAGAGGTGTTCTAAGGTGTTTCAAAATGCTTTCAAAGAACAAATTACTCCTTCTCCTCTAGGGATAAAAATTCCTAGTTCTTCATTGCCTTTCACACTTGCAGAGGACCCAAAAGCCACTCTACCCACTGCTGTGATGCTTCCTCCACAGTCTGGTGGCAATGGCAAAATGGGGAGTTTTCCTGGTGTATTCAGAAGGTTAGAAGAAACTCCTGCAGTGTTGATACACTGGTGTCTGTCAATATTGCTTGGCCTCAGCAGTCACAACGGCATAAACTCTTATTTCTGCGATTTAAGTGAGAAGAGATTTATCCCTTAAATGAGACTTTTGATGATGGGAAGAGTCAGTGAGATTTGCTTCTTGGTAGTACTAGTTAATTCAGTGCAACTGTTTTCTGATTAAACAGTTCATTCTGGGAGACAGCCAAAATGATTTCCTACCCTTAGAGCATAAAACCTCATGAATTCTTGGGCTTGTTCTTTGTGAATGAATTTCGCTGCTTGCTGTAACATCTTCTGTCATCTTTAACATATGGCAAAAAGGCTGAAAACCTGTTTACAACATTAGTTAAAACTACTTACATAACCATTTTCCAGAGTCTTTATGGGAGATAAAATTCCAGAGTATCAAATACAATATACAATAGATGGTAAAGAAAAAAGCAGAGGCACTACATACCTGGGTTTATTGTCCCTGAATGCCTTCCTGCAGTTCTCATGAGATAATTATTTGTTCATAAGCCTTTTGTTTTGCGGAATGTCTTTTCTTCTGTCAATGTACATATGTATATATGTGTGAATATATTTGCATAATATAGTCTTTTCTGTACAAATGTGGGTTTAAAGCCATCCTCTGGGATATAAATGAAATAATATTTATAGTTCCAGAATATTTAATCGTATCATCAGCATCTGTTGAATAAGTGGGGTTTCTTTATATGGTAGGGTTTGGTATTTGCTATTATGATCTCTCATTGTTTAAAGCTAGGATGAATCACAAAATGCTATAAATTGTCTGGAGTGTTGTTTTTAGTATTGCTTACATGCACAAGTAATGTCTGTGACAGGATTATGAAAACAATTAAGATTTGGGTACTGATCGTAAAAAATATTTTTTTTTTCCACTTTTGTAAAGTTACCTTGATTTTTTTTTTTTTTTTTCTTTTTGGTTCCCTGAAGCTTGGATTGTTCCCACTTACTTAATATTTTGAGGGGGAGTGAGTGAAAGGGAGGAGAAAAGGAACATGAGGAAACATAGCTAGAGACAATTACTCTCTGCCTCCTTCTGTGATATGTCAGGAAGTTGTTTAATTGTCATTTGACATGACATCAGGCCAAGGGGAAGGTTTGTAATGAAACATGGCCTATATGAAGCTGTCAAGCGTGTTGGGACCATCCAGCTGGAAACACCTGATGGAGTAAGACAATTTGAGAGGGTGTGTGAGAAGAGAACTAGTTGGCTTGATCACCAGAAATAAGACTGAGAGGGAGAGAAGCAGCTGGAGAAAGTGGTGGAGGCTGTGGTAACTTGGCTACCTTTGTAACTTGGCTACCACCATCTGTGCCTGTCTGCTCAAGGTGACATGGCTGGTTTGCAAGGTGCAGGGATTTGTACCTCAGGCTTTTCTCACCTGTCAAGGTGTCAGGTTTGAAATGCAGGTTGTCACAACGTGTGAACTGCACCCTGCTTTTCTTATTAGGACATGGAAAAGTGGCAAATCACTGGAACAAAGATTGATACATATATCGAGTATTTTCTTGATGTAGAAGCACTCTAGAACAGTGGTAATGATGGGGCTCTGGTCATGGTAACTTGGCATGCAGCTGTGCTTAAGGATTATGTTTACAAATGCACACGAAATAAACTTATTTAGTACTAAATATGTAATCAAACATACTACTTAGATTTGAAATTAGTGTGTATTCATTTTCTTTGGCTTGTTTTATGCTTGTGAAAAGTATTCATTTACTGGCTTAGCTTTAATTTTTGCTGAGTAACGTGTGCGTAGTAGAAGCTACTGTTTGCATTAAGGATTATAAATGAGCGTATACTTTTGAGACTCTACCTACTCTTTATGTCCATTTTCTATTCTTATGGCTTCAGAGTTCTATTTGTGAGTGACTGATACCCATTAATTGTGCATCAGAACTGACAGATTTATTCAGAAGTCTGTTTAAGTATAATTATTTGATAACATACACAAACACACTGACTGTACAGTTGTTGGTAGAATGAAGCCCTCAGAAGCTGTCATCACTAAAGGTTTAGGAAAAGAAGTCGTATTCTCCTGAGCTGTGGTTGGGTTTTTTGGTTTGGTTGGTTCCTTCCCCTCCAAAAAAAAAAAAAAAATCAAATTTGGCCATTTGTATCACGGTCTATCAACTCCATATGTAGTTTCCAGTGAAAGTGGAACATCAGAAGTTGTCATTGTCGCAGAATGTCAATGCAGGCTGCCTCAGGAGTGGAAACAGTGAGGTCACCTGTTTCCTACCTGAGACTTTTGGTGTTGTAGCTTATGAATTACTGTGGCTGTGTGGTCATGAATGTCCTTTAAGGATAAGTTGAGATTTTGTGTGACTCATTATTGTTCTCCTTTGCTATTTTTAATTTGGAGTTTCAGAACAAAATTTGCAGACTGAGAACCAGACCCCGCAGAGGCTGATCTTTCAAGGATAAATGAATAAATCATTAGTTAAATTTCATTTTAGTGAAAAATAACACCCAGCCCTCTCCAGGTGAAAATGGTTGGTTAGATATTTTGTAAGTGTTCCATTTAGCTGAATTTCACTGTAATCTTCTGTTTGAAAGTGTCTCTGCAGTTAGTTGCTTCATTATTCTTTTCCTCCATACTAATGGTTTTATGTTACAAAAGTACCATTATTTATGATCAGATCATATCTATCAGTTCATATCCTTGCTATTTCATTAGAGGGATGCCCATATTAAAAATGCAGTCCTCGTGTTTTCTGTAGGATAAAAGCAGGAGGTAGCCAATTCCGGATGTTTAACAGTAAACTTCTACCCTCCAGTAAAAATACTGGCAAATCCTTGTTTGTGAATCACGTGGGTGTTTGCTAAAGTTGTTGAGGTGAGAAAATCTTAGCTATAAACTTACCATAATGATGGTATGACTTCTGTATTTACAGAAACTTGTGTGTATGTATTCTGCTTCTTTGGGTGATAATTATGAAAATAGAAAAGTAGATGTTAAAGAAAAAAAGGGGGGGTGATTTCTTTTAGAGATAGGACTACCTTTATTCATTGTGTTTCTTTTGTTCTGTCCTATTTGCCGCTGAAGTGGCAAAACTCTCCCAGTCTTTCCCTTTAGCCCCCTGAAATCGGGGAGCGGATAAGGTGAGCGCTGTGTAGGTTGGGGATTGAGGTGAAGTTCAGGGCAAGGCTTGCAAAACACATTATCTGATCTTTGGCCGCTGAGACTCTTCTTTATGTTTTACCCCTCATTCCCAAGGCACGGAGTTAATGGCTTCCTTGGTGTTAATGCAAATGGATTGAAAATGCATTTCATGGCAGAAGAATTAACACCCAATCTTTGCTTTTAGCAGGAAAGGCAGTGCACTATCTGTGCTTCTGCTTGTCTGTGTTCTTGGCTAAAGCACTGTGCCAAGGTGTGCACTCAGGAGGTTCCTTGGTGGATCCCTTGCATGGCAGCTACTCCCTCGCAGAGGTTTAGGAAAATCCTGTAAATTCATGCTTTATACGTGAGAAACATTCAGCTCCAGTACTGGAGAGAGCTGCGACTCTCACTTTTAGTTCTTGTCTCACCTTTAACTTTTTAATTAATGCAGTTCCTGTCACACCATCTTAATTTCGTTGTGATTTTAACTTGGTGTAAGACACTGGCAGTGGATTGATTTTTAATTAGCATGACTACAGGCTGCAGCTGGTATTGTATCTTTTCTTTTTGCTGCAGCTTCTCAGCAAAAAGCTTCCATCATTTCTGACTGTGAGAAGAATTTAATTCCATAATGATGGCATAGCATTTTCTGTGGTGGTGACATAAAAGTACAGAGATTTTAAAATGTGCATTTGCATTTAGGTACATGTTCGTAGAAAATGGCCTGTGCAGCTAACACAATTTTATATTGATTACACACTGTCTAATCTTGTTTGCAATTAAGTGGAGGAGGCATATCCATACAGATGTTTTATTTTTAGTACTACAGTGCTTTGTATGTGTTGTTATTCAAGTAATGTGCTTTAGCTTAGCTAGAAAATGTAAGTTCAAGGAATCATTCCTTTCAGGTATTGTTTTCATGACAGCACCATTTCTCCATTGTTGCTAGAAAGCAAGAGTAACAAAACATGGGAATCAATAGCCATTAAGAACATTGCATAACTGCTCCCACTGCTCCCCTTCTTACCAAGAGTAAGTCCTTTACAAGAAGATGCTGGAAACACACTGGTTTGTAGCTATTCTACTGGACTAGTAAAATTAATCTCCTTCTCAAACATGGGAGAAAATTCTAGAGGAAGAAGCCATAGGGTGTTTAGACTTAATATGACAATGCTGTTGTTACTGTAGCGGGCAAGATGTACAGAGAGGTTTGGGGGGATGTCATACAGGACACAAAGCTGGAAGGAACATTATGTTTTGTGAATCATTTCCCTTAGCTTTGGGAATGAGTTATAAATACTGCAAAAGGTTCATTCTCAATAAGGTGCAAATGCAGTGGATATGAAAACCCTTTTGCGAGAAAGGTACAGTGCAGTGAATTTGCACTGAGGGATCAATTTTTTTGAATTCTGATGCTTAAATTCTCCCAAAAGAATACTGTTGGGCTTTCCAGGGTGTTGAGAAGTTATATTTGTGCTTTTCATCATAATTTGCACATCTTTCCTCTGGTGGAGGGAAGGCCACTGTACTTTTAAATCTGGCATGGAAAGATATCTAATCTTCTAAACTAAATGGGCAGCAGTTCACAGTAGAAAGTAAGAAGGCATGGAACAGTAAAATGACCATCTATTATCCTTGCAAAATCTGAAGTCTGGCACCTGATGCTGGAAAACAGGTGTGGTATTTTAACATAAGATTATTAGCCTCTAGAAAACTAGTTGAAGATGATTCTATTCTACCTGTCTTGATTTTTCTGCAAAGCAGAACTTAACAGCTGTACATAATGCTGGTTAAATGGCTACACAATTGTTTTAAAGTCTGTTAACTCTCATCTGAAGTTTTAAATTACAGAGTTCACTGTGTGTTTTGGTAAACTTGTTAGTGAACTACCCCTCAGTGTTATAATTATGCCAGGCATGTATGATTTGAATTGAGACATTAACAAGGTGTATTACTAAGGGAAATTACCCAAAAGCTTTTGACTGTCTTTTGTGCCTTATTACTCTGGAAACAAAAGTAGTGTGTGTGTTGGAAAGGTTGCTCTTCAGGGAAAAAAAGAACAGGGGAAATTTACATGTTCACCACCTCAGAGGTATTATCTTGCTCAAATATCTGCCTTTGCTTTAAATATTCAGCTAATTCCTTCCCTGTTTCTTATCATGCTGAAGAAGGTGTGTTTACTGGCAAGGTCTGGCTTTACTTTTTTTAGGAAACTGGTTCTCAGGGGCTTCAGGTCACCTCTGTGAGTATGAATCCACAAAGAGCTTTTCTCACTTCTTAAAAATAGTCCTCTATTTCAGAAAGCAAAATTCCTCCCTCAGAGTTGCCAGTGTGCTCCATTTGGTATTCAGAAATGTATTTGAAAAATGTAAGATACAAATGGCATGTGCTGCTTGCCTTTGAAAAAGCATGGATTCAGAATGGATGGAGGCAGAAGTTACTGTCATCCATCTGTAATGACTCTCCTGACAGTACCTGAAATGGCAGGGATGGGTGGGTAATGCCCCCTTTTCCCCACTTCAGCCTCCCTCCTTCACTTGCAACTCCTCTGCCTCCCCCTGCTCCTGCTGGCTTTCTCCCTTTGTCTCTGCTCCCCTGAGGCACCTCCCATGGGTCTCAGGGGCTTGAGGGGCTGAGGGGCTGCAGAACCTGCTGAATCCCACCGGGAACCATCCATCCTCACCTGCAGCAGCTCTCGCCTCACCTCACAGAGACCCTGCTGCCACCCCTGGGCACAGATGCCCTGTCCATATGGAAAAGAAGCCGGATCTCCTTGGACACGATCCCCCACAGTGCTGCCTGGGGTGAGGTTTATTAAATGTTTGGCTCTGACCTGTGAGGGTGCAGCGTGGGCGAGGGCAGCACCTCGAGCAGGACCACACCAGCCCGGCGGCTCCGTTTTTCGGCTGCTGCCTTCAGGGTCAGAGCGAGCAGTAGGTAGAGGCAAGACAAATCCATCTCTGTTTTTGGCTGTGTAACAGCAATGTGGTGATACTTTGCAGCTTCATTTCAGGTCTCATTGGCATAGCTGAGCATCATGGATCTCTGGGTGCTGTGCTTCTGTGTCACACGTGAGCAGTACCTGAGGTGTGCTGCTGGCCGCGTGTGGCTCCTTCCGCAGCGTTGCCCACAGGAGTTCTCACTGCACTTTGCCTGAGAGCAACAGAGGGAGGTTTGGGAGTCGTTGGAGTTTAAAGTCAGTGCAAGACTGGTGCAGGTGGTGGATCAAAGGTAACTTTATAGCAGTTGAGAAGTTGTCCCAGAATTTTACTCTTCCCTTTGATAGTGCATGAATTTGCATTTTAAGCCCATTCAGCTGCACTTGTCGTGACTCTACTCTTGCTCACATTCTCACAGTTTAGACTGAAATGTATCTGTGAGAGAAAACTCTCCTTGTAAACCAAACCTTGGCAATATACAGGAGATCACTCTCTCATATGCACACACAGAGTAAGAAGACCCCAGGTTTGCTTTCATGCCAGTGAGTACTAATTTTCCTGTAAATATTTTTCAAATGTCTACAATTTATATATTGCTGTATACATTTCACCTGAAGTGTTGGGGTGTTGTT
Source organism: Lophotriccus pileatus (assembly GCA_035583135.1). Lineage (NCBI taxonomy): Eukaryota > Metazoa > Chordata > Aves > Passeriformes > Tyrannidae > Lophotriccus > Lophotriccus pileatus. Next base: position 6,302,162 of record JAWWES010000169.1, read on the forward strand.
CTGCACACAATAGGCTATGCAGTTGCCTCCTTCTGGCATATCTATCAACATGTAGCACAAGTTGACTGTGTATGACTAACCTGGTTGTTGTTGGCAGAAGGGAAGATGGACAAGCTCATTTGCTGTGGAACTGCAGAGCTAAATACAGTCTGGGCTTTGCCTATTGTAATTTTTGCCACTGAGGTGGCTGAGTGGGACATTCTCTTCATGACCTTAAGAGACATATAAAATACACAGAGCTTTCTGCATTTCTTCTTAATCCCCACTGATAAGGGTGCCAGCACATGTTGCTTTGTGCAGCCTGGCTTTAAGCTATTCTTGTCTGCATCTCTCAGCAAAAACAATCAGTCTAACAGGACAAGTTAATTGGGTCAGGATGATCCACTCTTAAAATTTACTAGCAGATCAGAGGCAATGTCCTTTATTTAGCCTATAGAACATAACTCCATGTAATTCCTGGGCCGAGTGGCTTAGAGAAAGCACCTTAAGTATTGCAGAAAAATAAACTGAAAAATTACTAATAAAGCAATATTTGTGAGAGCATGTGAATGTGCCCAGTCTGGCTTATTTATTCAAGGCAATAAAACAACCTTTTACCGATTACTTCCCTTCGAAGTTAGGAATTGTTTGGGTGTAACTTTAATGTAGCCAGTTAAGTGTGAACATTTTAGACTATACATGAAAATCCTGTTTAGTTTACTGTTGCTTTTCCCCACAGTGTCCTGGAGTTGTGAGATGGGATGAATCATATTCTTCATTTAAGTCAGGGCATTTTAACAGAGACCCCGTGCCTTATTTGTAGTTTTATGTTGAAAGCACATGTTTCTGTATATGTTTGATTTGTGTTTTGTTGTGCTCTGGTTTAGAGTATTTGTCTTCCTTGTGCATTTCCTGCTACTCTCCATCGGGTTTGACAATTTATAAATGCTGAACTCCGATGTCTTTGTGCCAACTGGAACTGTGAGATTGCAGTTCGTTGCCAGCAAGGCTTGGTCCGAGTGGCTTCAAGGTGTTACTCTTGATCTATAAAACCTTTGGCAACCTTTAAACTTTCTCTTTTGCCTTGTAGCCCTGTGTGTTTCTGAGCTCTAAGGTGTTTAGTACCTTCTGATGCATTAGGAAAACACCTTGTGGTTCTTAGATGGGAAAAAAAAACCAACCAACCAAACAAAACCAAAACGGGGACTTCTGTATCTCTAGTTGCTTCCTGTAAGGTTATTGCAGCAAGTTCTGTATGGAATTGCTATGCTGTACTTCTAAAACTCCTTAATTCTCTTCAAACTATCCTACAGCTGATTATTTGTGCATGATATTGAGAGAAAGGGTGATTTCTTAACATTTTATTTGTAAGTATCCACTTTAAAAAGAAAACGTTCTAGAAAAATGTCAGCAGAGATCTGTAAAACTGAATGATGTAAGCATAGAATTATTCTTCTGTGATGAGTAGAGTCAAGAAGGAAATCACTAAATCATTGTCATCCTGGTTTTCTGTGGTACTGCTTTGAAAATGGAATTATTGTGACACCTCATACTTGTATTATTCTTGGACTGTGTGCTGTGCATCCTCGTTGGGAGCTATGGTGACATCACTCACCACAAAACTGCTGTGGTGTGGCACTGGACATGTTAATCTCAGCAAGGAGGGAAGGAGATTATTATATTTTAGTGAAACTGCAGTGAATGTGTATAAAAATCAGTTGAATGTTCCCAAACTGGAATTTATCTTGGTTACTGGAAGTGGCATTCAGGTATCATGGGTTATATATATGGGTTATAAATGGTCAGGACCTTGTCTTGTGTTTAGTTTACACCTGCAGCAGAATAGTTATGCAAACATCGCTCTGGAGAGTTGGTTCAGCACTGACTTGCTCTGCTTTCCTGAGTGTCCAGGTGTTTCTTCAGGCCTCATCAAAGTACCATCCCAACATAATCCTGTTCAGGGGGAACAGGATCACAACACACAGTCGTATGCTGTTGAGCATATTTGACCAATCGCTACTTTTGTCTGTCAGGTACTGCTCTGTGTCCAAATCTTTAACCACTCCATTCCCAATTCAGTCATTCTGGATGAGGTTTCACGAATAAACAGATCATCCAAAAATAATTTTTCCTGGTAAAAAAAAAACATACGACCTGTTGAAGAGCGGAAAAACTGAGGTCATTTTCTCTGACATTATCATGACTCATCCCTGCTTAACATTTTGATTGTACTGTGGCTATTGTATTTGCACATTCTGACAAATAGAGCTTGACAAGCAGTAAACTCTCATGTATAACAATGAGTCACAGTTGAAGCACCTCATACTTTCAATACATGTCTGAAACACCCTCGGGTAAGTGCAGTCTTGGAGCCACTGATGTAAAGAAACTTCTGTGATTGTGTTTTTGGTGGCCAGTGTTAAATTATTATTGAATGAAGTCTCCTAAAGATATGTTTTCAGGGCTGTAAATGTTACCTTATGTGCTTTGTAGCCGGGACAGAAGCTACTGAGCATGATAAGTAAATTGTCTCTAGTGATAGGAGTAGTAGTACTTACAACTGTGAGAGACCAAGTGAATATCCAGAGACTATGTGCAGGTTTTTGCCTGGCCTTTACTTTGGACACATAAAAGCCTATGTTCATAAGAACATTGTAGAACATATATATATATATATTGGGGAAGTGTACCAAAACAAACAAACAAACCTGAAAATATTGAGACAGCACAAAAATATGAGGTTGCAAACTGAAGCTGCTTAGAGATAAAGTGATATTAGTTATCACCATAGAGGTTTATACTGTGTTATTACAGATTTAGAAATTTTTCTGTGCAGTGTATCATGTCTAAGGCTGCAAAGAGCCTGGTCTACCAACACCTCAATAAACTTGCTGCTCTTCTGTCTCCTACATAATTTCCAGTACAGGCATATCATAGCACTTTACAGATGAGCACAATAAAAATAGTACATAATAATAATAATTAAATATCTAAAGGGTTAATATAAACAGATAATATTTAAAAAAAACAAAGCCAATGACTGGAAAAAAAATCCGACCAGGTAAGATGAATTATAAATATCTGACATCCTCAGGTAGACAGGGGATCTTTGCAGACATTTAAATTAAAATTGCCTAAAAATGGAGTATGAATGGAGAGGGTAAGGCAGTTGGTAGGGTGTGTGAGAAATTATTGTGAATGCTATGCTTCTCTTTCTGATATCATCTTTAACGTCATGCTATTTTATGGAGCAATTGTTACATAAATTGTTTCCTATCCTGATGTTTTCTTTTTCTGAAGAAAATGCATGAGTAGTACATTTGAAGTAGGTATGTCAACACTCATATATATCCATCCCGTCTTTATCTGCATCTTTTTTTTATTGCTAGATATGAGTGCAGTTTAAACTTAGACCTATGAATATCTTGATTTAAAATATCTATATTACAGCGCTTTCTTTGGCTCTCACTAAGATCTGCTCAGGTAAAACAAATCCCATAGGCTGAGTGACCCTCACTTTCACACTTGTTGATTTGGAGGATGAATGTTCAGGAATTGTTGTAGGTCCAGTGGATTTCTCTTCCAGCAATGGTGACTCCAATTTAAAACATAAGTAGATATCCTTAAAACACATGCTTTTTTTGCAGTAGGTCTAAAATATGGAAATTATTTCTTTTGTAGTATTCTTTATTTTGACTTCTTAAAACATCATTTTTCTTTAGTAGACCTAATAAAACAATATATACTTGAATGTTGGTGTAGGAAGAATTCAGAATCTTTTACAAACAGAGCACCACAAAAAAAAGGATATAGAAATTATTATTTTGTGAAAATATCACTGCATCTAGGGGAGCAGTTTTATACTACATACATCATTATCCTGAAGGTAAAATTCTGATGTGAAATCCTATCCAAGCCAGCATTCCAACTTTTCCCAAAACATCCACAGCTTACATCTTCAGCCCTACACAGGTGAGAGCAGCACCTCTTTCTCCATTTGAAAGCATGGCAGCAGGATCTCCTTTGAGCCACTCATGCATGCTGGGCTCTCAGAGGTGTGTGATGCATCTGACTGGTAGATTTTGCATCACAGTATGGATCCATCCTGGCCCTGTTGGGCTGTCTCACTTTTTATCTGGCTGTAGACTTTCTCTCTTCATTGCACCCTGCCACCCTGGTACAAGTCAGAGACTAGTTTACTCCCATGTATCTCACTGAGACAACTTTATTTGTATGTGTTTTTTTCCCTTCTAAATCCCACCAATAGTAATAATTCTTCAGTCAAGTTTAGATTAAGGTATGAAATTCAGCTGGTGTTTCGCTCCTAAGAATTCTTCATTCAGGCAAGGACTTGCTTTGGTTTTCTGCTGCTGCTGCTGTCTGATCTAGGCATGGAATATTGCGCATACAAATAAGGATCCCTTTGAAGATGAATGCTTTGGATTTGGATTTAAATTACCATGTCTTTCAAATACCTTGAAATCCCTGAGCTGCATGGTACTACACTGCTAAATATATTACATTTATTTTCACCAGGGATCCTAGAACATACTCACCTGTAATAGTATATGGCCAACCTGAAATTGGGAGCAGGGGATTCTTCTTGCAGTTGGCCACGTAGTGTGTGTTGTGTCCCTCTCCGTGTGTGTGTGTCCCTGGTATGTTGATACACATGGAGATAGGACTGCCGGTATCTTTTTTTTTTTTTTTTTTTTATCCTGAGAATCCTGTTTCCATGAGAGATCCTTAGAAACACTGGGAGCTAAATTTGAAGGTGATCCTCCCAGTGATTTAATTGGAGAGCTGGATGGGATGAGCTGGTAACGGATCTCCCTGGCAGGTGAGGGGGGCTTTTTTAACGTGTCTTTGGTAGACAGTCTCTAATCTGTCTGTCTTCAGAGTGGGAATTGCAGCTTCTCCATTTCTGCAAGATGTTTTTGTTTTTGGTAAATTAGATTGATTTTTTTTTTATTTTTTTTATTTTTTTTTTTAATTTTTTTTTTTTAAAGAGAAGAGCCCTACAGAGCGAATGCAGCATTTCCGTGAGTAGCAAATGACCTGTGTCCCAGGTTTGAAATGGCACCCAAAATTAAGGCAGAACTGCTCTGGACTTGATGCTCACACTTCTTGTCTTTGTAAAATATGTAGTAGGCTAATATGGTTTTAATCTCTCACAAGTTATTTTTTTTGGCTGTTTTACTTGTACGAAGAGTTAGGCCATGAAACAACGTCAGAGTTTCACTAAATAGCATGACATAAAACAACATGATTTTGGCAGAAGAAGTTAATGTCTTCTTTTAGCACGGTCTATGGGGTTGTTTTGTTTGGTTTGGGGTACTTTTTTCAGGATGCGTGTTTTTTTAATAATATTAAGACAAAAGACAACAGTGTTGTACCAGTCTGTAAAATGACAGTACAGTTTTTTTCAGTAAATAAGCTGACTCCATTTAACATTTTACTTACTATAAGCACAGCAATTGTTTTAAAAGCTTTTCTGTGAGCTTTCAATTCTGATTTTCAGAATAGATTTGAATTAATTTGTGCTTTAGGGATAAAACTGCTTTTTAGATTAAGGAGAGCAAGAAAGAGCTGTTCCTTGAAATATCTAGAATCCTAGTATGTCAAAGGATATACACAGGCAGCAGAAAATAAATGTGCAGATGGGAAGGCCTGAAAAAAACATCAAGTGCAGATCCTGAATTTATGCACATTTCTGACATTGTTGGATGAAAAATGCTGCTCTTATCTTCTATGGGTAACCATGGCTACCGTGTGATGTGATTTCATTTTTTTCAACACGAAATTATACACAAGTGCAGGAGAGTGGTCTTGTCTCAGTTTGCACCATATGTATTTGGGTGATAAGGATTATAGTCAATGAATGTGCTTATCAGTGTGGCACATTTGCTTCTTTAAAAATAGGTTCAGATTCATGTCTTCATGTCTCCATTAGTCCGTAGAGGGTAAATGGTACTGGATTTTCTGAAGTGCTGTTACATGAGGTTTAGGCCATCTCCTTTTGTGTTAAAATGTGTATGTTACCTCCTTGTGTCTGAGTCACAACCAAATATAATTTGGGGAGGGCACATTGAAAAGGCAACACACACTTAGATACAAAGCATTATAGCTCAGATTTTGTGATGGGTCAGTGCCACATTCTTAATTATCAAATACTTATTCCCTGAAGACTTATGTATATTTTAGATTAATATGCCTCCCTGTTTGATCTGGTTCTGCTTTCATTCACATTTTCAGCATCCTCATGAACTTTGGTGGATGCAGAGATGAGCTGTGAATCCCTAACCACTGAGACGTTGGGAGGGTTTGTACAGAAGCTGATAAGTTATGCATGGAGCTAAGAATACATTTTTGTTTATCTCAACAAGTGCATGAGTTGTACTCGGAGAACGGTGACTGTGAATCCAAAGCTCTTGCCTCCCGTGGGCGATGGGGTATCCACAGATCCTCATCGCTGTCCTCGGGGCTGCCAATCACTGCTCCGAGCAGTGCTCACTCTCAACAGTGCCACAGCACTCACAGTGCACCTACCAACAGCAGAAACAGCTCTCACATGGAGAAACTCCCTCAAATTGCAATTTACAACCTTTATAAATAATTGGTTTAGCAGTGGGAATTATATTTGCTTAGAAATGTAATCATTTGGATTATGGGTGCAACTGCTCAAACTTTTGGTTACCGTTGCTTTTGCTGTGATTTGAAAACATTTGAATTTATGCTTACGTACTAATACTCTTGCATTTGTTGCCACTTCAGGGGTTTTTATAACAAACAGCAGAACAAAGGTTTTTAACAATATGCCAAGGAATGCTTTACTTTTCATGTAACAAACTCTCTGCTACAGCACAGAAAATGCTCTTTTCAGCTCTTATTTGCCTCCCAAAAGCGGTTTGTGAAATGAAAAAAAAAAAGGATAATTTTGCAAAACGTATCAATAAAATTGATGGAGGCAGCATGTTGTAGGTCAGACCCAGAGAGCTGAGTGGGCAGTACAATCCACAAGGACTATGAAAAGCTGGTGGATTGGGAGAAGGAGTAACAATAGTTTGCTAGTTGAGGCAGTTGAAAGTCAGTGCGTGATTCACAAGCAGTAGGCTGGGAAAAGCTTTACAAAATTTAAGAAGCTTTCTGCAAACGTCTTAGTATTAGAGAGATACTATGTTTAAATAGACTCGTTGTAGAAAAATTGTGACAAAATATGCACTTTTATGTAAATGTATACAAGAGATGGCTTTTGAACCGTTGTAATTCCCAGCTGAAAAACAGATCAGTTCGTTGCCTGCTTTGAGCTGGGTGGCTGCTTCAGGAAACTGTGTCTTTGTGAAAGTTAAGCTAATTCACGGAAAGTTGTAATAAGGTTGGAAAATTCAGGATCTAAGCTGAGAAAGCAAACAAAAATCGTGCTAAAGGCCCTGAGAAAGGCAGACCAGAGTAAAGCTATGGACTTAACCTGTAGCCAGAGACAGCGGGGACAGCAAACACAACGTGTATGTGGCAAACAGGAATTTCACAAGATGCTGCAGGATGAGGAGGAAAATGCTGCTGCGTGACTTATTTTCTTTGTAAAAGTACAAGTACAGAGAAAATCAGACAAAGAAGGCATTAAACTTGGAACCTGGGTCCAGCAGAGAAAAACACCATAGCTGAAGAAAGCCTTCAGAGTAGCAGAGTAGAATAATTGTAGCAGAAGAAATCATTACACTGAGGAGTGCATTATTTTCAGGAGGCAAGCTGTGGTGACTCATGAGGATGAGATAGCATATATGTGACATGAAAGCAGTTCAAAACAGCAAAATTAAATTACTTGTCAAGCTCAGATTAGCATCAGATGCAATGACAAGTCAGTGACAAACAAGCAAACAGGAAATTGAATGCCAAAGATGTGGTAGGGCAGCCGTGACTGCGCGGGGCTGCAGAGTCTTCCTCAGCAGCGGGTGAGAAAAGAAAGCAAAATTGCAATCAAAATCAGGCCGATTAAAAATGTGATGGCTTCCTTCTACTGAGGCAGTGGCCAGGAGCAGTACTTGTAGCCCTGGCAGAGCAGTAGAACAGACAGCTCTGAATGGAAAATGGTGTGCGTGCCTGAAAATCAAGGGTAGAGATTCTGGCAAATAAAAGGAGAAAATAGCTGATGCTGGAAGCCATTGCATGTGCCCCTGAATGCTGAGGTAGCCAAGCACTTGTCTTCAAGTCGCCTAGGCTGTCCCTATAGGTGGACTATGACTCACAGGGACTTCTGGGAAGCATTGTCAGACAGTGACACTGGGAACACCGTGGACTGGGCAGATGAGCGAACTGGCAGGCAGGGTGTCTAGATAGTGAACTCTACTTTTCTGACAGGAAACCAGTCTGTAAATAGGAATTTGGGCATGTTGCAACATCATCTTGCCATGACCAATCAAACTGTTAAGTAACTATTAATATTGTTTCATAGTTGTCCTCAAGAAATCTTCAAACAAACAGCGAAACTCCCTTGCAACCAGTTCATCAAGAACTCCCTTGAGAGTTTTTGTGAATAATGCTGCAGGGAAAGCTTCGTGTGCATAGAGAGCTAAGATTCTACCTCGGGCAACTGAGGATGATTGATTGCCAAAAAGGGAAAACCTTAAAACCCTCAGGAAACTTTTATCTTTCCAGATGACACCCAAAAGATACTGTTTGTATCACATCGTTACTTCTAAATGTCATATAGAAGGAAGTCTTATATGTTTAACAAGTAAATTGTAGTTAATTTTAGATGACCTAAGGTAGTTGCACTTACTAAATCTACCTGATACAGATACAGTCACAGGTAAAAGACGTGAAAATTTTTCTCTGCTAAATCTGGTAATCAGAAAACTCAGAGGAAAAGATTCAAGTTCTCATTTTAGAGTTTGTAACTTTTATTTATGTATATATAAGGATGATTGATACGTTCAGATTGTATAACAGAATATTAAATATGTAAGATTATTATGCTTTTCATGATTAATTTCACAAACTCAATTAAATATGACTAAAGGGACAACATAATAGATAGCTTCATAATGGAGGACACACCAGGATATATATGGAGAGATTAATATCTAGAATCTTGAAAGATGTGGAGTGCTCAGTAAGAAAAGATGATATCCCTAAAGCAAGAAGTATTACCTGGATGCCAAACTGTTTCTTGTCTCATGCTTCAATACTGACCACTTGCCTTGCCTTTGATCCCAATTTATCTTGAATTTTGGAAAATCTGCCATATCACTTGCTTATGGTTCTCTTCTTTCCTGACTGTGCCCTACAAGATCCAGGTCTGTTTTGGAAGGCCTGGTGGGTTTCATTTTTTTTTTTTCCTTTCTGCTTAAATTCAGTTATCTTCTCTTCCTCGCTGTGGTTTAGGCAAGCTCCACCCTGCTTTCTCTCTGTTTTGTAACAGCCTCAGGCCTCTCTCTTGTTCTTCTTTTTAGATGCAAATCCCTTAGGTCTTCTTTTTCTTTCTTTGCAGTATTTGTCTTTCCTCTTGTTCTCTTTCTTTATCAAGGTTTATTTCCCAGATGTCTAGTGTTCTACATCAGAGTTGTTTTCACAAATGCACATCACGTGTTTTACGCCTTCTGTTTGCCCTTTTCTAGTTCCTTTTATCTGAGGGTTTTGAGCCTCTGCTTTATAATGTACGTACTTTCTCTTCTGCAGTGACTGAACTGGAAAGAATGATTTTCAGGGGCTGGTAAATATTTTTCGCCTTTAGAAATTACTCAGGGCTTGGGAAACTTTGTGGATCCACTCTCTGATAAGAGCTTGTGAAAATAAAATAGAAGAGTTTTCATCTTTTAACTTGGGTTAGAATTTGCTAAAATTTGCTGAGAAAGAGAAAAATAAGTCAAAAATTTAAATAAATAGATAGGCTGTCGTATTGGATTATTTTCTGTTTTCCTGAATGCCAGCTAGCCTACCTTTCACCTTCCCCATGATGATTCTGAGAACTCATGAGGTCACGTATTCCCTTTATCTGATCGAGTCCAGGAACTTCAAGGAAACAGGTTGCATTACAGTGAACATGTATTTGGGAGAACTGAGTCTGTGCTAACAAGCAGTAAGGACATTTTAAATGGTACAGAACAGTTGACTGTGTGTCAGGGAAGAGTTTCCTTGGTTTTTTGCTTAATATTTTGGCTGTGGAGAAGGTCAGAAAATAAAGTTACACAGTCGATGATTAAGCAGTTCTGTCTGTTGGAGCCTACTTTGTAATAGGCTTCAAAATGTAGAGGAGCTGATGTATGTAGGATATTGTGGGAGGTACTGTTTGACATCTGCTGAGGGAATATTATGCTTTGCCTCGGGGTTTTGTGAATGGCATTCAGTTTTATGGGGGCGGGACTGTGAGATCTACTCTCAACGATTGCCACTGTTAAACCCGGAGACTTAGTGAGGGGGAGAATGTCCACGGCTGAGATTGGCACATCCCCACAAGAGAAGATTGTCTCCCGTAGCTCCATGTGACTGTGCATTTCTTCCTTGCAGCTATCTCAGGTACAGAACCTTCAGCCTTATTCTGCCTTCAGATGTGCTCAGGTTGGAGTTTCACCATCATTTTAATTGGATTTGGCTGAAAAAGGCCATTCTACCCTTGCTCTTCCACTTTCCAGTTCCTCACTCCTGCTTTTCTTATGCTGTTACTACTGTTTGTGTATTGATGGGCTTATGTGAAGGAAACGATCAGGTGGAAAGATTACTTTTTTCTGCTTAATTTTCAGTTGATAAATTTACTGTTCCCTCTTAGTGCACACCTCAGGCTGCGAGGAGAGGGCAGGAATGAGGACAAAGCCCCTTGTTTCTTTCCTTTTTTTTGGAGGGTATGGGGGGGAGTGTGGAGGGCAACTAATTTTAAGGCAAATTGAGAACACTTGTGACATGTCATCACCATCCTTTCTTCTGTCCTGACAGTGAAATCATGTGGGTTTCTTTCAGGTTTTTCCTTTGGAGCTTCCTAAGTGACAGCTTCATACTGCAGCCCTCTGCAGTCAGTGTGACACAGTTAGGATATGTGCAATACACTAGACCCAGAATTTCTGATTGCTTCAAAAATCTTGTTAGAGGAGATTGCCAGCAGGATTTCTGGGCCTACCCTAGTCAAAGGCAATGGAAGAGCACCAGAATGATCCTTTCTCCTGGAAAAAATAATAGCTGTTATCAATGTTTTAAGTAATCAAGTAATGTAGTAGCACCAAACCCAAAATAAAACAGCATTAATAATGAAAATGTATGAAGCTCTTAGATTAAGTTTTTCCTACCCTTAACATTTTTACATTCTGAATATAGAGATAAGCCACAATATTATTAAAGAAATACTACAGGCCTGTAACTATTGAAGAGGTGTCAGCTATGATGTATATAGCATTATCTGTGAGTTAAGGTTAATAAATTTACTGTCATATGCAATATTTGGCTTCCATTATGTATCTATTTAGTAAACGCCACCTTTCTTAAAGAGCTCATATATGAAAAAGCTGTAGTGACTATAAAATAAGCACAATTTTTTTAAAAAGGTACAGATGAATGTATTCATGTGAGAGGAGTAAGTAGAATGTATAATATTTAATGTCTGTAAATATATATTAAATCACATTTATATCCACGTGCCCCTTCTCCTTTCAGCTTTTAAGTGAAACCACCTTCCCTACATGCCAACTTCAAAACAACTCTCTGGTTGTTTTTGTATAATTGTTGTATAAAGCTTAGTTTATACATTCCTGCTCCTTAGAGTAGCTTCTCTGCTTTCATAAAAATGGCTTTGTAGAGTCCACTCTCCCTGTAGAAAGGACCCCATGAAACTGGTCCTGCAAATTACTCTTGATCCTGTGCAATGTTAGCACACATGAAATCTTTTGCTGTTCCTGCATAGGAAGGTGATATCTTCTTTTAATGAGCTGCTGAAAATGCATTTTTTTTCTATTCTAATCCAGGGTAGTTAATTTCTGCCTTTTTGTTTTTATTTCTTTTGCCTGTAACTTCACTTAATAAATTGCAAACAGAAGCAACTTGTTAACATATCCTAATAATATAACCCTAATCTAAATCTGTTTAATCATATTTGAGTCTTCTGCTTCAAAATGTACAAATTGTTTTTTAAGTGTTCTTGAAGTGTGTTTAGACTAGGAGAGACTAAAGCAAAAGTACATTAAATGATCCCATTCTGCCAGATTGTGATTACAAAATGTGAATTTGAAGCAGTTGAGGTATTTATTTGTGAGCAGTTTTTGAGCATCACCATTCAGTGTTTTTTTCATCATGTTGACTTTCTGCTAACCTTTTGTATTCAGAGCACTGAGGTGGCCGTGCTGTGGAAATGCTTTAACCAAATCATAGTTAAGTAAACAACTTGCAGAAACATAGACTTAAAATCTCACTGATACCAGTGGTCCCCTCTATGATGTGTTGAGCTGTTTAAGCCCAGCATCAGTGCTGTACCTCGTCATGCTGCTGAGATAAACCCTCTGGACCCAGTCTTGCGTTACTGGTACGTGGCACTGAAAGCTCATTCAAGTGGCAAAGCCAAATCCAGCTGTCTTTACCATTGCAAATGTAGGTGTTTTATCTTGTTCCCATTAATTTCTTGCATGGACACTGCAGTGCCAAATGTGACCTGGAAAAGGATGCTGGCAGAATTAATGTCTACTGGGAGAAGATTGATTGGAATTTGAGCCTGCTTGATCTTGATGTCTGGTATTTTCCGTGGTGCCTTTAAACAAAGAAACCAGCGGGCACCAAGTTGGATAGGAATATGAAGTGCCAGGGTATTGCTGGGTATCTGTGGATTTTACAGGTGTGTAGACATTATTTCTGTAACTTATTGTTTTAATTCACTATGTCCAGGTGACAGAATGTTCCCCAGTTTGATATATTTCAATAGTTGCACAAAGAAGACTGAGCAAGGCAACCCAATGCACTGTAGTGGCCTCAAACACTTTTCCTCTGTACTAGTGTCTTCTGATTAAGCAAAGCAATGTCATTACTTGTTTAGGAAAATCCTGATGGATTTTATGGAAGGAAAATAAAATTGTATTGTTGGTAAGAGGTGGAACAGGGTACTTTTGTATTGTCTTTTGTATTGTTTTTGTAAGGCTCAACTTCCCAGTGGTTCTCCACCACTTCTGCCCAAGTGTCCTTATTGGTACTGCACAGAGTGACTGCAGGGCTGTGTTTGGCTTCTTTCTCAGGGAAACCTGTTATTTCTTCAGATTAGGCTTTGTTTTCCAAAATAAGGGATGTTTAGACCTGAAAAAAAGATTGGCAGCTCTGTTCACGCTGAAACTGGTATTTGATCTGCAAAGGGTGTTGGGCACCCCTTCTCCCTCTATCCAGACACCTTGTCCTGGTCAGGATGGCTGTCTGGGAGCAATTCTAGCACTTGGACTGCTTTGTTAGCTGCTCTCAGTGTGTATGTCCTGTGTCAGATAAGGAATCCAAATGGTATAGGTGGCTTTACTCTTTGTGTTTTGAGATATCATCTATTTTTTTAGGTACTGAATTAATGGGAAAGACCAAATATATTAGTAAAGCTTCATCTGAGTTTCAACTCAAGAATCATTACAACTCAAATGTGTTTTATTGATATTCAAGAAAGACAAGAGAGTGCCATTTGGAGAACAGGATTAGTCCAAACACTGTAATTAATATTTTGTAGCTTTGTAAGTATCACAACTACACAGTTTAGTTTGACTGTAGAATTCAGCTAATTATTTAATGCTGTGGTGCAAGGTAAAAGTTAATAGCTTATTTTCTAGATATAAAGCAGCATTACACTGCTTCACTTATATGAAATGGGGGAAAACTTCAACCCTGATTCGCTAAGGAGCAAAAACCAGCAAAGGCAACTTGGCAAAGGCAAGTCACTGGAGTACAGTCTGGTTTTGGTGTGCAGTAATATCTTACTTCACTTAAGTGGAACAGTGTTGAAAATGCTTTATCATAAATTGTTCTGGAAAAAGAGTACATGTCTTGCTTTTTAAGAGAACCAAACCCTGAAGATAAGGTTTTTATAGTAATGCGAATTAGGCGACTTGAAATGTAAGTATAAGACAGAGAAAAGTTCTGTATTCTCTTTTTTTACGCAATTATTCTACCAGAGGGGTGAACCAGGTTCTTAATCTGTACCCTATCCTGTCACTGAGAGTATCCTCTAGACAGATTGTGCTTTTTTTATCTCTGCCACCTTAGAAAAATAGTTTGGGTTTTGGGAACCCCAAGCTGAAAAATGGTGATACTTTTCCCTTTCTGTTTTTAAAAAATGTAGAAGACCCAACTACGCAGAACTTACACCTTAAGAACCTGCATTAATAAGACATCCATCATTTCAGGCTTAACAGCAGCAGCAGAATTAAATGACACTGTGTCTTGAGAGAATAACATAATTTGCTACAGTTCTCATAGTCCTCAAGTAGCTGTGAAATGCTTTGATTTTTAGACCCTTGTTTGCCTGTCAATTGGTTGTCACCAGACTCCAGGTCTTACTTTGGGGGATCACAAGTGTGATACAAACCTCTGAACATCAGATGTAGAGCTCCTGTACTGTATTTTGTTGTGCTGACTGGCTCTTTAGCTGGACTGGACTTTTCTCTGACCTCTCTTTTCCTCTCGAACCTCTTTCTCTTTTTATTTTCCTACTGTGAGAATGCATGAGTGTGGGGCTGAAGGGAAGGGTGTGTTCTGGAGGGAAACCCTGGAGAGTCTCTCTGCTGCTCCGGCAGCCTCGTGCTCTGCTGTGCAGGTGCGTTAAATGTGGATGTGGCACTGAAAGAGCAGGAAGCCTGAGTGAGCAAGTCTGATGGCTGATCCTTGTGCTATCACATATAATGTTGGGAAACACACTTTATGTTCCCTGGAGACTTCACTCCTATGAAACCTTATGGGCATGTGAAAGTCCCACTAATTTCCAAGTACACAATCCACATGAAATGCTTTATGTGAGTAACGTTTTACAGGCCCAGATTTCACTGCTGCTACTTTTCTATGACTTGGGTGCAGAGGAGAGATTTGATCTAGAATTTTATACTGAGGTGCCTTTTTTTTTTTTTTTTTTAGTGCTACTTCAAAATACTAATATTTTTATGGGAATTGAAAAAACCTGCATGTTTATGGTGAGCCCAGTCTCTCATCTCAGTGTCCCAGTTGTGTTTGCTTTGAGCTTTACAGCTGAAGTGTTGTTATTCTGATAGTGCTCAATCTTACTGCTACTAAGCATTGCAATGGATGGTCAAAATGCTGTTGGGTATGTTTCAGCTAAATGCATTTGCTTTTGTATATAAAGAAATTTCCTGAAAATAGCTATTGAATAATCCAGTAAAATTAATGGTTGCACATCATATAAAAGTGATCTATATGCAACCTGATCGGAGAAGTCACTATGAAGATCAAGCTTTTTTTCTTGAAGCAAATTCAGAGAAAAGATGCCATGAACAAATATAATGGCTAGATCGCACGAGGTCTTCAGGGAAAAAGGCCACATGCTTGTTCTAACTGATGTTCCTGTGAGTGTGCTTCTTTTTTGCCCGAAGACTTCTTTTTACTAACCAGAAATGTCAGTGAAAATGATGTAAATTGACAACATGCAGCAGTGTACCCTGTAGTTTACTGAGATGATGATTAGGGTAATACATCTTCATGTTTCATTCCGAGCCACAGTGAAATATTACTGACTGGATTAACAGTGACTGCAGATGGTTTAAAACTCAGTCTAATGAAGAACACCTCAGCGCTTTTTTGGCATTTCAGTGACAGCAGAGACCATCATGCTATCACCTGTCCTGGTTTGGAGATTGGAGCTGGGGGACTCCATGGGCTTGGCTGTGGGTAGTTTTGTCTTAAAACTCCTGCTGCTGAATTTCTGGTAGTTCCAGCAATATCCTAGGGAATGTAGATGGTGTCAACCCAGAGGGATTTACTTGTCCAAAGAATGGCCAAGGTTAGTCAGAGGAAGGGCCTATGCGTTGTAGACAGTTCCTGATGATATATGTGGGTAAGGACTCATGGCAGAATGGGAATTCAGCTGGTTTTGAGTTTGAATTCCGGTCTTCGTGCTTCCACTGCAAAGCAGCATGTCTAATTTTAGGGCCATTGCTCAGCTTTTGGGCTGGGTACCAGCTTAGCACCTGGTGAAGTGGTCAAGCAGTTGGTGCAGTCTTTTACAAGTAGTATGGGTTTTGCATACTACGATCACTGTCTGGGGGAAAGGAATGTTCTCTCCCTTTCTTCAGATTCCTTTGCTGTAATTCTCAAAGCAGTCATGAATATTGCACCCTTAGTCTCCTAGTTTGGTAGTACCCGCTGATAAATAGGTCCTACCTTCCAAACAAGTTCATTTTTGGCTCTCACCTTCCTTTCCTGAAATGAAGAGTACAATCCTGTAGGAAGAGACTGGTGTTCTGTTCTGTTCTTAGTCAGAGGTTGACTGTTTTTCAACTAGTGGCTTTTAGTGCATTGTAATTTTCATCTGTGAATAGGCACGTTGCTATTTATCTAATCAGGATTTTTCTGTTCTTTGTTTAATTTACGTTTCATGCTTTGAGATCTTTGGACAGCATCCTTTGTTAAAGCCCACAGCATTGTGAGCTTGTTAACACATTGTACCTAGTGCTGTGTAATACAGTGTGATTTCAGGTAGTGCTGTGCAGAGAAAAACATCAATGTCTTGAAATTCAGCCAATTTTATTTTGGTTCTTAGTATCAACAGCAAATTTTTACTAATTTTTAAGTAATGCTTAGCAAATGTTCTTGGGAAGCTTCTTTCATTTCTATGGGTGAAGAGTGGACAGAAAGCTCAGTAGATCAGTTCTAACTCTGATAGTTAGGATACAAACCTTTTTATTTTCTGTTCAGCTTTACATGTGTGATTAAAGGTGGAAGACTAATCTTTTACAAAATAAATTAAAAAATTAATGTCTGCTGAAAGTAGACACCCAGGGAGAAGTATTCTTTGCAGTCTTTAAACTTCATAATGTGAAATCTATGAAACTGGATCTCAGGATGTGTAGCAATACATAGAATTCCAGTATATTTTTGCAAGCTCTGCCAAAAGATGGTGTATATGTTCAGGACGTGTTGTACTGTTGCTGGGTTATTAAGGTCCTCAGTAAACAGATCTTGTTTCTAAAGCACTTCAAAGACAACTTCAGGAAACCATTTCTGCTCTTTATCACGGAACTATTTGTTCACAGAAGTTTTATATGAACAAACAAAAGAGGAAGGACTAGCACTGTGAGGAGTAAAGAAGAACACTTGAATTAGTTGGAGTGGCTTGATGAGAATATTATCAGATTGCTATATGTAATATGAAAGAGCCAAGGGTAATTTGGAAAATTGGATAATGTATTCTCCTGATTAGAAATAAAGAAATAAAATAAGGTGATGAAAAACTGCATACAATTACCGATTTGGTTAGAAATGGGTGGGTTTTTCCCTAGCACGACCCCTTCCTGCCCCCCTGTGGACAGAAGATATGTGGCAGGATTTTTTTATTTCTCCAAAATACGTGGGAGAGGCTGAAATCATTGAAAATGTAAGATATGTACCCAAATGCTGAACCGTAGGCTTTGTAGCGTCTTAAATATCGTTTAAATTTACAGTTGGCTGTTTTTATTTTACACTGCACTGGCAAAACGCTGAGGTGAGTTCTTCTCAGTAACCACTTGGAAGCAGCTCTCTTTTCCATCCAATATCGAGGGCAGTTCCCTGCCGTGCTCTTTGCAGGCTTGTGAAGAACTGTCCTTAGAGGTACAGGTGAAATACTGGTAAATGCTGTCTTTTCTCTCTTCTTGTTTTGCACCTCCCTGGTGGTGAATTAGCAGTGAACAGTGTTGTACAAGGATGTTTTTCTCAAGCGCCAGTGCTGACCACAGATGTGTCCAGCAGCTTCTGCCGAGCACCTGCTGTCTGAGCTGAGAGCTGGGAAGGCCAGG
>JAWWES010000169.1:6320179-6334156 GCA_035583135.1 Lophotriccus pileatus
TTGGCACTGGTAGCCTCACTGCTCACAGCCTTCTCCCCACACCCCAGACACAACAACAACAAAAATTTTCTGTACCCATAACACTGTCCATTCTTATCCAGTTATTGGATTGCTATCCCTTTACAGAATTGTTTCTCAAACTGACAGGGGAGTGTTGTTGCAAATTCTCTCCTGACAGATGTCTCTGTTTTTTTTTCTTACTAATCATCAGCAGACAGTATCCCAGTTTTGTGTCTTGCCTGAGAACAAAGGGACCTTGGATAACAAAGCAAAGACGCATCATGCTTTTGCTAGGTTTTTTTCTGAAGTGTGGAAGAAGTGCTACAAAAATCAGGGAGAGTGAAGCAGGGTTCTGTGGAAGATGTTGCATTTCTTAATCTGATATAATTCACATTTGTTTATAAGGCTGTTGAAAATATCGAAGTTTGGATGGATGCCATTTGAGGCACATATTCTCTCAGCCCAATCTGTATTATGAGAAAACTGTGCTTTCTATGATTGTTTTGGGTTTAGACCTTTTATCTGTATTGATCCACTTAAACTACTTGACTGCATCAGCAGGTTTGAAGGGAAGAGCGCTGCTTGATTAACAGGGCATCTGTGGTTAAAGCTGTATTCACCTTGTCTCAATCTGTTAAATTTAATGTTTGCCAGCTTGATGATTATAGCCATTCTTGTAGTTTTGGATAGATGGTTCATACTTCACCGTGATTATATATATTCTCATAATAAACCAAAGATTGTTGAAGTTCTTTCTGTGCACTGTTTAAATTTTGACCTCTATCGTTGTATCACAGCACCTGTATCAGTATCTCCTGAAATGTAAGTGCTGCTGGCCATCCTTTTTGGTTTTTTGCTTTCTGCTTCCTCCATGTGGATGATTCATTCTCATGAAAGCAGTATGGTAAAGCAGTGAAAAACATGCTGTTTGATCGATGCCATTTGTCTTGGGATGATGAGTTATGGTTGATAGGAAGAGAAAGGAAAACTGTAGCTCTAGGCCAATATACAGATAAAAACTGAATTAAGTGGGAAAATGTGTTGTGCCAGACGGCATCTACTGTTCAACTCTTTTGGACGTTTTTTTTTCAGTACTTGCAATGCAAAGAGGGATGGTGGTGAAAATTCTATTTTTCAACCTGTCCCAGCAAGAATTCATAGTTACAAAATGCAGCTTCAGTTGTATTCCTTGGTAGAACAAAAAAATGTTGTCAGGCACATTCCCATTTTGCATAGGTTATTTAGATCAGTCAGGAACACAGGGTTTCTCTCCCAGAAGCCATTTGGTGACTGGGAGCCTGAGGTGGGGATAAGAAATGCAGCAGCAATTTCAAACCGCAAAAGCAGAGCTCAAGGGGAAGTGTTTTCAGTCCTCTGGGACCCTGGAGCTTAAGCCCTAGGCAGGCACTCACAGCTGGTGGAGTTGGCTTGCAAGCAGCTTGAGGAGAGTTAGCAGACTTTCAGGGTAAAAAAAAAAAACCCAACCAGGCTTCAAAATATGACCAGCAGAAAGAATTCCAGCTGGATCGAGAGATCCCCGCCTCATGCGTAGTCAGAAAAAGAAGAACAGATGAACCA
Source organism: Lophotriccus pileatus (assembly GCA_035583135.1). NCBI lineage: Eukaryota > Metazoa > Chordata > Aves > Passeriformes > Tyrannidae > Lophotriccus > Lophotriccus pileatus. The sequence goes on from JAWWES010000169.1 coordinate 6,321,758, forward strand.
ATGGTTGTGCTCCTGAAATACTTGTAATTGTTTAGTTACACAGAACTCGCAGTACAGCGTGGCATTCTCATGCAGGGTCTCACACAAACACCACATAAAAAACAGTGTTCATGAAAGTTCAGAAGCAGAATGGTCTGGTAATAGAAGTATTACTCCAAAGTAGATTTTGGTGTTCAGACAATGCCATTTCGTACTGGTGACATCTTGGTGTCTAAACCCAAGTGGCTGTTGTCCAGGCTACTGGAAAGCTGACTGTTGGAGTACATGTTCTTTGGGTTAAACCAGCCAGTTAGTAAGCATGGACACTGTTCTCCTTCCAATGTCACGTTATCCCAGAATGACTGTCAGATGTACTTCACTTGTCAAAGTATTGTTCAGGCAGTTACTTGTTTATATTATGCTCTATTCCTGTCCAGGCATCAGCAAGTCTGGCAGTCATTTCAGATCCTGCAGCTACTCCTCTCTGGTGGAGATGCCATCAACAAGAGATATTTGCAGCGTATATAGTCTGATGCCTGTGCTCTGTGTAGCAAATAGTCATATGATTTATCAAAAGGATTGTTTTCTAATATTACTAAAGAAAATACTCTGTGGCTGTTATTACACAAAAAATAATATCGGCGTACAGAAACCTGTTAGCAACTGAAAACTCTGACACTGGCCAGAGGTGAATAGTGTTAGCATCATTTTAAGAAAATTTGTGTACATCAGCTTCGTTCCCTCATGCCATCTATGTGCTCTGTATCAGTGAGATGCCTGTAGCCGTTTTGCCTGGCTACCTGTAGCTGAAGTTAACAGATAGTTCACAGAAACACCTAAAAATAATATGGAAGTTATAAACTATGGCAACGTACTTTTTAAATCGATTTTTTAATATGAATCATTTGTTTTGCAGTTGATTGTCCTGTTATAAATATCAGAGCTTGTATTTTTCTAGTTTTGTTTGTTTGTATTTGTTTGTTTTCTCCTGAGGAAAGAGACATCCCTGATTATTAATTAAACCTACTGATTTTTGGCAAGGTTTTTTATTTTTCAAACATATTGACTTTTATTGTCCAAAATAAAAATTTTTGGATGATCAGCATCGATATTTGACCTAGTATGTGGAAGTGCATAAAATAATTATACAATGCCTTAGATAACCAACTTGCTCTTGAAATTTCAGTTCATTTTTTTCAATGTTCTGGTCTCATAAATCCCAAGAACAGCAAAGCAATAGGCTTAAAATATGCTTATTTTGTTTTGAGCTACTTGTGGAGAAGGCGAGTCTCTAGAAATGGACAAAAATTGTTGCTTCATCTGTTTTCTGTCTTGCCTTATTTCCACAGTTTCTCACCATTTCAATGCAATGAACTGTGACACAGCCTGCTTTGCAAACAGAGATGGGGTACAGAAATCTAGATCTTCAATTTCAAGTCCTAGAAGGAAAGCCAAAGCCCATGATTGCCTTCAATCATCCATTTTGTAGCTTTTTCCTTTTCTCAGCTTAGCCTGTGACCTTTCTGTTTGGAAAGGAATGAATAAATTCAGCTGCATCTCTCTGCTGTTTATTAGTTGCCCCGAGGCGCCTCACACACATTCCCCCCTCCCCTTTCTTGTTAATAGGTTCAGAATGGATTTCCATGTAAACTCTGGCTGTAGGGTTTCAGATGCTTAATGTATTTAGAATCTCTGAAACATCTTCTGGTTGCTATTGTAATCTTGTAATGCCTTTCTTGAGAGGCAGGGGTGTGAAATGATGATTTGCTTTTAATCCTGCTCAATATGAAGTTGAACATATTTATGGATATAAATATCAAGACAACATTTGTGAAAATTCCCCAAAATGAATGTGAAGATGCATTATCAGCCTCTTTTTATCTTTTGTAGTTAAAGGTTCTAAAAATGTTGCACAACTATTATATCGCTTGTGACTGTAAAAATTATTCCTTTTTTTTTTTTTTCCAGCCTTTTGTTTGCAATTTCTCATGTTCTGCAAGCTATCTTGTATTTAATGTTGGGGCTGATTTATCCATGTTTCCCCTCTTGTTTTCCCATGTCTTTTTATTTTCAGTGTTTGTCATGGCAGTGGCTTACTTTGGGAATAACACATCAAATACTGCAGTTTTTTTGGTTTTAATCAAATGCTTTATTGGGGGGAGGGGTAGTTTAATTATAAAAACATAACCTGAAGTTTAAATGTGTTGTCTTTCATTTATCCTGGTGGCTTAGATCCTTGTTCATCAAGGGTGCTGCTTGGAAGGCAGATAAATACACTTTGCTCTTGAATGAAGCCAGTGTTAATTCCTCTTGCCACCTGCCCCCACAAACATTTGGCTTCAACACTACAGCAAAGCCCAGGAGGCCACGGGCCAGCCCTTATGGCTTTCCTCTGAAGGCAGAAACCATGTCACTAACATCTTGTGAACCTGATGACTGCATTCAACTTTCCTCTCTGATGCTTTAATAGGAAAAAAGAAAGCTTTCACTGCAGCATAGCCAGCCTTTAAAAAGAAAATAGAGTGGTAGAAACTGGCTTTTCGTATTTTTCGTAAGTGAACATGAATCACTTCAGTCTTGCTTCTTAACAGCCCTTGACAATATTTATATTTAACTAACAATGTTTTCCATATTAGTCTACTAAGTTTCTTGTTTTCTCACCATTAGCTGTGCTCACTCAGATGTTGATTATTCCTTATTGATCAGCTGCTTTCATCTCTGCTGCTTTGTAGGAAGAAATATGATAAAAATAGTCCATTCCATCTATGCCAGTTTCAGGAACCGGCTTCCAGATTTTTCTCAGTTCACTTCCTCTAGTTCCTGTATTTGAAAAGTGGTTTATAACTCAAAAAAAAATAGGTTTTACAGACATTGAGATCAATGAGAGTGGGGTTTGTAGCTGCCCCTTTAGAATTTTTGAAAAATCTCAGGTATAATTAGCAAGCCTGGATTACGACATGCATATAACATTCAAAAATATATTAATATCCAGGAGAAGTTAAAAGGTACATGGAGTTGTTGATTGGGTTCTCTTTTTGCATTGCCACCTACTTTTCTCAGTAGCTGTTTCATCACAAGCCAATGACAATTCTGTGGGAAAAAAAGCCCACACCTAATGGATATGTCTTAATAACCATGTATTTACGGGTTAGTGAGGCATGTCATGGATTCTCAGTGGATTGCCATTATTAACAACCTCTTGTCTGAAGAATTTTATAGATTACACGAAGTCTTAAATGCTGCCGGTAAAAGACAGCTTGCTAAAACTGACAACTGTAATAATTCTGTATATGAAGAATTTGCACAGAGCTCAGAAAATGTTCTCACTTGACATATTGCCATTAATTGTTCTTTGTGCATACTGGGGTTTATATATATGAAAACAAAGTGGAGGTTAGTTTTTCTTCCCTTTTTTTTTTTTTCTCTCAATGCTTTTCTAGCTAACTTTAATTCTATGTAGAATTAAGTGAAAGTTTATCTCTTTTTTTAATGCAGTTCAAACCAAACACCCTGAAGATGGCTGTTTATTGTGGCTACCTGATGGATCCTCTTACAGGTTCTTATGCCTTCAGATAGTTAGGGCTTGGTACACTGTAAGTGTACCTTGAAATATTTGACTGAATAAGTGGTGGGTAATAAATGGTTGAGTGCAGCAGTTTGGCAGGCTCACAAGATGAAGTGATAAAGCAAATATTAACCAGGTGAAGGAACAAACCAGAAAAACCATGTGCGTTTTACTCATCGTAACAATGGATTGGATGGTCTATCAGAAAGAACTCCGCATCCAATACTCAGCTTTCAAATTTGGGGAGTCTACTTCAAACTGAAATGATACTTTGTTTTTTCTTCCCCTCTGCTCCCCCTAAATAACTGATCATCTCCCCTCTTTCTCCTTCATCCCTGCTCCCCAGGACTGTGTTCTACTCTTTGGGTACCACATCCGTATAGTTTGTGTTCTTAGGCTCTTACTTTTTTAGAACTGTGTTTTCACAGAATGACAGAATGGTTTAAAAGACCTTTAGAGGTTATCTAGTCCAATCTCCCCACAATGAGCAGGGACATCTTCAACTAGATCAGGTTGGTCAGAGCCCTATCCAACGTGATCTTGACTGTTCCAGGGATGGAGCATCCACCACCTCTCTGGACAACCTGCTGATGTTTCACCACCCTCATTGTGAAAAATATCTTCCTTCTATCTAGTCTAAATCTAACTTGTTGTGGTTTAAAACCATGACACCTTGTCCTACTGCTACAGGGCCTTCTAAAAAGTCTGTCTCCATCTTTCTTATAAGCCCTCTTTCAGTATTGCAAGGCTGTAGTACAGTCTTATGGTTGGTTTTGTGTAAGTCTTGTTGAGTACAGAGATGATTGTGTGGATTAAACTTTTCAGAAATACTTATCTCTCTTGATCTTCCATGCTTCAGATCCCCCACTCTTTTCTCAGTGTTATGGTTTTATTGGAAGCTCCACATGCTAGTTTGCCTTTGCTGCTGAGTTTGCCAGAACTTGTAGCTGAGAGTCCTCCCTTGTTTCTAGCCTTGGGGTGCTGTTCAGGCTGCTCAGGTACTCACTGTCCTTCCCAACAGTGTAAATTTAGCTGAATTTAGTTTGTGTGTTTCAGTAGGCTGTGTATCCATCCAAACAGCAGGACTGCAATGTCCATGCTTCCTAGCACAGGAGTGAAATGAGACTCAGAAGCAAACAGTTACAAACTTGGGGGGAAAGGGAGGAATGGACCTTGCTGTCCCCAAAGTGAAAGCTGCCTTGCCTCACCTCCCTTGGCTGTGGGACACTGATCACCCAAGGTTTGTGCAACAATGTCAGTCACAGCCCTTGCTGATGTTTGGTTGCTCCTGAGCCCCTCTTGCTGTACGTCTTCTGTGATTTGTTCTCAGAAGCCAAATCCTAATCTTAAACCTAAATGTGGTCTAGTCCTTCCCAGGGTGGTGGCCACAGGACAGCACTCATGGTCTGCCTCGAGGTTGTCAGTAGGGACTGCTGTGCTCTTCCTCAGCCATGTGTTACTGTGCTGGCATGTGCACCTCTGTCTGCATTTAAAATCAGCACAAAATAATTTGAATGTTACTAAGCTGACCTGATGGAGATGGACCCAACTGTTTTTAGTGGAAGGTCTGCCTGATTTCTGTTAAACTCCAGATCTCTAGAGATATAGAGGAAAAAAATCCCCGTCTGTCAAATAGATAAAATCAGTTTTAGGTTTAGATGCTGTAAGAGCTTCCTGGACATACTAATGGTAGATGGCTGCTGGGAATATTGTCTCGGTTTTCAGAGAAGAGTTACCAATGTACTGGTGAGGCAAACACCTCTGTTTTGAAAGAGGCAATTTTGACGTGACTATACATGATCTGTGATGTAGCCTGCATGCTATTTTGTAATTGCACTGAACAGTGCTGCACCCATATTAAATCTGCCAGTATAGTTCCACTGAAAGATGGACGAGCAGAGGTTGTGCATCTGATCCCTGTAACCTGTCCCTCAGCCTTAGAGGGGATGTATCTCAGCCTGCCTGCTGTGTGACCTGGTGCCTCTCCCTGCCTCGGGGCTTCTCTTCCAGGCAGATGTTCATCTGTCAGAGATGTCAGCAGAGGTGTCCCTCCTCCTTTTTCTTTCGAGGAAGGATTTGAAAGCTCCTGCCTTCTCCTCTGACTACACAAGTTTGGGAATGCCGTTTAAAAACCCTGGTACAAAAGTGCCAGTCAGTCCATGAATTCCAGCTGTCTGGAGAGCAGCTCCTGCAGCTCTGGGGTGTTACACCTGCCCTCAGCACACAGCTGCAGCACCACCCCAAACTTCTCAGTGCTTTGGCTCTCAAACCGTTTGCAGTTCTGTCCTGATAAAGGACTGACTGTGGGAACCCTCCTGTTTGTTTTTCTAGGCAGAGAAATGAGGAGCTGAGCTGCCTATAGCTCTCTTGAGCTCTGTGCAGTTGTCCATGTTTACTGCCTGCTCTGATGTTTACTTTGGTTTTCAGATCCAGAGCCAAAGCCAGGCTACTGTTAAAACCTCATGTCTTTTTGAAGAAAAAACAATGCAGATAATAGAAAGTCACAAAACTGCTGTAAAAACAAGCATGCAAACAGCAGCAACCTAGAGCTTGAACCTGGATAACTTGGTAAATCTTGTAGTGGAGCTTCTGATTTTGCAAATATCTGTCACTCTATATAGAAGTCGAAAATATTGAAATCAGCTAGACTCTAAACCAAGATAGTCTCCCTTTCTCTAGAGAAGAATGCATGTTTTCTGCCAGTTTAGTTACTGTGAGAGCTTGAAGGGAAGTAGTTCCTCTGAATGTAGATTAAAAATGCAGTACACTTTCAAAGAAATCACTGAAAAATTTTAGTCATTTGGTAGCATTTTAATATTTATAAATAATTTCGGTTTAAGAAACAGAGCAACTGCACCCTCTAGTGACAGATCGAGGCTGTACCAGAGGATCGAAGCAGCTTTTGCACCGTGGTGTGGCATGAGAGAAATAGAGATTTCATTTTACAGAACAGGTCACCTTTGATGGAAATAGAGCATTAGCTATTTTTTTTAAAGGCATTTATGAGCTTCTTAGAGCATTGTCTTTGCTTTTATGGGCGACTTAGCTTGTCACTGAGTGTCAGACCGAGAATCGCTATTTACGCTGAGCAGATTTGATTAAAAAGAAACTGTCACACTACTTGTCAATGTGTCATGTCAGGCTTGTGGTTACCTCTAAAAGGAAGTTACTTCTTGTTAGGAATATCATTAATGGACCCCTGTATGTTTGAATGGTGTAATGTGACAGTGTGTCAAGTGTGCTGTAAGCAGCACTGACTCCTCCTGTAGGGAAACAGGACATGTTCGAGTTATTTGCATGCATTAGAAATGCAGTTTCCTCTCTGAACCCATGATAATTGTGAGCTTGCTGCTGTAATGGTGCTGTAGTGAAAGTTTTACTGAAATACTCACAAGTCAGTAACTACTTACACGTAATTGCTATTAGAGCATGCAGGTGAAGGTTGAAAATTCATGTGTTGATGTAGAATAACATCATTAAACCATGCAACTAAACTGAAAGCAAAGTAAAACATTGTTGGTGACTCCATTCAAAGCAGCTTTGATTCAGCCAGTATTTTGGCTTTAGGTAGCTTTTAGGCTGACTCTTCTCTCTTCTAACTCCCTAAAGGATTTTGATTTTTCTTGGGAGCACTGCTTTTCTTGCAGCATGCTGACATTGCGTTGATATTGCTTTGCTTGCCACCTGCTGATTCATTGGTATGGCTCCCTGCTGTCCCTGCTTATCCTCACTGGTTTCCTTCTGGCAACCATCCCTTTCCCTCAGCATCCGAGAACTGATTTTCCGTCGAGTGGGAGAGACGGTTCCGTCAGGGAGTGGGGTTGTGTGCTGTGTTGGCTCGAGTGGTTGTCAGATGTCAGGATGTGCTTGCCATATGCACTTCCTGTGGTGATCTTCCTGGCTGTTAATTGCAGGAGTTTTGAAGTAGACATTAATCGGCAATGGAACATGTTGTGTTTTTCAGCAGAGAGATAATATCACATAGAAATAGTTTTCACATGCAAGTTATTTCCTTTATTTTTTGTTGTTGTTGTCTACTAGCAAGCTTGTTTCTTTTATGGGGTATTACATTACTGTTGCTTGAGAAAGACAACAATTTTTTTTTTTTCTTTTTAAAGAGGGATACTACATAAAAGTTATGGAAATATATTCTAGTATCTCTGTAACCAAATACTGACATTGTGGTATATTCATGACTAAATCCCTTAAAGGTCCAAGTATTTTAGACCCTCAAGGGTATGTTTTAAAAATGTTTCTAAAAGGAAACCATTACAAATATGCATGAACTCTTTAAATATAAATGACAACCATTTTGTTTCGATGTCAGAACACTATAGGAGCTGAGCTCTTTGAAAACTGTTAAGTCTTCATATCTATATTTACCTCTAGTTAGAGGTGACAAATGTCTGTGCTCTGGAGCTCATAATACTCTGTTCAGAGTATAGATACATAAATGATACATGTGTGAATTTTTATACTTGAAAATTTTCATTGCTGTAAATATTGTTAGATGATACTTAATGTAAACTCTGGGGTGGAAGATCTCACTCCCAACTGAATTTCTATTTATTTAAAATACGGTGAATTTTTAAAAAAACCCCAACACTTAAACCCAAATATTTTAGAGAACATACGTAATTCATCAATTATAATTTGCAAAGGGCAGGAAGTTGCAGATGGCAAATTTCAGCAGCAGTTTGGGAAAAAATAAAAAGCCCAAAACTGCAAAAAAAATTATATATTTTTTTTTTTTTTTTTTTTTTTTTTTAGTCAGAATCACAGAATAGTGAGGGTTGGTAGGGACCTCTGGAGATCATCTAGTCCAACCACCCTGCCAAGGTGGGGTCACCTGGAGCAGGTGACATGGGAACATGTCCAGGTGGCTTTGGAATGTCTCCAGACGAGAATCCACAACGTCCCTGGGCAGCCTGTTCCAGTGCTCTGCCACCCTCAAAATGAGGAAGTTCTTCCTCATTTTGAGGTGAAACTTCCTGTGTTTTAGATTGTGGTCATTTGTAAATAAACGTTTTAATGGAAGGGACTACATTTTTCTTCTCAAAAAAGTCTTATTGTCTAGAAAATTCCAAGGCTGCCTGTTTTATGGGACTTGTAGCAATAGCTGTGTCAGTTATAGAAGAGATTAGATTTACTAGTGAGATGAATATATTCTGCTTCAGTTAATTGTTTCTGTTGTTCAAGAGCATTTCTATTAACAGAGCTCAGCAAAACAGTGTCAAAATCTGAAATGAAATTAAGACACCGGTTCAAACCCCAAACTAAAATTCATATGTATTTTTCCTGTTAGATAAAAATCTGAATTCCAGTAGTGTTTCCCAACATGTCTACAGCTAAATCAAACCTAATGACTGCATGTTGATGTGTGTATGGGCTTCTGAGATGAAAAAGGACTTCTCTTCCTTGGACACTCTCACGCTTGTCCCTGCTTGTAACACACTTTGCTCCAAGACAAGCCATCACTTCCATTGCAGTGGCTCTCACGTAATGGGTAGTTCAGGTTGCCCCTGAACAACCTTCATTTTTATGAATTCAGAGGCAGTTTCAAAAAGCAGACGTGTTGTTAACTCTGCATTAATGAGTGAGCTGTGAAAACTACTTTCAAAAGAGGGTATTTTTTAGCCGCCCACATGTGTGATAGAAACCCCCATAAAACTGTGGGTTTATGAAGTCCCATGAAATATTCCCAGTCGGCAGCGCTGGCAACATGGGCAAGAGCAAACCAGTGCTCTGGAATTGGCTTGTCCTGCTGTACTGATGCACAGAACAGATTCAGGACATCCAGTAACACTGAAGGCTCCCATGGGCTGCCCAGCATTTCTCTTCTGCTACAACACATAGGTCCATATCCATCTTTGGATCAGGTATTAAGCTGCCAACAAGAACTGTAATTTCATTTCAGTTTGGATGAAAACCAGGCTCACTAGATTAGTCAGGCTGTTTTTATTATCTTCATGTCTGCGATTTTCAGTCTGGAGAGCAAGTTCTCTTTTCTGGTCTTTATCTGTGAGTGCTGTAGGCACTTGTTCATTAAGAGGTGAGGTTGAACTCCTCCCCGCCATTTAATACTGTTAGTCAAGTGTTAATGTATGTTGATTACTGCTGTTTTTTCTGGTTTGGGTAGCTTTTAGGAGACAAACTGTATTTTTTTCCCCCCCCTTATCAATCTTGATATCTCAAATATTTTTAAAAGTTTCTTTTTTTAAAAAAAATGTAAACAATTGAAGCATTTTCTAACTTGCAACAGAATCAGTTCTTCTGGTGATGGTTGTATTATAAGCTGTTACTGTATTTTCCTGCAAGTAAAGTGAGGAATCAATAAGGTAGTGCAAAGTTTTGATCTGTTATTTCAGTCTGGTCCTAAGCACCAATTACTGTTCAACACATCACTAAAAGTAGAAAGTCACATTTGTGTGTAAGCATTTGTAGCAGTACGTTAATTGCAAATGGTGACTTCTATAAATATCATATACAGCACTACCTTAGTGACAAGTGGTGACCCCTGTAAATGTTTGATCAGTTATAGGACTTGTCAGATGGCTCGTTACACATGCTAATCCTAGAGCAATTTTTGCATGCTGTCAAAGAGCTGCCAGGTATGTTTGTAATTCCTGGCATTGAAAAACATTTCTACAATGCGATTTAAATGTCATTTTGGGAACAATTGCAATTTACTCTGAAATAAAATTTTCCATTGTGTTATCTTTGGTGATAAGTAGAAGCTAACCACATTATGTTGATGCAATATTGTGTTTCTTTATAAATGTTTTAACTTTTTTTTTTTTTTTTCTGAGAACTTCAACTCTGCCTCATGTTCATTCCTTTTTTACTAAAACTATGCTATTTTTGATCTTTTTGAGGCAGTCTGAAAGGATGCAAATCTAGGAAAGCTCTATGGATTTATACTAACTATAAAGGATGGTGTTACAGCTTCCCCTCACACCTTTCTGTTCAGGGACTGTTTATCAGAGTTTGTTCTCTTCGAAGTAATTCCTTTTGGCTTAAGGGGATCTGTCTGAAAGCCATAGGAAACTGTGATGCTACAGCAACAGGTGATGTGATTTTGAAGGAAAATGTTTTGGGTTTTGTGATTGGGTTTTGGGGGTGTTTTTTATGGGTTTTTTTTGTTTGTTTGTTTGTTTTTTTCTTAACCTGCAGTGTATGCACCAATTCTGGGTATTACTAGAGCTATAAGTTAAGATATTGTGGTCACCAGGTTTATAAATTTGCAACAAAAGGCCTGTTGTACTTTTTTCATTAATGTAACTTACGTAGGTTGACAGTTTGAAGGCTTTTCTCATTTTCAAGCTCAGTATGTCCTCTTCCCCTGAAATGGGGCTTGGAGGAAACGGAGGGCTGGTAGTGGGTTCCAGGGAAGAATGTGATCGTGGCAGGTGGAATGAAGGAGGGTTAGCAATGCACTTTGTACAAATGAAGTGAGAATGAAAATGTAGCATTTCTCGAAAGTTGACAAGGGTCTGAACACTGATACTTGGAATAGTAAGAAGGTTTTGGATTGGGAATTATCAGGAAAGGATAAAGCATTAGGATATCAGCTTGACACCGGGGAAAGAAATAGTGTTGCCTCTGTTATATCCTTGAATGTGATACTTGTCAAAGCTACTGCGTGGGGATCAGGTTGTTGGTGGGGTCTGTGGCCAGGAACAGGGAACAATGGGCCACGACGGAGTGTGTGAGGTGGCTGTGCAGGTGGGGGCTCTGATCTGGGATTTGGTCTCAGTCAGAAAGAGCCAGTTGGCGCCATCCACCCAAATTCACCCAGTCATGCAGTAACTTGTTTGGATCTTTATGGGCGACACCAGAAGTGAGCCTGAAACGGTGGCCTGGTGAGGTGTGCTGGTGGGTTAGAGATGAACCACGAGCAAGCATAATTTAACCTTCAGCAAAAAGGGGCACAGAAAACAGTATGAATGTGTTTGGCCTCTGTTATATCTGGATTGATTAATCTGCCTCAGCCCTTGCTTTGTTACGAGGCAGACTCAAAAAGGTAAACAGTGCCTTCCTGTAGCAATGAGATCCTCACAGCCCTGTCCTCTACTGAGGGCTGGGCAGCAAAGGCCAACGAGGAGCTGCGTGGGGAATTACAGCACACCTAAAAAGCTTTGGCATTTGCCCTCTTCTTAGCTGACATTGCTGCCGTGAAACCGTTGGATTTTGTTGGTGATTAATCTTTTGCAGCTGGAGAGTGAAGTGTCTTGTTTAACTCTGTATCCCTTCAAATTCTTTTTCATGTAGTACCAATTGTACGTAGCATTTGAATAAAAGCAGTACATTGCATTCTTTATGCTGCTGCATTTTTAAGAATATTAGGGATGCTGCAAACATATAACCAGACTTTACAAAGTTAATATGTTTTTATATATTCTGTTTATATGCAGATCATTCAATAATTGGTGTTCTTAGCACTTTTAAAATCCATGTCATTGAATTCACTATGAACAGGAAAACTTGCATATAACCAGGCCATGAACCAAAAGTCTGATATGGGTTTGTTCTTTATGTACTTGTTTCATTACACTGAGTTAAATTCTTAGATCATGTCATTCTTCACAGTTTAAAATTTGTTAGCATATTTCTGGATGCTCACAAGAAATATGTTATGAGAGAGATGCAGAAGAGTGAATCATCATGGAGGTTTAACTATACTGCAGAGAAGTGACACCCACAATAATGAGTTCCAGAAGGCAATTTATCATACTTCAAATATTTACAATATATGTGTGTTTACACACACATAAACAATGCTTGTATATGTACACACACGTAAATAATGTCTTAAAATGCATTTTCACAAATATTACATGTTCACACACACACAA
>JAWWES010000169.1:6334256-6363739 GCA_035583135.1 Lophotriccus pileatus
TACACTGCCACACACACACAAATATATATATATATATATATATATATATATATATATATATATATATATATATATATCTGAGAATGTGTTGTACAGCATCACTAATTTAACAATCTAAACAAATTCCCAGTACTGACATTGAGTACCAGGCTGTGGTTTTATTCTTCAGGCCACAAGGTGCAGCTGCACCTACAGGGAGAACTCCCAGGCTGCACAGAACTTGCACAGGTGAACGCCTGGAGTTGTGCAGCAGGGGAGAATTGGAGTCAGCACGGCACTTCATGGATCCTTTGCAGTTGCTCTGTGTAACCTTGCAGGTCTGGTGAGAGCCTTCTCCCAGGAAAGGCTGGTGACATCACACATTGGTGCTCAGCTGTCAAAAAGAAGTTTGATACAATCTGCCAAGCTGTAAGAAATCAGTGAACCATTCCTAGTTGTATATAATATTTACCCAACACAGTTTTAGGTCTCTTTTCACAGATTAGTATATAGTCTGAATGTGAACTCATTGTATATATAAAACTCCATTTATTGTTTTTCCTAAATGGTCCACAAGATGGTAGTGCACCAAAATCATGTCTCTTTTTACTGTGCTGATTACATTTTTATTTTTTTTAAAACTTATTTCAGTTTGCTGGCAATTCAACAACAACAAAAAAAATAGATTGTGGGTTCAGCTAGGTTAAGTAATATAATTTGAAAGTAGATATACTGGAATTTATCTGAGTAACTCCTATTAATGCTTGTCACACAGTTAAATACATCAACTCAAAAGGCTCTGTGCGTCTCTGAGATGGATTTCTGTTCTCTGCCTTTGGAAGAAAAGCTTACAGTTAAGAATTAAACTTCAGGAACCTGATGGGACTTTGGATAGTTACTGTCTAATTTCACTTTTTTCTGCTATTGCACGCTCTGTGTGTCAGAACTTTACCGATTAAATATTTGTATTGACAATCTAAATTTTTACTTGACTACTTTTGACGTGCATCAAAAGTATTAACTTTCAAAATATTCGTGAAATTCCCTGATACCAAGATGGTATGAAAAATTTCATAGGGAATAACCTTGCAAATTGTGTTGACTGCAGGTGCCACTTGTTGGGGTAACAGTATGGATCATTCCCTGTGCTTACAAATTAGTCTTCTAGAAACTTTTGTTTTGTGATGGAAGGAATGGATGGATGTAAACCCCTCTGTTTTCTCCTGTTCTTCTACACTTCCATTCTTGTGCCTACTTCAGCAGACTCTGGCTTTCTCATGTCTCCTGGCTCCAGTGAAGTCAGGTGGTTTTTTTTCACTGCTGTTATGGTTGTGCCCTATCCCTGGTTTTGGCTGCTGTGAGTAATCTTGCTGCACTAGTTTACTGGTGCTTATTACAGCTCTCCTGACAGATCCATGTGTGTGTCACTGGCTGGGACTGTGCTTTAGGTTATCATTAGAAGGAAGGAGCCAAATTCTTTTCTTCACAGTCTGTACCTCTTTGATCTTCAGGAAAATGAGGATTGATCCTTGAGACTGTTGACAGGTGGAAAAGAGTCCTGTGATACCAGGAATAGTGATATGGAGGAGAATTCCGGAATAATTAGAAAGGCAAGTTACATGTGCTCCCAGATTGTAAGCACCCCTTTCTGGGCCTCCACTGGCTCTAAGGGACATTGAATTCTCTAACCTAGAGATGGAAAAAAGGAATCTCATCTATTCCTATTCATGATTGGAGTTGCCTTCTCCAGCAGTCTGATTCTGGGAGAAGCCTGGGAGTGGGTGTTGTTGGTGTGAATGGTCCCTGCTCTCAGCTCCCAGGCTGACAGCTCCGTTGCTGAGCTGTCAGATCCAGTTGTCCTGAAGCAGCTTGTCCTGCTGAGCCCAGCAAGTGTTCCCCTCCAGGGGGCTGCTCAGGCATTGCCTCCCGCTCAGCAACTCGCATTTATCTCAGTTCCTCCAAGCGGCTGAGCTTGCACTTGTCCCCTGCAACAAGAGGAGGATTTGTAAGGGTTGGACAGGGATATCCATGCTCCAGGGAAGCTTTTCTACCACCCTTTCTTAGAGCTGCAAGGGAGCAGTGGGAGGCTGTGCTCCACAGGAGATTCAATGGGAACAAGCTTTTAAGCCTTTAAAGTCCTTGGGCTGGAGTTGCAGCCTTGGGGAGCTGGAGTGGCCCAGTGATCCCGAAACCTGTGGATGGCTTTGGATGGAAGGACGTGATGGTGGCACGTGCTATTACATGAAGAAGAATGCTGATTTCTAGACCTTCCTGAATGGTTATAATTGTAAAGAAAAAAAAGAGATTGCTGGTGGATAGCATAGCAGTGAGACAGTAAAACTGGTTAATAAATACCAGTTTGTCTCTCTCTAAATAGTTGATAGGTGGATTAAATTTCAACTTTGTAGATTGGTTAGTGTCAGGTGTCAGATGTTGTGAGCCCTTTTCCATTTCCTTTTTTTTTTTTTTTTTATGTGTTGGGCGTTTTTCGCTTTGACAATCTATTAACCCACATGTTTGGCTATGGCATTTGCCTGCCAAGTCTAGTTTTAAAGTAAAATCATTTTTTTGAGCAATTGAGCCATAAAATAGTCTTTAATGAAAATAGCAGGAGACACTTAACTCTACCCATTCCAGTTGGATGTCATAATAATGTGAACCATCAAAGTGAGAAGTCACTTTTGATCACAGGTATCTTGAAATCTGTATTGATAGAAGGGATTCGGTATGATATGTAATTTCCTCATATTCTTAGTATATACTTCTGAAGACTGTGGTAAAACCAGGTCTGTTTTGTTGTGATTTTGGAGAGTCACTCATAAATTATGCTGAATTCCTTTTTTTTTTTTTTTTGACTTTAATTTACAGTGCCAACTGGAAATGTTTTGTTAATGTTGGTCAGTGACTATGCCCATAAGGCGTATTCTGACATGCTTGACTCCCTTCGCCGCCTCTTCTTCCATGGCCTTGACTATTTATCTGTGGCTTTGTCTGTGCCAGGTATGACACAACCCCATTGCAGCTGCCAACGTGAACAGCATGTCCTAAAAACCAGTGTGCTCCAGAAGGGGAGGAAATGTTCTGCTCAGGGCCAGGTTTTGAGCGCCTTTGTTGATATCTGGTCTCTGCTCTTACAATGGCTTTGCACAAGCATTCAGCATGTTCTTGAAAATTGAAGACTCGTCTTTTTGGGGAAGTTTGTCTCACATCTATCTATCTATCTATTTATTTATTTATTTATTTATTTGGAGGTCCTTGGTGTTCACCTTCTGATCATGTGAGCAGCATTTTGCCATGATGAACAAGTGACCTGAAAGGTCAAATACTGCAGAGAATGGGGTCAAGTCGCCCTTTTTCATTATCGTATGTATATAAGCTAGTGTAGTCACTAGGCTGCCTGCATTTATTAATGTCTCTGCTGCCTGGACTTGCACTTGTGCAATAATTTTATTTCCTGCCAAAAAGAAGATAAGAAATGAAGCTCTAGGTTATTCACAACTTCCCTGAGAAGGATTTAAAATATCAGTAAAACATGAAGTCATTGCTCCTGCTAGTCCAGGTTGGGTGAGTTTGTTTTAATAACAAAACAAAAACCCCATATTACCTTGAAATTTGAGCTGGAGAGAATTGGTTTTATTCACTTCTTGCTACAGTGCTCTTTTGTGAAGAGACTTTGAAATCCCAGTGATGACAATAACTTTATTTCTTGCTCTCTGATGAAGGGAATAAATTCCGAGGTGGATTTATTAGTTGCAATATGGAGCTGGAGTTCACTGTGTCTTGTGATCCATGATTGCTAAAGTTAGGCTTGTGGGAAGCATTCATACTGGAGAATGCAGAAGGGAAGTACCTGGGTTTAAACATATTTGAGTGGAATTGCAACGTTCTCTTTTGTACCTGAGAAAAGACCGAAGGTGTAAGCCCAGAAGGTCCTACTCAGTCATGCTGTGCTGTGCTTTTCCAGTAATTACACTCAGCCCACCTCTGTTTTCACTTTCTTTTTTTTAATGGTGTTGGCATCAGTTAGCTTTTGCAATTATGAAAAGACAGATCTCAAACTTTGTGAAAATGTCTGGTCAAGAATGCAGAATGTCATTATAATAAAACTGTGGCAATTTACCATAAGCCTCTGGAAGCAGCTCAGAACAATTTTGTGCTCAGTCATCCAGAACTCAGATCACTGTGAAGCTACAAGATTATAGAATAGAGGCCAAAGTTAATCCCTTTACCTCTGGAATTGCTTAACCCCTGCACTTGAGGCATGTTGCACCCTGCTTCCTGTTTCAGCAGATCATTGGGAGATGCCTCTTGAACTTCAAGGTGACTTTCCAGCTGGGTTGTATTTAACTGATGGTTTTAATGATACAAGCAAGTTTCAGCCCTCTGTTGAGATGCTGCCAAACCCCTGGATGAGGAATATCTTGTTGCGTATGTGTCTGCCAAGATGTTACTAGCTTCTGTTATTTCATTTCCAGAAACTGCAACTCAGTCTTGTCCTGAAATAAGTGAGCATTCCTTTGTCTGTTACTTATCCTTTCTTCTGTGATGCCATTTGCAGGTGACTTGGTGGCATTTCTGAGAACATCCTTTTAGGCTTGCCTTGCTTTACTTTTCATGAGTTACTCAGCTATTACGTCATTTGCCTCAGTAGAATGACTCCTGAACTGTACACCTATGTAGTGGGATCAGAATTGTATCCTTTGTCTGTAAAAGTATATAAGGATTTCCAGCAATTTCATATCATTTGTGGAGTCTGACTACTACTGAAAAATACATTGCACTCTTGGGGGCGAAATGAGAATCAGTCAGTTAAAGCAGAATTGGATAAAGCAGATGAAGTGTAAGTATATAACTCTTCTTTACTGGAGGGGTAGCTGGGCAAGATTAATGCATGTCTTCCATCATCTGGCACATTTCAATATTTGAACAGAGCCTTGGTGTTTTGGATTTCTTTACTTCTTTGTTTAGTACCAACAATTTAGAACATGCAGGTACCTCCTTAATGTGTCTTCTCACAGTCCAATAGTATGATCAAAAAGGTATGTGCATAACACTGGGAATAGTTTGGAACAGAACAGAAAACAAAACAAAATTATATTCCTTTGTTGACTCTTGCATTGAGAAGAGCTCCTGTTTCTCCATCACCTCCATCATCCTCCTTACTGAAAGAATGTAAAATGAGAATAGAAAAGAATAGCGAAAGAATCACTTCTTGTGTGAGGGGATATTAAGTAGAATAGATCTGTACAGCTTGGAGGGGAATGGATAAGTGGAATATGATAAAGGTGAATACAATCGTGCCTGATGGGAAGAAAATGAGCAGGAATCAATCACTGGTTTTATACAATTTAAAGGAAATAGTGTTTCCACATGCAAGGTGCAGTTAAACTGTGGATCTTACTGCTGTATGGATATGAATGCAGAAAGTATCTGTGGTTCCAAAAGCAGCCTTACTTGCCTCCTTAATTTCTTTACAGTTGCATCTGTCACTTTGAAACCAACAGATATCAATTCATGCAACTCTTCATAACCGTAAGCCTTGAAAGTGCTTATCAGACACCTAAGCCAGGCACTGCATCAACATTAGGCTTCCTTGCCATGGAAAGGACTGGAGGTTGCCCTCCCTTCTAGACAAGTGGAGAATTAAAAAAAAAAGTACTTGATTTCTTGTGCCCATGATGGTCCACAGTTTTTCCTGCAGAACTCTCATTGGATGCTAGGGAAGTCTGTCTTTATTACTTCTAATCCTAATCTTAGAGCTTCGAGGTGGCAGCAAGTATACCCAGGTTTGTTTTTTCTGGTTTACTGCATTTCCAACCCTGGTTTTGCAGGATCTTTTCCAGTAAAGAAAAAAACAACCATCCCAGCCTGAACCCCAAACTCTCTTTGCCTTTATTGTAGCTTATACTCTTCCCAAAGTTAGGTAGAAATGGACCAAAGGTCTGTTTCAGGGGGGTCAAAAGGTCTATTTCAGGGAGTCAAAATTCTGTTTAACATCCCTGAGCACAGTGTTGCTTCTTGGTCAGGCCTTTCTAAAGGGCAAGACACACCAGGTACAGGCATGTAGTTGGAATTCAAACCATTTGAACGTGTTTCCTATTTCCCTTCTTAGAAAGGAATTTTAAACAAAAGTGCTAGCTAGCTATTTCTTGCTCTCACTTGATTTAAAGGCTTAGTTTATGCATGAAGGAGTATCCCAAGCCTCAAAATTTGCTGCTCATAAAAAAACATCTGTAGTGGCTGAGCTTATCATTTAGCTAAGTATTTTTTCTCTGTGATGTTGATACTGTTAGATGTCCAAACTTCTAAATGCTTCTCCAAACTTCAATTCTTCTAGTCACCAGAAGAATTTGCACAAGGCTGTAATATAAAATCTGTCCAGAGAAACATGGCTTTGTGAACTCTTTTTTTCCTAGTAAATTATTTTCAATGCTACAAACATGAAAGAAGCAAAATTATTTTGCTGCTTTGGAAATGAAAACTCCAGAGAATTCTAGTTTATTCTTCTGGGTCAGATTGCTGGGGTAATAAGTTGTGTCCTCATCTAGCATTTTAAAAACAGCTAGGTTCAATAATCTGATAAATATACTTGGGTGCCTACTCATCACATCTGGGTCTATCAATCTGATGTTTTCCTTTGCAGACTTGATAACAAAGGTGGAGAACATCTTTGATTTGTGCTTGGAGCTTAAAAAAGAAAAAAATTAAAACACTGCAGCTTTAAAGATTCTTTAAATAGGACACCTTTTCACAATAGGATCTCTTATATATGGCGCTTTTTTTTTAAGTACAAGCTGTAATTGGAACTTCTTAAAATGGTTTTGATATGTCAAAACATCACAATAAGCAATGTAGAAGGCTATTATTATTTTCCTCTTGTAGCTAGTTCTGATTGATAAAATTTTCCTTCATTTGACTTAATTGTCTTCATTGCATTTTCTGCTGATGTACTTAAAGGCAGTAATTATTTGTGTTTCCACAGCTTCTCTTTGTAGAGCAGTAGAACATGGAAAGAGTGTATTTTTTATTTATTTTTTTTTTAAAAATCAGGTTCTTTGTATGATCTGATAATATTGACTGAATTGATAAACTGGGCTTTTACTATACAGGAGAGATTGCGTTGTTCTGAATCTCCATAGGTTTTGACTTCAAAATCCTCTTTGGGCCTTTGCAATTTTGTCATCATCTAAGTTATTTCTATTTTCAATTTTACAAGTACTAGAAGTTGTCCCACTGAGAGAATAAAGATCTATCCAAAAATCTGCCAAATTAAGGAGAACATCGAGGGCTGCAGCCTGACTCACTGTGATCTTTTCTAGATGCTCTGAAGGTTACCATGCAAGAAACTGAAAATTCATCTCCCTGTTTACATCTTACTGGGCTAATTAACTTAAAATAAAATAAAAAAAAATAAGAGAGCCATTATTCCACAAACTCACTCTAGTGTTGCTGTTATTGTGCCGAGTGGGGAACTATTGAAGAGAAAAAACTTGTTCTTTCTACCTTTTATAACAAAACGTCTGTGGTTTTCCATAATGCTTCCGCTTTTCAGTTTGTGTGTGGTTTAACTCTAGTTTCACGAGGAAATTTAAGCTTACACAATCATAAAAGGCATTTAGGAACAGAGTGGTATGATGGTTTAGTGATATGGGAAAGAAACTGGAGGCATGGTGAGGGAGGACAAACTGGCAAAATGGGAAGGGCTGGAAGGCCCCAGCGGGGGAGCTGTGGCAGGAGCCTGAAAGAAATGATGGGGACCTAAAATTGTTATGAATGAGTATTGTGGAGACATGTGATCCAAAAAGATATGGAAAATCAGACCTAACCAGCTCTGCTTTTCAGGGAGCAACCTATTTAAATTTGAAAAATTTTGTGGGTTTTTGAACAGTTTACATGTAACACACAAGGAAATTATTAACATGCACAGCAAACTGAATATGTAATTCATGGAGTAACATTTTTTTTTTTATTTTCCAAGAATAAAAGTGTGTCCTTTGAAGTGGCTTCTATTTATATCTCTCATGTCCTGGCTGGCCAGCCCATACTCCAGACAGCACCACAACAAACTGCCAGGGAGCTTTTCCTTTTTTCTGTCGGCAGCAGTAGCCAGCCTTTGTCAGCGAGGTCGGGCTGTCCCAGAGCTGGCTCCAGCAGCCTTCCAGGAACTGGCACACACTGGTGCTGTGGCAGCTCTTCTCTTCTGCAGTCAGGCTGTGGCTTTGGAAACTTCACCTGCTGTAAAAACTCAAAGGATACTTTTGTGAAGTTTTGGAGGGCGGCTCTGAGTACCCAGTGCTCAAAGCAAAGTGGGAATGAGGCTGGAGGAGTCTGTAGGGTAGAGATCCAGCTGGCAGTAGTCAACAGCTTTTCCTGACACCAGTTTCTATTGACAATAAGTCTTGGCTGGTGCTTTTAAGTTGTTGCAAGTTAAAGTGCTTCTCTCTCCCTTGACCTGTCCTTGTGTATGAACTCAGTCGCTTTGCCACTAAATACATTCATGTCTGACTAAGGCAAACAGAGATGCTTTAGTTATGGGGCTGTGCTGTTTGCAATGCATTTATTGTGGGGACAGTAGTTTCTGCCCCTTTTCAGAAGAGACAAAGACTGACCACGTGTCAGCAGCTAGTGAATACACTGCAGCAGGGGTGCTCTCCCTGCCTTTTTGTCAGGAACGGAAAACTCTCATCTGCTGTTCTTTTTCATACCTTGGATTGTTCCTTGGCTGTTGTTGATGGAAAACTGATGAATACTCACTTCCTTCTTGCCTGAATTTGCATGCTTAGCCTATGACTGGTGTTAATTTTCACTGCTTTATTAAACCAGAGAAAACAATGCTTAAAAATAGATGGTGCCAGACCTCCAGTGAGATAGGAAAGAAAAGGAAGTGGTGGCAAAAGGCATGTTTTATGCCTTGGTCTCAGTGCAGATTAGACTGTAACCTACTGCTTTTGTGAAGCAGAAAGTAGATGGAGAAAATGAGCTACAGAACATAAAATTGCATCTCAATTTTTATTTTATTTATGAGGTATATTTGCTGCTAGTTTTTATTACGATGATAACTCGATTTGTTTGGAATTAATGGTGTAATGGGAGATGTCTTCATAAGAACAGGAATTCCAGTCTGTGCTTTTCCATCTACAAAGAAAATATATAGATTTTGTGGCTTGAAAGCAAAGGCATAAAAAAATAACAAGATTACACCCTGCCTGCATTAACAGCCAAGGGTTGAAACTGCAGAGTGGGATTTTCTTTAAATGCAAAGACCAAATATGCCTTGTTGTGGGTGTAAGAGTACTGGCAGCATTTTGGATCTTTGAGTGCAATGGTGAGATCATGGTTATCATAAAGGCTATTATGATGAGACAATTATTCATCTTATGCGCTGGAAGCCTATGAGAAATAGCTGATTCTGATTAGTGCTGCTTTTTTTTTTTTTTTTTTTTTTTTTAATTCACTGAATAGGATGCAAGTTGTTCATTTACTGTTCACACAGTTCTTGTGTTGCAGTCCAAAATTTTATTTTCATTAGCACTGTGTCAGTAGCCTCTGCCAAACTACACAGCTACTCAAACTGCATTTGTACTGGATTGTGGCCTCTACAACTTGAATGTTTGCTCATCTGTCTTCATGTGGCCTGTGAATACCCATCAGAATATGTACTGTAACTCTAGGAAACAGCTCTAAGACTAAAAATTAAGCTTTTTTTCCTGCTTTCTAAAGTTATGTAATAAATAAATACAGAAGAGACACACTATTAACTATATCTCTGAACAGCTGTAATTTTATGTAGTGCCTTTGCAAATTAACACCAGAAATGTTATACTCTCCATAAAGAGTTCATGTAAAATTTCAATTTTGTGTGTGCTTTAAAACAGAGCACCTTGATATGTAAGAAAAAAAGGTGCCAAGAAATTCATAGGATCACAGAATGGTTTGGATTGAGTTGGAATGGACCTTAAAGATCATCTCTTTCTGACCTTCGTACCATAACAGGCACTGAGGTGAGACTGACTGGCCTGTAGTTCCCTGGGTCTTTTCAAAAATGGGAGTGATGTTTCCCCTTTTCTAGTCAGTGGGAACTTCACCAGACTGCCACTTGTCAGATATAAGGGATAGTGGTTTAGCATCTTCAGCCACCAGTTCCCTCAGAACCTGCAGGTGCATCTCATGGTGTCCCATGGACTTGTGCACCTTCAGGTTCCTTAGATGGTCCAGAGCAAGATCTTCTCCTACAGTGGGTGGTTCCTCATTCCCCCAGTCTCTGTCTTTGACTTCTGTGACTTGTGCAGCGTGGCTAGAGCATTTGCTGGTGAAGACCGAGGCAAAAATGTTGAGTTCCTCAGTCTTCTCCATATCCTAGGTAACCTGGTCTCCTGTTTCCTTCCAGAGGAGGCCCACGTTTTTCTTAGTCTTCTTTTTATTGAGGCTTTTCTTGTTTCACTTGAGATTCCTGGCCAGGTTTAATTCTATCAGGGCTTTAGTTTTCCTAACCTGATCCTGACTGCTCAAACAGTTTCTCTGTATCCCTCCCAGACTGCCTGTCCTAATCTCCACCCTCTGTGGGCTTCATTTTTGTGTTTGAGTTAATCCAGGAACTTCTGGTTCATCCACACAGGCCTCCTAGTGTTTTTGCCTGACTTCCTCTTGTTGGGCTGCAGTGCTTCTGAGTTTGGAGGAGGTGATCCTTGAATATTACCAGCTTTCTTGGGCCCCTCTTCCCTCCAGGGCTTTATCCCGTGGTATTCTACCAAGCAGATCACCAAAGAGGCCAAAGTCTGCCCTGCTGAAGTCCAGGGTAATGAGCTTGATGTGCACCTCCTGGCTGGCCTAAGGATCTCAAATTCCACCATTTTCTTTAGAGTTCTTTAATGTGCCTGAAATTTAGAGCAGGCTTCTCAGCATATTGCAAAGTTCTAGGTAGTTTGTTGTGTTTAGTTCCTCTTAATTTTTAAACTCATGGAATAAATGTAGATATTTTTTAATTCTATTTTTGATACAATGGGAAATACCTTTTTAAGACTTCTGAACTCACCAGAATAATTCAAACCCATCACTGTAATCTTTTGATTTGGCTCTTCATTTGGAGCTCTGCTTCTGACAGCGTGAAACAGCTAATGGTCATAGATTTTTATATTAGGGAAATATATTTCTAACTGTCAACCTTCTTAAGGCTTACAACACTGAAATCAATAAAATAGCTTTGTGCTGTCCCAGTACGGTTGAATTCAGAGCAGACTTTTGGAAGCTGGGATACCTCTTGGCACAGTGGTCATAGGATGGTCGAGTGGCACTGAGGTAAGTATTACCAAGTGAATCCTAGTATGTATTTTACAAGGGAAAGCTGTAAGGTTTCAATTGTGGTCATAGGTAAAATTTTGTATTGCAAATATTTTGTTTGTAAATAGCCTTGTAAATACCTTCAGATTTGTAATCTGGCAAGTGGGCAGGGAAATGGGAGTTTTCAGTTTCTTCAAACAGGTATACATTTGAAAGTGTAATTGGTATTTTTATATTTTAGACAATAACTTCTGCATTAGAATTCTAATGGTCATGTATGAAGTTTCAATAGGTAGGTCACATGTTTAGGAGACAGGGTTGTCTTGATTCAGAGTGCTGTTTGGGGGCTATCTGACCCATAAGATAGACTCAGGGCTGCTTCTGTGTCTGTTTCGGTTCGGTTTTGTTTCTTTGTTTAATGGGTTTTTAGGGTTTTCTTTTGGTTGTTGGTTGTTGTTTTTTGGGAAGGTTTTTGTTTCTTGGGTTGGTTGGTTGGCTTGGGTTTTTGGTGGTTTTTGGTTTTGTTGGTTTTTTTTATTTTTAAGTGTCACAGAATATGCTAAGCCGGGAAGGACCTACAAGGATCATCAAGTCTAACTCTTAGCCCTACGTAGCACCATCCCCAATAGTCTCATCATGTGCCTCAGAGCATTGTCCAAAAGCTTCTTGAATTCTGTCAGGCTTGGTGCTGTTACCACTTCCTTGGGGAGCCCGTTCAGTGCCTCTAGTGGGGTTCCACAGAGCTCTTTGCTCTTTCATAAATGACTTGGAGGCAGGACTGCAAGGGACATTGAGCAAGTTTGCAGGTGACACAAAACTGGGAGGAGCTGTTGACTCCCTTGAAGGCCAGAAGGCCCTGCAGAGAGACCTCGGCAAATTAGAGGTCTGGACAATCACCAACCATATGAAGTTCAACAAAGGAAAGTGCTGGATGTGGCACCTGGCATGGGGCAAACCTCGATGTATGGACAGACTGGAGAATGAGAGGCTGGAAAGCAGTGCCACAGACAGGGACCGGAGGGTCCTGGTTGATGGCCAGCTGGCCATGAGTCAGCAGTGCCCTGGCAGCCAGGAGGGACAACCCTGTCCTGAGGGGCATCAGGCACAGCCAGTTGAGGGCTCTGCACTGGAGTGGCCTCACCTTGGATATTGTGGCAGTTTTGGTCACTGCAATATAAGAAAGACTTTAAGCCATTAGAGAACATCCAAAGGAGAGCAATGAAGATGGTGAAGGGCCTTGTGTGAGGAGCAGCTGAGGGCACTTGGTGTGTTCAGCTGGAGGAGGCTGAGGGGAGACCTCACTGCAGTTATAACTTCCATGTGAGGGGAAGAGGAGGGGCAGGCACTGATCTCTTCTCTGTGGTGACCAGTGACAGGACCCAAGGGAATGGCCTGAAATTGTGTCAGGGGAGGTTTAGGTTGGATATTAGGAAAGGGTTCTTCACCCAGGGAGGTGGTTGTGTACAGGTTGTCTAATTGATTTCCCAACTGTGGACATATTACATAAACCATTTTGATAGTGTTCAGCACTGGCCTTCTTCAAAGAAGCTATGCACACGTGTTCTTGCTTTTGTAGAGTCCTGCTGACTTCCATGAGCTTTTGTAGTAATATGGATCCTGTATGTCTTTGATAAACATCAGTGAAAAGGTTGCTGACTTTCCCTTGTGTGCTGTTGCAGACTTTCCTTATTGCTAAAAAATTTCATAGTATCTTACCCGTATCTGGTTGCTGCAACTTAAACTTTCTACTCAGATTACTATCCATAGTAATAGTGGAGAACAGACTATCTTCTGCTGCATTTTGTCAGGCTTTGATGGACTTAAGGACTGTTGCCATGTTCCATCAGTCATATTCTCTTTGGGCTAAATGAGGATGTGTTTTACAGACTTCTGATTGCTCTTGTTTTCCAAATATTCATATCTTTCTGGCAGCAGAATAGCAGAAGTCAGTCACAGTGTACCTGCAGCTTTCCAAATCCTAAACAGAAGAGAAAGATGATTTCATTGTGCAGGCTGTATTTCTGCACTCTACTCTGCTGCTTGTCTTTTGTCCTGCATTGAACCTGCAAGGTTTTATATCCTCCAGACTTTGCTGAAGAACAGTCCTTACTTGTTCTTTAGCCTGTGAAAAATTTTTTTTCCTCCTTATCATTCTCAGTGAAATTCATCTGTTCTGATTGGCTTTTCCCCAAAACTTCTTCCAGTCTTACTTACATTTTGGTGTCAATTTTCTCTTTCTAGTATTCACATGGTACTTGTGGTTTCATATTTGCATTGGTAACAAACTTCTACTGCCCAAATCATTAATAAAACATTTGGGAGAAGCAAATCCAGTTCAGACTCTTTTGGAACATCCATCCTTTTTGAAAATGAATGTTAATATCTTGTTTCTGAGTTCAGTTACCACATCTCTCTTGGATTAATCTCACAATCTTTTCATCAGCATATGTCCCTTACCTTGCTTATGAGAATGTCAGGTACGAGCATTGCTTTTCTCCAGTCTTCAAGACCTGTCACTCTTGCATGGAAAAAAATTAAATTAATTTTATGCAGTTTCCTCTTGACAAATCCAGACTGATTGCAGTTCATCCCATTACCTTCAGGTGATGACGGATTCTTTGACACAGGAGTTCTCTAGGACTGGAAGTTAACTGGACCAGTGTACAATTTTGGTATCTCAGGTTTTTTCAGGTTTTTCTTTCCCCACCCTGTTCTTTCAAGTTTAGTACTAATTTGCTCTTCAACAGCCTTTTGGTATCCTGCCTATTTTCCAGGAAGTCTCAAACCCACTCCCTCCACCCAAAAAAACTCAAAAAAACCACAAACAAACAAAACAAAACAAAAACCCACAAAAACAAACAAACAAAAAACCACGAACCTCAAAACCAAACCCACCCCCCACCCTCCCCCTAAACTATAATGGCTGGAATTTTATCTTAAGGTTATGTAATTCCAGTGTCCTAGCATGAACTGCATGGAGTTCACCTTGTGGTTATGTACCTATTTTACTACCTTTGAAGCTGTTCTGGTGTGATAGTTCTGTGTTCTCTTCTGCTCTGTGTAGTATTGATTTTTTTAAATCTTAGGTTCATTAAATATTTTAGATAGAATATATTCTATCTTTAAGAGAAGAACAATGCCTTTATCCCTGAACAGAACTTCCATGCAACCTTCTTCTTTCCCATCACCCTCTCCCCACCCCCCCAACCAGTTTAAAATAAAACTAATCACAAGGAGAGAAATTTAAAAAAAAAAAAAAAAAAGGAAGAAGAATCTCTAGTTTTTATCCAGGTTTGTTTCCAATCATATGGGTTTGCCTATTTTGGGGAGAAAAATGAAAAACCAGGGGGGGCGGGCAGTGGGGGGCAGGCAGATGGACAGGATTGCAGTGCTGACTGTTTTTTTCTTTGCTAAGTGTGTGTGAACATGCATGTCCAAAGCTGTTTTTTTACTAACCACAGATTCAGAGAAGCATTCAACATTGTTTTCTGAAGAAGAGGGATTTCAGAGTTAAAGCAATGAATTCCTCACATCTCCAGCTGACAATTTTTTCCTAGAAATTTAGTGCCTGGAATAGGACACAGTGTTCCAGATGAGACCCAGGCAGAGCTGTGTAGGAGAGAGAAAGATTTCTTTTCCATGTCTTCAAGGCCATTACTTTTGTTTTCATGTCCCCAGTATGATACATGCCTTCTGTTAGCCTATGTTCAGTTTGCCAAGCAAACAACTCCCCCTCCAACTTCATCCTTTCCGCTTTGCAGAGGAATACTAAAGAGGAATACTAAAGCAAGAAGAATATATTCCCTCTCCCTCCGCTCTGTACCGTGTGTTCAGCTTACAAACAGATCTGGACAGAAATTGCATCTCACTATGTTGTTCTGAATAGGGCACTAATATTATCTGGGTTTTCAGGCATCACATCAATGCACCTATTCTTTGATAATTATAACTATTATACAGGTAAGTGGGTTTTTTCATTTGCTGGCTTACTCTTGCCTGGCCAAGAAAGAGCTTGGCCTCCTGTGAACATTAATAGCTTTGTGTGAAATTTATGAATAAGCAAAACATTTCTGACCTTTTGTAGTGGCAGTGAATATGGGTTTTTTGCTTTTGAAAAGTTTTTGGCTAGTTCCCTCCTCCAAGAGTTTGTTCCAGCAGGATTTTAGCACCAAAGTACTAATAGCTGAACTTGGTTGTTTGATTTGGTGTTTTTTTCAGTTGGTTTTCTTTTTTTTCTTTTTTTCTTTATTTTTAAACAGGTAAAAATGTAAATCTGTGTTTCTAAAATTAGCCTGAGGGTTGCTTTTTTTTTTTTTTTTATATTAATGCTTCTTTTGAGAAAACTGAGAATTTTCACATGCCATTGTTTTAAATGTGAACTTGTAGATTTTTATGAGTGGTGTATAAATTTACTTATGAGCAAGTCAGAAAAATGTCACCTAAAAAAATGTCACCTAAAGAATAAGCATTTTATATTCTTCTGCTTCTTGTTAATGATTGCTAATAATTCTGGGTTTTTGCATTTTTTTCATATGAAAGTCAACTTACTGCTGCATAGAATGTGCAAAACACTTAAAATGCTGAAATCTCACTTGGGCAGCATTTGGAGATTTTAATGATTCCCTGACTTAATTATGGAGAGGATCCTTTGGGAATGAGGCAAAGATGGTCATTGCAACATAGGAAGAGGAATACTGAATAATTAAGGAATCTAATTAAATGAGTTCCTTATGCTAGAGTGGGTTCCTTATGCTAGAGTGGGTTGGAGATGTCTTTTTTGCTTTTGTATTTTTGTTTTAACTGGTTCCTCAAAACTTCATAAATTGTGTATATACTGGTAGGAACGAGTGTCTTCACTGAAAGTTCTGCACTGAGTTTGGCTAAAATGGGAAGTCTGCAACTAAAGTCAGAGTGAGCAAATATGCCCTCTGTACTTGTTGAGGGAGCCTTGGTCTAGCACTCAAGTGTGGCAGTGAACAGGGAAGGAACAGAAACTGCAGCTCTTTTTTGGTTCACATGTGTGTGCTCTCCTTGTCTTAGAGATATAGGATGTTAGCAGTAGTTTTTTTACATATGCAGTAGTTCAGGGAAATTAAAAATTAAGGAGACCCACCTAACATTCGAACAAGTAAAGAAATAATTTTTAGTTCCTTTCTTGTAATTTCTGCATTCTTGCACCACAGAAATTCAACAAAAAATTATACAGTTGAAAGTCTTGGGGCAACTGGGAAATGCTGGAAACTTCTTCAAAGAATGCTTTTCTTGTGACCTTTGGAGATGGGTCCTTTGTTACACTTATTCAGAAACTTTTTATTTCAGAATAAAACAACAGGTAAGCTTCTCCTGATGTGTAGAGCAGGAAACATATAGGAGCACTGGATCACTTAGTGCAGCTCCCTACTCTTGAAGGTGGGTGAGAAAAATAGCCCATTTCATAGGGGGATAAATTGCAGCCTTTGTCCAAAATTATAAGTACTTCTCGTTTTGTGACTGTGTCATGGTGGGGAAGGTTAAATAATATTGTCATGGTCACAGTATCTTCCTGAGGCAGAGTGGCCTGGTACGCCTGGATATGCACTGTGCAGTCATTTATGTGAAGGCTAACTTGGTCGGAATGTCTTTTAGCCCCAAGTACATATGTTTGGCTTAAACCTAAAAAAAAAAATAATCAAAGAATACTAATTAAAGGGTACTGGAAAGTGATCTACGAACTGCAGGCAGAGGTGTTGCATGTGTTTGTGACTGTTGGTGCCGCCCCACTCTTTGTTTGGCAGCTTCATTTACTTAAGCACATTCACTTCCTGGCACCTTTGCGGTTCTGCAGTGGTAGAGCTTTTTATGTAGCTTTTATTATTGTGAGACTGCTACTGCTCCAAAAAAGGGACAGCAGGCGGGGACTTGATGCCGAGAAACTTGAAATACCACAAAGACATTTTCTGCTGCTGTTTTGGGTTATTTTTAAACCACTCTGAGACAGGGAGTTTTCCATCTGAGATGAGCAGGGAATAACTCCTCTTGTATCTGTTTGGGGAGTGGATGACCTGGCAGAGGTGCTTCTGAGTGCCACCTCCGTGATATTTGCTCCCCTTATGTAGGAGGAAACCCCACCACAGGCTCAGTGTTCACGGGACGGTTTAGCGAATTGGCAAGTGCTTTCATGTTGGAGCAGAAGTCAACAGATGCAGCAGTGATTAATTGACTGCTCAGGGTGAGGTCTGTAGCTGAACCATAAAATCCTGATGAATGGCCTTTTGCATTTCTTTTTTTGAAGCTCGCCAGGATGAAATAGATCCTTCTTATCATATCACAGACAGCGTTTAAGTTGTGTGTGGGAGTGTAAAACTGATACAAATTCTGCTTTTCCACTTAATCCCAAATGCAGGGGTAGCTTTTCCTGGCTGTGTTGGTGTAATTTGCACCTAACAAAATTTCCAGATCAAAACTCAGTTTGGTGCCATGTAGCACCTTCTAATCCATTGACCTCCTGGTCATCCTGTTGTCCTGGGGCTTGCAGGAGCTGGGAGAGCACGGTGGAGTAGGCAGAGAGAAACTATGGCAGTAGGAATCTGAGGGAAGTTAATATGCTGAATGTACAGTTTCGGAACACTGAGTAGTTCTAAAAAGGGGTTGACAAATATGTCACTAATTGTGATCTAGTGTCAGACTGGGATATAACTGCTACCCCTTAAGCTGTTTGAAACCAGTTTACTGCCATTTCCTAGTGATCTTTGTCAGCATCCTTAAGGCACTGATACTCTGTATGTGAGTTTCAGTCCTGGTTGTGGTCCGGTATTTGAATTACAGGGAAAAAAGTAGAAAAACCTTTTCTAAAAGTGCATGCTTGTATAATTTCAGTCTTTCTCAGCAAATGGAGGGTTTTAGCAATATTATTCTTGGTGAAGGAAGAATAGGAAGAAAGTTTTTGCTGTGTTTGCTCAGCAACAATTTAGAGGTTATATATCTTACTCTTACCAGTGTTCCTTGCATCAGATATATTTCCTGGGCTGCTCAGCAATCCCATCCACAAACCCACGCAAAATCTATCTTCCAATTAGTGTGCCTCTATAAATAAGATACACCAGTGCCTTTTTCTTAGTTTGTTATGAGTCAGAGATGAAACCCTTTACACCATCCTCAGAGAAAGTTGATATTAATTCGTCACTTTGAGCTTCCTCTGTCTGTATAGGCCTCAAACAAAATTACCTGGGTTTGAAAGTAAAGGTTGGTAATCCCCAGGTCCTGGATGATCTTCAGTCTTCTGTAGTCACACTTTCTCTTTGCTGGTGCATGAGCACGTTGTTTCCCTCTCCCAGTTTGTTTGCAGGATGATTTATCATGGCTGTTTGGTGGCCTGGGACGGCTGAAGATTTATTGACCTGTTTTCCCTGCCCCTGAAGCCATGGTTTGAGTGAGCCTTAAGTCAGCTTTTGAACTGTTCTGATTTATACAGTAAGTCTTAAGGGCAAATGAAAACCTGTAGTTGTTTTCTTTAAAAGTCATACCTCAAACTTGAAGTTAAAATTCACAGATGTGTCAGTCATTCTCATATTCTGACTGTGCTGGACCACAGGAGGAGTAACTTCATCAGTTGGACCAAACTGAGTCATCCATGCACAGAGAAATACTAATTTTGCACTGAATTCTTCAAGCTCAAGTGTTACTGCTGCTTTGAGCCTGTTTGGGCTCAGAAAGCAGGTAATGTGTCTGGAGTGCTTAGTAAAAAACATATTCCATGACTGTTTTCTGTGTGGGCCTTTTGGGGAGGGTTTGAGTTTGGGTTTTTTTTAGGGTGGGTTGGTTTAGTTTTGGTTTTTACTGTAGCAGTGGTTTATTTGGGTTGGGGTTTTGTTTGGTTTTAATTATTTATTTCACTTTTAGAAATTGTTACCATTTCTACTTAGATTTTCAGTAGGAAATTTAAGAGAGGTCATTTAAGAAGAGGAGAGGCAGGCACTGATCTCTCCTCTGTGGTAAGCAGTGACAGAACCTGAGGGAATGGCCTGAAGTTGTGTCAGGGGAGGTGTAGGTTGGGTATTAGAAAAAGGTTCTTCACCCAGAGGGTGGTTGTGCACTGGAACAGGCTCCCTAGGGACGTGGTCACAGCACCAAGACTGACTGAGCTCAAGAATTGTTTGGATCATACTCTCAGGCACATGGTGTGACTCTTGGGGATAGTCCTGTGCAGGGCTAGGAGTTGGACTTGATGATCCTTGTGGTTCCCTTCCAACTCAGCATATTCTGTGATTCTGTTATTGCCAAAACTTAATTCTGCTAGAAGAGCAGGTGGAGGAGGAGGGACTTAATGCAACAAACTGAAAGAGCAAAACAAGACTTGACTTTTCTTATTTTCCATTCATTTGCTAGTTATGTGACCTTGATTTTCTGCATGTTTGGAGATGGGTCCATCCTATCCTGGACATCAGATGTGTGAACAGGAGATAAAAGTAATATGATGCTAAATAGGCTTTTAATCTTGTTTGGTTTTGTTTGTTTGTTTTTGATACACAAGGCCTGTTAGTCTAACACATGAGCAGCTGAATCTTGTGAGACTCATTAGAAAGGTTCTTTTGTGGTTAACTGAGTTTCACAAAGAATTTTTTTTAAAATCAGAACTCTTATTTCTTCTGCTTCTGCTTCTGCCAAAGTGTTATTTTCATGAATTGGTTAGTCAATATTGCCCTTACTTTTAATACATTTTATTCTTCTTTTTTCTTTTTTATTCTTCTCATTTCCACTGCTTTTCTCAAGAAAATAATCAAAGTAAGGCTACAGTAGCAGAAAGACTCTCTTCCCTCTATTATAATTTGTTCTGTATCAGATAATTCAGAAATTAAGAACTTAAGAGTAACCTAGTAAGAATTGGGTTTATTTTTCTCCGTGTGTTTTACTTTCCTTTACTCGCTGTTTCTATTCTACCTAAAACTCTCTTTTCACCTTCAACAAAATGTAACATACTTTTTTTACCACTAAAAGTTGTCATACTGACCTTCTAGCACTGTGTGTTATTATAAGCCTTTTTCATCCATTGTGATCCAAGAAGTGTAAATATTGAATATTTCTATGGTGTTCCGTCTTCCCTAAAAACACTTAGATTTTCACAAATCTATTTTTTGGCATATTCTTAGGAAACCAGTGTTTTCACAAGTGTCTCATCTTTTTTTTTTCCCTTTTTTTTTTTTTTTTTTTTTTTTTTTTTTTTTTTTTTTTTTAATTTTGGCCTTTTTTACCCCTTCAGTCCCTGGGTAGGCATCTGTCTTGAAAAAAAAACCAAACCTATTCCTTTGGGAACCCTTAAGGAAACTCTTCCTTTGGGAACCCCACCAGCCCCCAGGGTTTCTACATTGCCCAGGCACCTGTTGACTTGAAGGTCTTGAGGACCAGAGTAGTGGAAAAGTGTGTATGTGAATTCATTAGAAAAGTCGAATCTGATTTTTCAAAGGTGTAGGCAAACAAACACGAGCCAGATGTCGACTCTGATGTGTTAATTGGGGTGTCACCCCCCAAAAAGAATAAAATGAGAAATGCTCACTTTGCTCCTCATGCCATGAATAAGCCATCATGGAGTCCCAAAGTCCTGGTTTTTCCCAATAAGGTGGCCCAGCCTCAGCAGTCTCAGAGGGGGCTCCGTTTTGGTCCGTTCCCTGCACCAAGTCCCTGAGCAGCCAGTAGCTCTCAGGCCATGGTTGTGCTTTTTTTTGGGAGCAGCTCTGGTGTGAGTTGCTTTGAGCCAGAGTCAGGCCTCCAGGAGGATGGGTGGTTGGCAGACCCACGGCACTTGTCCCTTTCATCCTGGTTGTTTTTAGAGCCACCAAGCAGAGCTGGGTTTTCACAGTTCTTCAGGAGGATCCTTGTGGCTGCTGGAGAGATTTTTAAGTCGAGGCCTGGTGTTATCCCGCAAATGCAAAAACTCTTCCCCCAAAGAACATCATTCTGAGCTGCTGGTTCGCCATAGTTGGTTCTCCAAGCAGTTTTGGGAAAGGAAGGTGACAGAAAGGTCCCATCTTGTGTCTTGGGATCAACGGAGGATGGTTGGACGAACCTAATGACCACTTTTCTCTCTCTCGCTTCCTCTCTTTGCCTTTCTCTCTTCCCTGCAGGCAACTTTGTAAAGAATTCACAGATCTCTTGGCCCAGGACAGGACGCCCATTGGGAACAGCCGGCCCACCCCTATTTTGGAACCTGGCATTCAGAGCTGCTTGACTCACTTCAGCCTCATCACTCACGGCTTTGGGGCCCCCGCAATCTGTGCTGCCCTCACGGCCCTCCAAAACTACCTGACTGAAGCTCTCAAAGGCATGGACAAGATGTTCTTGAACAACAACACTGCTAACAGGCACACATCTGGCGAAGGACCAGGTAGTAAAACTGGAGACAAGGAAGAGAAACACAGAAAATGAGAGAGAAAGAGAGAGAGAGAGAGAGAGAGAGAGAGAGGAAAAAAAATTAGAGAGAAAGAAAAGAAAAAAGTTAAATAAATAAGAGGAGAAAAGAGAGAGATAATCTTTTAAAACAAAACCATCTTAATTTTAGCTTTAAAAATACTGGATTGGGCTTTGGAAGAATTCTATTAGGTAGGACAAAAAAAATAAAAAAAATAAAAATAATAACAAAGAAAGACAATAATTTAGGATCAGAGGAGCACAATGGCGCAAGACCAGTGGTTCAGAGTCTCTTGCAGGAACATGTGAAGACAACCACCAGGATTTTTTTTTCCCACTTCTGTTCTTTCACATTTTTTAAATAATGATTTGGGGGGGGGAGGGGAATATAATAATAATTAATAATAATAATAAAAGAAAGAAATGAATAACTTATTGGAAGAAATCGCAGAAACCTTTTTGGTGTCAGTGCTTTGATTTCTTGAGCTGCACAGTCTGTCTTGCTTTTATTTTTTTTTATTTTATTCTTTTTCTGTTTGTTTGTTTTCAACAACATCCTGTCTCCACCGTGACTAAAAATGATCTTCCAGAGTGTTCCTTTCTGAGCAACCCCATCATTCCCCCAAAACTCTTCCCATCTCATCTCACCACCCTGGTTCTGTCTAGACTAGGAAAGGAGGGGAGGTGAGCACACAGACCCCCTCACCAAGCCATCAACCTGCTGCTTTCGTGGCAGCATCTTAACTTTAGGTGCCACCAGAAGGGGGGTTTCAAGCCACTGTAGCTGAGCTGAATTAGCCAACTCTATTTTTTAAGAACTGCTTTGTTTTTCCTGGTCTAGACAGACTCTCTGTTTAGGTGACCAGCGTTTACAGGTGTGTCTGGGTGTGTGTGTGCCTCTGTGTGTGCATCTGTGGATGTGCACCCTCACCTCCTCAGGGGGGTGTGTGCATCCTGTGTATGTTTGTGTATATATATGTATATATGTGGATATATACATATATATCTATCTATCTAAAATATGTGTGTAGAGCCACACATATTAATGCATGCAAACATACCTTTGTAATTTACTACTTGTCCTTGATGGTAAAATGCCTTGAGTATAATGGGTTGCAAAATCTGGAAGTAAGGTCTGGTAAAATGTCAGCACTATCTGATTTCTTAATTTTGTGAGATCTCCTCTTTTTCTCTAGGGAGTTTTATATTCCTAACTATGCCAATGTTTCAGTCCTTAATTTCCTTGACTAGTGTGTGTGAGAGATACCTTCCCCCATTTTTAAAGAACTGTTAACAGCAACAAAAAATGAGTGATATGAGTATGTAATTCTTTCTCAGGACTATGCACTATTTTATTTTCTTCTGTTTCCTAAAGCTTTGCCCGCTTGGCTTATGAGCTTCTTCAAAGAGGACTAGAGATCCCTACACAATATATCAGGTACAGAGAAAAAAAAAATCCACAATTCTGATATTCTGATACTTTTAATTTTTTTTTTGCCTTTTTTTTTTTTTTGCTTTTTCAAATCAAAGCCAGTTGTTACTGAATTCTGTAGGTGCACTTCTTTAAAGAAGCTCAAAGGGAATAATTTGAATGAGATAAAGATATAAGTTGAAATCGAGGTGTACTGTTGCAAAGAAAACAAGAGCTGTGTTGAATGTTACCGTACTTGCTTGGCACTAGGGTTTTGTACCCAGGGAGGAAAGGGTTGCCATGTGAGCTGGCTCCTCGTGATGGGAGTGGGGAGGATTTGCCAGGGAATATCCTGATTTCTGAGCTCAGTCTGAGGAAATCTGTTTCTCTTAGAAAGCTTTTTTTTTTTTTTTAAAAAAAAAGAATGTCTTGTGACTCTTTGCTTTAGAACAAGTCAGTGTGGTGAGGGGGGGAAAAAACTTCTTAACTCCAATGTTTTTCGTGGTGGTTTGGTGTCTGACAGGATGTCTCATGCATATGATTTGGGCTGGTGAGGGTGGAGGGGAATTCTTATTTCTTTCCTCTCTCTCTTTTTTTATTTATTTATTTTTTTTTTAACATACATTTCTTTGTCTTCTCTGGTAAAAATAACTCTGAGGTGTAAGAGTGTGAATTTCTGTTTGGATTCTGCCGTCTTGGGTCCTTGCATGTGTTTCTCAGTGGGGTAGGGTTCATGCACTAACACATCTTTTTGCTTATGTCAGAACAGTTACTGGGTGTGGGTAAAGCCTCCTGGAGTCACTGGCAAAACTCCAGTGGGGTCAGGCCTTCCCCCAGAATCCCTGTTAAAGTTGCAGGACTCAATCCCCCCACCCCAAGCAGGCCACCTGAACTCAAAAAGAGAGAGAAACAAAAGAGAAGCCTTAGCTTTGCTTTAATTTCTAGATACCTTCCAAAGTGGATGGTGGGGGAGAAACAATTCAGCAATACTCTCAACATCCCTCAGCAAAATTTTCTTAAAGCATAAAGCAAACAATCCTCTTGTCACCCATAGTGTCCTTAGCTCTCTGAGACAGAGTTACACTTGAGGGCCTGCTCTGCTTTTCAGGTCTTTGTGCAGCAAGGTCTCGGCTCTTGTTCTCTATTTGTGATTTGGGCATGTGTGTGGCTATAGAAACCCAGGAATCATCCAGCTCCAAGGAGCACTGACCCCTGTGGAGCTGCTCCTTGCTCATAGACCTTTGGTTCTTCTGGGGCAGAGTGCTGTAAGGGATCTCCTGTGAGAAAGTGGGGGAACTGAGGCAGGCAGCCTTCTCCATGGGCTGTTGGGATGAGTTGCAGGTAGCCTTGGACCCTGGCATGTCCCTGCCAGTGGGTTTGGTTGTGGCAGGGATTGGCACAGCCCTGAGGATGTCACCAGAGGAGGTGCAGTGGTCAATCCTCATGGATTCCCCACCAGCAGGTTGGGGACTCCCAGACTGAAAAGCAACACCCAGGCAGCTCCCAGTCCTCCAAAACCTACTCCTGGCCAACAATCTCCCATTTCATCAGACCTCTATGGAAGGACAATCCAGGCTCCAGTGCAGGGCATGTCCTAGCAGTGATGTGTGGGACAGGGAGAGGGTATGCGTGTGTATCTGGGGAGGAACAAATGGCACCACCCCAAAGCACATCTGCCTTCTCTGCCTGATGAGCATATTCTGCTTATTGAAGCAGAGAACAAAATGCTGGATGTTGCTTTGTCTGCCCTCTGCAAACAGGGCTTTTTTGGGTCCAGCCCTCCAGCATCACCCAGTGGGGCTTTTGGGTGTGGGGAGCCCCCAAGTTGGCTCTCAGTCTTCCACCTCCCCAGCTGCACACACAGGGCCATGGGGACCTGCTCCTTGCCACCCCAGAGCTTCCAGCTGAAGGCTCTGGGGGAATGTTGGGATGGTCTTTCCTTGTCTTTGGGAGAAATATTGGGAATGCTCCTTTTAACTGCAGAAGGCAGTATCCCACCACCACTGTGAGTTAATGAGGAGAGGGAACCTTTGGAACTTCTTGGGGAAAGAATGCTCATATGTGTGAGGGCCTCATCCTGCTGCTGCTGAAATCTTCCCTAGGCACAGGTTTGGTCACCTGGATCAGGACCTAAACCTTGAGCAGGTTGAGGGAAGAGTTTCAGTCTGCCTCTCGTGCCTTCTACCTGGAAGAGACAGACTGGATGTGTCAGGCTGTGCATCACTCAGGCAAAATAAAGCCAAATCCCCTTTGATTGCAGTGGCATGTCCCCCATTTGCTCCCCAAAGTATGGAGACAAAATGCACGAGGTTCGAAATACAAACAGGGAGAAAACATGACATAGAAGCACATATCTCTGTTTTCCCTCTAGCTTAGTGCTGCTCCCAGAGGGAAATGTCCATTGCTTGGTGGCTCCTAACAGTGCTGAGAGAGATGTCCCCCCCCAAACTAAACTCAGCCTCTCTCTGAAAGGCATTTTCTTGCTCCCCTCCACTTTCCCAGCCCGACTACTTGTGTTGGCGGAGCACCTCAGACGCTTATCTGATAATTGAGTTATTAAAAGATTTGGTTTCCTCGGGATCATAAATCAATAAACAGGAGGATTAACACGGCAGCTTTGCTTTGTAACTCAAGGGAAAAGTTTGAGGAAAGACCGTGAAAAGTTTGTTTTCAAACCAAACAGGTGGGTTGCTGTAAATTTTATTTCATTCTCAGTCTCAATTTTTTTTTTTAATAACAATTCTCTATTTGCTGTTGGAAAGATCTTTGTTTTTGTATGCTTCCTGACCTCTTTCTTTTTTTTTTTTTTTTTCCTGGTTGTTATTCACACAAGATGTGAAGGAAACAAGAATCCAATTTTATGGGAATCCTTTTACAACCCGATGATTTCTTTAAAATCGGGTCATGTCTTGTCCCACCTAATAGAAATTCTCTGTGAGAAGCTGTTTAAAGTTCCTTTGCATCCCAGACCGACCTCTCCCCAGATCCCCAGATTTGCATTTGGGGCCGGGAAGGAGGGGGGGAAGGATGGTTTTAAGACCTTCAGCTGTGCCCAAAGGGCTTATTCCCTTTCCCTGCTCATCTCTTTCTGACCAGTTTATCACACAGACCTGTCTGGCTCTGTTTTAATGCGTTTCTCGGAGAATTTGGTGCTTGTTTCAGCTGCCCTAAGCGTTGCCAGATCGATCCGGCCAACCTCCCCCTCCCCTCCGGCTTCCCTGTGTGAGAGACCGTAGGCTTTTTACAAATAGTATATTTTCTTATACAAAGGGAAAAAGAAATAAAAGAAAACATCCCCAAACACACTGGCAAACGCCTGAACATTTCGAGAGACGAAACACTGTGCCAGTGAGAAATAAAGGAAATAAAATAAAAAAGCCCCGAACAAATGCAAAGCTCTGAAAAAGCGAATGAAAAACTGGAAAGATGAATGAAAAAAAAAAATAAAAAAAATTCTCCTTTTATGCCCCAAACGAACCCTTTCACCTCCTCTTCTTGAAAAATCTGACCATGCAGTGAGAAATATCAGTTTATCGACTCTTCCTGAGAAGAAATGCGGAGAGGCATTCAGTATTGAGTTTGTATATATTTATTTATGCTTAATTTAACGGGAATGTGTAAATATGGCGAGCAAGTAGTTTTTGGGTTATTTATCTGTGACTCTATACCTCTGTGAATGGGTGGGGGAATTTAAAAACAAAAAGTATATTAAAAAAAAAAAAAACAAAAAAGAAAGAAAAAATAAAACCAACAAAAAAAAAAATCCCGCTTGACTAGATAGTATCCTATCTGAATCTTTTCTGTTCTTTATAGACAAGCTGTTATGGTAATGGGTAGAAATTGGTTTCTTGTCCAGTGATGACCTGATTTACATAAATAATAAGAATAAGAATAAAAAAAAAGAGATTGTTGTGTTTTGTTGTATTTTCCTCTTCAGTTTTTTTGAATGTTGGTGCTGCTTTGATTCTGCAGACGGATTTACTTATAACGCCAAGAAGTCTTTATTTTCCCAGTCTAGGCTTTGGGAAAATTCAGGACATGTCTCTACATTAAAAAAAAAAAAAAAAAAAAAAAAAAAAAAAAAAAAAAAAAAGACAATAAATATTGCTTCTCAGAAATGTTGGTATTTTATTTCTGTCTGACTCAAAAGTGTCCATATTTTTTTCCACTCTTACCTCCTCATTCTAAGCAGACCTATAA
This sequence comes from Lophotriccus pileatus, assembly GCA_035583135.1. NCBI lineage: Eukaryota > Metazoa > Chordata > Aves > Passeriformes > Tyrannidae > Lophotriccus > Lophotriccus pileatus. Next base: position 6,361,504 of record JAWWES010000169.1, read on the forward strand.
TAAACCTCATGTCATGTTAATGCGAGCTTTTGTTTCATTTTGCTTTAACCAGCTGAATTAGGAGTAAATCTTTTTCATTCTAACATACGAGCCATTAAAAGAAAATGTTCTGTAAGCCTGAAATATCAGCAAACTTTTTTTTTTGACCCACTGCTGTGTTACTGTTACTGTACATTTCACTTCTGTATACCTGGATGTGTGTATATATATATATATGTATATTTATAGATACTCTTATATAGAGATCGGGAGATGTTCGTATTCACAATGCGGGATTATTTTCTACCTTCGGGTCTCCACCTGCAGCACCAGCAATTAGCAAAAGAAAATATTCCAACGAAAACTTCTTTCTCCACCTTTCCCCCCCTCCCTTCCCCTCCGGTCCCAAATCGCCTTTATTTAGGTTTGTAATCGCCGCAGAGCTGAGGGGAGATCCGGATCCCCAGGGCGAACCCGGAGCCACTCCGGAGTGACTCGGGGTTTACCCTGCGGTTGGGAGAAGGAGGAGGGGGAGCAGATTAAGGCCTCAGGATTTTTTAATTAATTGGGTTTTTACTGGTATTATAGAAAACACTTTTTTTTTTTTTTTTTTTCCTTTCCTGGAAAGGACTGTGGATTTTAACCCTGCGCACAGTCACCCTGAAAACAAACACACACGTGTGCTCAAACAAAAACCCTGAGGGTGGAAAACAGGTTTAAAGCCTCGTTTTTACTGCGGCTAACTATTTCAGTTAAATACCCGCTCCGAAGGCTCATCTGTGTTGGGGTTTTTCTGTTGGTTTTTAGAGATAGCGGTGGTTGGAGAGGACAGGCAGAGGTGAAGGAGCCCTAACAGGCGGTGGATCGGTTTTTGCAACTTAATATTTCTCTAGGAGGGGATGGAGGAATAGCAAAGAAAATAAATCCATCCCCACTTCCATCTCCCAAACTACCTCCCTTCTCCCTCTCCTTCCAGCTTGGACTACAGGAGCCGGCTCAGCTGATCGCCCAAGGTGTCCAAAATAAATCATCATCTTCATCATAATAAAAAAACCTAAACCAAACAACATTGCAAACGACGACCCCAAAGTGTGTTCTATGGGAAAGCTTTCGAGGCTCGGCTGCCTCGGCTTCAGCCAGGCTTGGACTCAGCCGTGACCTACTTTCTCTCCGTGGTGTGATGGCAAAAACGCCCGGAGCAAGTTTGTGGGGCCCGGGATGGAGGAGGCGGGTGGGTGGGTGGATGGATGGGGGGGACGGGAGCAGCAGTGCCCGGGGTCCGAGCAGCGGGAAAACGAGGTGGGGGAGCAGCGGAGCTGCGAGAAAAGAGCAGAGGGAATCCCACCCCATCCCCCTGCTTTTTCTTTCCTCTTTTTCACCCGGGCTTTGCAGGGCAGGGAGTGGGGAACCCCAAACATCCCCTCCCCAACACCTGTGGCCCAGCTGCGGGCAGGTGTGGGGGCGAGGATGCCGGTGGGCTGGGAATACCAGCGGCGCTGGAGCCGATTCCCCAAAGCCAGGCGGTATGCCATGCTTTTGGACTTTTGTTTTGTTTGCTTTTGTTTTAATCGCACCGATGGTATTATTTTTAGTAGAGCACATGTTTTGCACGAAACCTTTCAAAGCAGCCCTCGCCGTTCCCAGTGGAGTCTGGGGGGAGGTTGTTTGAGGGGAAAAGGGGGGGACCAGGAAGTTTCTCTGTTGTCCAAGAACCGTGCAACAGTTATGTAAAAAGGGGATTAAAAAAAACCCAAACTAAAACAAAACAAATGCACCGGGGAAAGATCTTTGGTCACTCTGCAGAAGGACCTGCTTGTGGAAAACGAGGGCTCCCTTTAAAACGCGACCCGCCGAGCCGAGGAAGGGCTCACCCCGAGTTTCCCAGGCTCCAGGCGACAGTGTTAAGGTTGCAAATTCAAGGCACACCTATGTATATGTTTACAGCAAAGTGCACTTCGCTGCTCCGGGAGGCAGCGGTGTGTCCTGCCTGCCCCGGGCCGGGCTCTGCTCCTTCCTCTCCTCCTTCTCCCCCCGCTTTGCCCACAGCGGTGCCCGGGGTGGGCTCGGACATGGGAACACCGGGCTCTGGAAAAGAGGTGGCAGGAAAGTAGAAATATTTCACCTGATCTCTTCTCTACTACATTTTCCAAGCGATCTTGAACAAGTCAAGATCAGATTCATTCTTTTTCTTTCTTTCTTTCTTTCTTTCTTTCTTTCTTTCTTTCTTTCTTTCTTTCTTTCTTTCTTTCTTTCTTTC
>JAWWES010000169.1:6363839-6467866 GCA_035583135.1 Lophotriccus pileatus
TTTTTTTTTTTTTTTTTTTTTTTTTTGGGTTTTTTTTTTTTTTTTTTTTTTTTTGTTTTTTTGTTTTATGGTGTGCTGTGTAATTGGTTGAAAGAACTGTAAGAATTATGGTACTATCTTTTTTCTATAAGCTGCTGACCAATTGATGAATTAACACCAGTAATTAGATTGTGAACACCTTTTCCCACTATAACCTCTTGCGTTTTTTCCAGATGTGTCTCAGTGTTACGTGCCAGTGCTGTTCTCCAGTCTCTTGAATCTAGTTAGAACAGTGGGACTAGCAGCTTAAACTAAACCAAATGACAGACTTGACTTTCAAGTTGATAAAATCACTTCCCAGACATTATTATTACGACTTTGTGAGTAGATGAAGCTAAGCAGACATTATCCTTGTGCTAACAGAAAGTGTAAATTTCCCATTGTTCAAGTAAGATACAGTTTATCATTCTTTATCAGGACCCTATGGATTGTGCTGAAACACTCATTGGCATTTCATTAACTTTGTAATTAAGAGTGAAATCAAATAGCTTAATTATTTTACTGAAGTCTGAAAAGAAGCACTTAATGAAGATTTCCCGTACCTAATTCCCTTGAAGTGAGTTATGACATATCTGGCGTGAAAACCTTCACACTTTATCCAACTCTCATCTGGCAGTGCCATATCACCTTCCAGTCAATGGTGCCATTTCACCATTTCCCCAAAAGCAGAAGTTGTACATATACAACTCTTTTCCATAGGACTCTTAATCTTTTACTCACACTTCTTTTGTAACCTCTTTTCTGTTTAAGACTTTTCCAGGCTGCAAGCTACGCAAAATCTCCCTACTTAGTATCTCTCCAACTATAAGGGATTTTTTTTTTTGTTTCTTTTTGCTTTACTAGTTAAACCCTAATTTCTCAAAATCCTAGCTTGAAAAGGCATTTTTTGCTTTCTGAAATTTAATTCAGGGTTTGGACTCTGTAGTTCAAGCAGCATTTGTAATCCACATGATAAAAACATCTACACGTTACATCCAATTGGTTAATTAGCTGAGAAGATACTTGGGATGAAACAGTCTTGGCTGACAGATAAAATCCTTCAACTTATGCATATCTCAAAGGATTGGGTGAGTTCACTTGTTATCCTCATTTCTTAGTATTATTCTCATTAATAAAATCTTGGGCTGCTTTCCAGCTGCATAGAATAGGACCTGTGCTTAAGGTGGCTTTTGAGCTGTAGATGTGCCAACAGTTTTAAAAGTATGCTTCAAGTATTTTAAACACCTAACACTTTATAATACATTACTTGTATTTTAATTTAATGAGGTTATTTAGGCATTAATTACAGGCTAGTATGGTTAAAAGGTTTAAGGGGCGTCACAGGATTAGCAAGCAAGCGGTGAATGACAGCAGCATTCACTTCAGCCATGGCTCGAATAAGAAGTTGGTTTCCTAAGGCAAAGGCTCATGAGTCTTTCAAATCCAGATGGAAATGTGCTGGGAATAAGAGGGATCCAGCTCTATTGAATTTTGTTGAATCCATTTTCAGTTCTGGTTCTGCTGTATTTTCTATGCACTTCCCTGCTAATAACTGCGTTCTGTCAAACAGGGGAACTAATGTCAACTTTATTTTATAGAGAAAGAACCAAGCTTCTGAGAGGATAACTGCAAAGGTCACGCAGGAAGCTTGTAAGCTAGAAAGTGAAGCCTTGGGTGCTTTTTCTCTGCCCTTCTTTTTTTTTTTTTTTTTTTTTAGTAGACACAAGTCAATCTTCCATTTCCTGCCAAAACTTTATAGTTTCTCCACCAGCCTTCTTGAGATACCTTCTGCAGCCCCCTTAAACCAGCAGCCTTGCCAGTTCCCTTTTCTAGTCTCCTCACTGCTGCCCTGTGCTTCATTGGAGAGCCAGGCCAAAATCCAGATACCTGACTCAATGTGGCCTTTGACAGCTTGGAGTTATGCCTTACAGCTGAAAACATGCTCTGGGCATGCCTGTGGTTTTGTCTTTGCATCTTTAAAAATAGAAATATGTTTATTCAAGCTTCTGTAGCACATAGAGAAGTGGGAATTCACTGATTCCTTTTCAAAACCAGGGATTGCCCAAGTGCAACATTCTTCTCTCCACAGCTTTCCAGTGGCAGCATTATAAGAGGTTTCAGTGATCTTTCAGTTGAGGAGGAGTAGGGAGAAGGTACATGGTGGTGTAGAGGTACAGGAAGTTTTGGATACACACATGAACCTGTGATTTGACTGCATCAGGAAATAAAATCCCTAGGGTCACATAACTGTGGTCTCCATCCTTGAACATTTCTTAAAAGTCACTCAAAAATAAACAACCTTTTAAACCTAGTTTGTTAGCCTGTGAACAGTAGACAAATAGTGCACTATGTGCTGCTTTTTGGACAATATACAATGTGTTCAAAGTGGTTTCTGTTTTGGAGATTTAAAAGGTTATTTTACTTTTAGCCATGTTACATGAAAACTACTAAAGCAACGGACGCATGTCATTTACTGGACCTCAGCAACCAAAATCCAAAAAATGTCTCAAGTTGAGGAAAAGAATATTTACAACCTTGTGAGACCTCTCTGGATTTTATGCTGTGGTCTGAAGATTCAGTATGATTTGTCTAGTTGCACCTCAAATGTATGTTTAACTTAATTTTTACAACAAATTCTGGGGTTTTTTTCCTGCTGGAAAGGAATGCTAACACCATATAAAATATACTGCTTTCACTTGGAGAGACTTTTGATTCTTATCTGAGAGAAATCACACTGCTTTAAAATGCTAATCTTCATTATTGCAAAGTATGCTACTAGGAATACTGGGAAAGGTTAAAAACAGCAGTCTCGAGGCAAGCTGCTGATTGTTCATATTTGTACAGAAAAATATGGTTCCTTATTTACTAGATGCTTGCTCTGTGTTCATCCTAGTAAAAGATCCTCCTGCAGGCCTTAATACTGCTGCTATTTTACCTCCCATAATGAATATTCAAAAGCTGCAGTCATTGAGGACTCAGGTGGCAAAAATAGTAAGATGATTGAAGCAAGCCTTGACATAAAAGCCTAAAAGTACATTTCCAACTACATGGAAATAGTGCCGATTTCCCTTTCTGACCACGTAAAAGAACGGTGCCAGAAAATCTCCCATGAATTAAATGCCTGTTTCACACACTAGTGTGATCGCATCTTTCTCTCTGTATGATGTGTTGTAATAAGTATGTTAAAAAAAAAAAAAAGGGGGGGGGGGAAAAGACAACAGGGCTTTCTGTAATCCTCTCTCACAAAATGTATTGGAATTGAAAAATGGGATAAAGGACACACTGTTAAGATATGGCAATGCATGCATTGTTTTCTACATAATGCAGTCAGAGTCTCCATGGTAAAAAGAAATTTTTATTTTATTTTTTTTGTCACCATCAGCAGTTAACCTAAAGTAGGAGCTGCTCCATTTCATTATAGGTTAAATGGCTTACTATACAAAACTAGCTGAGAAATGTACATCATGAACACTGCATTTTTTTAATAGGTTTTAAAAACATGCTTGAAGATTAGTGAAGAAAAAACAATGCAGCATATGTTATTGTTCTGGAATTTTTTTAATAGAAAGCTCTCCTTTTCAGCATTCCCCCTACAGTGGAGTCACTTAGACACTTCCAGCTGGTGGCAGGGGATACAGCCATAATACAGCTTTCTCTGTCCCAGCTGTCTTTTTCATTACGTTAAATGCATTACGATGGCTGCACTGTTTTATAAAGGCTCAGGTGCAGAAAGGTACAGGAAGAAATCTGCAACTATGTATTTTTGTAGTGACTGCAAGCGTCTGCGAGATCTCTGAATCCTGAATGTGTTCCTGGCTCTGGTCACAGATTTCCTTCCAGTCACTGGAACATTTGCTGTAAGGGCTGGCTAAAGGTGCCCGAGGAAATCACCTTTTACAAGGGAGCATTGTTGTAAAGGATTTTTAATGCATTATGGCTCACGCAGCATCACAGTTAAAGAAAAACAGGGATTTAGAAATAAATGCTGAGGAAGAAACTGAGAAAAAAAGAAAACACAGGAAAAGATCCCGGGATCGGAAGAAAAAGGTATCTAGATCTGTGCCAAATTCTGACAGGGGCTCTTTTGTTTTAATTTTCTTACCTTGTGATTGAAGTATCAAAGCTTGTTCTTGCGTGTAACTTGGTAGCTGTCAGAGTAATTTGTTAACATTGTAAAATAGCATTTGTAACCACGGCTGTGGGGTTTGCAAAGCAATTGAATGTTTAATTGGGTATTAGTTGATTGCAGTGATGATGCAGAAGGTGTGCATTCATTTCCCACTTGTGTTACCGTGATATGCAAACTGTCTGTGAGTTGAAAATAGTTTGTAACCATGATACGAGGTTAAATGCTGAGCTTTCTCAAAGGTTTAGCAGCATAATAGTTCAGTCTTACATACATGTACATGAAAGGGATGTGTGTGCAGGCAGATTTTTTTTCTTTGTGTTGGGACTGTGTCACATGTTTGGCTTCTGAAACATCCATTTTTGGGATAATGTTACAAAAATAAGGTGTTTCAGTGTTTCTGTTTTTTCTAGCAGTGGGCTGTTTTACAGAACTGAGCCATAACAATCTGTTATTAGCAACTTTCTTTTGTTAGGGAAATATGTGACTGAGATCACAGAGCCTGGTTTTTCTCTGCTGTAGATTTGTCTTAGCTGCAGAAAACCCTTCAGCAAACTAGGATCTGAAAAAATCAGTAGGCACTGCATTGCTCATTGTTCAGTTCAGGAGGCTCTGTGTGATTCCAGGCTTACTGTTTCTCTCTAAGGTATAAAGCAAAATAGTTATGGTTTGTGGCATAATGACAGATAAAGAGGCCAGCCACTTTGGCAGCTCTGAGGATATGTCCTTAGAAATGACACCTTGTACTCTGCTCCATAGAAATAAGGCCCTGCCACGACTTCTTGTCTTTGGCTGTATTTTGTTATAATCTTTCAAGAACATACCAAGGAGCCGATTGATCTTAACAGAAACCTGGGTATGTAGTAATTCTGTGTGCCTTTGTGAAATCCCCCTAAGGGAGGGATTGGATAATCTTCATATGCTCAGAGAAGCAGTGCATGTGCTTCCTAAATGACATGTAGATTTCCTCTAACATATGTGCATCTTTTGGTTGGGCAAGAGTCAGCATTTCCCTGCCCTTTTCTCTTTCTTCTCTGCCCTGGCAGTACTATACATAACGAAAAGCACTCAGAAACCCACTGCCTTCTGTTCTAGTGAGCACATTAGGAGACTCTTTAACATGCTGCAGTACATTTGCTGCAGCCATCTAAACTGTAGGTATTTTTTTTTCTGTATGAATCTATACATTATAGATCTTCTGAGTCATCTTCCAGTATAAGGAACAGTATGGAAATCAGTTGCTGTCTTGGAGGTCAGTTTTGAGGTGCTGCTGTTTGAAACCAGCCTGAATTAGTAATTTTTTTCTTGTTTGCTGTTCAGGTTGTGTGCAGGTCTGTAGTGTATCTGTCAAGGTGGGTTACCCCCTCCCTCCCCTGCTGAAAATGATCCCAGCAGTAAAGAATTGTAGGAGCTGCCTATCAACCCATATTTACCTATGGCTTGTGAGCTAAAATGTGCAGTCTCTCAGCTAACTCTACTCATGCTGCAGGAAGCCCACGTTGTACTTGATGTGCTCAAGTTTAACAATAGCGTGCCCAACCATATCCATATACCGTCTTTGTGTGAGGGTGCTTCCTCACAGCTCGTAATTAGAACAATATAGAAGGGATATATCAGTGAGAGGCTCTTGATTCAGTGAGGTGAGACAATTGCTTTGTGGACAAAAATGCTTTATTGTTTATACAACATTGTGCTGTAGAAAGGAAATCTCTTAGCAACCGGAGTGGCACATGGATAAATATCTGCCTATTAATCTCAAATATATGGATTTCTTTCTTGTGTGAAATATGTGGGTTTGTTTCTGAATCTTAAGAATGAGAGAAAATAGCCTTTGCTCCACCAAATGATTTTTTTGGGTTCCTTCCCCCTGAGCCCTTTGTGTCACGCTGGTATTAGGTAGCTTATTCCAGTTGCTTTCTGGGTTTCCTTAGGACTCTGCAGATTCAGGGCATGTAGAGGCCCTTCCTAGTGGGAGAATGGAGCAAAAAGCAGAAATTGCTTCAGTTAACAGTTATACATTTGGGCATCAGTCTTCTCATGTCAAAGACATGGTTTTGTTACCCAGTACATAGGGCGTAGGAAGTCCAATAATTGTGGTTTGCCATTTTGTACTTTCCTGACTATTTAAAACATTTTCCCCCCAATTTTTCCACTATGAGTTGTGAGTCACTTCTTGTTCCTCTGCACCACCCACAAGCAAGCAGTACTCGGGAATTTTTTTGTTGATCACATGATACTGCACAAAGCTAACCCTTTGCTTAAGCCGTATGCAGAAATATCCTTTAGAGTCTTCCAATCACATTGGAACAACAGGGAATGCTAACGTTTCTGGATAATTTATACAGTAAGGAGCCAATGGTTAGAAAGTAAGGCTGGTTGGGTGCACCCAGTGTCCTAGACTTGATGATACCAGCAACAGTCATGCTGATTTATGTTCGTATTTAGTTGGAGGTTTGCAGTCTGAGGGTAATATTTCATTGCTTTTGACTGGTTAAGCAATTTACAGTGTAATAACTGTTCTGTTAAGGCTTGCTTCAGTACCTGTATCAGAGGCATGACCTTTTTAAAAATACACACAAAACAAAACCCTGTATTATATCCAATCCCACTTATTTTCAAGGTGAGGTATTCTCAAACTGCCGCTCTTCATTCTGTAGAGATGCTGTGCTTCTGTGCCCAATGGGCCCACCACACTCTTTCTGTTTCCCTGAATTCAAGACATTCCAGGCCTAAGCTGAAAGGTTCAGACCTCACAGTTTAACTCCTGCAACAGAATGGGATGAGGCCAGCAAGTGAAGGGTCTGTATTATACAGGTTTCCCCTTACTTCTGTTCAAGTTTATGTTGCAGCTTCATGCAGTTCTGTCTCTGGATGGTTGTGCAGTGTCCTACACCTCAAAGAGTTTGAGTACATCCAAGGGCAGACCTGAGCCTTAAGTGGTATCACAGAACAAGCCAAGCAACCCTTAAAAATAAGTGATTGATAGGATGGCTTGCTTGATACTTTATAGTGCAGCTCTGTCATGCATAGTTTGGTTTGTGAAAACTAAAAATTGTTTATCCTGTAATAATGTCTGGAAAGAATTTAGTTGCTTAGTCAGTGCCGTTCCTAAAATAAAGGTGAAATCTCAGAGGGTTTTTTCGTGTTCTCTGCTCAGTACGTAGCAGAAGGCCAGGTCTTGGCACATACTCAATGATTTATGTTTTATACAATATTCAGAAGGGCTGAAGTGATTTCCATTTGTGTGGAGTGCTCAGGAGCTTGTGTGTTCTTTGGGAACACAGAATAATTTGGTCATAATGCAAAGTCTGCTGCTGTCCCCGAGATGTTAAAGGCTGTTGCTGTCACATCCTGTGCTGCTGCAAACTTGTGGGCAGCAGGGAAAGCAGTGAATGCCAGCGTCACAAATCCTGCGAATTCCATCACAAGACTCATGGTATTTGAAGGTTTTACTTAAGTTTGATGTACTGTGGAAAAGTTGCCCTGCAGTTTCCTAATGGATATGAATTGAAATGCTGTGTCAGAAATGATCAACCTGTAGGTGTGCAGCTGCTCATGTGGCTTGGAAGAGCTCATGTATCTTCTGGGCTGGGCTCTGCTCCCATCTCCAAGGGCCTGTGAGAGATGATGTGGACTGCCCAGCCTAGCAGAGTTGGACCTGGACCTCCCAGGGGGGCAGCAGGACCCCAGGAGGGCATCATCATGTCCTAGCTGGGAGACTCTCTCACTCCAGCTCTCTGTTTCCTTTCCCTTCAGCTCTCTCAGGGCTGTCAAATGTTTTACAGATCTCAGCCATGTGAAGATTTGAGTACAAACCTCAACTTTCAGGTGCAAACAAGTCTGCCAATTACCAGGTAAAGCTTTTAACGCAGATAACAAGTAGGAATCCCCATCCTTTTTTAAAAAAGTAGTAATTCCATAGTTTTTAAACAAATATGTATTAGAGATCTGTTTCATGGTTTCTGCACAGTTGAAACTGAGAGTAGTAGAATCCAGATAGATTGGGCACAAGTGATTGTTCCTTAACTCATTTGTGTAAAGTCACAAACCAGGCAAATGTTGCTCTAACATCTGGGAACGTGACCTATGTTAAGTGAACAGATCGTGTTATTTAGGGTCTGAAAGAGAAATTGTTAAGTCAGTGAATCCTTTCTAGGTGTGAGGAAAATTTCAGTCCTGTCCTTGATTTTGGAAACGATGCTCTGTCAGAGGCAAATCTCATTATATGTAAAGGCATTTTTGATAGATGTTTAGGGGCACTGGTGGATGAGGTATCTACTAACAATGTTGAATTCCTACTAGCATGGAGCTCGGTGGTGAAAGTGTTTCTATTCAGCTGGAAAAACAATTCCTTCTTTGAAGATGACCCCCAAAAGAATGAAATGATTTCATTGTATTGTGTGGGTAGCACTACAGCATCATTTGAAGTGGGCACTGCTCAGTGTTACTTTGTTGTTTATAAACCCAGGAAAAATTTTGCGCTGTTACATTTTCATTTAGGCGGGTTTAGAACACTTACCTTTTCCTCTTCACCTTCTTGCTGCCTCAGGGTTGTGCAGTCACAACGAATGGCCATGAGTTACTGTGCAAATGTCATTTTGGGTTGTAAATGGTGTTGAGCCACATGTTACCAGCTTGTGGTGGGAGGAGACGGGGAAGAGGGAGGACTAACAATGGGCGGCCTTATGTTATGGGAAGATGGCTCGGGGACTAGATTTACAGCTGAACTCTCAGTGAGTGTAAATTAATGCTGTTTCCAGTACCTGGTTGATATTAATGGAGTCTTTTATCCTTCTGGGTTTTTTTCCATTCAGGCTAGTTTGGTTTTTTTCGTGGATTTGTGTTTTTTGTGTTTTTTTTGTTTTGTTTTTGTTTTTTTTTTTTTGGGTGGGGGGGTGTTTGAGAGTTGGGGAAGGGGGAATTGGGATGCTTTTGACGGAAAAATCACATTATGTGATTATGAATATATTCAACCCTGTGCCAAAAGTCAAAGCTCTGCTAATTTCAAGCTCTTAACTTGCTTGAATCGATGGCTTCAGGATAAGTCATGCATGCTTTGAATCTGTACCCCATGGCCATTCACTAAATGCTTGTTACTGAGAGCCCAAATATTTGTCAACTAGTGGAACTGACTGAGCACCTGCTAAAATTGAGAGTTAGGCTCTGGTAGACCTAGTTTGAGGGGGTTTGAGAACTAGGCTCTTGGTGTATATGCTGTGAATAGAGGAGAGAAATATAGAAGAAAAAAAAGTCTGAGTTGTGAGTTGTATTAAAAATAAAATTCCTTCCCATCCAAAGCCTGATGTATTCCCACAGAGATTTGCCTGGAAGTTCAAACAATAAAGGGCTGGATTTGGTGCTATTCAGAAATTTTGGCCACACTAGAGTGGTATCAGGGATTTTCTGGCTAAGGCAGTTGGACTAGCACAGGATTGTATTGCAGAGACAGAGAACTGGGCCTCAAGGGCTTGATGGGACCCAGTGTTGCCTGTCCAGTTGGAAACCTTTTAGCACTCTGTAAAATAATGCCTCCCTGTTAGAATGAGATGTAGGGGGGGGGCCTCTTTCAGATGATGAGCTCAACAGAGATGGTACAGCTGTCCCACATTGTTCCTCACTTCAGTTGTCTAACTCAGGCTATAGCCTTATATTTTAAAATGCAAAATGATAGGTGCCTTCAGAGGATAATTCAGTGCATGTGAGACAAGTTAAAGCAATGTCCTCATCTTCAAGGTGTTGAGTATCCTCCATCCTTGCAGCTTCAGCTTTGGGCACTCAGCAGCTCAGGCTCTGGTATCTCTGGTGGATGTTTGGGATCATATAACACTTTTAAAAATCTTTCTCACATGTCTGTTGCCTGATGTGATAGTTTTGTGGAGTTCTGTTTTGTTGGCCAGTGCTCGGCAAGGTGATTAATTACTGCCCCCCATGGAAAATGTCAGCTTTTGGGTTTTTTTTACTGAAATCACTGTGTGGTGGCTTGGAAGAGAAATTCAACATGATGTTTCTTCAGTATTTATTAAAAGAAGACTAATGTGGACAGGAGAATTAGACTGAAATAAGATTGTATTGCTAATTGAAAAGAAAATTCACTCTGGGCTGTTTCTTTTTTTTTAATAAATCATAATTTTGCAAATAAGCTGAAAGTTATGACTGGTTTAGTAGTATGAATTTGTACCACATGAGATTTAGTATCCTGAGATGTACACAAGCAGTTTAATTCCTTTGTATTATGTACCAGCATTAAAACTTTATTTTGCCTTTGTAATTGCAGAAAGATACAGGACATGTCACCTTCATCTGAAAACTTTAGAAAACTTCTTACAATTTGTTTCAACAACCTGAATGATGTATTTTATCTAACTTTTTGTTGTTCAGCTGTGTTCCATTCCCAGTTTTGGATCTCAACTTATTGGGCAGCTGCATGTTGTGCCATCAGTTTTATATATCAATTTTAAATCTCAGTTTGAGAATTAATTTCAGTATCTTTCAGTTTTTTCATTGAAAATCATTCATAATTAAAGAGAAAAGTACAAGGTAGAAGGGTTTCACTTATGTTTCTGATATCCTAGGTTATGCAGAATATATCCTACTCCGTATTTATGCAACTGAAATTAATGGGATTTTATGAAAGTAATTACTTCTTGATGAAAGTGATAGTATCCAAATACTCTGTTAACACACTGATTGCTAATGAGCACAGGCAGGAAATGAACCTTAACAAGTTATCCACTGTCCCATCATAGCAAGTTATACACAATGTCCGCATTTATTTCATGGCTGTAATATGACATATAGTGCCTAGTGGGGGCTACTTCAACAAAATCTCTATCAGTGGCATTAAGCCTGGTGTCTCTGGTGACCCCATCTCTACCAGGAGCCAGTCAGGATCCCAGGTGTACCTGGTGCTTCACCCATTAAATTAATAATTAATAATCTATAAATACAAAAAAACCTACTGTGATCTTGTCCCTTGCTTCCCTTGTGAAGGAAGGGACACCTGCTCTAGTGGAATATGTCCCTACCCATGGCAGAGGCTTGGAACCAGATGATCTTTAAGGTCCCTTCCAACCCAAACCATTCTGTGAATTACATTCATGTATTCCACGCTCATTTGTAATACCCCTGTAAGTACATAAGCATAGATGGGATGAAGGTATAATATGTCACTTGTTTGTATTTTTGTAGAATATGGAAGGGAAAAGTATATACTTTTTTTGTGAAATCCTGTCAACTCAACTCTGAGCTACAGGCTTGTCCTTAACCCTGTGGCCGCAGCCTCCTGAAGTAAGATGCTCTTAAGAAACCAGGCTCTGCTGGAGTAAGAGAGTTGAGAGGGGACAGGTAGCTGCTGAATTGTGACTGTTGTGAAAGGATTTCCTGGAGCTGCTGAAGTGGCTGTTTTTGCATAATCATATTTTTAAAGTAAGCACCATCATTATGCAAATCCTCAAGCTTTGACAGACTGTGGGCAACTGGTAGCCAACATGAATTCAAGTACTTGCATAGTTCACTAGTAGTGAGGAGTAACCACAAAGACCCCTCTTCACTAATGATGATTTGATCTGTAGGCTGGGGCTGGTGCTCTGGTAAGCAGCTGCTTGTGTGGCATCTCTGTGCTCTCATTGTCCTGAGTACAGAACCTCATACCCTCTGCAAGTAAAGGATTTATACCCAGCAAAACATCTGTAATGCACGTACGACATGAGTGAGTTTGTTTGTGTTCAGGGCAGGAGCAGGAGGGGAGACAGTGGTCAGAGATGTATTTGGTTGTGACTCCCCACCTGTGTGTTTTGCACCAGCACATCCACAACACTGAGCGAGACATCTCCTGAGTGTCCCTGCTTCCTACAGTGAGTGTCCATCTCTGGTAAGGGGGACTTACACTGGGAGAGGTTGTAGGGCTGCAAGGGCTTTAATTTCAGAGGAAGTGTGTTCCCTTTGCAGTGGCTCCAGGAAAGCCTGGCTCAGCCAGTGCTGTTGGCCAGGCTGGGTCCTTAGGGAGAAGCTGTCCACAAAGTTGTTAGCAGTGTTTTCAGAAGTGCTGCAGGTGTGTATAAATAATTTGTTTCTTCATCTCTGTCATTTAGAGTGTGATTCTGTTCCATTGCTGTAATGGAATTATAAAATTATAAAGGAATTATAAATCCTATTTTTAAATGAAAAGATAATTTGAGAAGAACAAATCATTACATCAAAAAGTTTAATGGTCTCTTTCAAACTCCTGTCTCCTTTCTTTCAAAATTCTTCAAATTACAGTATCACCAGCAATTTCTGCATCACATTCTGAGTTCACAAAGCTCAGAACAATTCAAAAGTCAGTGCAGTTGTTGATATCTACCTTTCAGTTAGAGCATGCTGATTTGCATATTCTAAAGAGCTTTCTTTAAAGAAAGCATTGAAATAAGAAACCATGTGATACAATTCTGTCTGTGCCCTCTAATAAACCATACTTTTACCTGCCCTGTTCGTTTTTGGTAGAAGATATGTTTGTGGAACTCACTTTCTTCTGAGCACATTGGTTCATTTTCTGGTGAATTACTTGCAAATGTCAGGATGTGGAATAACTCCATCACTGACTTCCTTCAGTTAATCAAGATTTTCACAGGCAGCTGGGCAGTCATCCTTCCCTGTGACATGTCCTGTGTGTTGTCCTCAAGTTCACCGAGCTGGAGGGGGTCTACAGTGTGCTCTGGGAACTTATAGGAAAGCAGAGTTGTGCAGTATCCCCTGGATAGATATTGCCTCTACATCCCAACATGAATTTTACTAATAGAAGGCAAAGGTAGAACTGAGGCACTGACTGTAGTTAGCTACAGTCACTTTTCCAGGGTTTAATCAGAATGTCTTTTAAAAACAGGCATTCATAGTTTTAGATGAAATTCCTTCACAGGTAGAAAAATTTTATTTTCTCCCACGCAGCTTTTTTTCTTTCATAATTGCATCACCACTCCTTCTGGCCCCCTACCATGGTATCTCTGAAAATGCAGTTGTTTCCCATTCATTAATCACTAGCTTAATGTTGAGCATTAGCAACCATCTCATCTGCTGAATTTACCATTGGCCCGTGAGGAAATACCAGTGTGTGAGTGATCTCAGTCTGTAACCTGTTCTCCGGCTCCCTTTGGACTTATATGAATCTAGCAATCATCTCTGGTGCTGAGACGAATGATTTCATGCTCAGGCTGTATGTAAATTAATGGAGATGTTATTCAGAAATAGAGTGCTGACTAGACCCTGAATAAGCCTAGCTAGGGTGCTCACTATGCCTGAGGGGAAAGATCCCCTGAGAGCAGACACAGGCGTCTACCAAACACCTCATGATACAGAAAGCTAGAAAAGAGGCTCAATCTATGTGAGAGCAAATGCAGCATTTTCCTGTAGTGCTGAGGAAACCTCTCTCAAAAGAGGCTCCTTTTTTTTTTTCCTGCCAGGCGGTAGCAGACAGTATGTTCTGGAGGGTGGACAGTTTCCTTTTTCTTACACAACACTCTGAAAAGTTAAAACATCCCATAGTGAAGTATTGCTGAGAAGTGGGTGGGAAAGGTTTCCTTTATTACATTTTTACCATCTAAGCAGAAAAAAACATCTTCAAGGAGAATTGGTGAATGTACTGGATACCTGCAGTCCTAGTTTTTCCTACCACTTGATTTAATTTGAAACCACCAGCACTTTGAAGCTGTTAAACGTCAAAATTCTGATAACTAAAGACTGCTGTTTTTCTACCAGTCTGAAAAGATTAAAAAGATGTTGAGAGGAAAACATGTCTCATGACAGTGGGTGCACAATCAAAGTTTCTAAGTAGGGCAGCCTGAGGAACAGCCAACGCTTTTTAACAGTTATGGAAAAGTATATGTTGTTTGATGTTCCTATCTGATATTTTTCTGTGTACCTTTTTTTGTAATATCAGACTGTCTGTTTATGCTTAAAGAAGGCTTAATGAATGTTTTGCACACTCAGCACATACTGCCCACATAAAAGAGAGAAATATGCAAACTTCCAAGTCATCCAAGCAGCAAACAAGGAATTGGGGATTCTCCCACTGACTCTTCCAGTTTGATCTTAAGCAGTTTATTTAATCTATGGCTTTCCTATCCATAAAATACCTCTGTATTTTTGTTCTTGTGCATTGTAAGGATCTCCTTTTGAATGGCAAGCACTGGCTGTTTTTCTGTTCTTGGTATATAGAATATATTTGGCATGTCTTGCATAAGGACTATTGTTACAAAATAAGGCCCATGCAGGGTTTATAGTTTTTTAATGACCTCTGAGTTGCTCAGTGCTGCCCTGGTGTGTGACCTATTGGCTGTGTCCACAGCTCTCATGCGCATTTTTGATGGTGTCCTGACATAATTCTGAAGAAATGTATTTTTTTCAAGAAGTTTGTGCTTTTTAAAAAGCTTTTGTTGGAGAGGAATGATGTATGGTAACAGTTCTAATTATAGTCCTTGGTATTCAGTATAAATATTCAATTTACGGTTATTTAGCTTAATTTTTTTTATATAGTATACCAAGCCACTGACTAA
The DNA here is from genome assembly GCA_035583135.1 of Lophotriccus pileatus. Lineage (NCBI taxonomy): Eukaryota > Metazoa > Chordata > Aves > Passeriformes > Tyrannidae > Lophotriccus > Lophotriccus pileatus. Next base: position 6,378,510 of record JAWWES010000169.1, read on the forward strand.
AGGCTATTTTAGAATGACTGATTGTACTAATTAAGTTGCAGATAGAAACCCATATTGTTTGCAAAGATTTTGTAAAGCTCCTTTAGAATTGTTTCTGTGTAGCCCACCCAACCTGCAGGAAAGTTGTCCAAATCCTGGGTTTAGAAGTGCATGAGTTTAATCTAAAACGGCTAAATCTAGTGTATTTTATAACGCTGTATGTATCTTCTTGTTGACCTACGTGCTTGTCATCCTTGAAGCTAAACTCACTGAATTGTGGTCAAGTCATAGGTCCAATTAGCAGAACCACTGAACATATGCAATAAATTCAGCTTGAAAGGCCACATGCACAATCTGCCTTGGGTTGGAAAGCCAAGAGATGCTGTGACCAAACAAGGTCCGCGGGGAAGCTGTTCAAAATTGTAGCCCTTTGTTCCCAACAGCAAAGCTGCCCCTTTCTCCTTGTTTACTACCAAATGCAAATGAGCAAACAAGGCTGGTGCTCTTTTAAAACCAGTTGAAGGAAGATGAGAAAAAAGGAATGAAAGGATTAGAAAGGGCCTTGATATTGAAATGGGAGCAGTGTTTAAAGAAGAGATACAGGAAGAGCGATTGGGGCAGCTGCCCCAGAAGATTGGGTGTAACTAGGTGCTGGGGATGAACCCCTCATTCCAAGGAGATCCTTATTAGCCTGAAATGTTTTGTCCATGCTGAGTCAGTAGATAAAACCCAGGAGGGAAGGGAGCAGAATAGGAAGGACAAAGCCAGCAAAAATCCAGCCTGTGCTGGGGCCTGGGCTCGAAACCCTGCTGAGTTCAGGGAGGCTGCAGTTCCTTTCAGGACAGTGCAGACAGGCTCTCTGAGCAGCACAGGCGATGTGTGGCTGATAAGATGGCAAAGGGGATGTCTCTCCTCCCTAAGAGCATCCACTGTACTGCAAGAGAGCAAACACAGAGCTGCCTGCAGGGCTGCTGCTCTGCTTGCATTGCTGCCGTGGGACTGCAGTGGTCCTTGCGAGCCCCTCCTCCCCAGGCAGAGATGGTGGATTGGGAGGAGGAGGAATTTAGGCACTGAGGTAGGCAAAATGATAAAACCCTCTAGCTGTGTATAGCAGGGTGAGAAATTTAATTGTTTGGAGGACATCCAAGCAATTGCATCTGATTAAGTCCTTGAAAAGATAATATCTCTGCTCCATTATCTTGGTTGCGTGAATTTATACAGTGGATATATAGCCTAGTGCTTTGTCAAGGTCTAAATACAAAGAGTTAACCACAAATTAATCAGGGCTTGTCAGGTTTAAGATATTCCTGGTACAAAGTTGAGCACTTAATTTATGCCTGCAAAATATCAATTGTTCCCTAAAATTGTAGTCTGCTAACCAAAATATATTCTTTTTAATTGTTCAAGTTTATGGGGGGGATACAAAATTCAGCTTAATGTCTTTCTGTGTGTTTCTTTCTCAGTTGCAGTAAAATTTTCTCATATTTTCTTGACAAGTCAAAATCTCTGTCCTAGTTTTCATAAGACATGTCCTCTGTGCCTGCCTGCCTGCCTGGTTTCCTAGAAAATAGTTGTCCAAATAAGTTGCCTGAGAAAGGAGCAAAGGTAGTATCTGAAAAGGAAAATAAAGTCACAGATTATTTCATATTCAAACATAACAATATCTTAAGGAAAGACTGAGTTTATATACAAAGGGAAAAAATAAAACAACAAGGGGAAGCAGAGGGAGATTGGGCAAAGCCGGCCAGCAAAATCTCTGCCAGAGCTTTTGGAGACTTCTGACTGGAATTTTACTTTAGGTCTTCCTGATGTTGGATCAGTTTTGTCTGTTTTAGTTATTCAAAATAGCTTTTTTTTTTTTTTTTTAAAATGTGCATGTTAAATACCGGCAGTTGATTTTCTTAATATCGGTTATTTTAATGCATTTGTTGCTCAGATGAATATTCAGTCCTTTGCCTCTTGGATAGTTTTGTTCATGCAGACATAAATGGAATATATGGAGCCTTATTGACATGAGGGCTGCCTGGAACCAGTTCAATTTCCTAGGTAGCCCGTTACTGCAATTCAATAAATGCCATTGTCTGTAGTTCTGATATTTGACAGTTTCAGATTAGGGCTGCATGCTTTAGGGAGGATTTTCTAGCAGGAAAATTTAGGTTTAACGTGTAGCAACCTTGTTTTGAGTACATCCTGCTGTTTGATGAAGAGGCGTCAGTGGCTGCTCAGGGGCAGAGAAGGTGGCAAGAGAGGACAAGGTCAGAGGTAACTCAGAGGGGGTGTATTAACCAGCTCCAGACTGACAACATGCACTTGTTGCCAATGGCAGAACCAGAATGTTTAATAGCAGAGAAGTAATAATTATGCTGGATTTCAGATTTCCCTCTGCAGTGAGGAAAGGGGAGGTATGTTTTTTGGGAGGTGCTGTCCTGACACTGCACAGTAGCAGTGCAGGGCAGGCAGGGGAGGAAACCTGGCCCTTCAGCCTTGCACTGTTTAGCATACTGCTGGTATTTTAGAAAACAATTGTCTTCCATTCTAATTATATTAAAACATTAAGATTTCACTTTAAAGATGCTGCAAGTCTCTTAAGTCTGGTTGCATTGTACTTGGAATTACTTTATAAAAAAATTAGGCCCATGGGCCACGGCATTGTTACCTTTCCTGAATGATGCTGACAAGTGCAATGGAAGTGCACATGGGAGTCCAACCACTTGTAGCACAGCCTGCAAAATGAGGGGAACTGACCTATCTCATCAGAAGGAAGGACTTACATCTTTCCCTCTGGAGACCTAGAGCAAGGAAATCTTCTCTTCGCTTTGCTTTTAAAAACCTGTAGCTGCTGAAGATGTATTAGCTGGTGCAATTTAAGTGTATGGGGAGAAATTATGCTAAGTACCAGGCACAGATTTTGGCTTTCAGGAAACAAAGTATTTTGCAATTAGTTGGGGTGATCAGCTTTATGTGTTCAGCTGATAGTAAAAAAAAACTCTGGGCAGATTCTGGTTTTGAAATATTTATTTAATTTTTACTTCTACTTTCAGATGGAAATACATACGGTTAGAAGGTGCACTGTTGTTTCTCGGAGCTCAGAAATGACTAAACAAAGTGCAAGATTTCTGTGCTTTTATTGTTACAGGTCTGGTTGGTCAAAAGTGCTAAATATTCTGGCACTAATCCAGCAGAGTTCTTAAGCATGCACATATAAGTTCCTGCCTATTTGTAATTCAGTTGAGTACAGAGAGAACACTGTGTGCTTAAAGCTGAGACCAGTCTGAAGTGATGTGTTGCATGGGGGTCATGGTGCTTATCCCATCAGGAGTGTTTTTAGGAGAAAAGCTCCATCCTGAAATGCTACTGGTTACAGCTCTGTGCAAACAAGGATGGGTGTGAGCACCTTGAATAGCAGATAGAAATATTGGGGAATCTAATCAATTCAAAAATTTGGTATTTCAAAAATATTATTTTCTTCATAGGTGGTTTTCTTAAAAACTGGTGTTATCAATATTTTTATTTCAGTAAACAACAATCAGACGCAGCAAGAAATCCTTGAAGACAAGAGCAATGATAAGTCCATTACAAATGGCATAGAAGGCCACAAATCACTAAGTCACTGCTGATAATTGCACTCTTATTGATTTAATCATGCTTATTAAGCAGCTAATTAACTCATTATATGGATAGTGTTACAGAGGTATTAATCCAATATGTAAAGTGTAAGTATGTAAATTCTCCTTTGGGTAGTTATTTGTATGCCAGAAATAACTGTAAATTTGGAAGATATTGGCCAAAGCATAGCAGATAATTCAGGCCAATTTTTTTCAGATAAGTCTTAATTTCAAAAATACAGAATTTAATCTGCTCAGTCACAAATTTGATTTAAGCTCAACAAACCATTTAAGTCATACCAAGATGAACACATTCTGAAAAATTAAAAAGAAACCAACACCAAACCAAAAAATCCATCAAATGCTGATTTAAGTTTTGAAAATGAAAAGGTCCATCACTTAAAAGCTTTGTTTTGGCATGTTGAACCAAAGCGTTTGTTTGTTTGTTGGGGTTTTTTGTGTTTTGAAATTTCTTTTCGCGTGTTTTAGACAGCTGAAAATTCTGATTGCAGCGTGCCATTTATATTCAGGAGGATTTGCTGAAATAATTTCTGTGGTGAGGGGGGCAGTTCTCAGATTATTTTTTTTTTTTTATTGCTGTGAGCCAAGGGAGCCATTTCAATCACTCAGGCTGCTCTCTTTGTGACAGCCATCCAAATACATCATGACCCTATAGCAAAATCAGTCTTGTGAAAACTATTAAGGATCAACTCACCCTAGGTCTGCAAGTGAAATGAAACACGAGCCCAAGGTGATTGCATATTAAGCATGTACTGTCATTCTTGCCTCATCTGTGTTCTGGAAACTGAAAGAAGCAGTCAAATTGTTAACTATCTGTTATTCAGATGAGTGTGTTCTTGGTGACATTGCACAAGTATATCTCATCTTGTAAAGCAGAGAAAATTAATTTTCTTAAGTGTTTTCTTAAATCCAGGAGTGAAAGATGAACATCTCCATTATCATTAATACAGGCACTTCATGCTGGGTGCTCTTTTAGTGGCTGTTCCTTTCAGTGCTTGCTAATTACAAGTCACTAGAATCTAGGCTGCCTGCTGAACTGGGGTGAATTGTGCATCTGGAGGTTCAAGGTCCTTCACCTTCCCATCCCCTGAGGGGAAGGCTTTCTAGGGAGGTAGATGTCAGGGTGAGGCCAAGGGCCTGAGAGAAACACATCAGTTCTGTAGGCATGTTGATTTACACATGTGCATTTACTTTTTTTTTTTTCAAGAGAACAGACAGTTTTTTGATGTTTTGAAACCTTTTAAAAAACTGGTTGAGGTTAATGGAATCAAACTTAAGATTGCTATGAAGACTATTTAAAATCACAGCTATTATCTATTTTAATTTCCTCTGCTGGAGTGTACCCCAAAACAGTCATTATGTGGAGGGTATAATCTCTGAACAAATGACATGGTGGAATTAATGAACAATTAACTATGATCACACGTTATAAACAGAGCTGATTAGAATCCACATATGCCTGGGTTTTAGAAAGACTCCTTTTTGACTCAGCTTTGTGTTGCTGAGATAGGACCATGCAGCTCTCATTTCTTATTCATTGTGTGAGTATAACATCATTTCCTCTGAGGTAAGGCTGCATCTCTTAGTTTTCATGGCAACCAGACAAAGAATTAATCTATTCTTCAACTTCCATGTGTGGGGAGGGTAAGGGGGAGGAAAATAATATTTTTTCCTGATAATTTTCCTCATATCCATTTATCTAGTATGCTTAAGTTATTGACTTCCTCCTACGACGTAGAGGCTCTTCTCCAATATCCCCATGTGTGATAAATGAGAGAGAGTATTACAAAGCTGGAAGGAAGGGAATATCTGTCCCCAGTAGCTGTGGCTGCATAGTGGTGTGTGCAGCATGGAATGCAGCTCCTCTGCTGTGCAATTTACTGTCTTCATTAAATCAGACAAGCCTCAGGTGAACCATGTAAATTCCCTCTCAGTTCACAGCGGGCTCCATGCATACTATTTTTCCTGTCACTTTATTTAACTTCCACGTGTATGTGCTTAATAAATGAATACCATTATGAATGATGATGATTGTTTCAAAACAATAAGGTCAGATACTGTGATGGTGAGCATTTTCAACCTTAAAGGGAAAATGCTTCTGTCATTTTAAAATAGAAGCAGGCCCTGAGCTCTCCTAATGTCATTGGGGACAGGCAAGGATTTGTTTCAGAAGCTGCAGTGCAGCACCAGGCAATGACTGGACATACAGCTTGATGATTTTGCATCACACAAAAGCACTGGCTTCCCTCTTATTGCCTCAGTGCTCTGATCATCCTGAAAAGTGAGACAAAAGAAATGGCCCACTGTATACTGACCTTCATTGTAACAGCAGAAACCTTCCATTATTTCATCACATTACTTGATGCCCTCAAGGGCAATGCTTTTGAAACCAGGAAATTTCATTTGCAGATAGCAGGCATGCAAAAGTTCCATTACATAAGGAGAGGTGGATTTTTACAGGTGTATTATGTGTGTGTTTGTGCTTCTCAAAACTTGAGGGATGCTTAAGCAGTAACTTACAGAACAGCTCTTCAGTCAAAGAACATTTTATCTGAATAAATCATATTGATAAAAGTTGTTTCTGAAGTAGGAACAAGTCAGTTGGATACAACACTGTAAGTGGAGGAATGCTTTGTTTGAATTAATCCGAGATGTGTTCAAATGGTACTTTTCATGTTCCTAGTGTGCTTATCAAGCATCCTCTGCCAGTAACATTCTGTGCTGGTCAGGGCTGAGCATCCTAACTCTCAGACAATGAATAATTGGTTTGGATGGCTTTTAGCAAAATCCTCAGAAGTCCAGTGTTCATGACATTAAATGTTGGTACTAAAGGCCTCTCTCCTCTTTGCAAAGGTAAATGTGGGGGCTGTGAAATCTGAATGCACCTTGTACAGGCATTCAGCAGTTACAGGACTGCACATGCACTGGCTTTGGCCAAAGACTGGCAATGAGTGTAAACAGGCCAAAGCACCCCTGGGGGACTGTGCTCCTGTTTGAAGGTCACAAGCACAGTCCCCAGCTGGATGTCAAAAAGGGAACACTGCAGAAGCCTGGCTGCAGGTCCTGATGCTTCAGCTGCAGAGGGCTGGTGGTGCCCAGTTCACTGCGCTCAGGTGGGAGGGAGAAAATGTAACAGGTTTTAGGTGAAGGTCTAGGGGAGTGCAAGGGTTTAGGTACAGTAGGTAGCATGTTTTGTCCTTTTTTGTGTCTTCAGCTTTCCACAGACTGAGCCTCGAGGAGGGTAAAAGCAGCTCCCTGGGCCTGGAATATCCCCCCCTGCCTGTTTAGTTTTTGGGTTGCTTGACTCTGTTGGCTGCCCTGCCTTGAGCAGAGCTGCAGTTTCTGATAGCGGCTGTAAAGGTGAAAACTTGCGATGAGTAAGGATTTTGTACCTTCAGTATGAGGTAGAGTGAGGTTTTGTTTTCTCATCTTGTGGTATCACAGAGTTCAAAGGCAGTGAGATTTGCAAGTTTAATGGTCAAGAATGGAAGGCTTGTTGTGGTTGGTGTCTGGAGTGTGTAAGCAAATGTAAGAGTCCAACTCTGCAGGGAATTGGGAGTTGCTGTTTCAATGGGATTAAAATGAAAATATTCATAGAGGAAGATTTCTTCTTCTTTGGAGGTGTCTAGAGGTGATTGCGAGGCAGAGACTCTTCTGCTGGCTCTTCACAGTTCCAGAAACAGGATAGTTTCAGCAGGAGATTGCTCTTTCCAAGCCCGTTACAAAAGCTTTCCCATAGCCCTGGACTGCTGTAATTAGGACACTGCTGTCCTAACTCACGTGTTCTGCTGCCAGGGTCTAAACAACTTTCTCTTGAGAGCTTTACATTGTTCACCATGAACACACTAGATTGTTCAAAGCTGAACTGACTGTCCTTGATCCAGTTCTGCATGAAGTCAGAAATATGCTCTTTGACTTCTACCAGCCAAATTAACGTGCATGGTTTTACAGCTGAACTCAGTCTCCTGAATCTGCTGAAGGAGTGTATTTCAGATACAAACTTTTAATTCTAAGGGATAAACAGCATAGTCAGTCATGTAATTAAAATGCTTGCAGGGCACATATAATATTCTTTTCCAGGATAAAATTAATAAAAAAACGTAGTTTGATGGGTTTTGCTTTTGGCAAGAAACCTTTTCATATAGAGGCCAGATGTCTGCAGACCAAACCAAGGCAGTGTTGATCAATACAGCTGGAGGAAACGTGCAACTTTAGTTCCTCTGCCAGTAAATACAATTGCTTAATATCTGATGACACTGATTATTGAGGAACTAAATACTAAAAAATGAGAATATAGATTCATTTGCAACAAAGCAGTTCATCTATCTTCGGGCTTTCAGAGAGTATCTGTAACCATACTGTGAGCTACAACATGTCGATGAGCCTGGAGAAGCTACAAGGCACAAAGATGGATGAAAAGAAGTCAGAAATCTTGTTGTAGTCTCAGTGTGATCTTGGAGTATGGCCTGGTGTTTCCTGGGCTACAGTGCTCTTGGACTCCTTGAGCAACTTGTCACTGAAAACTGCATGGCTTTAACTCCTTTTTTTCCCCTTCATCTCAGCACCCCCAGCATTTGCATGTTACTATTGCAGATGTTCAACTCAACTTTGGAGGGCCACCAGTGGTTTGGGGATGCAGCAATCAGAGGTGGCTGGGAGAGGCAGAGAGGAGCACATAAGCACCCTTGGTTTTGGCTTGCAGCTTAACTCTAAGGTTAAAATGCACCCTCAGAATTTTTACAACTTGGTTCTCTCTGTTGAGCAGAGACAGAACCATTATCTGACATGTATCTGGATCACAGATTGTGCTGTAACCCTCTGTAGTTCCAGCTGTAAAAGTCTATGTCAAAAGAATACATTTTCAAAACACATTCTTAGTGTCTTTGTTTAGCCTATGGTGCTATGGGTTTTTTGTTACCAAGTTGTCATCTCTACATCTGCAGTGGGCAATTAGAAAAGGGTACCTGCCAAACATTCAGTTATTTACAATGGTAGCATATAAAATCCTGGAAGTAGGAACCATCTTTTCCTCATCTTTTAACTGTGTATGTAAATAATCAATGTGGCTTCCGTTTTATTAGGAACATGAGTGAAACCCCCATAGGTTCTACTTAGGCTCTGCTTTCTCCCCATTGCCATCAGAAACTCAAATTTCTACCTGTGCTGGTAGGAAACATCAAACTGCAAAAGCTCCTTTTGTTCCCAGCCTGTCACCTGGCTTATCTTTTCCTGCAATTATAAAGAAACAGAAGGAAAACATTTCTGAGCTGAATTCCCAGAACTTTATGGTTTGGCAGTGATATGCTTTTAGCTTTAGGGTTCACTGCTGTTCACTTGTTTCTGTGCTCTGGTGGATTATACAGGCATCTGAACTTTCAAGCCCAGTTATCTTTGTTTCCACAAACTTGATTGCAGTTTTGGTCCCAGAGGTGACTGTAAAAGACCATTATGAGTTTTGAAAATCCAACCCTAGAAGGTATGTTGCTGTCATATCTTTTAACATTAGTATATTTTAATTTGCTCTTAAGAAGAAACTGAAGAAAAGCTGGTTGGTGAAGCCTTTGCAGTGGTGTGCTTTTGCTCTACACGAGCCGTGAGTCACAGCGTCGGTAACACCCGAGCGTGCGCTGAGGTACAAATGATATGCCGGGGAGGGAGCAAAGGCAGGTGTGATACACGTGTTGACTGACTGAGCGCTGAGTGCTTACTGATCAGGAGGCTTTAGCTCAAGAGCAAGCCTACAGACTCTGCAGATGTAACTGTTCCCCCAGCACTACTGACAAATTCAGTAGGGCTGAAGACAAAGACATGGAATGTTCGGACGTGATCCCTTGTGGAAAACAAAGTGAATGCTATCAGAGCCTGACTTTTATCAATACTTTCTGCTTTCCTCCTCCTTTCCTCCATCACACTGAACATATGTTGGTTAACTTTCTATGTAATACTTGGCCGTATGTTGAGCAAGTCTAAGAATGACTTTCCAAGTGCCAGAAAACATTCTGCTGTGGCAAATTGACAAGTAGACTAATGCTATTATCCTTTAATGATGTTTTAACATAAGCAGAGATTTGAATGTGTCTGAAAATATGTTCAGAAAGAGGGCCTGAGGTTTCTTAACGTGGTACAAAAAAAGTAACACTGAGCAGTGGTTTAAAAATGTCCCCCTAGCTCAGGTCATTTTTATTAAAGAAGAGGACAGTTTTAAACTTAATTTGGTTTTATGTTGTGTTTTTTTTTTTTTTGATTGTTTACATGTTTGAAAGGAGTGTTGCAAGATTCAGCTCTGTTAATGGTTTGCCCCTCATCTCTTTTGATTCAGATATAAATGGTTCCACTAGGTATAAAACCTCAGAGAAACAGACCCTAGCAAACAGATTTATCCCATTTAATATTTCAAAGAGGGAGAGTTAAGAGATTTTCGTTTAAACCTACCAGCAGGCATACACGTGACAAGGAGGAATCAGAATAGCCAAACTCAAAGATTTCTTGTCATTATTTAGAATCAGTTGGAATGTGTGATTTCTTTGCAAACATATAACTTTATTTTGCTTATAGAAAGAGTATGTTAGTTGCTTGCAGACAGCAGTATCTGTATGAAGAAGAATCAATACATTTAATTCCAATTGTATCTTCTTTGGATACTGATCACTAACATTTATCCAAAGGAACAAGTAATTCCTGGGTTTCTCAAAGAATAAAATTGTGTAGGTGGGGTTTTCTTGCAGTATCATAAGAAAGCACCATTCAAATGGAAACTTTTGAGGGTATATATAGCACAGCAGTAAGAGCAGACACATTCCTGTGGGCGAGCAAATATTAACTCGCAAAGACTACAGAAACTGAAAATGAAAGTGACAAATTAATGTAGAAGCCTTTCTACCCTGCTCCTGATCTGGCCCCAGGTCTTCTCAGTAATTATAGAAAAGAGTAACTTTTGGGTTTGCTTCGGTTTCTTTGTTAATTTATTCATTTCAGAATGAAAGTGGAAGGTTTGAAATTGCTGCCTTGTACTGATGTGCCTTGTACAGATAATGTGTTATTTGTTGCCTGTGGCTTCTCAGGAGACTGAGCAGAAGGTAGGAATAATAGCACATCTTGGGAGACCACTTTGGCTGCAGAACTGTTGTGGAATTCAGCACATCACTAGTACGGTGGCTGTTTGTTGTTTTGGTTGTTTGGCTTGTTGGTTTTTTTGTTGTTTTTTTTTTTTAAACTAAATTAGTAGAACTTTTTCTTACAGGAGAGTTTCTTTTTTCTCTTTGATGTTAGTATATGGAATATACCTGCAGTATTCAGTTCCCAATGTCTCAATAAGCATAGGAAATCTAATGCAAACCATAATATTTACTCTGCTTTTGAGGGTTGGCATTGGCCAGGTTTTTTTAAATGGCAAATATTTTTCATGCACAAGTATCCATTACAGTTTGTCTGAGTTTACATTTATGTGTGTGTACACACACTTAAGTTATTGGATACCCTCTATATGTGTTGCAGAATGCCAATGAAAAGACACAGCTATCGTGACATAGAAACAGTATTAAATCTTTTTCAACATCAGATTACATTTCCCAGCATTACTTCTGCAGTGATTCTGATAAAATGAATAGCTCATTAACACCTTAGTAAACATCAACTGCAGCTTTATTTTTCCATCATTAAACAATGGACAATGCATTCAGTATTCCAGCACAGCTGATCATGAGATAAAGTGTGACTAAAAAGTAGATCATCTGGTGGATGCTCCAGTGTTTGGTAGGACACAAAGGGGTCCTTTCTCCTCTCCAGCATGCCTTGCAGCTCCTCCTGTAGTCAGTGGGAGCTGTGCGTGCCTATTTGAGGCACGTTGCTGTATCTGAAACACTTGCCCCATTTCATCATTGAGATTAGCTAAGCAGTAGGGACATTCAGGCCAAGCACAACCACTTCTTGACTACTTGTACATTCATCTGGTTGCAATGTTAGATTTACTGGCTGAGCATCTCTTTTACGCTTTTGTGGCCCACATGTAGTCCTGGGCATCATTCGTACTTTCTACATTGGAAGATGACTGAGGCTGGCATTGCACATACCCATTAACTATCTAGAGTCTTCCTAAAAGAAGGGTTTTCTTGTATTCTTGTATTCTTCTTTTATATGACCCTTTTTAGTAAAAACTGCTGTCTTGTTGATAAGCACCCCAAAAGAAAGGCTTACAACTTAGATTATTACTACCAAGCCTGTCTTGGAAGGATCATCCCTGGGTGGACAGCAAGTACTTACAGCTTCCAAATCCAGGTGGTGCTGAAGCCACTAGATGTGATCTGCAGACAAAGAGTTTCATTCTGTTTCTGAATGCATGTGGGTACAGGAGAAAGGAGCTGGGCCCACCAGATTCCTTCCATGTTTCTTTCAGGTACAAAATTCCAAAACTGAGATTAATGTGGACTAAGGTCATGGACCTGAGAAGCTTCCTTTGGAAGTCTCCTACTGCCAAATGTTTCATTACTTTTTCATGGCTGGAGATACTCTAATTAAGGCTTATTCAAGCCTTATGTGTTTTCCAGCTGTGGCTTTTGCCTGTGCCACGCCGGGGGTGGCAGAGATGGCAGTGGCGTGTCACAGCCTCTGTGCTAGGCAGGGCTGACCCCTGTTGGCCTCTCGGTTTAAATGTTCCTCTCTTATTCCAGTGCCTGGAAGCTGAAGAGCTTTGCTTTTTCCTAGTACCTGACAAGGGACCAGAGATTTGTGGCTCACAGGATAGACACAGCTGGGAGCTCCTGTGTATGTCGTGTTGTGGGTGTCTGGGCTGCTAAAGACATATGGAAGTACTCAGCCCTCTGCAAAGCATGTGTGGGCATTTGTTACAGGTCTTTTCCTAGCTACCCCTTTAGTAAAAAAATGCATGGAGACAGCACCTGCATGGGTTTGCCTGTGTGTCCAGAACTTGAATGTGTCCACGCAAAGCCTTTACTCAAGCTTTCTCTATATGTCATAGACTACATCTGCGTGGCTTTTTGTCTGGGCAGACTCTTACGTTCCCAAAAATAATGGTGGAGTTAAGGTGGAGAGCCATGCCAGGAACACAGCAGCATCCAAAGACTTGAGATGGCCTTCACAACAGAGTTTATTCAGGTCCACCCAGTTGGAACCAAAAGTGAAGACAGCACAGGTTTATTTGCAGAAGACTGCCCACCCTGCAAATAGCTGGCTCATTGCAAGTATTGATATCAACTCAATGCAGAAGCAGAAACTAGAAACTTACAGAAGTTGATCATAAATGGGAAAATTGTTTTTCTCATTTCAATACGTGAGCCTCATGCAAACAGCCTGTACCTTTACTGTACTAGAGTGTTCCTGGATCAGTTCAGGTATCATCCAGTGGGGTTTTTTTGCACTAACCTCAGTGGATGGTTTTCAATATCAGGTTGTTATAGGCTAAGAGAGCCCTTCTGTCTGGAGCCATGAAAGGCACCGTGTGGTGTTTAGCATGTACAGCCTGGAAATGGCCCCTTTGTTATACAGTTATATAGCACATGGATGTAAAAAATCATTGACATAACGGAATTAGGGTTTTCATAAGCTGAAGGACTAAAGCGTTCCCATACAGATGTATCTATATGAGCAGTGCTGATGGCAGGAGGGTTGGTGGCAGCTACAATTGCCAGTCAGACAGTTAATGTAAAAATTGTACGTGGTCTTTTTCCACAAAAGCTAAGCTTTGACACTCACACATGTGAATTCTAAGTCAAACTGATTGATCTCCCTCATAAGTATGATTCAGGTATATTCTCCTTTCTTATAAAACAACCCCTGATAGCACTGAAGTGAATAATTCTATATTTGGCAATTATTTATGAACTGCAGATCTCATAAACACAGCAGATGCATTTTCTGGATGGCAGCCATTAGTGCATCTGGGGATTTATTTACTAGTTATTGAAAATATTGAACTGGAAGGGAAAAGAAAAAGATGCTGCCACTTCTTCCTAATTTTCACTTAATTTTTGAGGTGCTCCATAGCATTCCTTCCTGAGACTTGCCACGTTAGGAACAACCTTTGACATCGCTCAAGTATTTAGTTGTCTTCCAAAGTAATAGCTTTGTTGCTGTGTTGCGGGCCCTGCTTCTTGGAGATTTGTATCCAAAGCCATTTAGGACAGCAAGCTCTTCAATCCTTTGGAGAAACACAAGAAATCCTTGCAAAAGGTTCTCAAGAGGATTTTCTTACTGTGCTGATTGTGACTAAAAAGTCAGGATGAATTTTTAAGTGTAGCTGAAAAATAAAATTGGGTCTCTCGGATGCCCCGAGATTTTCTGTGATCTGCACGAACACATAAACCGGGGACAGTGGTGGGTGTCTCGTTCCCTGTGTGCGAAGGCCTCTGAGTGAGGAGCAAAGCAGTAAATGGCTGTTGAGTCTTTCAGCCTTTTCTGCCTCAGACAGATACTTCCCTGAGCACCTTTAATACACCTGCTCTCTCAGGCTGGTGCAGGGGCTGCAGCTCATCTTACAGGCCCCAATAAATTACAGCCCTGGGTGGAATTTTGGGGAGAAGAATAAAACTTGATCTGGGATATGATGGAACCCCTGCTGCTTTTTGATATTTTGCAAACGCCAAGTGTTCATTATTCCTGATTTCAAACTAAGTAGTAATAAAATAGGGAGAAACACCTGCTTTATGTTGATCCGGAGGATTTCAGATCCATTATCTCAATGACAAGATGTTATACACTTTATCTAGGGTTTTTTTTTCTTTGTTTTTGTCCATAACATGTCCTAATATTGGGATTATTTAATACTCCTTTCCATCCTTCCTATTCTCATTCATCCTGTTATCCATTGTTCCACTTTTTTTTTTTTCTTTAATGACTTTCTTCTGAGAAGGAGAGTTCCAGCTGTAATAAGGATAGGCCAAAAGGATGACATTTGGATTTGTGGTGAGTTTTTTTGCTTTTATGCCTGAGGTGAAAAGCGGGATGATTTCAGGCCATTAAACATGCAATAAGGCATGAATATCTTTGGGCTTAGTAATTCCTCTCACTGAAATTTAGAGATTCAATTTTAATATGGACTTAGTCTAGGGGAGAGCATGTTCTTTATGATATAGAGCATTTAGCTCCATGTGCTAGAATTTCAGTTGTGAATCTTTATGGCATTGGGATTGAATACCTCTGACTTTCTTAGGAAGCAACGTCAGTGAGAGGGTTTGCAGTATCCACTTCTGTTTGTGGAGTATATTCTTCCTTAATGGAAAAGCAAATATCAAGGGTCATTTCTTCAGCTGTACATGGTTTTATTCCCTCTACACACTAGCTGTGTGTTGTATTTTATATATCAAGTAAAGCACTTAAAGACATGTAGTAGAAGATATGCCAAGTCAAATGCTCATAGAAAAACACTTCTAATAGGCTTAGGAGAACATGCTCATTTGAGTGGTTGGCTGTCAGTCTTGATATGTCACTGGCATTTTCCACATTGAGGTGAGACCAAAAGAAACTGTGCAGGCAAGGGACTGAAAACTTAGAATCACAGTTTAATAAAAACATTTCCCTTTTGTGCTGATTGCTTCTTACCTTCGTGATAGTTGTAAGCTTTTGTGGCATCACTAGTTTGAGTATTTTTGAAGACACTTTTGGCTTCATTTTGTTTTTAAAACAAAATTACTTTAAAAAAAAATCTGTAATTAATCCCTGTAAACAGCTTAATTACAAATATTTATTCTACTAGTCATAATAGAGTTTGTCATTTTGAATATGAATTCGTTGCCAGTCTTCAAAAATGTCTTGGGGCTTATTAATCTACAGCATTGATGTGAATGTCATGTGTGATAATTTTCCACTGCTGTTTCTTTCCAAGAAATATATTTTCTGAAGGGCCATTAGGGTTTGATGCAAGATAACAGACATAGCAGTAACATATAGCTCTTGGGTACATGGTTCTCTGTTATCTTTTGTGCAAGAAAACAGCACTGAGATTCAACCCTTCAAAGTGAACCATGTTCCTAAAAATAGCTTAATTGTTTAAAAAAAATGGTTTGGAAGTGGAGGAAAAAAAAAGAAGACTCACTTTCTCTACCAGTGGGTCTGTAGGCATTTCTGGTAACACTGCTTATGTATTGGCTTCCATGTGAGCCCTTGAGCTTGAGGAAGGCAGTCAGAGGATACTGCAGAATACATTACTAGACATTTTAAATAGCAAACTGTATATAGTGAGTGCACCTTAGGGCATTTTGTAAGGTAGCAGTGTGCGGTTAAGACATATCTTTGTGTGCTGGCTGTGCGTGTGTCAAAACCAGGCTTTTTCTTGTCATATGAACTCCAGCCTTTCACTTCATCACAGTCTCAGAAGTCAGAATCTCAAGTCCAGGTCTGCAAATGGTCCACAGTGGAAATGTCTACTGATGTCTTCCTGCCATTACCCAGAATTCACACTGAATCTGCAGGTTAATGGCTCTCGCTCGCTCATCTGTGAACCATTAGAAGTCCATAGAGTATTTGCTGCTGAGGTGATCTTTCCCTTTCATTGCTGCTTTAAATCAAAACAGGTGGAAAATACCTGGTTTCTGTAATTGCTATAGAGCATGGTGGGTCATGTGGAGGGAGCTAAGGAGTATCTGTGCAATAAAAGGAAAGAGAGTCCTCAAGATTGTTTCAAATGAAGGATTGCCATCATATGACCATGAGCTTGAAAAGGACAGATGGCACAATGGGTGAAGAGAGATCACACAATCCCTGAGAAAACATTATCCCCTGTGTCAGAAGAGGCCTTGATGAAAACTACCTTCATCCCCAGACACATGGGCTCTGGAAATGCAGACCTGGCAGCACAAGGGGTTCCCTTGCTGAGCCCAGGGAAGCTGTACTCCCAACCTGCTGCCTGTGCTCAGTGCAGCAGACGGTATTGATCTGCCACACCTGTGGCACGGCTGTCAGCACATTCACCCAAACCTCTTGCTTGGGAAGTCACTTGACTCAGTTGATGCTGGGCTTGAGCAGTCTCCCTCAGGTCAGTAGGTCCTGCCTAGAAATGTGGGTCACTTGGCAGCTATTCCTTACTGCCAGTGTCACTGGGGATAACACCGTGGCATCAGTAAAATGGCTGCCATCAGCAGGACGCCTGCACTGTCAGCTGTAATTAAAGTCTTTGGCCCAAATAATCCCTTCTGGATTCAGGCAACCAAGGGACTTTCCGTATTTCCCCTGTCTCTGCTGAAGTGGATGTTAGCCCCCAGAAAAACACAGCTTCACCCCCCTGATTTGGCAAACAGTTTTGGCTTGCAGCCCACGTGAACAGGGTGTAGCCTTGACTCGGGAGAGAACTGGTTTAGCCAAGCAAGGCCCCAGTGGGATAATCCTTAGACGTGACAGTTTCCATTATTGAATCACAGCACATACAGGGACTTTGGAGTGGGTCACCTGCCGTCTAAAGGAGAAATGAGAGAGGTGGACATTGGGTACTCACACAGGGATAGTGGTGGTGGTTTCTCCATGATACCTGTTTGAATTGGATGAAAGTGTCAGGAGCAATGAGAGATCAGTGCTTGTGCACACAAGTAACCATCTCAGCCTCTGATCTGTCCATTGCTGGGGACTAAGAAAGGGCAGTTTTCTTGTGCCAGCTAGCCTTGGTTTTAAGTTAGTAATCCTTTCTGTGTGTATTTTGGGGATTCTTGTTTGGTTTTTTTGTTGCTTGGTTTTGGGGTGTGGGTTTTGGGGTGGGGGAGACAAGTGCTAGTATGATTTTGGTTTAATCCCTTGGTGTAGTGGCCTCAAAAATGCTCTGAGTGGCTGAATTGAGTTTTTTTCAGAGACAGTTGAGATGTGATCCCAACTGTAAATCACAAAAAAAACCGCAAACCCCACCCCCTCCAAAACCCTCCCCAAACCAAACAGTTAAACAGACAAACCCCACAAAACCCCACACCTTTATTCCATAGGCAAAAGGTTCTCTTGGTTCTTTTGTGCTCTATTTGGGCAGGTTGTATCCCACCTAAATCTGTGATCCTAGTGTTTGCTGCTGGCTGGCTGCCTTAACTGTGGCTGGCTCCAGGCTGACACATGAGGCGTAGGGACTTTCTGCTTCTGCCTTTCCTGTTGTCACCAAGAAGCGACCTCCTCTGTCCAAAGTCATGTTTCTTCTATTACTTACATCATACAGAACATGGCATGGGAAAAAAAAGGGTATTTTCCTTGGCTCTTGCCCAGTTGCTCACCAGTGAAAGGTACCTCTTCAGCCAGTTGGAGCTAAAAGGCACTTTTTCTGGAGGGAAGCATCATGAGGAAGTTCCACTGCAGAAATGGGAAACTGGATCCGAGCAGCTCTCTGGTGTCTGCAGGTGGTGGCTCTGGCAGCTGCTCTGCTGTTCTCTAGAGAAGGCTTTCTGAATCCCAGTCTCCAGAGATATTTTGTGTCAAAACGTGATTTACGATGTTAGCTTGATTTTTTGAACAGTGCACTCCTTTTGCCAAAGCTGTGAGAAGAAGAAAAATACTTGGTGAAAAAATGGTTTATAATTGCATGTGGTTTTATGTCTATTGATTGCATGTTATATGAGTTTACTGAAAGATCTCTGTCGATGAATTCCTATAAAAATAAAGAAGCTAATATCCTACTGAAAAAATTGCCAAGTAAAGATAATCCAATTAGGTGGGTGCACATAGCTGAATTTCTGAATTATTGATGTTGTCTTAAAATTGGCTGCCTTATAGTGCAGTATAAGCTGCAGTGTAGATGATACATTTGTCTGTAGTCACATAGCGATACCACTGTGCAGTATTTTTTTAAAAAGGTGCACAAAGATTTTTTTAAAGAGACTTGTGAGGTTTTTTACAGAGCACAAGTGCAGAAGAATGTGTTTATAAATTAAACATTTGGGGAGTAATTAGTAGGACTTGTGCCTGCACCTGTCTGTTGTTAGGCTTTAGAGAGATGGCTCCTGTCTTTAAAAATGAGTATTTCCTTGGTGTTTGCAAAACTCAGGCCAAATTTTTGCCATTTTCCAAAGGGAAGTCCACTTGCAGCCTTTAACTTGATGAAAGAAAATATTTCTCTACTGTGGCTCTTAAAGTAAACAAACAAACAAATAAATAAAATCAACCCCCCCAAAACTCCAGAGCAGTTGGGTAAGTTGAGTGACAGCGGTTCACGTACGTGAGCTCTGTAGTCAAGAGCTGCAGGTCTGGTCCCTCCCCGGGCTGGCTGCAGGAGTCTGTTGGAGAGTGCAATCCAGAACTACTTAGAGTTTTAGGGTTTTTTTAAAGCAGTGCTTTCAAACTCACAAATAGGCAACAGCTGTGGCACAGTGATGTTACGTTCCAAGAGAAGGTAAGGAATAACTATGGAAGAGTGCTCTGCGCTAATCCAATCTACAGGCGATATTAAAGCCATGGATCACGGTAGCAGAGCCTGTATCCAAAAACAAAGGGACAAAACATCCTCCACAGACAGATTAAAGAGGAGGTATTGATTACTGTCTCTGTTATCAAGCATCTGGGACATTAATCAGCATGTCAGTTATGCATTTTAGTAACGAAGGAGAGCAGTGATTCAATGGTTGGGAAGGCAGCAGGATTAAGTGGAAAGGAATGAGAATCATTATGATGTATATTCAGCTGCTGTCCACAATGGAACATTAAAACCTGTAATGATTGATTTTTGTTTTCTAAGGGGACTATCTAAAATATTACTTCAACAGAATATCCTATTTTAAACATAACCTGGACAAGTTTACTATTTCCCATATGTTTTGTGTTGAAAACAGCTTGCAATGTCTCACATACTCTCTGAGTAAAGGCTTTGTGCCAGAGAAGGAATTAACCCATTAGTCATTTAACAGTTAAAAGCGACTGTTAAATATAATATGTAAATCCTTATGAGATTACTTTGGTTCAGCACTTTTTATTTGCTGAGGTTATGATGCTGGTCAAAAAATATAAATGGAGAGAAAGCTGGGTGCTTTCTCAGATGATGAAAGGGACTGTTTTGAACATCTTTGATGTTGAAAGTGAGAAAATTGACCCAGCTTTCCACTCTCATTAGGATCAGATCCATGGCACCTGAATTAGGACCATCATGGCCCTCAGTAATCCAAGGCAAGAGAGTGACACCTGCAGAAGCTGACTTGGGTACCACCTTAGAGCAGTTCAGGCAACCTCTCCCTGTGGCTGTTCCTTGCCTTCTTGAGTGACCTTGACTGAACACCTGAGGTCAGACAGGGCAAATGTGGGTCTGTCTGCCTGTGCCAGACCTTGCTCTTTAGTGTGCATTGGGATTCAACTTCTTGTGTCCAAGCTGTGCCAGCTCATGCCCATGTGGTCAAATCCCATCCCCCAGGGGGTATCATGGCCTGACAGAGCTTAGCAGGATATTGTGATTTACAAGTTTGTTGTTCAGTGTAACAAAAGTAAACACCTGTGCAGCAGGGCTTTAAATTCTGGTTGGCAAGGATGTTCTTTAAACCACTGTCAGCTGACTGCACTTAAAAAAAAAATAAAATTATATACATATATATATATAAAAAAATAAATAAAATCTGGAATTTCCAGTTCGCACTTTCTGCAGAGTATGTGTGAGGAAACTGAATCTCTCTAAGTTATTCTGCAGTTCTTGAGACCTCATTAATAACATTGTACCAAAAGGAGAAACAATACTATTTTTGCATTTAATCCTCACAGGTTTTCTATATCGTCCCTTGGCTTCTATATATTGCATAGCTGTAAATGTGTCTTTCATAAAATACCAGGTACATCCTTCCCTGTTGTTAGAAATCTAAGCCATTTAGGGTTAGTATCTAGTTAACTGGCTAACTGTTATAACTGGAGTTACACAGCCATAATTTCAGGTCATACTGGATGTATTCAAGGTAGGCTTAAGTACCTGGCAAGTTGAAAAAGCAGTGGAAAGTGTGAGTCAAACTGTGGAGCTATTTGCATTAATTTTGCAGACAGACCTGATGTTATGAACTACATTGACCCTTTGCCATTATTTGCACTATTTCGTTGTGGTTTCTATTATTTCACTGTATTTTTAATGAAAAAAGTGTTTATTTTCATTTGAAGAATACTGAAGGACTTTGATAACTGGATAATTCATAGTTTGATATGGATATCCAATATTTTCATGTGCATGAAAAGTAAAAAAAAAAAAAAAATAGTTTAAGAAACCTCTAATGTTGGCATTGAAAATGCAGCAAATGCAGCCAGTAGCTGAGGTCAGATAAAGACTACTGCTGTAGGTAATTGCCACTGCTCTGGGAACTGGGTTAGGGAGAATTTTATTCTCTGAGCTGAAATTTTGTCATGACATCCATTTTCTTCAAAGTTTGCAAAAGGCACACTTGGCATCTTTGGAGACTGTAAGGTTCAGAGGGGTGTCGGGCTTCATCCAAGCTCTGAGTGTTGATAAATAAGTGAAATATAGCAGCATAAAAACATGGGGGAGCTTTTTTGATGTAAATTTACAGAGTCATCCATTTGTGTTAACATTGGTTCAGGCTGCTCAGGGCAGTGGTGGAGTCACCATCCCTGGAGGTATTTAAAAGATGTGTAGATGTGGCATTTGGGGACACAGTTTAGTGGTGCACTTGGGAGTGCTGAGTTGGACTTGATAATCTTAAAGGTCCTTTCCAAAATAAATGAATCTGTGATTGAGAGGCATGTACTGTATCAATGTCCAGTAAGTTTTTTGCAAATAATTACTAACTTACCCCCCAACTCTTGATGATATGTTTCATCCTAGTATTCCCACTGTCTGTGTTGTAATCATTCTTTTACAGTCCAGTGATTTCCCTGATATCACAGTCTTCTCACACAGTATGGATTTACATGATGGGCTAAATTAAGCAGAAGGACACTACCAGGAGCAGCACATTCACCAGCACTATTGTCACAAGAGGCAGAGCTGCTGCCCACCTCTTTTGCTTCTTTTGTAAGCTTTTAAGAAGTAATTTTTCAGTCTTTTATGCTTATGGTAAGATTAGATCAAAGTGCTAAAGTAGTCAATAACAAAAATACAGAAGACTAGTTATTTACATTCCACTTGCAGCTCTACTAAAAATCCTAATAATAAAAACAAGAATAATGAATTTTTATTTGGGTCATACATACTGATTCAATATTAGATGTGTGGATGGTGCTTATTTAAAAGCCCTCTTGCCACTGATTTTAGGAAATATGATTCATGTCAGTAATGACATGGTTTTCCATCCTGGAGCAGTCTATCAGAGCTCTCAGGAGGGTTCATTTTAGTTTAATATTCATAGATGAACTAGCCCTTACAGAAGAGCTTTTCTGCTTTTTCTATTTACATTTCAAATAATTCCATGGAATTGTGTGGGACCAAGAGAATTGTCTGCTGAATGCTAATGAATACTGTAATATTAATAATAATAATATTAGCAGTGATAAGGAAATAAGTCACAGAAATCTGCCTGTGCCTGATTCGCTCAAGTCCTGTAGCTGTATATTTTTCCTTCATTTACAATGTGTATACTGCTGTTTAATATGAAAGGAAAAATCTTTCCCATCCAGTCTGTCTGCTGGCTTCTTCCATAACCCAAACACCACATATCCCCCGGTGAAGGTCAGCATTATCCATCCACAGTGCAGGTCCATTTTACTGGACTGATATTTTCCAAAGTGCCTGAGCTGAGCTTTTGTGATGAGTACCCTTTTCTAGGGATAAAAACGTTTGCTCTGTAAATCAGAAATGACAGTTTATGATAGTAGTGAGATAGGGAAAAGGAGAGGGGGGAAATGGAACTGAACTCTATGTTACAGAGGGACTGTAGTTTCTCATTACGGCTGCAGGAATCCTGATCTACAATTCCTTGCCAAAGAATGTCAGCTCTGCTGCCTGTAGGGTTTTATGTGAAGGTTGGTAGGGACAAGATTGCCTTCATGTTTTGGGTAGGAGAAAAGCTGCTTTTTGGTTTTATTGTGGGTCTATAGGGGTGAGAGAAACAGTTTTGTTCTTTCTGTCATGTCCAGGTGGCATTCCCAGTCAGTGTATGAGAGGAACTTATAAACCCATATTTTTTCTAATCTGCAGGCTTTGTAGTTCCACAAGATGGTGCTTACAACTCAAATCAAAATGGAAGTGTATCCCCTCCTCTTAAGTTCTCTGCTGTTGTCTGAAATGAGATCCAGTGTTACTGTAGAGTCTCCTTGCGTGCTGCAAACTACATCATATTAGTTAGGCAGCATGAAAAAAATCCTATTGACCTTACAGCACAGGTACTAAAGTACATTAGTGAAGTACAGTTTCTGATGCAATCATTTCCCTTTTTGATCTTGTTTGTCACTTTAATTTATACAGTCAAATAATTTATAATGCCTAGTAATTAAAAATGAGATTCCTTAATAAATAATGTGGGAGTTAGGTCAAATTTTGTATTCAGATTCAGAAGTGCCTTGTTCTAACTTTGAACAGGAGTGGTACATGTGCAAATCTAAGCAGTCTTTAATTATTAATGGGGGAAAAGATGTATTTTACTTATGAGTTATACTGCTTTGAGTCCCGGGAGCATGTTACTTACCTATTCCTATTTGCTAAAGCCAGTAAAATCCAGCTGATGAGGCCTGTGGCTTCCTTTTGTTTGACATGCAGCATCAACACTATTCTCTGTGGCTTTCAGCAGCTGTCTGCATGTTCAAATGCGTTGGACTGGGGAATAGTTTTATGAATATCTAACAAACACAAACTGTGTGTGTGTGTGCGCGCAGAGGATTGCTTGTGTAAACGTGGAAATGAGTCTTTGAAAAGATCTGTTACATTTCCTACCCCTACAAAAACATAGGTGAGTTATTGGAGAGATGACTTTAGCCAAAGTGGATCAGTGATATATTTATAATGCATTTCAGATGTCTTCTGAAAAGCACATTTAAGTCTTGGCTCATCCGAGATGGCCTGAGATTAGAGCTCATTAGCTACTGCCCTGGAGAGAAGGGTTGGGAAAAGTAAAAAAACTATTGGAGTCTGGGATTACTCACAGAAGGTATAGATACAGGATTGATAGTTTGTCTAAAATAATTACCTTTTCAGTTAGCAAATCCAGCATGCTCTTTGGATGCATTAATCATTTTGGAGAAAGCTCTGGGCTGAAATGCTGCATATTAAAATTATGTTAAGTATCAGTGTCTTCTGGGGGGAGAGAATTAGGAAGTGCCATCTCTGTGTTATTCATGGAGTTTTAATTGTACATGTCTTGCTCAGAAATGAAAAAGTTTTATGGAAAGAAAGCAAGCTCTTGTCTGTGAAACTATAATGTACTTGCCAAAGGAAAATTTAATTGAAGTTGCTGAGACACTCTTTCCTCTGATGGCTTCTCTTGAATCTGAAGCACAGTGAGCCAGTAAAACTGCTTCAGTGAAGCCCCAGCTCCTTTGGCTGCTTTTGTATATGATTTTATTTTACTAAGTCAAGAGGTAACTACGGGAAAATGCCAACTTTTTAATTATTGGGTTGTTAATTAGAGTTAAACAGGATTTTCATCAGTCAAAACAGGCATAATTCTAACAGTAAAATAATTGTATCTGTAAAATAAATGGATTTATAATGGAGGATGGTATTCAGTACCCTAAAAATAGCAGCTGCTGCCTCCTCCATAATGCAGTGTGAACACTAGCTAGTCTGTCCTGCCAAGGGACTGCTTTTTCATGATGCATCATGTAGGTAGTCCAGATATAAGAAATACTACTGCTCTACAGTAATTTTAGAAGCCCTGTGAAAGCTATTTAACATCAGATAAGAAATAACAGTTCACAGAGAGAAAGGAAACGTGAGAGTTAGCTACAATTATAGCTACAGACTTGAAGGTTCTCCAAAGGAAAAAAAAAAAAAAAGGCAGTGCTAACTAAGCAGGTTAGAAAAAAACAGGTTATGGCCATGTGTGCTGCTGTAATTGACTGCATTATTCATGCAGTCATTCCAAGGTGGATTTCTGCATCTGCTCAAAATGTTTGGTGTGAAATCAGCCATCAGAAGCTTCATGAACCTGTTTCACTGATGTAGCAGTGAGAAAAACCCAGTAATATTCTGAGCTGACACAGTTTGAATTACATTTTGATAAGGATAGAATAACTAGCAGATACGGAATGTGATGCATATGAGTTAAAGCAGTGCAAGGGGAGGTGCATAGATTGTTCATGAAGGTCTTTAATGGTTGTGACCCTTGCATTTGCCTATAAAGACAGGAAAAGGAACCCTAAATTTTTGAACAGGCTTTAGGAGAACTGGTTTACTGTAAATAAAAGGGTTTTTTTGTTGTAGCTTAAAAAGCTGCAATATAGCTGGAAAGTATTGCACTACACTCCAGTATAATCCACTGTCAAATTCCTATACGTCTGGAAAGCTCAGATCTAACTTTAGGAATTATGCATCCTACATTTTCCTCTTGCCCTCCCATCCATAATTCCCAGGGAGCCATATGAGGATTGGTGCAGTCTCTGAAGCTTCCCTCTGCTCTTACTTTGTAGTTCTAATGCAACTTCAGAAAGCATCTGTCTTAACTGTGGCCGTCATCTCCTCTGTGTAACACACACAAAATCAGTAGCAGCGCTCCAGGGACAGCATTAATATTTAGCCAAGCTGCCAGCACTACAGTGAGAACTGAGAGACGTTTTTGTACATCTGTGCTGACAAATATAAGTCCTGTTTGGAATGCAGTTTGCACAGCTGTCCTCATTCCCCAGCAGCAAGTCAGAAATGATCTTGATGAGATAATTTTTTATTCATTTTACTAATTTTCCTCTGTTTTGGGGGAAATTCCTGTCTCACCCCAATGTGGGAGAATGTTTACTCCTTCTTGGTGCAAGACACCTTGAGGTTATTACATGTGAATGCTCCCAGTGTTCTTGGAAAGCACAATTCTCAGTCAGGCCCTGTTGCAATAATGAAGTTGAGGCAATATCAGTCTCATGTTACTGCCCTACCTAATATTTAGGAGGAAAGGGATGAGGAAGTTTCTTGTATTTTCTCCCCAGACATTTCAATATGGAGTTTCTGAGAGATAGTTTTATACCTGATCAGAGCAGAGACTTCTAAGAAGATGGAAATTCAGTGAATTTCTATGTATTGCTTTATAAATTGTCCGTGCCTTGATAGCTCCGACTGGAAGTTGAGTAAGAGAAATAATTTGAGATTTTTCTGTGACTGTGCTTAAAGGGGACAGTGCTCTTCAGATTTTGAAGCTCCTAGTGCTTTCTCCTTGATGCACACTTCCTTTGAAAATAATAGTGCCTTTTGAGAGGAAGTTGATAGGGAGGAACCTACTGAGTGGAGAGCTTACTGGAGGTTGAAACTAGATTTTAGTCATTTTGCACAACAAATACAGGTTCATTTTTAAACTGGGAACAGCACCCTATAAACTGTGTAGCAATCTTAGTGACTCATTTGTGTGTGTCCTGGCAACTGGACTGTGGTAATACTGCGACTGGGGATAACTTTTGAGTGATGCTGAAATCAACCAGTTACAGTAACTTATTTTTCTTTGGGATCATTGCATTGTAACATCTTATTTTTGCATCATTGTAATGATTATGAGAGATTTCAAACTTCCAGTTTTCCTTAAAAGGCCCTACAGGGTGTAATTTGAAAAAATTTTAGAGTACTTTGAAATGCTAACTCTTAAAGTGAGAAAGGTCCAACAGTCCTAAGAATGCCTTGGAGAAAATGACATGGGTTACATGGCCAGGGACTTGTGTTTAGTGGCATCTCCCATTCACTGATCCCAAGTGTAGTTTTCCTGCAGAGGAGCTCTGATGTCCCCATATATCACAGAATCCTTGGAAATGGAGTTGGGTGTGATTTAAGAACTCCCTTTGTCTACCTTCATCCCTAATTTTCTCTGTTAATCTCTTCCTACCTATTTCTTACTTTTATTCTATTTTTTATATAACTCTGCACATGGGAATAGATTTGAAGGATTAGTTACAGTTAGTTCAGGCCTTCCATTTTTATTTTATTTGTGTTATTGCATCATCTCTAAATGAAGCTTAAAGTCAGCCACTGTACACTGAGTGAGACCTGTGCTCCGTTGTGCTTGTTTCACAGGGTGTTGGACACCTTTAGATGCCTGTGCTGAGTGGATACACTTGTATTCTGTTTCTGTATTTCACTTTTAATGAAGCTTACTTCTGTTTTCATTTAGATGGTTCCTTTAGATGGTCCTTGAGGAATGAACGGAGTCAAGATGTGTAGTCAAATATCTTGTTCACACTGGGTTGGGGTGTTTTTGGCTAGGGTCTGGCAGAGGCAGACAACTAGTTGTCAGGTATCCCATAGAAATGCTGTTTTTTCAGTGTTGGTCTTGGAACGTATTACATGATAAAAATTTCTTCTTCTATGCAGAAGTCATGTCTGAGTACTCTGAAACCATCTGGCAGTTCTGTGGCTTCATATCGCAGTTATGTTCTGAATAAGCCTAAAAGATAGACAACAGAGAGGGAGTGTTTGGAAGGGCTTATTTGCCAGCAGTCACATTTCTGGTGCTTAACTCAACTTTAGGATGAAATACTTTGCTGTTGTCACCATGAATCTTAATGATTAATTCTTTGCTCCTGGCAATCATGGAATATTGAAAATTGCTAGAAATAGGATCCCGACTAAGAGTGAGCCTGAGCCAACTTCTTCTCACATGGATGCCAGACACAAATGGATGGTATATTTTATGTAACAATCCTCTAATATTTTCAACCAGGTTTTAAGTATATTCTTAAAAAAAATATATAAACTTAAAAAACTTAATATAAAATATAAACTTAAAAGTATAAACTTAAAAAAAAAAAGTTATTTCTGACCTGTTCATGGTTTTCCAGGGCTGTGGTGCCATAAGATTAGCATATGATTTTTACTTCACTATCTTTATGTTTACATACCTACACACCTATGGAGACCAAGCAATAGCCACCAATTTCACTAGGCCACTAGTATTATTTTCTGCTAACAAACAGCAGTTCCATATTTAGTGAAAATGCTGTTCAGATCCAAGGAATTTCTACTTTGTAGAATCCTATTCTCAAGTCAGGTATGTCGAAGAAGGAGCAAGGCAGCTGCTGTTCTCAATTTGTACAAAATCCCAGTTTTCAGCAGGACTTGGAACAAGATGCATGGCATGCAACAAGCCATCTGATTAATCAGCAGAGAATTTGCAAACATCAGCAATGCTTCAAGATGATATAGGAAGATTTGATACTGTGTCTCCTTGTGCTTTCCATATATAGTCCTTTGCCCTTGCTCATCTCATCTCCATGAGAGTTCATGTGAGGTTTGTAGTTTTGCTAAACACAGGGCTGCCTGGAATCTCTGGCTTTTATTTTTTTGCCTTCCTAATTGGCTTTTACTCGTTATTTTTCAGGCATGATAGTGTCAAGTCAATTTGCTCAGGAGTCAATCATGTGGCATCATGATGCTTATGTAAACACTTCTTCCAGTTTGGAGCATTATTACCTCAGTATTTTCCAAAGGTGCTTTCCATAGCAAATCAATGACATAGATGTCTTTGAGGTGATCAGTGGGAAAGAAAGAAATCTTCATAAAACCCAGGGCTTTCAGCTGCCTTCACTGAAGCTGCTTCTCTTGGTGCTTACAGGATGATATAATGAAGCTCTGCTGCTCTCCTTAGTGCTTTATGATTTGAAGAGTGTAGAGTGCTCTTGACAGCAAGAACTTGTCTTGATAAGTATTATCTTAACCACTATTTTCCCACAGCAGCTGATTATGGGATTTATGTGATACTATGGCAGTGGTTTTGCCAAATCACGTTTCTCTGGGATACAGGTGGAAGACTCACCTTTTTCCATGTTGAGGCAATGTATTGATGGAGGAGGAGAATTTGCTGAAGTCTCAGTAGTGAAAGCCATGAATGATTTATGGTCCCTTTTGGATAGGAAACTTTAGCTTACCTAACAGTTTGCATTCTGCTTGGTTGCAGTTTTTCCTATTCCCAGGGGACAGGGTTATACTGGGGAAGAAGAACACTGTGATGTTTTAGTCCCAGCATTGCTGGAAGCTAAAGCAGCTTTAGAACTTGGTCATGAAAACCACAGCTAATGGATGAAAATGAAACAAGAAGTGCTCTTTCAGAAAGCTTCAGTTGATGAGCAGGGTAGATTGGAAATATGTAATCTACTCTGATATTCTAAGGGAACAATGCAGGGTTAAAACCTGGACCTTGAGGACAGTTTGTAGACGGCCGTTCAGCTGCTTTGGGCATACTGCTCATACCATACATGTACTGTTTGTTTTAGTCTGTCATCCCAAGAGCCCTTTGCCCTGCTATTGAAAATATAAGCACATACTAGGAAGTGCTGATGGTGAGGTAAGAGGAGCTGTTATGGATCTTGACTGAGTAAACACTGTAGTCCTTCCGTGTATGTCTTTCACGGGCTCTTTGAGTATCTGTAACGTGCTGAATGTCCCAAGTCCCAGCAGGGCTGGCCTCGAGGTGTGCTGTTCTGAGGGGTTAGGAGACTTCTGAAAAATCACTGCAGGCTGTCCTTTAAAAGGGAGTGCGTTTCAGTCTTTGAGGTTTGATCCTACCTACTGCTGAAGAAGAGCAGGATGAGACCACTTTTTGTCCACTCATTTGGCAAGCCTTTAAAGAGAAATTTTAACTATCTTGTAGCAGAAGTTACTGAATTTCCTTTTTTTTATTTCTGTCTGATGGCTGATATCCCTGTCAAAGTTAAGGAAAAAAATTAAAGGATTTACAGATTTGGTAGATAGTTTCTATTAAAGAGCAATAGGTTATGCTGGAGCACGAAGCAGATTTTCAGGGGGAAAAAAGTGTATGTTCATTGTGCTATGTGACTTTAGCTTATTTAATGTTTGGGTACAATTTTCTTACCCTTATTTTATATTTAATTATTTTGTATTATTGTAAGAGAACGTATGCTTCTGGCTATAAATTTCTAATTCTGTGGATTTTTTAGATGATCTGAGCTGGTATAATTTTAATGGCAGGGTAGCAAACAATATTTTCATGATGGATGGTGACCGAACAGAGAGATTTAAAAAAAAAAAAGTCACACACAATTCACACTGATCCTTTTTGCTTTTTATAACTCAAATATTTTTCCCAGGGCTGTACATTTTCAGTGCCCACAGTTTTAACAGTTAAAGTATAAATGACGTAATGTAAATGCAAGCCAACAATGTAAATGTAAGTAACGTAAATATAAGGAAATTTTATTTTGGTAGTAGCTTTTTAAGAGCCTGGTAGCCATCCACAGAGCCATGCACTTTGATCTCCTGTTTTAAAGTCTCAGCTGGGGCACATGTTAGCCCTTATTTTCATGACTAGAAACTAATTCTAGAACGTTATATTAAATATCTCAGATAATAGCACTGGTTTCTCTGATATAAGAAGTATCTACAACTAGGGGCCCTCTGTAGGTCTAAGTTGCACAAGCACACGTCTGTACTGATGCTATTTGTCAACCATTTGCTCTCTGAAAAGGTGGTCTGAAATACCACAGACATATAAATCCCCTGCTCTGGTGGGCTTCAGCTGACTCTTCCCCTTTCAGAACTGTCTGAAATGTCATTTGCTGCAGTTTCAGGAACAAAAAAAAATTTCTCCTTGCAAAATCTGGACCAGTAGCTCTAGATTATGGTATAAACTATTCCAGCTTGTCTTTCCCGTTCTTGGAGAGATATTTATATTGTTTTGTATCTCATGTCAAACCATGTTTTTCTTTCTGCTGAATTCTGCCATGTGTTGCTTTGTTTGCAAGTCACTTCCAAGCCAGTAATCATAAGCACTCCATCTGGTTGGGGAGCAGAGTAGTGATAATGTAAAAGGACATTTCCACTATTCTGTTTAAAAGAATCCTCCATCTGTACCAAATCTGCCATTTTAATGAGATTGTAAAGGGGTTTTGTTGCTTTTTTTCTTTTTCAAAGAGGGGAGGAGATTGATTGTTGAGATATTTTTTTCCTTGCATATCTACTCATTACGTGATTGTATTCAAGGCCTTTTCTTTTTCCCAAGCTAAGAATTACTATAGGAATTTGCAGTTCATGTAATTCAGGATGCAGAGTTACAAAAGGATCCTGGAAATTTTACCCCAAGTCTGTAACACATTGATTTTGCCATTAGTATTGAGCCTTTCTGTTATTACCCTTTGTTAATAGCGTGCATGTGAGAAATCATCCTGAATGCTGTAAAACTGATCCACAAGGTTAAAAAAAAAAATACAGTGTCACTCTGATTTATGATGGTCAGTAATCAGAGCTGAATTGATGGATGTGAGTGTGCTGAGATGACTTTTTGGTGCTGGCAGATTTTAATTTTTCTTTGTGCTTTTCTTTGGTAATTCTGATCGTTGCTCTTTTAAAATTAATGGAGAGAGAATTGGGCAACTTCTCTTGTGGGAATGTCACAGCCTAAACCAGGACAGTTTTGCGGAGGTTAATAGGCAGTGGTCTGGGTCAGTCATCCACTGGTTTCATCATAGTAATGTGAACTCGAAAAGCCAAGAGCCGGCGGCTGGAAAAGCGAAGTAGCTCTTGCAGAATGAATGAGCAGAGAGAGGGTAGGGAGAGTGGTTCTCAGAGAAGCTCCTGGAGGAAACAGGCTGTCACCCAGACTGTGCTGGCACTGTCCACGGGACCTGGGCTGCCTAAGGAACAAGGGGCACAGCCCACTAGAAAAACAGCAGAGACTGGGAGGAATCCCACACAAGTTGTTTCTCCTTTCGAAGCAAGCAGCCCCTCAGGTTTAGGAGAGCTGTTGGATTGCCGATGCTGTGTCACCATGTCCCAGCAGGAGGCTGCAGTCCAGTGGTGTGGGGCACTACCCCACAGAGGGCTTGGTCTTCTGCATAGACTGCTACGATTTTCTGTAAAACTGCCCAATTTAATCCTTTCATCTACAAAAAACCCTATTTGGCAAATTTTAAATTTAATGTGATTCCCTTGTATCCCATTAGAGAAATCATCATATTTCTCCTTGTTCTGAAGCACCTTTTCAAAGGCAGAAGAAAGGTGTTTAGGTGCTTGGTTTTTATTCAGAGCCAACTCCAGTTAGAAACAAAATTTCAGTCACTGGATAGTAACCCTCTTATCTTGGGTTTCTAGAACTGGGATGCATTTATTGCTTTGAAATTATAG
Source organism: Lophotriccus pileatus (assembly GCA_035583135.1). NCBI lineage: Eukaryota > Metazoa > Chordata > Aves > Passeriformes > Tyrannidae > Lophotriccus > Lophotriccus pileatus. The sequence continues at coordinate 6,410,205 of JAWWES010000169.1, forward strand.
ATCTCGGTCCTCAAAACAAATTGTAGAGCTAAACCAAAATTCAGTTTTAGCAATTGAATATTCAGACTGCTTTGTTTTGTTGTGGTAGCTTGCAATAACAGCATTGCCGAGGCAGCTGTGGTGCAGTGCCTGAAATCTCTGCTACAGGGGAGCTCTGTGCAGATATGTCAGCGAGGTAAATTCATTTAAACTGACTTGGTCATCCTCCTGTATTTAAATCAAGGTAGGAGGCTCCTCCACCTTGCAGACAGCTGTTGGCTTTTCTGTATTTAGTCAGTGGCAGAAGTAGGTCTTAGTCATGGATACTATAATGCCATAAGCAAAAATGTGCAGAAGCAGAGAGTAGCTGTTAATAGAGCACATAGGCAGTGACGTTATTGAAGTATTTTCAAGCCAGATCCCCCTGAGCATGTGACCTGCATTACTTATTTAGTAATACACCAGGGCCTCAAATTTTGCACCTTCTGCAAGATTTTGCATAGATAATTAGCAACAAGTTCTGTGTTACAACCTGAGAGCTCAGAGCTACTGCCTGGTGGCTGGGCTCTAGTCGATGCAAATAGAAATGTTTAGAAATATTTCTAAAACATTTCAAATTATCCCTGCAGTATTTTACATATAGATTATTTTCTTTCATCAACAAAGAGGACGTTGGGCATATCTTGTCTAACAAAAATATTGGGCCATGACTATTTTTTGCTTATCTTACCCTTTGCTGTTCTTTCGTACCAGGGAATAGCTGTGCACAGCTCACAGGTGTGAGGTGAGATGGGTAACAGGCAAGTGTTGTGCATGCTCTGCAGGGGTTGTGGTGCATCGAAGAGATTTCAATATTCCCTTTCTCAGAAGGTGGACATTCCTTAAAGACATGCCTAATGTAAGTAACTGTAGGGAAGCATGAAGAAAATTCCTGCTGCTGGCAGTAACTTCCATTGAAAAGGAAGAGGTTGGCTTTACTGAAATCATGGAGCTTACTGAAATCTGTGTGCTTCCCTCTGAAACAAAATTATTTTGCTCTCGGTACTGCTTTTAATTGCTCTAGTTTAGGAAGTTGAAGTACATAGAGAACAGCCTTTTAGTTCAGGAAAATAGCCTCTAGAACCTGCGACACAAACCTATCATAATTAGTCATCAGAAAATCTGAATAAATATAAAATTACCATGGAGTGGGAGGCAGGCATATGTGGTATTCAAAACACATGGAGTGTAAAATGATGTTATTGTTGCCTTTAGAAATAGTTCAAAGTAGTCTGCATTAGAAAGAGCTGATAAGCAGAATGACAAAAGCTTGTTTCATGAGTGATTCCAAGCAGCAGTGGTTTTCTGATCAGCTGATGCTGCAGCTATTTTGGGTATTCCACAGATCATGATTACATACACGGGGAATGATTGGAGGCAGCAAATATGGTAAGTGAGCCAGGAATCCTGGGACACGCTCTGTTACTAACTTAATAGTCTTCTAATCACTTGTCTTTTGCCATTTAAATAGCCAAGGGAAGTCTAACAAGTGCCCGTGCTTAGTTCCTAAAACCAAAAAAAAAAAAAAAAAAAAAAAGAAAAAGGAAAAAAAAGAAAAAAAAAAAAAAGAAAAGCACTTCCTGAGGCCGCTATTTTTAGCAATGGTGCAGTGTCCAAAGTGTTAACTAATTGAGTCATCAGGTTTCATATCTGGCCACAGAAAATGGCAGTGGAAGAGGGAGAATGCTTTCCAGAACAAGTAAGCATTTGTGGATTCTGAAATAAGAGTGAAATCTGCATATGGAGTTTCTTGTATTAGTGTTGTAAGTCTTTGATTGTATGGGACAAAGCTGGATGTAGGAAGAGGTACGTTTCGGCTTGTTTGGTGTATTTTGTTTTCTGATGGTTGGGTTACGGTATAGGCTGAGGTGGCAGTCAATGGAGTATTGGAATTATTTGTTCTTTCTGTCCTTGCCAATGGCTACATTCTGTTCAGGACACTCTGTAGAAGACGCTGATTAAAGTTGCAGAAACATCTCCTAATGTTTTGTTCTGTGATCAGGGCCTTAAGTAACATAGATATGTGTAACAATTTCTTTCATTGAAGTGCTTTAGCAAATCTTGCATATTTAGAAAAAAGTTTAAAATCTATGCTTTTAACGTCTATTTTTCAAGTAACCCACCTCTTCTACTGACAATCCACAGGTCAATTAAACTCCAGAAGGAGTTACACTAGCTGTAGTGCTAGTAGTATGCTAGTAGTGACCTGTAAAGAGGCACCCGTATCACTCTTACTCCCAGAGATAGTCCCAGGGACCTTCAGGGTGCTCCCTGTGTGATTTAACAGTTCCTCAAGTGAGTAAGCTGCTGTGAAATGACATCCCTGCACTCTGTGAACTAGGCTCAGTGGGTCTTCAATAGCTTGAGTTAGTCACATCAGTTAAAACCCACAAAGCTAAACCAGTTGTTTTCTGGGCTACTGTACTGCAGAATTAAAATACTGGGATCCCAGGAAGGTGTGATATCATGTCGTTAGTACTGATGAGTGCCAAGCTTTGTGAAACGTCAATTAATGGCAGTATTTTGTTATAATATTTTTATAACAGATATTAATGATGCTAGCACATGGTAGTTTAGCCAATTTCCATGTCAGCAATAGCTTTGTGCTCTGAAAAAATACTGCAGCAAGTTCTCTTATATGTGTATGTTGTTGTTTACTTGTTGTCAGCACAGAACTGGGATGTTGTTCCCTGTTAAAAAGCATCTTTGAAACTCCGTTTTCTGGTGATGCTATTCTTGTTCATAAACTTAATTCCACCAGTAATGTCAAAACTATGAAAATATTTTTTAAGGGGATTCTTTTTGTGAAGTAATTTTTTGTAAGAGAAGGTTTTGTTATTCAGGTGTTTTATGGTACTTGATTAAACTCTCTGCTGTTCAGTCCTGAGAATATAATTTACTCTCTCCCTGTTTTTTTTAGCACAATAGTATCAATCTTCCTGGCGATAAACATCTTTGCTGATGCTTTATATGAGCCTCAGCAGTACAGAACCTGACACAGTCCCTTTAGTTTCTGTGTGCAACAGTTTGGAGAGTAGAGCAAGCTGAAAATCTTGCTGCCCTGGAGCCGTGGCGCTGGCAATGTGCTGGTCTGCAGAATGCTCTGCCCCTCTGTGCTGCAGCAGAATGGTATTTACTCTTGCTTTACAGGGTTCTGTTATAAGTTGTATAGAAACTGCTCTTTCCTTGGTATATACATTGTTTACTGAAGGTGTAGCTGCTATTTGAGATGGAGTTTGGTGATGGAGAAAGGGCACATTATGTATTTGTTCAATAAGCTTTTCCTTGCAGATATTTGTGGTAAACTCTGTTTTCATTCCATACGTACTTAAATCTTCCATAGGTTGCCTTGCTTATTTGAGGTGTAAGAGAGAAACAAGCTCTACTTCACTGCATGTTTATCCTGTAGATTTGCTCTTCAGAAGTGATACTTTAATTAGCACTGTACAGTAATGGCGAGTTCTCTCTATGCTGGGGGACATCAACTGTATAGGGCTGGTAGGCAGCATTGTTGGTCATAGCTTATTTCTGTAAGCCTGTAATAAACTGATCTTTACGTTAAAGGTAAAACTAAAAACTAGTTCTAGATCCGTGTCTATTAAAATAGTAAAGGTAAAGTCTCTTATTCCAGTTTGGAAAGTGTTAATTCATTAGTATTATCTCACTATATTATTTGATTAAACAATTAGGTGTTTTTCAAATATACTTCATTCTGATGCTAAGAAGAAGTGGTAATTTTCAGATTAAAATAAACTGTCAGGTCTGGGTAAGGTGAGGTAAAATATTAAAATATTTCTGCTGTTTGTATTTTTGTCAAAAAAATTAGAAGTCTCTCCTGAGATATTCAGTTCATCATGGTGGTTCTGCAGAATTCTGACTCTCTAGTGCACAGTGGCTTTGAAAGACAGAAAAATACTAGTTCAGTTCTGTCACTGAAAAGTCACCATGTGAAAATGGCATCATCTAATCTGCAGTGATTTATCTGTATATTTAGTAACTTTCACTCTAGGAATAAAACTGAGCTCTGTTGTGTTTTGTTTCTCCCTCTGTTCATCACAAAGACCCCCTACAGAGATTGTTCTCACTGTTACTGTTTTCAACCTGTTTGCATCCAAAAATCCTGGTCCTGCCCTTGCCCCAGCAGTGCTGTAGACTCCTCCTTTTGCTTCAGAACAGAATTTTGTGTTTAGAGTTAGGACAGGACTTTAAAATGTAAACTCTAGTTTAAAACTCTGGATAACAGTTGCAGGGCTCTGATTTGTAACTTTTGCTCACAGATTTTGGTGCTTGGTCTGGAAAAAACAGTTTTCCCATTGGACTCTGAGCTAATCCTCAAACCTGGAACATGTGGAGTGAGGAACAAAACACCTGTAAACTAATTTACATTTGCTGCGTACGCCACTGCATACATTTCATCCAGACAGCCCCAACAAATGCTATCACAGAACTTTCCATGCTTGTTGCACAAATCCACAACAGCAAATGTCAGTGTTTAATCATGGAAGGGGAGGACAAAGGGAGTGCTGGGAAACGTGGAGCCTGGTGGCTCTTCTGTGCCCAGCCCCACCGCTCTGTGCAGGCCACGCGGCGCTGGCGTCCACGTCATACGGCAACACGTCCGGGAGAAAGGTGGCAAGTTCTCCTCAGTGTTTCTAGCAGTAGCAAGCAGCAGTGTGTGTAACACCTGCTCTGGTTTGCTCTGCGCTGCCTTTGTACTTTACTGTAGTGTGGTGGATTGCAAAATGGATCCGCAGTTACTGGGTCATATCCTCGACAGCAGAATCGAGTGGAACACAAGCTAGGGCAGGTTATGGTCAGCAGGGAATTTCAGCTCCTGTAGGAGAACATGGCTAAGCTAACACAGCCCAGAGTATTCCCTGATGGTGTTCTCCAGTAGGTCTCTTGAATCTCCAGGCCAAGGCTAAAATTGTTTCCTGGCAGGTTGCTCAGCTCTTGCATTTGAGAACTGTTAACTCTCTGGTGTGAAATTCCCCCCCTTGTGAGTTTGGGAAGTGCTAGCTAGGTTTTTCTTCTTCTGAACGACCAAAACTACCTCAGTCAGTCTTTGGCTCTAGGGTGATGTTTGAATCCTTTGGTGTATTGGTTCCATCAATTCTTTGTCATCGTACCAGGGTATCTTTATTTCAGAGCAGATCTACAATGAGGTGTCAGGACAGCTGGTTCCATAAATGTAACAAGCTCTCCTAAGGTGAACTGCTCTGACAAAGCTCATGTGATGCCTCTAACTGGCCCTGCAGGACATACTGTTACCAAGTTTATGACTGTGCTGTGAATCTTGTCCCGTGAGTCCTCTTAGCACCCAAAAGCTTGTTAGATAATTTCCACTGACCCTTCAGATTCTCTGTGTGTCTCTTGAGCTAGAGACTCTCTTCTACAAGTGTGTAATTGGAAGAGGTTCTTTGCTTGTGATAAAGGTCATAATCCCTGCTAAGGGAACAGATGCATTGTCACTTATTAACTGATACAGGTTTGTAATTCCTGTAAGAATCCTGAACTATGTGCTAAAAAAAAAAATAAATAAAAGCTCTAGTAGATAGCTTTAAAACTAGCCATTTAAATGTCTTTTAAGCCTACAAAAGTATAAACCATAAGTATGCATGGGATTTGCAATACTTGTAGTGGAAGTTGGTGTGTTTCTGTGTATGTTTATGCCACCTCAGAAATGGCTTGACCAGTTATCATCAAACAACCTTTCAATTTAATGATAGTTGTAATTTCAGACTTCCAAGGCAGAATTATTTTGGTTTTGAATGAGAAATGCATTTAAAAGCAAGATGAAGTGGAAACTTAGGAATTCATGGTACTGAAAGCTCTTAATAGGTTATGTAGCTTGTCTATAGTTTCTATAGGTTGTTTACTACAATATTTTTGGGGAACATTTATGTTGTTGCACTTCCACTGACATGAGTTTTCTCCATGTTATTACCACTAACTTCACCACATCTGATTGAAGTATATTTACATAATATTTATGTAGTGAGCTCATTTTGAGTGAATAAAATCTTTCTCCCTAAAATCAGCAATGTTATCTCATTTAGGTTTATATTATTTTTTCCCCATCTGAAGTTATAGACAAATAAAAACACTTTTAAAGAAATGTTTTGACAAGAGTTTCTGAATTTTTTTCTTCTCCTTTTTTGGGTCCTGATTCTAAAATGAGATGCACATAGAGAAGAGGAGGTGGACTGACTGATATTATTCATGCAGTGATCTGAAGGATGTGACTTTAGCATGGAAATGGCTTTAAACTTGGGCCTGCGATGTGCTGAAATTATCTCCTTGCTCATGGGGTAGTCAGTTTCTGAGGGAAAAATAGCAAGGAGGAGATCAATGGCATCTCATCTGGCTTGACATATAAGAGAGTTATTATCTTCAGGTGAGTGTAAACATAAGAAGAAACCCTCGAAGCACATCCAGCCCTTCTCCAGCTCTTTGTGACTGTGGTAGCAGTTATGAAAGCCAGTGATTTATTTTTCACTTGTAAGTGAATGATAGGAAGACTTTCCAGAGTGAGAGATGAGTCATTAAAGTTCAGGAGTTTCTTCTCAGAGTTTGAGAAAAACTTCTAGAAGTCGAGACTTTCAGCCTGGAGAACGAATCTTGAATTTTAGATGCTTAAATCTTTTGCCTCTTAGCGCATTGGGTTCTTTTCATTGCTTATACATGTGAGTTGGTCACAGAGGGCCTGGTTCTTTCCTCGGTTGTCACTTCTAGTGGAGTACAGTGATTCACTGGTGAAAACAGGGATTTTGCTAGTTTTAGGGTCTTGGAACAAAATATGTCCCAATTTAGCTTGTCATTTGTCTTTTCAACCAGTACAGCCTGATAGCTTAAAAGTCAGTGTTAAAGAAATCTTGTTTTCTCATTAAAATCATTCCTGTGATTTCTTGTTCTTGCATATTTAGAAAGATTGTGCGTATTGTGCATTGATTTTTGTAGTCCTTGATCTTGCTTTTGGTGTTACTAATTTAATACACCCATATTAGTAATTGTTTTCATAAATTCTTCAGGTGAAGCTGACACATGTTTCAAAATCTCAAAACTTCATCTGGGCAAATGGGCACAGAGTATGGAAGTAGTGTAGACCCTCTCACCTCCTGTCTGAACATTGTCCCTGTGGGACAGGTTTGATTTCAGTTCAGGTAGTTTTGGTTGGGTTGTCAGATAATAATTGTGTGTAGAATTGTAGTTAAACTGTTCTGCATTTGTTGAATCTGTGTGGCAACAAGTAAATAATATAAAGATGACATCTTTAGGGGCATTTTCAGCCTGGATTACGTTCAACATGTCATAGATGTTGTGTGTGGATGTTAGGCAAGAATTTACCATATAATTCTGTATGTGTCTTTTGTGCCTTGGAAATCACAACCCCCTTTGCTCTTTGTAGAAAATCAAAGGAATAACAGCTATTTTTCATTTCTATCTTGTGCTTGAGCTTTCTTGGGAAGCAGTCATTCAGGCATTTAAAGACACCCAGGCTGGATTAGTTGTGTCATAAGTCCCAGGATTGGCTGAAGACTGCATGTGCAAAGTCTAAGCAACTTACACAGTAAGAAAGCTGCATCACAGCTTCACAGCAGATGTTTATCACTGCAAGCAAACAACTTACTCTAGACCTCTTGATGTTGTTAAGGACAGTGATAAACACCTCTTGCACTGAGAGCTGGGAATGTTCTTGTGTGTACCAGTCTTGACATCTCAGGCTCATGTCATTTTGAACCATTTTCCACAACAAGTGGTTCATTTTCACTGGTAACAGGGCACAGATTCAGTATTTTGCCAAGACAGGCTCCAAGAGGGGTAGTGTTGTAAGTGATCTTGAAAATGGTGTACACTAAACTCGCATGTCAGAGACTGACTTTGTCTTGTGGTCTGTCAAGGAAAGAGGCTTATTTGTTTGCTTGAATGTTTTCCTCGTTAGGTTAAGCATTTCTAGAAGGAAAGAGCTGCATCTAAAATGCATTTTCCACTTGTGTTTTGAACTGCTTGAATGTGTGATTTTGGGGAAATGTTTTATTTTCTTCACAAACATGATAAGATTGACTACTATAGAGGGTAGAGCCTCACTTGCTGACAAGCAGTTGGTTACAGATTCACATACAAATTTTGCAAAAATAGTGATGTTTTAGTCTCCACTAGTATGACCAAGAAGAGGGCTTTCACACAGCCTAAAAGCAGTGTAATTATTAACTTGTGGAAAACTTATACTTAGATAGTTGGAACAGGACCCTTTATGGGGGCATTCCAAATAGAGTAATACTTTTGGATACTTTATCATGCACAATACAATAATATGATCAAAGAAATTTGATGATTAAATTGTGTGATAGGACAAACGATTAGAGGGATTTGTTTGGTTTTTTTGATCAATAATTGAATTATTTCCCTTTCTGCAATCATATTCAAAATAGCTTGCCTTCCCTAACCAACAGATATCTTCTCTGAATTGTCAGGCACAAGGAGTGGAGCTTTTCTTGTTGCTCTGTGGTTGTGTTTAGGGCTGTGATCTCAAAAGCATCTCTCTGAGGGATAATTAACAGCAGAAATACAGATAGCAGTTGGCTGTCACATTCTTATCAGAAGAAAACAAGTATGGTACTATGGTATGTAAAGCATGAGGACTTGTTTGCACAAAGAACATCATCTCATCCAGTGCAACCAGCCCCCTTTCTAATAGAGAAGACACAGTTGAAAATTTTTAATACTGATTTAGTTATAAAGTAGCAGGGAGATGTAAGGGATTAGAGCTGCTTGGAGGATAGATGAAGACTCTCCCCATGAGAATGATGTGGCTCGTTTACCTCACATGGCTCAGACACTGCTGTTGACTGGCCACTGTAGTTTATTTGAATTAAAATTTCATCCCTTACCCAAGTGAGTGTAACTTATTTACCTGGAGAAAATTCAGAATTAATATAGGAACAAAGTCCAGGAAATGTCAAGGACTTTCCATTTCCAGTGTCATACTTAGTGCCTGTCAGAGTTAAGCCATCCTGCAAAAAAAATCCCATTGGTTGCAGTAAGCCCACCCGTATCAAAATAAGCAAAAATGTTATCATCCCTTTCCTCAGGTCACCTCATGCTGCTGCAAGACTAGTGTTGTTGAGCACATTTCCAAATGGAAGTAACATAAGTTCATCCCTTAAAATGAGGTCATTGCCTCCCCCCACAACAAATGTTAGGCATGGTTAGCATCTTTTTGTTGGGACTCAAGCCAGAATGCATCCTGCTCTGGCACAATGGGAACCTGCTGGGGGTTTCCCTTCACAACAGCTACTGTTAAAGATGGAGTGAAAAACAAAACCCTGCTCCCAATGTGAAAAAAGACTGGATTTTTAATCTGAAAAAGAGGCCACTGTAAGCAGAACACAAAGGAGAGAGGGATGAGCATAATAAAAATATCCCCAGTATGGGAGGGGGCCTGTGCGTGTTAAAAATAATGGCTTTGCAGTTTTGAGGGTTCACTAAATAATACATATTCTCTGTTTGCTTAGGGGACCCTCTCTAGTGCCATAGAAAAATCAGGTCAAACTGTGGATTAAGTCGCTGCAAATTTCCTAATAGTTTTTGTCCTTGCTCTTGCTAAATAGTCTCTTACTTCTCTGGGAGCGCTTTGGGAAAAGGAGTGAATATGTATTTGCTAGGGTGAGTCAGCATCAGCACTTCCTGGAGGCTTAAGGTAATATCCAAGTGACTTAGGAGTTGATCTTCGCTGTAACAGAAGCATTTTTAACTCATGTAGCTTTTCCTCAAAATGGGGCAACAGTTCCCAGGTCTTACCCCTGTGCATGCTGGACTCTGCTGTCCTCCTAGAGGACAGGCAGGGCTAGAGAACCATAAGGTGGAGAAGGGTTGGGAAACAGTGTGCTGCTGCCAGCACAGCTTATTCAGGCCCAGCCCTTTCCTGACATGTCTCTGCGATGAAGGCTGTTGAAAATGAGCTCCAGACTGGAAAACCTGTTGTGGTTTTGCAGGCAGCCTGCAGTCTGCAAGCTCACCAGCCTGCTGTACATTAGAGAAGGGATTTTTTTTATAGCATCCTACTTAAAGGGAAACACACAAATCTAAAAGAAATACACATTGCATAAAAACCACATTCATTAGCCAATCATCTGCCTTTGCACATTTCTTTAAACTAGAAATAGCCCCTTTTTCTTCCAAGAATGTATGAAGAGAGAGGGGAGAAATCATACCATCTGTGAAGGCAAAGCTTGATATTATGCATGCATCAGTACTGGTACTCCCATAAATTCACTGTTTATTAAATATTCTCTCAAAAGCCATTCCAGAAGTAAAATCTGTGCACAGAATCTAAAGTTTGTCTCTCCAAGTATTAAAACATTTTTAAGAATCTTGCTTTTTAATTCTAATCTGAATATAGAGTTTGAAAAGGTAGCATCCCAAGAGAGTCCAAGAGGGAGCAGGGAGTGGCTTTAGGGCACAGCCAGACAACAGGGATTCAGTGCAAATGCCCAGGAAGGGCTGCAATCTTTGTGACTGACTGCAAGAGCATCTAAGATTCAGGGTGCTTTGATGTATGCCCCATGCCTGTTGTTCACTTGATATTTGTCAAGCCAGTGGGGAATCAAAAGCCAGTTTTCATCTTCATTTCATGTTGGGATAGATTACAAAAACAAAAGAAAGGGATCTGCATAGTCTGCAAGCATAGGGAATGTCTCTCAGGACAATTGAGGTTTAAGTAATTAATACTGGAGAAAAGTTTCATTAGGTCATTTAAGGGAATGTCCTGTAGACATACTGTCTGTGCTGTCTGTATGGGGTTCTTATTTTTTACACCAACTAGTGTGGAAGGTGGGAGTGGGTATATGGAGAATAGTTACCCACAGAGGGGAGTGCATGGGTGTCCTCAGTGATGGCTGGAAACATAAAAAGGTTTTAATGCATTTCATATAACAGGCCCTTTATCAGTCTTTGGCATGGGCTTCCAGGAATGATGGCAATCCAGATAAGTAATTATTAACGTTATTGTTATGCTTGTTTGATCTTTAAAATCCTTCAGTGATTTGAGCCTAGGCTTCTGTGTATGTCATACAGAGGCAATTACAAGCTCTAGCAGGGACTCCAAGAAGCTCTTCTTTAAATAAAACAGTTTGAATTGGAAATAACATTTTTCTACTGTATTGAAGTATTTAAAAAAAAACCACACACACACAAAAAAAACCAAACAAACAAACAAACAAAAAAACCAAAAAAACCCCCCTAGGTTTACGATACAAATGTAAGGTGAGAAATTTTAGGTTCAAAAACATGGAAGTTTTGGGTTGATGTTTTTGATCAATTTTTACTGACCTCTCTGCTTAGCTTTTATAGAAGTTGGATAGCATTCATCAGTTCTCCCAGATTTTGGAGGTGGAATGTCTTAAAAACAAGGGTCTTCAAGGCTTTTTGCAAGGTAGAAAAAGCTTGGAAGTCTCTTCTCTATCTGAGCAGGTGTAAAGTAATGCTTTAGTTATAGGGAAAGTGGAAGCTGGCAATGCTGCTTTTAGAGAGGCTGAAATTGCTTTTGGTTTCCAGTGATGTTGGTTCTCTTCTCTCTCTGATGTTACTGCTTGTTTCTGCTTATGGCTGAGACTGCAGTGGATGGAGAGAATCCCAGAAGCCCTGTAGAACTTTTTTTGCACAATTATACACCCTCAGTCTGTTATCGCTCTGCGCAGATCTCAAAGTTGCTGTGCATGCTGGCCCAGAATGGGTGAGTTAACCCAGTCCGAGGGCTTGGGAGCCTCAGCCAAGCTCAGAAGAAAAGGTTTCCCCACTTATCCGAGCACAGGGATGTGTTACACCCTGGCTGCTAAGGCAGCTCATGCAGTTTCACACATTGGCTCACATCACGTTCAAGTAACTAGAACCCAGCAAGGTGGAAACTGGACGTGCCAATTGAGACCAGCTGAACTGTGGGAGAGTTTGGGTTATCCCCGGCGTGCTGTCAAATGGCAGCTTCCCTGGGTGCTTCCCAGTTGTTGGTGTCATGCCTGCACACGTCAGTGCTGCTTTTCCTGTTAGAGTGCCCTTTGTGCTGGGAGCTGTGCTTGTCTGAGCACTGGGAGTCCAGGCTGAGGCATGCTGGACCCAGCACCTCACCATCCCCACTGCTTGGCTGGCAGCTTGGCTGCTGGTGTCAGTGATGAGTCTGGACAGTTTTAGCACAAGGAATGAGTTTTGAGGGGTGACTAGAAAAGGAGGGCATGCGGTTTTCTGGAGGGATTTCAGGAATGGATTTGTGCATCACTTAGCAGCACCTGAGATAGCTTTGAAACATTTTTATATGTCCTCAGGCTGGAAGTGGAACCTAACCTTTGTCCTTCCTGTTAGTGAGTAAGTGCTTCCAAGAGTCTTTAAGTCTTCCAAGAATCCTTAAGTCCAAAAGTCATGCCCAAGTCCTGTAAAAGACATAGGCATTGCTCTCTCTCTACAGTGAAACTGCATTTAGGTATCAATGTGAATATCAGCTGTGTATCAGTCCTCCTGCCTCTCCCCCTCCATGACTCTGAGTATGAGCAGTGTTCCTGGTCTGGCATGTGTTAATATGACTGTCAGGATATGATTTTCCATTCCAAGCTGCTCTGGTGCATCCCTTCCCCACCCAGGAGCAGCTGTAAACAGCTGATGTTAATTCTCATCCACCTGCTGACTGTGCCAAACAGACATGCCATTGCCCTCTGACAAAAAGGCTCCCGGTCTGTTGAGTCCTCCCTCATACCTTCAGTAATGCTGATAAAATGCTGACCTGTTTTTTACCCCGGTGGCTGCTGTTGCTAAGCACTGAGAATATGACCTGTCTCCTGTAATAATCTGCATTGCACAGTTCAGATGATCTTGCAAATGGAAGTGTTTTACCGCACCTCTCAAGGCAGCTTTTCCTCCCTGTAGTCTTTGCGGTTACGACCATGTAGTTTGTAGCAGCACCTCGTTTTTGGTAAAGCCTAATTAAACATTTGGGGGCTGTTTTGTTGGAAGCACATTGTCAAGAAGTTGGTTTGTAATGATCAGAGTGGTGTGCTTGGAAAAGAATGATAAAAGCGGGGAAGGTTGTAAGCTACTGAGTGACCTACCAAAAGCAGAACGCCATGTGTGCAAAACTCAGGAGAAAATGAGGAGGTCATAAGTAATGGTTCTCTCCTTGGAAGAGAGAGTTCATTGTGTTGAAGTACTGGTAAAATATACTTTTGTAGCTTGTATGGGTATAAGGAGAGAAACAGACTTTCTACTCACTTACTATTTTGCTGTCATTGTGCCCAAAACTGCTTCTTCCTGCACATGAAGGTGGCTTCTGATAGGCTTGAAGCAGTGTTTGAACAGGACATCTGATTTGCAGTGGCTGTATTGACAGGAGGGGAGAAAATATAGCAAATGCAGAAATTTGGGATTAAAAAAAAAAAATTATCAGCACAACAGATAAGTAACAGAGCTTTGGTGCCAGGGTGTTCATTTATTTCTCTTAGCACTCACTGCATTTATTTTTTTCTCTAAAGGTAGTTGTTGCACTCTCTTATAACCTTAAAGAACCATAAAGCACTTAAAGCTGCAGTGATGTAAGTCTGTGATGAAATGATACTGAGAGGGGCAAAAAAAAAAGACAATTCCTGCTGTACCAATAGAGAAGAAGTCACCAAAAAATGTGTTGTCTGCCCAAGATGCCAGGGGAAGCTGTGGCACAGATAAAATCACAGATTATATGATTCGTCCCTTTTGAAAGCTAACCCAGCTCCAAGGCAGGATCAGCATTATCTAAACCATCCTCCATGGATATTTGCATAACTTGTTGTTAAAACCCTCTGGGGATGGGATTTGCTTTCGGTGATTCTTTCATGACTTAACCAACATCTCTGCCATCCTTACATTCAAGCTCAAGTCATCATAAAGCAAATTTGCATAGCTGCCTTTAATGCAAGACCTGAAAAAAAAAGAAAAATGCAGTTTAGGTAATGGCACTGTACCTAGGGATTTCTGGCTTCCTCACTGGATAGGGACAGACTTTGTAAAAAAAAAAAAAAAATTGTTATCAAATGAAGGAGGATGGAGAAAATAAACCAAAATGTAATAAGACATGAGATTTTAAACTGTGTTCATTTGTAGAACCGTGGGGTTTTTTAAATTCTGCTAATCCAGTCCTTCAGTGGTTGACTATTTTGAAATATTGTTTTAAAGACTCTCATGTTAGATCTCACAGTACTGGTCTGGTCTGTTCAGTTTGGATCTTAAAGGCAGTGTGGCACCTTGGGAAAGAGCAGAATGATTTCCATGGAGTCCAGTCCTGAGCTTTACCATGTTTGTCTTTCATGCTGGGTACCAGCTGTGTCCCTGGCGACTGGCCTTGCGTGTTAGGCAGTGCTACATAATTCATGTTAATGTGTGAAGTCGAGCCTTGTGCTGCGCAGTCGGGCAGGCAGCCCACCCACACCACGGGGAGTGTGCAGAAGCAAGGAGAGCAGGGCCTGACCCACATTTGGTAAAGTGGTTTGGGATCCTTTCATGTCCAGTTAAATGTATAATATGTTGTATCATTAGTAACTCCTTTGCCAAGGGAATGTGTTTTTGTACTGTGCTGTAATTTCTAACGGGGCTTTTCCTTTTTCTTTTGCAGTCTGACACAAATGCAAGTTACCTGAGAGCTGCTCGAGCTGGCAACTTGGAAAAGGCTCTCGACTACTTAAAAAATGGAGTGGACATCAACATTTCAAATCAGGTTGAAGAATATTTTGATCAAATTTGCTGGATAAATACCTTTCTCAGTTTCTTTAATTTCTCTTCATAGTTGCACTTCGTGTCAAAGATAACTTAAATGCTATTTGATGAGCCATGTTTACATATTTTGTCTGATTAACACTGTACCCCTTACCCAGACACCATTTCACTTGCACTTGGAGAATATAGTGCTATTTAATGTTATCTTTCATTCCATTTTTATTACATCAGATCATGGTACTGCACACAGAACTTGAGACCTCAGAGCTAATATATCTTGACTAAATTCTTACTCTTTCCTTATAATCTATTTCGTGTAAAGTTTACCTAGGAGTAGCTTTTAGAAGCAGTCCTCTCAGTGGGTTAATATGGTATGTTTGGTTTATCATTGCTTTTCTTTTTTCCCTTCCTTTTTTTTTTTTAAATCAGAATGGGTTGAATGCTCTCCATCTCGCTTCCAAAGAAGGACATGTAGAAGTTGTCTCTGAACTGATACAGCGAGGTGCCAGTGTGGATGCAGCAACAAAGGTCAGTCAGGCCTATCTAGTTGTTCCCTTGTTGACACTAATGCCATGGGCACAAAGTGTCCGCCAAATGACTACAGGCATTGCTGCAGCAGTAATTGCCTGGTTTCCACTGGTGGGGTGGTCTCAATAATTGTTTAATAGAAACTTTTTAGATGATGGTAAATGCCACACATTACTAGGGAGAATATTTACTGGACAAATTGTAGATTCTTGTTTTGGTTTCTGTCCCTGTCTTCTAGAATAAGTCACCCATAAGAGTATTTTATTGCAAGGAGGACTGTATTTTAAAGTGTTTGAAGTTTAATCTGTGCTTGGTTGTATTGCTGTGTTGTTAGGCTCAGGTTTTGTGCTCCTTTCAAATATCACTGTCTCTAATTTCAGAAAGGAAACACAGCATTGCACATAGCATCTCTCGCTGGACAAGCAGAAGTCGTCAAAGTTTTGGTTACGAATCGAGCCAACGTCAATGCACAGTCTCAGGTGAAGTAATATGTCCCTGTTTGGTACTACCAAGTACTTTGTTGACATTAAAATTGTTCTCCCCTTAAGAACTATAATATTTGTAAGTATATTTGGTATGTCTTGTTCTGTTAATGTTGGTTCTTGAAAATAGGGTTTGATAGAGCCACTGAGGTGAATGTATCATAAAACATTCTTTTTTGGCTGTTCCTGGCACACAGGTAACAACAGCAGGTGCAGGGACAAAGTCTGAACACACAGCTGGCATTTTATTACTGAAGGAGTCCCTTTAGTGAGTGTAGTCCTGAGCTCATTCCTATCTTGTAACTCAACAGACAATTAAAACTTCAAATGCTTCCAGCTCTCCATTGGCTTCTCTACCCCTCGCCAGGTGGTCAGAGAGTACCAGGAGGCATCATGGACATATCCTCCCCCATAGGCATGATGGTGCAGTGAAATCCCAGGCTGTGTTCAGGTCTTTTCCCACATGGGATGTCAACAATCCTGGGATTAATTCTCAGTTGCCCACCTCATTTATCAACAGAGAAAACACAGAAATAACATCTCTGTTTTAAGTTGTCCCAAAGCTGCACGCCCCTGGAGAGGGAGGAAGTGGTGGCACATCCAGTGGTGTTTGCAGGGTACTGGAAGTGGTTGTTTAACAGGCAGCACAGTAAAGTATGTACCCTTCAACCTGAGATCTGCCCTACGAGTGTCCTACGAGCTGCTACTTGTTAGAGTCAGAGGAGATACAGATAGAACAGGAGAGCTGGAGAGAACGTGTTCAAATAAAGGGATCCTGTTTCACATAATTGACTGTCTCAGGCTTAATTGAGCTCATCCCCTTTCCTTGTACAAGGAGGTACTGCAAGCATATGCAGAGCTTATAACTTTGGTCAAGTCCCTTGAATGAACGTTTAGGTCAATTATAGAGAATTTGAAATAAAGCAGTGCTGGTGTTAAGAGCAAAGCAGTAAAATCAAACAGAAAAAATCTGGCTCAAAATATGCATAAACTGCAGATTGCTGGAAGTCAGGTGGCTGTGCCAGAGGTGCCCCTGCATGCTGCCCCATTCCTGTTCTCCCTGCTCAGGGACTGGCTAGCAGGCAGGCAGTGTCAGGGAAGGGTTCAGATTAAGAGACAGCCTTCTCAGCTGGCCCAGGGTTGCCATTTTTCTGTATTATAAAGATGTGGGCATGATAGGAAATATTTGTTAAAAAGAGAAATTAAAAAATTTATATTTTAAAGAGACATGGTGAGTTTTTAATTGGTCTCCAAGTGATATGAACAAAATGCTTAATAGAATCTGTTTCAAGAATCCTAGTTATTTGTGGTCTGTATTTCATGTTTTTTTCACCTGGACAAAGAAAATAGGTGGCTCAGTTCTCCTCTTCTAATCCTTTATACTAGCTAGTACAGCAATATTTGGTTTCAGGCACCAAATAATTTACACTTAAAGAGAACAACGACGACAAAAAGTATTATTAAGTAAAATCTTCCATGGCTGTTAAGGTTTGCTGGTTAAAGAAATTAAGATGGGGTTGACAGGATCTTTTCTGCTTGTGTTTGAGAACTTGTGTATTCAACCCTGAAACTAAAAATAATCTGAGATTGTAAACATCTTATATAACTGCATTGTCCATACACCCTAAGGTTTTGCCACATGTTACCCTTATTCTACTAACATACAAGAAGTAAAGATTTATTTCTCCCCCCACCCCATTATGGTTGTCTTTGATGTTTTTATTTGGGACACATATACAACACATTTGTTGTCCATTCCACACCAATACCTGGCAGTCAGATATCCCAGCTGGGATTAGTCTGTTGAGGAGGTCCCTGGTGCTCCCTGTTACCAAATAGCCCTTGGACCAGCTTTGTTTGTGGGGTTGAGCATCACTTGAGCCCTCTTAAAGCTTAGAATAAAGTTCTGCTGAATCTGGCATACCCACAGAGACTACCCAAAGATTTGTTTTGTTTTGTTTTGTTTTTCTTTCTTTGAAAAGGCCTGTTTTCTGTGAATTTGGCTTTGTTTTCTCGTTCCTTGACAGTAACAGCTCTTCCATGCTGACAGTTAGGGATGTTAGGGATGTAGGACCTTCTTTAACCAAATCTTCCTGCCTGTAAAAGAGACACATCCAAACTGTAAATTTTTACTGAGTCTGAATCTTGTACCTTGTCCAAGGACTATGTATTATTATTGAAGACAAAATTATTTCCTTAGGCTTGTGCTGCTCTGGCAATTCCAGCCTCTTTATAAGTAGAGAAAAAAATGCAAAGTATGGAAGGGGGGGAAGATGTTGAAAACCTTACACTAATTTAACATAGGAGAAAAGGTTCTGCTCTAAGTTATAGTGATACTTGGTTCTGAGAATTTTTCCCTATTAATTATTTTCTGAAACTTAATAATTAGGTAGTGTTTCCTGCTTCCTTTCTAACTGCAAATATTTGAAACTAAAAAAATTAATCTTGTTTCCAGCTGAGTTAGTAAATAGGTATTGAGTATGCCATGAAATGATAGGGACAAATGCCAGACACTCTTCACTGTAATAACTTGTAGTGTGACATATTAGGTACCAGAAAGCAAGTGCTTTCTGGCTTATTTGCTTTTTAATTAAGTAGAATTTTGAGTGTATGGAAACTAAGGTGTTAGGCCTCGGTTCTGGGAAGTGCATTAACACATCGCTAACCTTTGGCTCTGGTAGGACTTCAGTGCCTGCTATATGCTTGTAGCTGTGCTTTCCTGAATACAGACCAAATTATCAAAACACCAGGGCAACAGCAGACCCTGCAGCCTGTGCGAGCCTTGTAAACATGTGGCCTCACAGCTGCTCGGCGTCTCGCTGATGGTAAAGTTCCCCTTGGATCAAACGTCCAGTTCATGCCATTTCCTCTCCTCCTGTCCTTTATTCTGACCTGGTGTTTGTCTCTGCTGCCAGAGGAGCCTCCCGCGTGCTTGGCCTCAGGTCACCTGTGCTCCCCTGCGCGCCCTGTGCTGGATGTGTGCCCTCAGCTCTGCCCTGCTGCTCTGGCAATCAGATGTCTCTCAGCTGTTTCCACTGCAGCTATAAATCAGCCCAGTTTCACTCCCATAGGTCTTAGGCTGTGGTTTCCCTTCATCTCTCCAGAGCCCACCATGTGGATGTTTCTTCTTTGATGCTGATATATGGCCCAACTCTTCTCAGCTCGTCTCTGGCTCCATTGGTTTTCTGCAGAATTGAAGTCAGTGTCCTGTGTAACTGTAGCAGAAATTTCAGAAGTTCGTATAAAAATAGGGAAAAAATGCATTGTCTTGTCCCCAGAAACTTCAACTTCTGAAAGGCTGTGACCTGCTTACAGTTAAGGCAAAGACAAAAGCGCTGACTGTAAGAGGAAGGCACTTACCGAAGAATGAGTTAAGCTCTGCAGCCTCTAATATTTGTATTGCATTGATTGAAATCACTCACTTAAGCATAATTTGAGAGATGCTCTAATGTGGTCAGAAACACTGATAAACCTCTATCTCAGACTACTGAGAACCAATGATCCTCAGATCCCCTGGTGCCTGAAATATGAAGTAGCTCAGTGACCACAAGCAGACTGTGCACAGAAGGCAGCTCTTGGAGGAGATGGAAGGCGTAAGTAGCTGGCACAAGTGAAAGAGAAGTCAAAGCTAATGGAAAGAAGAGGAAAAATTGGCAATTACTTTGAAGAGCCATTGCTCTTGCTTTTGCTACAGACTTGTATTGTATTTCTCTGCCCTGTTTTGCATTTCCAGTGCTGTGGCTGTATTTATCAGGAATCATAACTCATTACTACAAAATCATCTGTCCAGATTGATTTTTCATATAACTTCACAATAGATATAAAAGGAATTATTCTCACCTAACTGTGAGAATTTTATCTGGCTGAAAGATTCCACTGTGTCCCTTTAAATAATATTGCCCGTCTCCTGTCTTCAGTTAAGTCAAGGGAGATTGAGCCATTAACTGGTGTGTGAACAAACAGTTTGTTTTTCTCCTGATCTGAGTTTGGCAGATCTGTGGTATGTATGAAATGTTTGCAGTGTGTTTACACTCTTGTTTTTTTATTTCAGAATGGCTTCACTCCACTGTATATGGCAGCCCAAGAAAACCACCTGGAGGTTGTTAAGTTTCTTCTTGACAACGGTGCCAGTCAAAGCCTTGCCACAGAGGTAAAACTTTGAATTTCACGCTTTATGAACAAAGTAAAATGTGCTTCAGCAGTGACTTCTGCCAGCTTATATCAAACTAATCTTTTAAATACAAAATTAAACATGAATAAAAAGCTCTCTGTGAAGTGTGCTAATGAATAGAGTTATGGGCTTTTCAGCAATTTAAGCTCTCTCCTGCCATTTCTAAAATGAAAAAAAAAATTACTTTAACTAGAAACAGTTCTAAATATAGATGTGTTCTTAGTCATAACTGGTAATCTTTCAGGTTAAGTGCTGAAACAGGGAAGCTGTGTGTATAATATAAAAGTTCTCTGTGCTTTCATTAAAAGTAGTGAGTAATGAGAAGGGTGGCAACCATAAGGCAAGAACAACTGTCTACCTGTGCTTTGGAGCCAGCCTGGGATATCAGGGAAAAACCCCAGGGTTACTTGAAATGCAAAATTAGTTTATTGCCACCCTGTATCTCATAATATCACTATATAATGATGTAGGTATGGAATCTTATTCTTTTGAAGGCAAGACTGTAAAAAATCAATCACTAATGGATCAAAATTATGTTTCCAAAATGGCTAAAAATGAGTTTTAGCTAGAATTGTACAGCAGAGCTACTTTCTAAAAATGTCAAAGATATGAAAGTTGAGAAATTAAATATACAAATTATATACCAAAATGAAATATTTTACATCTGAAAATTAATTGAAATAGTTTTCAGAAAACTAGTTTCTTTTTCTTTATAAAAACTTGGAAAGAAGGAAGACACAGAACGCCCAGAGTTCCAAAGTCTTAATATACTCTGTATACACTGTACAATTTTCTGAAAATAGGTTTCTTTAAAAAAAATTTTGAATGGGTACTTGGATCTATTTCTTTGATATTGTTTTTCCCTTGAGCATTGTATGTCAGTTTAGGTTGAGCTTTTCTCCAACTCAGCTTGATGATAAGGTGCAATCTAATTTTACCCATGGAGAATTCCTTTGAAGATACCAGGCTACAAAACAGTGTTGCCTTGATTGCCTTTCTTGTTTGAGATAGTTACTTATGGGTACTTTTTTATTTTCTCTTGTTCCAAGTTTCCATATAAATCTGATTTCTCTTTATCTTAAGAGCAAGAACTTTTGTAATTAAAGGAGTGCGACTTAGCCAAATAGTCTTTAAAAATAAAACTCTTTAATGAAGGTGTTTTAATCTAAATAAAGAAAATAGTTGGTTCTATTTTTGTAAAATGAATTTTTGGATTTTGATTTTGTTGTTGTTGTTGGGGGTTTTTTCCTGGCATGGCTTTCTTATGTTTTAAACTGCAGCCATTAATTGTAGTGCTTAGATCACGGCACTTGGAATTGCTTTTGTGAGTTGGCACCTTCAGGGAGCACGTGGTGGAAATGCATTCTTGTCAGTGCTAATATTCCTGGTGGCATTTTGTTTGGCCTTGTTACAGGAATTCCTGCACACACTGAAATGATGGGCAACTCTCATCAGAATTAATAAACCACAGGTGTAGAAGATGGCAGCTCTTCTGGCCTTGAAATGAAGGGCTCCAGCCCTTTCGCCTGCTCCCTTTTCTGTAGGGAAAGCAGAAAATGTGTTCCTAGGGCTATTTTTAAATATATATTACTGTTAACAGCATTTTGAGCAGAAGAGAAAGCCCGTTAAGCAAAGACATCGTAGATACCTACACCCCTTTTCTACGTGAAGTGGTTCAATTTGCCACCGCCATCAGCTGTGTAAGTAGAGCAGGAAGCCAAGGTCTCCAGGGTTTCTCCAGGCAAGAGCCTCCCTTTCTGCAGGTACAGTGTAGCTACATTGCCAGAGCCCTCTTGTGGGGGTGCCCACGGAGGATTTTTGGCCTTCAGAGCTGTGCAGTGTTTTTCCCACCCCTCTGCCCACTGTCTGAGGCTGTGCAGTTGTCTGACGGCAGCCCCGAGCCCTGCCCCGCTGCTGGAGGATGGGGAGCTGGAGGGAGGCAGCATGAAAGGGTGCTTAAATGAGGGGAAAAATATTAAGGGAAAGCTTATTAGGATTCAAGGAATTTGAGTGATTTCCCCCTGCCCTCCCCTGTTCCTCCTCACAGATTTTGAAAAAAAGGCTCTTTTTCAGAACCTCTCCTTTTTCTCGTGCTAAACTGAGGCGTTATTTGTTTGGTAAGCTAGGGAGGGAAATCCTTGTTGAAAACATTACTTTGCATTCTAAAAGTTTAAAAGTTAACACTTCAATTCTGCATTTTTGATGTAGGTTGAGGATCTACATTCTTCTGTGTCACTGCTGCACTTCTGTTTCATAGTTAGAGTTTCACTGTGACAGCAGTAGTTGCGAAGTGAAAGAAGGTGTTTACTAAACTGTAATGAAATTTGGTAATACAAGCTTTGCATATAGTCACTGAGAGACACATGTAATAAATAAATATCCCAAGTAATTTGTCTTTGTGATTTTTTTTTTTTTTAATGATTTATGGGTATTGTGCAAAGCTGAAAGTGTCCTGGGATTGGAATGAGTTAAATGTTTGGGAAGGAGCAAAATCTAAATGGCAACTCTTTAATTCTTTAGTTTCCTAAGAATCCATAAAAATAAAATTATAAAAACCTCCCTGACTGTAATTTTCATGTGTTTCATGAATCTGCTCTGATATCTGTTAAACAAAAACCTTCTGTTTTCCAGGTTTCTTATTCTCCACCAATTTGGCTATTAGCTAATCTGAAGGAAATAATTTCTGCTTGTAAGAGGGTTGTCCATCACGTGTATATAAATTTTCATAAATGGAAATTGTAGTAAAACAACTGGTATATTGGGAGAATGGGGTAATTGTATTTAATTATCATATTTTAAATCCACATATAAAATATATCTGAGGATAAAGATCAAGTATTGTGGATTTTTTTCTTTGTTTGGGTGGCTTTTTCTTAAAAAAAAAAAAATAGATAATAATCTGTAGGTGTGGAGGGAATGGATGATAATTTACTATGAAGACATCATTAACAATTTTAATTTTTATATTTCAGCTTCTTATACCTTTTTGTATAATTAAACACTTACATAAATAAGCATCTGTATAATTAACTGTTAATTTGTGAGTAATTTCCCCTTTTTTTTTTCCCCCTCAAGTCTCAGTCATTTTTGTTTGCTCGTGTCTTGGAATTTTATGTTAAGTCTGAAGTGCCAGAAAGGTGTTTTGAGCATTTGGAACCTACTTCACCAACACTTTACTCATTGCGGGCGACTTTTAATTTGCACCATGTTACACTTGGCGTTTGAATTTGAGCCAGTACTGTTAACTAATGCCGAGATCTCTTCCCCTTCCCACCCCCTGGGAGGCTTGGAACCTGTGTTTATAGTCCCTGTTGTATGTTGCAGGATGGTTTCACACCTTTGGCAGTGGCTTTGCAGCAAGGTCACGACCAGGTGGTTTCGCTGCTGCTCGAAAACGACACGAAGGGAAAAGTCCGTCTTCCCGCCCTTCACATCGCTGCCCGCAAGGACGACACCAAGGCGGCGGCTCTGCTCCTGCAGAACGACCACAATGCTGATGTGGAGTCAAAGGTCAGTTGTAAAAAGGAAAAAGGTTTGATGCTACAAGGGTCCTGACTACATGTAATTCATCTGGTGAAGATCTCCCTCGGCGTGAAGTATTTTTGCTGCAGAGTTACACATGACTTTCTTTTCTTAAGAAAAAAACATCTGATTTGCTTCCTTTGGCCTCTATCTCCCCCGTTTCCCTTTCTGTTTAAATCAGGGTTAATTTCTCTTGTAGAAACTTTGCAAATGGAAAATAATAAACAAAGTATTATTCGAATTATTCTCTTGGAAGTGAAAGCCAGTCCCGCAGTGGTGGGCTATAGGTATTGTACAGTTCAGTCATTTGATTAGTTGTTTGTGCAGTTGCTACTTTAAGAACTTTGGTAAACATGTAACAATTAGCATTCAAGATACTTGCTCATTGAGCTTCCATTCCGTCGAGCTTCCTTTGTGTGCCGGTTGTGCTGCCATCTGAGCTGCCATGCCACGTAGCAATCATGAAGCTTTCTGCATCCATATCACCAGTGGTGAACTAACCGTTCATTTTTTCCCCCTCTTTGCTTCCAAATGTGTTAACCTAGATGATGGTGAATAGAACAACAGAGGTATATATAACTATATATATGCATCATCACTCCTTCATGACTTAGTGCTGCTGCATCATTTCTTCCTCCTTTTTGCATTGCCTTTTATAGGATAGACACCTGCTTTAGATGAAATGAAGTAGCATGTGCTAGAGAAGACTGTAGTTTAGATACCAGGGCTTTCTGCAGCTGAAACTAGGGTTTAAAAGTAAGAGCTGAGCATTCTTGGGAACCAACTGCCATCGTAAAAGAGCCATATTATGCAAGATGGAGTTTTTAGGGACTCTCACGGAGCATATGTTTATCAGATGTGTTAAGAGCTGCAGACAACCCTGTCATGTTGTGCATCCAGGTCTGATTCTAGGCTTCTGCATGACACTTACCTTGATGGTGTCAGCAAATAGAATGATCTGAGAGTGGTTTCATATCTGCAAAACTCCCAAAGCAAGGCAGTTGCAGCTAGCATGGCTTGCTAACAATTTAGAAATGCATCTAGTTCCCATAAGGTTTCATACTTTGCAGGATTGATGGAATTGCTGCATGTTTTAGCATTATTTTATAAGGAAGTAAAACTACTTAAATATGAAAATCAGTTGCTGAAGTAATTTTATCAGTAAAGCATCTTCTAATTAGGGTGGTAACATGTGGTGTCTGAACATAACCCAGTGTGATTGCCCACAGTGGGAGACTGATCTTTATGGTACTAACCCTTGGAAAAAAAAGCCATATTAATAATTTAAAATAGTCTTTGATGTTATTTTCATTTGCATTTACTTTGAATTTATAAAAATCAGTTAGCAAATATCATTAAATGACTTGCATTTGAACTTCTGCAAAGAATCTCTAAGAGATTTAACTTGCAAGACTGACATAATACCAATAACTACATATTTCTATTTAGCAGTTAATTTCTTATAAAAGTCACATCATTGCTTTAATACTCACATGTTTTGCTGTTGTTTTTCTGGAATAACTGAAAATTTTATTCAGCTTCTTATCTGCTAGAATAATTATGTTAATTTTTTTCCCTCCTGCATAGCAATATGATTTTATTTATATCTCTCTGAGATACTATAAATAAACATCAGTGAGTGAAAACTAGTACAGAATTGGAGTGGTGACTTGCAACAGACTCCTATTACTAGCTTTTGTCAGTGATGTGCTACAAATCCTGGAGTAATACAGAAATATTTTTTTTAAAGTATCTATTGGTTGTGTTTTGTTTTCTTTTTTTCCAGAGCGGGTTCACTCCCCTCCACATAGCTGCTCACTATGGAAACATCAATGTAGCCACATTGCTGTTAAATCGGGGTGCTGCTGTGGACTTCACTGCAAGGGTGAGTGTGAAATCTTAGTTATGCCTCGTTTGCATAATCATCACTTGGCAGCAGCTTTTCCACAGAGGTGTGGAAAGGTGCATTGCTCCCACCAGCCGAGGGGCCTGGCCTGACTGCACTTGTTCTGCTACTGTACAGTGTAAAGGGGGTTTACCTGGGCTGCTGAAATGAACCTGAGCTCTAGTCCTCACCTTTGAAAACTTCTGTTTTAATCAAAGGAGCTGCTATTGTCACAGTTCCAGTGTTGTTGAAACAAAAGTAGGCTGGGATTCAGTGATAGAAATGCTTCCATCTAGAGCTTTAATGTATGGCAGGAGTTTGTGTCCCTGTTGAATTCTCCTCACTTTGCAGTTGTTTCCAGTGACCATAAGGTACAGGTGAATAAAGCATCTGTGCCTTCACTGCATATATGAGAGTCAGGTGATACATAAAGGAGATCTGAGACACTGAAGAGATGGAAAATGAAATGAGATCTGGAAGTGAAGGGGAGTCAATAATGGGAGCTGTAGGACAGAAACCATGCTAGAGTGTAAAGGCAGTACCAAAGCCATGGCACAGCCCAGGGAGTGATAGAGTAGTTCCTCAGATGGATGAAAAATTGTCAGGAGCCAGGAGTGAATTATTGTGGGCTTTCCCAGTGTCCCCTTGGTTCACTCTGGGCTGGTTGGGGAGCAGCTGATGGTGACTTCACTTGTGCCTTCTTTCTTGTGGAGTGTGTCCATCCTCCCAGAGGCAGCTGGACTGCTCTGCAAGTCTGGTGCCCCAAAACCAAAACAGACCAAACAAAGAAATTAATACTCAAAACAAACCAACCAGCAAAATAAGACAAGCTGAGGCTGTGCAAAACTCTGGCTCACTAAGCCTTACCAAAACAAAGCCAGGGAGGAAGTATGGTAGTGATCCCTGAGACTATAGGAAGATATAATCAAGGGGACAAGGCATTCAAAGTGAAGGCAAATGCTGATGCAAGAGTAAATAGGTATAAACTGACCATGAATTTATGTTTTCTAGAAATTTAGAGATTTTAATATTGTCATCATAATTAATATTATCTAATAATTATTTCATAATTAATATTACATATAAGTAATGAGATTCTGGAGCAACTTTTCAATTAAATTAGAAAAAGTAAAAGAACCCCAATGTATATTCAAGATCATAGGGAATTATGTCACATGGATAATCCAGCAGCTCCTATACTATTGCTTAGAGCATTTGCACAGAGCACAAAGTGAATTACAGTATTTTTTTACTTTAGATAGATAAAATCTGGAATGCTTCTATAGTTAAGGAACATATTGACATGCAGCAAAGTGTTTATGACAAGCATTGCAAACCCATGAAAACAATAAAATAATATTGTGATTATTTAGCATAGAAACTACTATTGTACTTATACAACTTCTTATACTAAAAATAAAAAACAACCAACCCTGAACAGTTCTTTCTTCGAGACTGTGATTAATAGGAGGAATTGGTGTGATAGAGCGGGAATAGAAATTTTGAACAACACAGACCCAGAATTTTTTCATTAAAGTATAAGTAGGAGTGCAGGTGAAAAGTGTTGGTGCTGGCTACTCTTCATTCAACATGGTGTTTTAGGAATGAAGGTAAATCTCCAAAGCTAAGACAGTGAACCAGTACCTGCTATTGCTGGTGAGAAGAGTAGTAGCAGATATTGGGTCAAACTGATAGCTGAGTATCAGAGGTGAGGATCAACTCTTATACATCCCTCACCCCCCTCAAATTTTGTTTTCCAAATCACATTCATCACTAAATATATTTCATGTTTTTTGATGAGAAAGATATCCCAGGTTAGATCCATGTGAACTTCACAAGCTAAGAGCAAATTTGGGGATTAGGGGTTCCTGGGAGGCTGATGACTATGTGTGCTTTCCTTTCACTGATAACATTGACCTCTGATTTCCAAGTCCTTTAGCTGACCAAATTAGAGCATTAAGGCATTTCATACCATCATGAGCTTTGGAATTGAGTATCTGATAAGCTCTAATCACAGAAGCAAGGAAGACTTAGCGTCTTAGGTCAATTCTTTCCCACTCAGAAACAAGATTAGGGATTAGCAGTGCTACTACCTTAGCAATTAGCAGCATTTAGTACCAGTACCACTAAATACCATCTGCCTATGCTTGTTTTAATAAAATAAGTCTTAGGCTTCAGCAGCTCTGTTTTGGATTAGGGGCACTTATGGAGAGCACATCTGAAGTAATAAGGCCATTATTGCCTCCTTCTCAAGATCTAGATATTACAGGTTCTGCCTCCATTAGTTGTTACTATCAGAGAGAGGCAGAGTGCTGGGATAGCTGGGGAAGTGTGGATGCAGTGACAACAGCCTGAAAGAGCAGTGGGCTGAGCTGTGACTCAGAGCACCAAGCGGCTTCTTTGTGCTTGTGATACTGGGTGGGGGCATCCAGAGGGACAGCACATCTCTGCTGTATGGTGGTTGGAAATCTAGATAAAGTTGTTGTGACAGAAAGAATTGTAGCATAAATAACAGTAATATGGAGCTGAATTTTGTTCCTTAGTGGTTATCAGATTGCCGGTAATGCACAGAAAGATGAGTTAGGTTCTGGTAGAGCAGCAAACTTTTAGGCAAACAACAGCACCAGGAAAAGTTGTGTGCAAAGTACAGTTATCAGCACCAAGGAGCAAAAACCTTGCTTGATCCTTGATCACCCAAATTGCAAAACAGATACTAAAAATGACCCGTATCAGTCTGCTCATTGCCACCTCCTTGCCTCTCTCTCGTTTTAATTTCTGTAAACACTATCCATGGTGTGCTGTCTCCTCACTGGAGCAAAGGCCTTTATTTGAGTTGCTGACAATGTGAGATGAGCAACAGAGCAAAGAAATGGAAGGGCTGTAACCCAACTAAAATCATACCATGTGTATGTACTGTAGCTTTCTTTCACCAAAATCAAACTTTAAGATGGGCATGTCAAATGCACTTGGTGCTTGTGCAAACCACCAACCATTTTTATTTTGTTCTTGTTAAATAAATGCAATTCAACATTACTTTATCTCTTGATTTGTGTTTAAACTGTTTAGGAAAGTAGGATTTATGGGGAGAGATTTGAACAAGAGGAGAGGGTTGTGGTAACAGAAGATGCTTGTGTGAAGGGGGCAGTGTTAAGACGAAAATGTGAGGGCAGAATAAATAGCCAGCTCACACGGACGGTGTAGTCAAGGTGGGAAGGGTGGAGAAAATGTGAATGGATGTGTAGGATGAAAGCCCAACTCTGAGCCTTAAGGCCAAGGGCAAGCGTGGTAAAAAGAAGACCTGGTGAAAGGATGTAGGAAAAGGGAGAGCAGACCTGTGGCAAAGAAGATCTCTTCAGCTGCTGTTTTCAGTGTGTTTCTGAGAGGTCCGAGGGAAGAAAGAGCTTCCAGCAGGGAAGGCAGGGAAAGACATGAGCTTGATGATGACTCTCAGTGTGTGGGCAGGAGGTGAGCAGTGGTGCTGTACTGTAAGTAAATGATGTCCCCAGTGATATCCAGTAGCAGCTGCTTCCCTCACCCCACTGGTGTACACCTGCCTGCCTCTCAGCTGTCATATACTCCCTTGTGTCCTTCTTTCACTGCCACTGGGAAAATAGGCATAGCTCCAGGAGCTCCTACAGGTGTTACAATGCCTGCCAGCCTCTCTACCTGCTGACTATAGAGGCTGGGTAGGTTGGAAATGTACCTACTCTTACAGGTTTGCACTCTTGCAGCCAAGTGACTGATGTCATGTCAGCTCTTCTGCTGAACTGCATTAGCACTTCTGAGTCTGTGCTTTCTTCTCTTGCTTTGCTGCAAGTGCAGGGAAGGTGGCACAACAAAATTCCCACTGGAATGGATGGAAATAGTTTCAGTAAATCAGCTTATGATGCCCTTTTTTACCTGAAAACAAGGAAGCAGCTCCAAGCATCTTCCTAACCTCATTCCAAGTGAAACAAGGTCTCCTTATTCTGCTGGATGTTTGCCATTTTGTAATGAAGGGAAAACACTCATTCCAAATTGCTTGACTTCTTGGGCTCAAATTCAGCAAAAAAACCCTGCCACAATTACTGGCAAGGTAACAGGCATTTTATGTCTGTTCATCATCCTTTTTCTGTAGTACATTTTCACATCTGGCTGTGCTTCTCTGAAATGCTTCAAAGCTTAGGAAATCTCTTATTGCAACAACATATTTCCCTCTTGCTTAACTGGGAGGTAGTCACACATGGGCTAAAGAAGTGGAGGAGAATAAAGGGTAACTGTAAGTGAAGCCAGCCTCCTCTCTTAGCCAGATTAATATGTAAGTGCAGTCACTATTTAGGTTTTGAATGATTGCAGCAATTCCAGGCACCATTCTCTTAGCTGACTTGATTTGGAGAAATGCAGGTGAATCCTAGTTACAGTCTGAAAGAAGGCCAGACACTCTTAAGTCAATCTATTTTATCTTTTTTTTTTTTCAACAGGAAAAACTAATTGCTGTTATTTTAAGAAAACTATAGTTTATCAGCCACTTGTGCCTTTTAAATCAAACTGTTTCTGATGTCTTACCTTGAGTTTTAATAATTTTGGTATCAACTTCCCATCTTCTGGAAGTGCCAACATAGTGGTTAGCCTGGAGAAGTGAAATCCACCAAGTGGGCTCCCCTGTTTCAGACTATCAGTTCAGGAACTCTGTTGTTGGCATGCAGTGACCATATGCATAGTGAAAACTGCTGTGCTCCCATCCCAGCTGCTGCTTCAGGAGCAAGGGCTTCATGTCATGGGCGTGACTTTCTTTACCAGAATTGGGTCATATTCAGCCTAAGAGTGCATGAGGTGTTGGAGAAAAAGGACAGAGGGATTTCTTCTTTATCTCTAGACGCCTAGGATATCTAGATGTAGATATCTAGATACTGCACTTAGATATCTAGGACTTGGAAAGGTGTGTCCAGATACATGTTAAAATAACTAGCGGCCATTGTAAGGAATGAGAAACCAGTTTTCTTAACAGTCTGATTTTACCTATGGTATCCTGTGCAGGGAGGTCCTTTTGCTACAAATCAGAGCCCTGTGGAGTGCCTGCCCTTTCCTGTTCAGGTCTTGCTTGGGCATTCCCAGGAGCAGTGCCCAGGGAGGGCAGGCAGTTGTATCTGGTGGGATAGAGATGTGTGTCCAGACAGCCCTGTGCTAGCTCAGCAGCAAGGATGTGCAAAGTGATGATTCTCCAAGGGTGCTGTGCCAACCACTGAGATGAGGAAGGTGCTTTGAATAAAGTATTTTCTGGAAATTACAATAAGGAAAAAGTTATCTTTTGGGGGTTCACAGAGTCTTCAGATATCGTTCTTCTGTCTGAGATGATCTTGCAGTGGAAAGATCTGTTTAGCCCAGGTGAGGAAATGCCTTTGAAGCTCCACCTGTTTCTAAGGAGCAAGAAGGGAGGGAAGAAATTCTTTGAAACTTCCAGAGCAACAGCTGAATGACCCCCCCCATCCACTCTGTACTTGAGCAAGTCCAAAGATTGAGGTAGCCATGGAATCCTCTATGTGAAGGAGACCTCTCTCCATATCTTTCTTGCCAAAGCAAACAGGAGCTAGTCACTGTGTCATAAAACTGCATCCAACTCTGTGAATAGCCTTCCTGATACACAGCACTCCATGTTCTAGAGGAGACCTCAGTTCCACCGGGACTGGGCTTTGCCTGCAGAAAGTTTGCTTACTGGAAGGTTGAGAAAGGATTTGGTAATTTTGAGGGTGGTGTGAGGACAACATGCATTAATGATGGCCCTGAGGCTGAGAAGCAGAACACCATTAGCCCATCAAAAAGAGCAGGCAATATCTAAGTGACAGTGGCATAAGAGAAAAACATCTTATTTCCCCAGTGGTAGTTTGCCATAACAGCTCCTTGCTATAGTCCTCCTTCTTTTCTTCCAGGATTCATTTTATACATCTCAGCCCTGAAGAAAGTTAAGTATAGCATACAAGAAGTATAATAGCACAGTATAAGACTTATTGCCATTAAGTGGAGGAAGAAAAAAGCTGAAAAATTATGCACTCTTGCCAAGTTTCCTGGAAAGCATTTGATTGTGTGTTTTTATCTTTGATTTCTGAAACTTTTGTACAAGCCTCAGTGATCACAGTAACTGCTATTTATGCTAGAATGTTAGACTGTTCTTTACAAGGATTCTGCTGTGTTGTATCTCCAGCTCTGAGTTTCAGAAAAATACAGGAGAAATGAATTAATGTTTTCATTTAAAACATGTTGGTGTAGCTGCATAGTTGCACACAGCAATCTTCAAATGCACAGCAAAATCTTTCCATATCTCCAGGATCTGCTAATGGTGGTAATATCTATGCAGTGATGTTGCTGACAATTCTAGTATGCAACAACCAGCAACAAACATTATGCTCTTTTCTTAAGGAACCCCTAATGATGAGGGATTTTCCAGACTGCATAGGAAATTTCTGCTTTAGCAGTCTGGCTATTTTCAGCTTCTATTTTATTCACACATTCTGTGTCAATATTAAGCTCTTCCTAGAGTCTGCTGTCAGTTGAGAATTGAGAAGGATTATCTTAGTAAATTCCAAGTTAATTTGAACATTTTGGTAAGAAACTGTTTGGGTTTGGTTTGTTTTAAATCAAGGAAGTGAAATTTGAAATCAAATAAGTGTGATTTTTTTCTCATTAAAACTGCCCTCCACTGAGGGGCTGGGAGGAGAGCTCAGAGGTGGAGGTAAGGCCTCTAATTGGTATCAAGGAGAAATACCAAGTCTCTGTGACATTGGCAATGAATCTTCACAGTCCCTACATGATCTGCTGCTCAGTCAGCATTTAAATCAATGCAGCACATGACTGGGAAAGGTCTTCCCTTTTTTTGTGTGCCTTCCTTTAAAGGTACACTTCAGAGCTCAGTATGATACTGTTAAGGGCAAACATTTACTTTTCTTAGTGATTATTAACATTCTTATGCTTATAAACTCAGACTGTCTGACGGGAGAAAGAGGCAATCCCATAGGACACCATAGCATACCAGCAACCAGGGGGAATTCGTCATTTTCTAAATGCATTAAAATATATAAGATGTATGTGTTTGCACTCTGCCAATTTAAAATCTTTCCCTGTTTTTTTCCTGACTTTCTAACGGTCCGTGTTGCTAATTTGTAATAGCAAGGAATAATTCTGAGTGCTGCGGTGAACTGTGATGGATAACACCACGTGTCAGGGGGCAGCTGATCTCATTTCAGATGGGAAATGTAGGTGCCTTATTGCTCAGCACAAGATAACTTGAAGATTTCTGAGTTTTCCTGTGAAGCTGTAGATAGAGAGCTGCAGCTGAAAGGGCTTAGTGTTTTCTCTGATCAGGCACAAGCAAGAGCCACTGGATGTACAAGCAGGTCACTCCTTACCCATCCTTACCACCCTTATGTGTGGATGTTGTGAGGCTCCAAACGAAGGCCCTGTGTGAGAGGGTGGTGGGCTGCAGCAGGCAGTGGATAGGGACAAAGGGAAAACCACCACCCACAATGTTGTGAGGTGTAGAAAAAAATTGTGCACGTCTAATCCATCACATTTTGAGCTATGCAGAGTTTCAGAGCACTTAAAATCATGTGCCCCAGGAAATCTGCCAAGAAGGAGATGTTCTAGTTGATAATCCTGTGAGCATTTATTACATAGTTTTAGGTTAGTTATTCTCACAAGTTCTACTTCGTGTTCCCTGTAGAATTTGTTCTCAAGTCGAATGGCAAGTTGGATCTCGGTGTCGAGGGGTTCGTCTGAGACATTATCCAGCATTTGATATGTCACAGCGAGGGCAAGCAGCACTCCGACAGACATTCTAGATCCAAACCACATCTTTTAGTGGCAACTTTTTGAAGGCATTTCAGCATTATTACTGCAGGAAAACATCTTCAAAAGTTTCCTGATTTACTATTCTATCTTAAGAACAAAGGGAGAAATCTACAGAAGATCAAACAGATAAAAATAGACTGAAAAGACAGCAGATGCTGTTGATACACTGAAGAATTCAGAACATTACATTTGATGGCTATTTTGTTTGCTGATACCACAGTTTTAGTGCTAATAACCTACACCAAAGTTGCACATATTATGAAGATGTTTTTATCTCTGTTTTTTTGTGAAAAGTACAAATAACTCAAGTTTGAGTTACTTGCTTTTTTTTGTCATCAGGAAAAATTAATGACAGTGTCATCTGAGGTTTATGCATTTCTCAGTTCATGTTCTTAATTGTCAGATGGGAAAGGACCATATGTATGAAATCTCTAGCTTTAATCCTTTAAAACTTGACATAACACAGTATTGACCAAAGACAAGCTGCATGACCTATCAGTGTGCAATTATTCAAGCATTCACATAATGCATCTCTTCATCTGTGACGAGTCAGAGCTCAACCAGCAGAATTATTACTTCATATTCTTTGCTATCAGTAAAAGCTCAAATAGCAAAATGGCAAAATTAAATTCTGAATAGAGACATGTACCCTCTCTTCCTTTTTTTTTTTCTCCATTTCCCCACAGGGTTTTTCTGAGATGTTAGGGATAAAAAAGGCTAAATACATTTCTAATTCCTTGTCTCTTAATTCTTTTATGAACTCTCTGAATAGGTTAGTAAAGTACAACAAAAACTGCAACCTCCTTCCAAGGGAATGGAGTGTTGTAGTGCTCTTTTCCTAGAAAAGAGTAGCCGTTAGTTCATCCATAAGGACAGATATTACACTGGACATATAGAGTTTAATTTGCTTGATTTCTTCTGCTCCATTAGTTATTTCAGAGTAGCTCTGTGTGGTTGGTTTTCCTAACAAACTGTTTCTAAAGTGATCACATCCTTTCTTCATCCCTCTCTTTGTAATGTAAACTTGCTGACTGTTTTTCAACCAAATGTAACTCCAGGTTTCAAGATCCTAGAGATATTAAATTTATGTTTTTCATCAAGACAGGTGATCAAATAGAGCAAAGGTTAATTGCTTAGCTCTCCAGCTTGCAAAGTGAGCTCAGTCCTTACTCAGTGCTGGAGAACTTCCCCATGTTTCCAGCCAGGGTGATCACCCCTGTCAGAAGCTGAGAAAGAATTATACTGTCCTAACAATTTTGGTACTAAGCAGAAATATGAAGGTTATTTGAAGAAGACTCCTTTTTGAACATGAAAGGGAGTATTTTTAATTTTTTTCCCCTGTTGCAAACAAACAGTGTGACCTAAACATTAATTGCTGAGTGGAAGTCATCTCTTTTGGAGATGAGCTGTGTGT
Organism: Lophotriccus pileatus; assembly: GCA_035583135.1. NCBI lineage: Eukaryota > Metazoa > Chordata > Aves > Passeriformes > Tyrannidae > Lophotriccus > Lophotriccus pileatus. The sequence goes on from JAWWES010000169.1 coordinate 6,444,773, forward strand.
CTGCCAACACTCATCCATCTACTCCAGAATCTCTCCGTTCCATCTACTCTCCTTCATTTAAGGCAATAGGAGCTTTGAACAACTAGACTGGCAAATAATTAGATCCAAAGTGCACATTCTTATGTGGTTATACCCTCCCCTGTGCTGTACTAGATTTAGCTTAGTGTCAAGATGCATGAGAACCAGACTTCTAATAGGTATTTGTCCTACCTTTTGTAATGCTGTCCCTTCCTCCTCCATTTCTTTCTTGAAGCTTAGATAAGCCTTTTGTTCTAGTCTGTGTGTGAAGCAGCAAATTGTTAGTACTAAATTATTTTGACATATTAATAGGGCAGTAGGGTCTATTAGGCTGAGTTAACCTCCTTGCCCATCACCCCCAGCAAGTGAAAAAAGGTGTTTCTTCAGTATAAATTATCTGCAGTACCTTATACTTGAAGACACGAAAGTTATTTCTTTTATTGTTTGGTTTTTGTTGTTTTTTTTTTTTCCCTGAGGAAAGTAGAATTCATCTCTGTCTCCCTCTGACCTCAGTAACATCTCTCCCCCTGGGAAGAGAAAAAAAAACATAAAGTATCTCTGCATAATTGCTTTTCTCCTCTCTTTTTCTGTCCTCTTTGTGGCTGATACATTAATATAGTGACCCCATATTATAACCAATGTCAACTCCTAGTCAAATGGAATTAATTCTTTTTTTCAAAACCAACTCAAAAAATAGAAGTTAAGCAATCACAGTTTTGCCTCCCTGGAAGGACTAGGCAGGGTGCAGCTTTTGTTTAATGTGCTAAGCATCTTTTTGGTTTACTTTGTGTTTTTTAAAGAAATGAGAAGTTACACTGGAACAGCCATCACTTTGTTGCTCTAATGATCATTACTGTTGTAGAAAGAATCTCTGTCATTTAATCTTGCTAACATGTCTTTTACCTGTGTGATAATATTAATTAGTGCTTTTTAGTTGCTGTGAGTTAGCTCCATAGTGAAATTTCATGTAAATGAAAATGTAGCAGCTGGATTAGGAACTCAGAGATATGATTAGGCTGTGAGTCAGCTTGTCACATCTGAGAGGGTATCTTTTTTCAGTGCTGCTTTTCTGTCTCTCCACTCACCTGCAGTTTTGAGGAAGCAGTATTGAGCAGTCTGATAGCCAGGTAAGACACCTGTACCTCTCCCCAGCTATTCAGGGGCTTTTCTGACTCAGTCAGCCATAGGACACACGCTCACTACAACGTACTGCTTTCTGCTGGGTCACAGGGAAGTCGGTTTTACGCAGCCAGCTGTTTGCGCTGCCCCTGAACACACAGAAACATGCTCTTCAAAATTCTGTTTGTCCTCATGCAGTGGCTGCATGCTCTATTTAAATCCTTTTATTTTTACTTGGCTCCATATGATCAAATATATACAGGATGTGGCCTTCATACGCCACGAGATAAAGGATTCATCAGAGCATGAGGAAACGTCCCGGCTGCCTCTTGTTAAAAAGGTGCCTCTGTGTGCGCAGGCGTTGGTTATGTAACTGCCCTGGATGTGCGGCAGCCCTGCCTGCTGCCGGCCTGCCAGGCGCCACTCGGGGAACCAAATACACTGCTTCACAGTCCCACTCGAACTGCAGCGCTGTGTCCATCAGAGGGACAAATTGGGCAGGTGAAATTAATGATGGAGCCGAAACAAAGGTGCTTGCGAGGCTTCCAGAGTTTGCTGATAGTGTTCAGAGATCAAATAGCGCTGGCGTCTCGTTGCTTTTGAATCAGCTCTACAGATGTAATGGTGTTATTTTTTTGCTGTGGCTCCTACAAGGCCAGTGTAGTTGTGAGGTGTGCATCCTTATCACTACATGCTCAGAAACAATCGTAGCTGGATTAAACTGCTGGGATGCAGTCAGTAGAATGGCCTAATTTTAACCCTTATGCCAAAGCTGAGGCCTGAGGCACAACTGTGTCATCTTGTAACTCTAACCACAGCTTGGTTCTTTGTCTTCACAATGTGTGAAGGTTTCAGGCACGTAATTCACATGTATGGTTAAACACAGCTTCCCTTTGCTTTCAGGCTCTCAGGGAAACAAACTGTGTTATGCTTTAGCAAACTGGGCATAATTCATTCTGTGAACAAACCAAACACGGAATTCATAAAGGAAAGACATATGCACATTAATTTCCATGTTGTTTTCTTCCACAGAATGATATCACGCCGTTGCATGTTGCATCAAAAAGGGGCAACGCAAATATGGTCAAACTCCTACTTGATCGAGGAGCTAAAATTGATGCCAAAACAAGGGTAAGCTGAAGTGTGAATGCTGTGAGTGAGTGCGTGGAACTGTTGCCTCTGACCTGTTTGTTGCTGTAGAGCTTAAATCATTCATCTTCCTGGCAGGCTACTACAGCTGCACTGCATTTATTTTTTATGAAATGGTTGCAGTAGGATGCTTACGTTTTGCATCTCTTAAAACAGTGAGAGAAACACCATGTATGTGGCAGAGCTCAGAACCAACCATTTTCCATGTTCTCTGTACAGTATTGAATTAGGAGCTGCTTCTAGCTACTTGGGGGTGGGGGTGAATGCATGGGGAAACGCTAAAAGACAAGAATTTAACTAAGATATTTCCGAATTTGAATGCTAACAGGGTAACTTTGAAGTGCAGTGTGTGTTTGCCTCTCACTGTCCACAGGGCAGTGTCACAGAACACAGTGTGGCTGATGAGTCTCATGCAGCTCAGCCTGTGTGTGATGGGGTGCTTTGCTGCTGGCTGGGACTTGTCAGCAAATGTGTCAGGTGTAGGGATGGTTTCCATCAGGTTGACACCTGACTCTACCCCCTGAATGACTTAGAAACTCAATGCATATGGTTATACCTAAGTGCTGTAGTTAAAACCCAGCCAAACCAGGGATATTTTATTTAATTACTCAGTGGAAAGGAAAAAAGGGGAAAAAATCAAATATTTGGAAGAAAACTTAGAACTGTGGAGCTGTGGGCTCTCCTGGCAGTCTTTGCAACACACTCCTGTGTGTGTGAGGTAACCCTCAAAATCTGTCACTGTAATTTTTTGACAATTGTCATTTTCTTGAAATACTGGTTTATCACCTATCTCTTCCATTTTTAATTAGTCTGTGTAATTTCTACCAGAATCATTCTTAATGAATGAAATTAATAACCTAAGAATAGTTTTTTCTACAGTTATTACTGTATCCACAGGTTTCTCTTTGGTTTTCCAGTGTTTCAGCAGTCTCTGAGATTTCCTGCAGGGCTTGTTAGGAACATTCGTATTTTTTTATTTCTGTGGCAAATTCAGAAACTGGGTCAATTTATTTTGTCATTTCTTCATTCTCTCCACATGTTTTTCTTTAGTTCTTCTTCTCTTTTACCTTTAGTCGCCGATGATTTATTCATAACTTTTTTTTTCTCTAATTGGGGAATACGGAAGCAATGACTTTTCATGGATAATATAAACAGTGGGTATAATTTCTGGACCAAAAGGTCATCTTCCTACATGCTACATGGGGGTTGCCAGGCTGAGGACTGTGAGCCTACCATATGGCAGGGAGAGCCAGGTGTGACAGATGTGCATTTGGTCAGGGTGGGGAGAAGGAGACTTGCAAGGGACTGTTTGTTTCCTCTCTGCAAGCGTTTGTGTGGCCCACTGCAGCCAAAACATTGGGAACCACTACTTTAAATAGTTGGGAGTCCAGCTTGCTCTTTTCTTTCAGTTAGGAAAATTCGTGATCCGCTTCATTTCCTGTATCACAGGCTCCAGGGTCAGACACTGGGATAGTTTATGGAACTAAAAATACAATCTGGGACGGAAACAGGATCTAGGAAGAGGGCAGAAGCATTAACAGCTCCTGAGTCTGGCAGAGCTTCCCAGTGAGGCAAAAGGCAATGGATGACTGGTTTGTTTTTTCTGGCTTCCCCCAGACTGTCTGTTTCCCCAAACACCCGTCCTCTCCCTCAGTCAGAAGCGATTTGCGTAACTTCTGCCTGTGCTGTACGTGTGTCACTCACTGGTGCACCCTCTGGCGTTACCAGAGGCATCACTTTCTGGCTGTTAGTGAGTAAGTGGAAGTTCTGCTCCCGGCAGCACTGACTCATCCTGGCGAGGGTTTGCCAGGCTGTGGTCTGGGCGGCTGTGCCTCTGCCAAGGAGGCTCAGGGAGCCCAGCAGACACTGCACGGCTGGGAACAGGGAACAGCATCGCTGGAGTACATCAGGAGGGATTTAGAAATCAATAGGAGCAGCAACAGAAGGCTGAGGGTAATGTGGTGCTGGATGAAAAAGGGCATTGTTTCAGGAGTGTCTGCCTAGTTCTCATATTCAAGAGCAAAGATTAATTGCTGTGAGCAGTTACAGCATATGTTCCTGCTAAATCTCTCTTGTTATTCCTACCTGACCCAATGTTGTTTTCCAAGGCTGAACAATTAAGATACGTCAACTTGGTAGTCATTTCATTTTTTTTAAGCACCATCCTTCTTTTCAATTTCCCAGATATAGAATGGCCTTACAAAATCACAGGATGACAAAAGCTTCAGTCATATCCTTTTGCAAGAGCATCACCACTTCTGAATGTATTGAAAGGCAAAGAGCAGCCAAGGCTGTCTTTTCTGGTACAGGTGTCAAGTCATGCTTATCAGCTGGATGCCCAGGCAGAGCCCAGCCTTGTGTGTTCTGTGAGGGGCAGGTGCTGAATGCACACACAAACTTGGTAAATGGGGAGGGTTTGCATGTGAAAAGCCTCCTATCACCAGTTTTGTAAGTGTGAGACCTTTCTTCTCTTCTTCCTATTTTTTTAAGAGAGGAGCAGAATTATTTTTTTATATAAAATAAGTTTTGTCTTGGACACCACAGTATTATTTAATACAAGTGTTGATTATGGAAGACAAACTGCCTCCTCACAGGTGAATGGCAGAGGTTCTGCACTTGTAAGAAAGAACAAGAAAATTTTGAAATTGCTCATTTTTATTGCTCAGGGGCAGAGGTTCTTAGGCCTTTGTTTCTCCTGTTTCAGGTCTGTAATTCACCTTCAAATGAGTATGCAGAACATACTGTTTTGTGTTGTTGACCAAACACTAACAGGGCCAGGATTTGCTACTCTGACTCTCAGATGAGACAGATTTAACTATTCAGCTGTCATTTTGTGGTCTATTCCTGCAATCCATTCTTTGTATGGGATACTGGAATACACTCCACATATTGTCTATTTTTATTTTTCACAAACATCAGTATTTTATAGATAGATTCACATAAAGCCCTTCCTGAGTAATACATAAGTTGAGGTAATGATTTCTTTTCCTTAGTCATTTCCATGAGCATTTGTGTTTGCTGCTGACAGATGGTCTTGGAAACTGGAGTGATGAAGTACTGCACAAAAGGTTAACGTGAAGGGCTAAATCCTTATCCTGTTTAAATTATTGGAAAAGGCATCCATGAGCTCCCACTTTCTCTGTATTCATTAGGACTGGGATTTGATGAGCACCATAAATACACACCTGCAATCTGTAATTGGGAATTGAAATAACGTGTGAGCATATGTGGTTATTTCCAAAAAAGATCTCACAACTATTTTGAGACTCAGACATCCTTTTCTCTTTTTTTTTTTTCCATTTTAGTTCATGCTTATAGTTGCATTATTTTAACCAGCTGTTTATCTTCTCTCTGTCTTTTTTTTTTTGTGTGTGAGGTGTCTAGCAACTGGTACTTGGGGCTTGGTACTGAATTCTTCAGGATGTTCCTCAAGAACTATGTGCTGCCAGGGCAGCTTTAATCATTCTGGTTTTTAACTAACGTTCCAAGCAAAGAACTAATAACGCCTCATGTAACATGTTTACTGAATGTTGCCCTAATTATGTTTTCTCTGTCTTCCAGAAAAGACTTTAAAAAATAAAATTTAATTAGAGAGGTTGATTAAATTAACTTGATTTGCTTTGACTGTTTAATACTGTATATGCCAAAGTGAATTTGTGTCTAGAGCAGGCAGCAAGCAAGTTTTAGCCTGGATTAACAATAAGTGTTTATAATCTTCATTCTACTGATTTTGCATCTAAATAACAGCCCAGCACTCATATCTGCATGAAAACATGTGGGATATGCTCTTTGAAGATGCATCAGATCATACATAAGCTGCTTCAGAAAAGCCACGTGTATTAAGATATAAAATAACTACACTAGCACTGCCTTGGCACTCTGAGTGCATTTTGCCTGTGCAGGGAGAGCAAACCTCGTTCGTTGCCCTGTTGCACAGAGGGGGCTGTTTGCAGTAATGCCAGTGAAGTGAAGAATTCAGGAAACCTGGAGCATGGAGGGGCTGTGAGACACAGAGCCCTGCAGGGCTGAAGGGCATTCACAGAGTCACTAGGCAGTGCTGGGGGATGACAAACCCTGGAGGCAGCAGTAATTGCTCCCCTGGGGAAGCGTGCCTGCTACCTCTGGCTCAGGGGACAGGAGCGCCTGCCACGCTCCTGCCAAGGCCATGGACAGGCTCTGGGATTTGGCTCGAACTCTGACAAGCTCTTGCTGACTATTTACATCTCAGTAAAGTTTTTACTGGGTGTTGTGTTTTGTCACTCTAAGGCTGAGTTTAGAAGCTGATGCTCGCTGATGGGTACTGATGGTGCTGAGCCCACCATGGCTTTGGGTGCAGCTTGGGGATGCCATTATGCAAAGGAAACCCTGGGAAAAGCAGTGATGGGGAAGAGGTAGAGGTAGCTGTGGGGAACAGGGAGGCTGATCTGTGTTCCTTAGGAGTCCCTTAAAGCCATATGTGGTGGTGAGGAAACACTGCAGCAGAGGGACTCCACTGCTTGCACCAGCCTCTGCTAACCTCAAGCCAGTTTTGACCCCAGTGTTAACAAGATCAGGGAGCTGCACAGGTGTCTGAGTCTCAACAGGGACCAGAAACCAGATCTAATTTATTTGTGCATGTCTGTGTTTGAAATAAAAGCTAAAGAAGGCAGCAGCCCCAGAGATGAGTGTGCAATGCTAATGAGAGGCTTGTGCCTAAGCAGAACTCCTCCTATTGTCCTCCTGGCTTTGCTGGAGCTACTCTCAGGCTCTCTGGAGGGATAGATAATACAGTTGATATGGTTTATCATGTCAGTGCATACTTAGAGAGTCCTTAATCTGCAGATTATTGTCATAATCATTTGTAATGGTTTTTCTGAGCCATTGCAGGCTATCATAGTAAGGCAAGTTTGCTTCCTAATACATGTAATATATTTTTTTTTCACATAGTATAGTCTATGTGAACAATAAATAAGCAACTAGAAAATCTCCTGACAAAATTAGTGAAATCTTGCTGAGCTCAGAGCAGTGTGTTTTAATCTCAGAGTCTCGATTTTTAAACAAAAATCTTTGTGATCTGTGTTTCAGGTTGCCTCTGCACATTTCTTTACCTGCTTTAAGTGTCACGTAGCAATTAACTAAACCAGTGAATAGACAGTGTCTTTTCAAACTACAAAAAGAAAAATCTCTGCAGCTAAATTATCTGTCTTGGAGTGTATTTGCTCTTTGCAGTGGGAGTTCCTGACATCGTGTTAACAATAGCTATAGATCAGCTGCTCCAACAAGCACCTCCATGCATTGTAATGTTGTGTCACACCATGTGATGCATCTGGTGGTAGTGACTATTGTGTGGACCCAGAATGAGCTCTAGCTGGCCAGGCGTGCCTGTCTGCCTACTCCTGAGCCACAGAAACCTTGTCAGCCGTAGATACCATGGGAGGGCTGTGACACTGTGCTCTGGGGAGCACTGAAGTAGTTTTGAAGGGTCTAGACTGGTACATGAAGATGATCAAATGTGTCTCGTTCTCTGTGAGCACGGTATGTACTACCCCTGCTATGTCGGTGAAATGAGCTGGGGAGGCATTAAATCTGGAAAATGTTCTCTACCTTACTTTTTGTGCCTGATCTCCTTGAGTGTCTATCTTTGATGTGCCTGGAGAACGTGATAATTATAGGAAGTAGAAAGAATAAATAGTCTGATGTTACATGTTGACAATCCAACATACATGATGATCTCCAGCTCTTGCCTACAGGTCTCTAGTTATCTAGCCTTGCTGCATTTTATTTTCTTTCCCATACAAGTTTTTTTATGTAGGTGGTATTTTTATATTAATTCTGTCTGCTCAGTACTTGATATGCCCTTACCTGTCGAAACTACTGGTACAGGAAATATGCAGTACCATTTTAAACGCTACGGCAAAACATTTGCAACTTGGCTGATAAGTGCACAATTAATTGGTTCTGATATCTTTTCTCTTTGTCTTTAACTGTTTTGAGAAATATATCTTTAATTTGTGTGGTATGAATTTAACAAGATGCCCTTCCCTGTTTGTGGGCCTGAAATAAGAGAAAGAAGCAGAAATGGCAGTAGAGTCAACTTCAGAGATGTCGAGAAGAACACTGTGGCCCAAACTTGAGTGGGTCCATCTTGCATGAACAAATGACTCCTTGAGTTAGGGGAGTTACATCTGAACCAAAATCTTTTCTTTATCTACATCAAAAACATATGCAAATGGAAGAATATGCACAATGAAAACCATACAAGTTTCAAATGAGAATTTCTACCTGCCATTTTTCATAGGTTTATTAGGAGAGAGCAAAAACGTAGAAGCAGGAGAGTGTAAGGCTCTCTAAATCACCACCTCCCTCTCCCTGGCTGCCCTTTACACTTTGCAGGGCTTAAGCTGATACTCTAGTAGAGTGTGACGGTTTGGGAATTATCAAGAAATAATATTAAAATTGTGTATGAAAAATATGACTAAGAAGGTATCTTAATAATACTTGCTACCATCCAGAAACAGATAGAGAGGGAGTGCATGTGTATGAAGTGAGCATAGAATGTGTAAGACGGAATTTTAGATAATCCTTTTTATAAAAATATTGTGACATACATATTTTAGACAATACAACATACGTGTTTTCAAGAGTGCCAGAAGACACTGGAAAAAGGCCCCCTCCTTTATGACTTGTATTGGGAAAGCTAAAGTTTCTGAAAACTGTAACATCGTTATTTGTAACAAACACTTTGTCATCGGGCATTGAAAAACCTGGTGTGACTTCACTTGCAGTTCCTCAGGGCAGTGCTATCTTTGATTCTACCACCTGTGTGCAGCATCTAACTCGAGCATTGTAAACAGGGTGCAGGTCAAAGTATAGGCCAGTCAGTTCGGAATAACTCTGTTAATGTTAAAGAGAGTCTTCCCCTTGTCTGAGGTATGTATTTATAACAGGATGTTGGCTATTACTGAGCAAACTATTCTAAAAGAGGTATTGACAGTATGCCTTGACTCTAGGCCAGTCATTCAGCTGGAGGTCACATAAGCACAGACTGAACAAGAGACAGAAGTAATTCCAACATGCTTCTATCGCCTGGGATTAAGATGGTTTTCTCATCTGCTGTACACTTGTCAAAATCAGTGTAATAAAAAGAGTCGGAGTAGGAATTTTTTATTTTTCTCAGACTTAATGACTATCCATTGACTTTGGTGCACACTGACAAATGAGAAACCCAGTGTTCTCAGAGGTGTGCAGGCAAAAAGTACCCGAAGTGCAGTCTCATCTGTTTCTTGTAGGTGCATTAATCATTTAAATGCTTATACAGTGAGGGCCTGGAAGTAGCCCACTGCATGAGCATCAATGTGATATGACTATTTACATGTCCGGAAAATCAGAGCCAAAATGTGCTCAGTCCATTTGAATAAACAGCGTCAGCTGTTCATTTGCAGAGGAGCAGCCTCCTGCAGGAATTAATTAGCTTCTTAGGACATCATGGGTCTTTATAAAAGTGCACAAGATTTTAATGTGTCTGAAACTAATCAGTTATAATTCTACATCCCACAGGATGGGTTGACCCCCCTCCACTGTGGAGCAAGAAGTGGCCATGAACAGGTTGTAGAAATGCTGCTGGATCGTGGTGCCCCTATTCTTTCCAAAACCAAGGTAACTGGTACTCTTTTCTACTGGGATAATCCTTGCACCTTTTTTTTTTTTTTTTTAAATGTGATTCTGCATGTCTCATATATTTAAGGGTTTGACAATAACTTTCCTATTTCTTAGTTATTTAAAGTAACTGTGTGGGAGCTCTCCAAAGTGAGTGCCGTATGTAGTGCACGTCTGCATATGTAAAATGTGTTAAATTGAGATATACAAGAAAAGATTTCTGTGCCAACCAAAAAGGCATGTATGGTAACCCTGTCCCTCAGAATTTCAGTAGCTGAAAATCTCTGTATCTATCCTGGAATAAATACACGGTGACTACAATATATCTTCAGCTTGCACCAAATTACCCTAAGGCTAGAGAAGAGACAAGAGATAAAAATAGAGCAATGTCCCTTTGCAGAGACAGCTCGTATTTCCTAAGGACTTAGCCTGATTACCACTTTCTCCACTTTCTATCTCTCTACAGTTTATCATGCAAAATTCTTCCTGGGTATTTCAAATCACCTGTGCCAGGGTGCACAGATTGCTTTAGACCCAAGGGCTGGCATTAAAGGAAGCACTTGCCAGAACTCTTCAGGCAGTGGTCTCTGCTGTGCTGTTATTGCTGATTTCAAACCTCAGTGCAGCAGCCTGCCTTGTAGCACCACTACATTCCGTGACTTTCCCATCCAGGGTTGACATTTGAGCTGTGCAGTTTGTTGAGGTTCTTTCCCAAGATAACCTTCCACTACTTTTTTGTTGTTGTTGTTTTTAAATTCAGTCTGTAAGCAATATATTTCAACATTTCTTTTTTGCTTCTATTATTTCCTTTCTCTCTTCTGTCATCCTCTTCTGTTCTGTCTCAGCACCCTTCTATATACTGCTTTTCTCCTCCCTCTTTTGTTGTTTTTTTTCTTTTTTCTCCCCTTACTGGAGTATATTTAGCATTTGTTTGGGGAGGTTGGCACCAGCTTTCCTCTGCTCAGTGAGTCACTCACAGGAGCTGTCATGGGTAATCTGACAGATAGTTTTCACCCATCCTCTGCATGAGGAGTTTCCATGGACTTCCACAGCCCTGACTGGCAAACTTCAGGAGCAGTGGAGAACAGCAGGGGGCTCTCCAGAAACCCCTTGGGCTGCATCTCCACTCCACTGTCACTCTCAGAGACTAGAACTCATACTTCAGGGAGAAAAGCTCTTCCACACTCTCTGATAGCTCAGTTAATTACTTAAAGGGGAAAAAACAACCAAACCAAGACACCAAAAAAGCCACCCCAAAAACCAAGCCCCAAAAACCAACCAACCAACCAATCAATCAATCAAACAAACAAACAAAAACCCCACCACAACATAAACTCTGTTTCTTTCATTTCCACCATCATATATGAAAACCTCTCCTAAGGAACTATATTTCTTTGTTGCATGGATTTTGTGTTTTCAGGTGTTATCCCTAGACTTAACAGTCTGTTCAAGGCCTGTAGGTTTGGGGTTTGTTGCTCTTCCTGAGCAGACTCCACAGCCTGCCCAGAGTTCACTAGACAAAATCAGGCAGATGATTACATGGGATAGTGGGTTTGAAATCACCTAAGGCTGAAAGACAGACTTTGGATGATGATCTGCAGAGGGTTATATAAACAACTACAGCAAAATAGGAGCCTACTCTGGAAAAGGGAATGCTGTTATATGTTAAAAAGTGAACAGAAGAAAGTGCAGACTTCCTGAGTTTCCTTCTGATGTGTTAATTCTACCATTTTCAGAAGGTAATCTAAGAAGTAGCTGTACTTCTGAATGGCATAAATGAATTCATTCATTTCGTGCTAAACTACAGAACTGTCCTCTGCAAAAATAAGTGGCTCCATTCTCTTCAAATTAAGTCATATATTATTGGAAATAGGGCACATCTTTGAAAGAATTTGAACTTCACAAAGTTTTCTCATGTTATATAAAACTCTTTCAGAATAATAACCAGGCTGCAGTTTGATAGCTATTTCCTGCTAGAGATGGTTTAGTGTAGTGCTGACCCTTTTTTGCACTGGAATAACCTTAGATTTATTTTCAGGGGATGAAATGACCTAATGGTTATCCGGGGTGTTCTACAGGCAAAAGGAAAAGGGAATTCTAGTTCTGAATATGTCAATGATTTTGACAATAAGAAATGGCATCCCTGCCTGTCAATGTCCATAATTTTTTAATTATCATTTTTCCAGACTTGTTTGGCTCTTTTTTTTCCCCTCTCCTCAGAGTTAATGGCTCTTTCCCTGAATAATGTGCTTTGACACAGCTACAAAATAAGATATTTAATTTTATGTTTGCCTAGTCAGACAGTTGATATTCTGTTTCATCTCTATGATCCCCTTTTGTTTTGTTTTAGGGGGGTTTTTTGGCTTTTTTGGGGGGGTTTTTTGTTTGTTTTTTTTTAAGGTACTGGTAAGTGTCAATATCTTTGATTAATCATGAACTTCTTCACCTTTTAATGTTTTCTTGGCAATCTTTAAAAAAGCAGTACTGTAGCAGTGTTTATATAGTGGCTCTTACCTGAAGTACCAAATCACTTCTTACAGTCATTGTTGGATTGTCTGAATGTGGGACTGCAGAACATTGTTACGTGTAATATATTTATGTTGAATGTGGGAAGACAAAGGCATCGAAATCTTAACTGACTTGTGTAAGATTATGGAGTATCTTCTACTGCAACAGAATTAAGCCTGGTTTAGGTTATAACAAAAGATAATTTTCCAATTATTTTCTGAATTCATCCACTTCTTTAGCATCCAGTTATATGTCTTCCTTTTCTGTGTAAAGTCTGACTAGTTGCTGCACTTCTTTCATCCATGACAGATTTTTATCAAGCATTTTGCTGATTTTCCCAAATTGATGTCTGGTTGCTCTGTTTCTTCCTTTCTTTTCCATCAATGTCAGCCTTCTTAGTACAAGTCTGTCCTATAAGGGAGTCCCATATCAACTTCTCAATTTCTTACTCCATTAGTAAATGTGGTTTGTTGGCTGTAATTGTGAAGAATTGCACTTCTAACCCGAAGGATCTTTCTTATCAAAATGGAGCAGAACTGTTTATAAAGTTTCATGATTTTTTTTACTCTCATCTGAAAAGCATCATCACTTATAAACTGTTATCTATCAGGAGGGCTTGGTGACCAGGGGAAATTACTCTTTTTTTGTTCAACTGCACTAGAAGACAGTAAAAACATTTAAAATGCATTGCTAGTATCAAGCTTCCATGCAGATAATTGCTATAGTACCCTTTGGGAATGGGAGAGAGGCTTATCCAAGCCAACATAAATCACAAGTGAGATGCCCATAAGATAATCTTACTTGAAGGATAGAACTGTGTCCAAGAATATCAGTATCTCAGCAGTGAATGTAAACTGCATTCAAATTCTGGCAGGATTCGCCTGTTTGCTTCCACCAGCCTTCTTCCATGTCGATTTTAAAAATTATTTCACTGTGTGTTTCCTTTATTTCGAATGCTTGTTATTACTGTTATCATATGGCCATGGGAAAGGCAAAGGAAGAGGTCTGTTTCAGAGAGCCCGAGATCTCAGTTGGTTTTATGTTGTTACTTTGCCTTTGCTAAGTGTGGTCACATGAGGGCACTGCATCTGTGACCAAAAGTTTCAGTGTCTCATGATACAGCCACAGTGTACTGTCAGTCATTTATAGATTATAAACTATTGTGTGTTTCAAGAATAGCTTCTGCTCGAATCTCATTTGGGCATTAGAAGAATCAAGTGAAAAGAAAAAAGAATACAAGTGGAAGAAGGAGCTTGTGTACCTCTGCTACCAAGACCTCTTCCATTCTGGCATATATTTTAACCTTTCATCATGAAATAATGTCAGTCCTTTAAATTTCTGAGAATTTTCTCTTCATGTTTTTTTCTCTGGACATATAATATGTTTTGGCAGCTGGTTATCTGTTTTAAGCACTGTAAGAAATAATTCATGGTACGTGAATCTCTCTCAGGTGTTTCCCTGGTGAAACAGCTTTACTGCAGCCCCTGGTAGGTCACAGCATGGTCTCATTCACGGATTTTTAGCCCAGTTCTACTTGCAACTATTGCTGTTAAACCCATGGTGAATGGGAAGAATGGTCTCCAGAGGTGTGTAATGTGGAGTAAGCCTGTGTACCACCCAAACTCAGGAAAACACAAGTGGAGGGATGAGGGAAGGCTGTAATGTTTACTGGGTGATGCTCTGACCTGTGCTCTCATGCCTGGTATATGCAAGCCACTCTAGAGTGGAGAGTTTAATGCAGCTTTTAAATCCAGCAAATTCCCTGGCTGGGGTGTTAAAAGTCTAAAACAACACAAAGTGCTGTTTCTCACATAACTCATCTAAATCAAGCAGCTTATCTGAGCTATACTGGATGAAAGAAGTTGCGTTTAGAGCATTGCTGGTATGTTGTGATGGCTTTTCAATGTAGAGCTGCCTACAAACTCTAACCAAACAAGCTCTAAATTCTAGAGTAAGAACCCTCATGATTACACTGAACATGTTAAGTTTATTTTGGGTGCTCTCTGGGCTTGTAAAATTCTTCATACAACAAACGCTCCGAGAACGACGCGGAGGAGTTTTGTTTCTCTGAGCATCCTATAACCCACCAGTGTTGGGTCTTTCTGTTCGCAGAATGGTTTGTCTCCGTTGCACATGGCAACACAAGGAGATCATCTAAACTGTGTTCAGCTTCTGATTCAGCACAACGTGCCTGTGGATGACGTCACTAATGACTATCTGACTGCGCTGCATGTTGCCGCCCACTGTGGCCACTACAAAGTTGCCAAGGTTCTCTTGGACAAGAAAGCTAATCCTAATGCCAAAGCACTGGTGAGTACACAGCGGGGTACTATTCACAGCTAAACATTCTCCCAGAGTTGTGGTGAGACTTATTTGAGAGTTATTTTCTGCCTGCTGATGTTGACAGTGAGGATGTGCTGTGTTGCTGCAGCCCAAGAGAGGATGCTCGAGGTTCTAAGTGTTGATAATGTATCGTGAAATCAGAGCAGACCTTTGCTTACAGTCAGTCAACAGTGATTTATGAATTTTTAGTGTAACTAGAGCACTTTTGCCTCCCTGTAGCTTTGTATGATTCTGAATAGATGAAACAGCTGCAGACAAAACAGCTGTAGGTTTTGGTATGGAGAGAACCCTCATTTTCTAAGTGTTTGTACAGAGAAAAGAATCAGCAACATGTAAAACTGAGAGAACTTTTATTAGCTCTCAATCATGTGAAACAGTAAAAGGTAGGAATGAGTTACATAATGAATATTTGTGGTATTGTATAATTATGTCAATGGAGTCATATGCCTTTCTGCTTTAAAAACAACTTCAGTAGCAAAATACATTAGTGCAGTTAAACTGCATACAAGCAGAATGCATCAATGTGTTTTGTTCAAGAACTTGCAGTCTGTTCTTTTTAGAATGTCTCTTTGATTTGTTCTTCAATAATTGTTCCAAACAAATTTACGTTCTGACCTGAACTGAGCCTGATGCTAACTCATTCAGCTCCTGAATTGTTATGTGAGCTCCTGAAACCCTCACAAGCCAGGAGGGATTGATTCTTTTGAAAACAGTACAGGCTCCGCAGATTCCCTTCTCTCAGCCCCTGCTTTTGTGTGTCAGATCAACCTGTCCTCAGGTGTCTTTGGTCAAGGTACTATGATACATGGCTTTTGTTCACTATGAGCAGCAAGTGGGGAGGCAAAATAATTGTAGTTGCTGTAAGCTGGCAGATTGTGAATGAAAAAAGAAAGTAGTAAAACTAGTTTAGAAGGTCTAAATTCCAGAGGTTGTAATGTGCTTTTTTTACTAGCAGTTCTAAAAGCTCAAAAGAAAACCAACCAGAGAAGACCCACCCCCGCAAAAAAACCTCCAGAACCCATCCCCACCCCTCCCACCCCCAATTAAAAATGAGTATGAGAGCAAAAAGGAAGGGTTGGATAGTTTTGGTGAACTGAGAATTTTTAAAAATAAATTGATTACTGGAGTAGGCAATATATTTAATAATTAGAAGTGGCTATATGAAATAGAAAAAATTTCTAAAAAGAAAAAGGTCTTTCTCTTACATAAAAAATTTAGTAAAGCTAAAACAAATCTGGGAGTTGTTTTGTTAAAACTGAAAAATGTTTAACATGAATTCCATACCCATTTTTACTTTTTAAAGACACTTGGGATATCAAAAAGTATGTTCTTTCTCATGTACAGAATGGTTTCACACCTCTTCACATTGCCTGCAAGAAAAACAGAATAAAAGTAATGGAACTTCTTCTGAAGCACGGGGCATCAATTCAAGCTGTGACTGAGGTAAGAAATGGTCTTTTCATACTTTGATTTTCCTACAAATTTCATTGTAACTGTATTGATTAATATTTTAATATTTCTGGGAGAGCATGGACCAGTCAAGTCAGCAGTTATTTTCAACTAGGTATTATGAAATAATAAAACTGAATAATAAAGTCAGTTGCCCTTGTAAATCACGAACAAATTATATACTTCGGGATTACAGTTGGAAAAACAAGTGAAACATATCTCAAATCCAACATTTCTGCCACTTTTTTTCTATAATTTAAAGCACTGAGGATGAAATTTGGTCTGTTACAGAGATCAAGGTGAAGACTGTGCTTCACCAAAGTCCTGTTTTGAAAGGTGATTTAATTCAGAGCTTGTTTTCACTTTCCACACAAAAGTTATGCTTACCCACCATCACGGGGCATCACAGATCAGCGAGACAGAAATCAAAATGCTGTTACTTCAGTCAGGATGAGATAGTGTGCTCCCAGTTATTGGCATAATTTAGAGATTCATTAAGTACTTACAAGATATTTTTTATCTATGTCTGTGTATATTCTACCAAGCTAGGAGAGGAGGAAAGATCACATATATAAATGTGTGAACCCTCTGGAATAAGCCAGGTTAGGAAATGGCAAGGAATTTCATTGATTAAGCAAGGTACAGTGGGGAGTAGCTCATCTCCACAAAATGGAGTTTCATTTAATGCATGGGGTTTTATTTTAATTATTCAGCAGCAAACCATAGAGCTCCCTTCCTGGCTTGCTTGAGGGAGAGCAGAGCCTGTCCTGGCTACAGTTCACCTATCTCCAGACTAGTTTTTGAAAACCACAGGGGTTGTAGATGCAGCTTTCAGAGTTTAATTTGAAATCCTATTAGCAAGGGAGGGAGAAGCACCAAAAGAGCCTTTACAGAAGGGCTGAGATGCATCTCCTCTATATTAAATAGTCAGTGTGGAAGTAGAAACACTATCAATTCAATTTTATCCCTTTTAAGTTCAAAGAATTACGAGAACAGAAGCAAAAGCAACACTTAACTACACTGGCTGATGTGAGTGAACCAGGTTAACAGTCTGGTCTGTACTTTTGGAATTTATTTTTTGAGCAAAAGCTTCCCAAAAGCAAGAGCTTTTCCTTTATTTCCTGTTGCTGTCTCACCATGATCTCATATGATCTCAAAGCACATCTGACTGCATTTGTTGGGATTCAGGATGATACTGTACTGCAGGGCTTTACCTTCTTGCCTGCCTCTTTCACTGACTGTATGGTGACAACCTTTCAAGGCAAAATTAGGAGTTGGTACCCAGCACCCATCCTATAACCTGCTTTTTCTCTAAGCCAGTTTGTGTCTGGCCCTCAAAACAAATTGGCCAAAAAGCTTCAGAGTATTCCTCCCTGAAGGAATCTGAGAGCAAACAAGTGTTGGTTGCAAGTTGTGAATAAACAATGCAAAATCAGTAATAGAAAACAAATAATCATTGTGACAAATAATGATTGTTGCATATAAAACTGTGTATCAAAGGTAACATTTATTATTTTTCTTAAATGGTAAATTCTCTTTCTAGATAGATTCCATACTTACATTTGTAAATACTGCACCTTTTTTTCTGCTGCTGGCTTGAATCTCTGCAGTATGAGTTGGTTCTTAATGGGCACAGAGGACAATATGCATTATATTTCCAGCACTCTATTATTTTAAAAGCATTTACTAAATTATTCAAAACGGGTAGAAGTAGTAACACACTGAACCAGTTATTCTGCCTTCATGCTCATATTTGCTGTTCTGCATGAGAAAGGAAAAAAAGTGTGGTTTTCTCACCTCTACCTTCCTGGGACTTGTGAATATCTGTGGGGAAGTTGCCTAAATCAGGGGATTTCCAGAGATCCACTCAGCTTTCTCCTCCTTTTGGTAGCAAAACCCCCTTCTGCAGCCTGTGGCTGACTGTTGGTACAGCTGTGCAGAAGCAGCTGTGAGGAGGCTTTAGGATAATTCTATGTGGAGAAATATTAACTATTGTTTGGATTTCTAAAGCAAAATCCTTGAGGTCATGTCCTGCTAAAAGACTGCTCCGTTTTTTCCCCTCTCCTTCCCCCTCCCCCTCTCCAGCTGGTCTTTCATATCTTGTATAAGGGCAGTGATGCAGATTCATGATGGTGATAGTGCCACAAAGACCTGAGGGAAGAGGGAATTCTCTGTAGTCTGTGTCTCTTGTGTCTGGGCCTCTCCGGCTGGATGCCAGTTTCAAATTCCCTTTCTCCTGGAGAAACAGTGGGGATGGAGCTCACCACTAAGTTCAATAGACCTTTTTGTTCACCCAAAAGCAACTGGATCTGGTGGGGACAATGGACACTGCATCTTTTTTGCATTTAGCTGAATGTTCCAGGAAGTTTTTACCTTTGTACCAGGAATGCTTCTACAATTTATATTTTTTTTCCCTTCTGTTCCAAGATACAAATGCTTAAGAAGAAATATTGCTTAGCTGAAGAACTACTGAATTCCTAGAATGTTTTTATGTTTGCTCATGAATCATACTCACAGGTGGTTCCAGTTCTGTGTGCCCTCTGGTTTAAGCATATGTATATGGTTTTGAGGAGATAAGACCCTCTCAGAAGAGCAAGCGCTGGAGTTTACTTAGTTTGGAATAATTTATGTTTTCTCCATGACACTCTTGTAAAGGAATATGGAAGTAGGCACTTAAATTGGGCTTTGATTTGTTTTCCAGTCGGGCCTAACTCCAATCCATGTTGCTGCCTTCATGGGCCATGTAAATATTGTATCGCAGCTAATGCATCATGGAGCATCACCCAACACTACCAACGTGGTGAGTAACAGGTCCCCTCTCAGCGCAGCAGGACTGGGAATACACTGTAATACCTGGGGGCAGCACTGTGAAGAAGTGCCTAATTCAGATGTTCACCATCCACCTCCACAGCAGTTGTGGCTCGTGCTGGAGTCCTGGGAAAGCGCAGCCTGCTGACTCCTACTCAGGAGATGCTTGACAGGTTGAAACCTCAAAAGGGGCTGACCTTAAGCAGGCTCTATTCTCTTGATTTTCTGAAGTAAAGAATGAGAACACACTGTAGCCTCTCATACGTAATTTTTGAGATGTGTGCTTGACTGTTGAGCACTGTTTTCCCAAGACCCCGGGGGTCTGCCATTTAAGGCAAGTTCTGCTGTTATCAACAGATTGCAGCAGATTGGCGGGACATATTGCCTGTGTCCATACAGCCGTCCGAGCGCGCCTTTCTGCTGGATGTGTGCTCTGTGCCCCAAGGCTCCCGGGGCACGTGTGAAAACTGAAGTCATTGTTAGATGGGTATTTGAAAGCTGGGGAGTGGAAGGAAAGCAGAAGCTTGTTGGTTCTCTTTTAATAGTTTGGCCTCAAAATCTCCCTTTCACCTTCCATACATAGGTGCAGTTAGGAGACAATATTTTGTAAATCTTCACCTATTGATTCTATTAGATTATATAAAAATGCAGCACCATTTGTAAATTAGCAGGTGATTGATGTCCAAAAATGTAGAAAGCACTTTCCCTCCTGCATTTATTCTGGCTTCCTTGGATTTCTCTTTTGTTAAGTCCATGAAACTTTGGATGAATGTACTTAATAATGATACTATTTTTTCTTCTTGTTTAAGCAGCTCGGTGCTTGTCAGATAACAAATTATAGTAGGGGCTTAAGGCACAGCAGAAGGAAAGACAAATATATGTGTGCCTGAATCTACAAAATTTGAAATATGTTTTTGACTACATTAAGCTCTATTTAAATGGACATAGTTTTTAACAGTGTTAGTAAAGCACTGGTAAATATAAGGATTGCACTGTCTCTTTTCAGCAAAAGGTAGTGACAAAGGCACTATTGTGTTGGGAAACTGACCCCGCAATAAACTGCTTTGCAGCATACAGAGAGATCAAATATTGACTTAATCTTACATCTTGCTCACCAGACAACTACAGCAAAGTATTCTAGTGGAGATCATACTGAACTGGGCCCTCGACATTTTTGTATTTATGAAACGTGTTGGCATTTGTTTTTTCCTGTAGTGTGTTTTTAATTCTATTTTGTTTTTGGTGCTGCACACCAGAGAGGAGAAACAGCGCTGCACATGGCTGCCAGGGCTGGCCAGACAGAGGTGGTGCGATACCTGGTACAAAACGGAGCCCAGGTGGAGGCTAAAGCTAAGGTAAGGTGATGGCCCAGGCAGAATAAACCTGGACGGTCCATATTGGACAAAGCAAGGACTCACATTCACCTTGCACATGTCTTTCAGGAAGATGAAGCCAGGTCATGTAATAACCAGTGGTATTTTGTTATGTGCCCTCTTACTGTAGTCATGAGTGGTTTGTATGTAAGAGAGAAGGCAGGAGATGTCAAGTCGATGCCATCCCTGGGGGTTTTTGACAGTTTTTGATACAAATTATCTTGTGTTTGAAGAGCTTTGATTTGGAGCAGGAAGCAGGGAGGAAGGGGAATGCCTTAAATCTGCTTTTATTTCAGCAGAACTGGAAACCCAAAGCTTCTGGTGCCTCCTGTCATATCCCTAAAACAACAGCCTGTATGCTTTCAAAAATAGTTACACTTTTAAAGAACACCTCCTAAAGGAAGGGGGCACAGTATGGAGATGTAGCAGAGGGCTGGAAAGAAGGAACAGATCCCATAGAAACAGTTGGAATTGAGGAGGGTAAGGGTTGAGGAAAAAGAAATGGTCAAGAAACATGAAGAAACACACAAAATTCTGGAAATTAAAGAGCTCTATGAAGCAGGCAGGGTAAGGAGATAAATGGGTGCAATAAATAGCACTCTTAATAGCTAAGTCAGGAATTTATTTTTTTACCCAAATGGTAATAAAATGGATACAATTTCAAAGAGATCTGTTTTTCATTGTGAAACTATCTGTGAATTGGCTCACAAATTAGTTTACTAGTAAGAATGTCTACTTATAAGGAACTCTGGGTAAATATTTGTAGCAGATGCACTTCGTATCTGCAAGCAGCCTGGC
Source organism: Lophotriccus pileatus (assembly GCA_035583135.1). Classification (NCBI taxonomy): domain Eukaryota; kingdom Metazoa; phylum Chordata; class Aves; order Passeriformes; family Tyrannidae; genus Lophotriccus; species Lophotriccus pileatus. The sequence continues at coordinate 6,465,973 of JAWWES010000169.1, forward strand.
AATAGAAGTGAATCATGTGGTCTGTAAATCTCCAAAGACAGCCCTGAAAGTGAACAGCTCGTGCTCAAAGCAAAATCAGGCAAATATTTTTTAAAGTAAATTCACAGAATGATTTAATTTGTGCAAACTGCCATTGCCTGTGATCAATTTATCATAAATAATAGCTAAATGCAATCAGTAAATTATACACCAGTGGTAACATCAGCTGTGAGAAATTTGTGGGAAACAGGCATAAACTGGAATAATTTAAGAACCACGAAGGCTCTCCATCAGTCAGAGGAGAATTGTCCTGCAGAGGAGCAGCATTCACATCCTGACACTCTCCCATCCTAAATCCCAGGGATGTAAACCCACTCTTGTAGGATGGGCTTGGACAGAAGTCTCCCTTGCAGAGAACAGCCCAGAACGTAGGACATGGGTAATAGTGCTCAAAAGGTAGGAAATTCAGCAGGAAAAAATGGGGAGAGAAAGATGTTTGGCCAAACTGTTGTGAAACTGTGCTTAATGCAAAGATTGTACGGTGGAGAATGGAGAGGACAAAAATACTAAATCAAATAATAAGGGAGAAATTATCCCTTAGACATTCAGAACAAGGTCACAAACATCATAGTATTTTCAGTGAAGGAGAAGAAATAGACAATGATATCCATGACAGCACAACCCCTGTACTCAAAGCCATTGAGGTTATTTTGCTCTGAATAAGACGGGAGAAGGCAACAGTGGATTTCCACACCATGCTCTGTCTTCAGTTACATCTACTGAGAGGTTATCTGTGAAATACCAAACAGATTGGTCACCAGGAAAGAAAAAAAAAAAAAAAAAACAACCAAACACAAAAATTATGATACTTTATGCAAGTTCCTAGGTAATAGTATGCTTTGCACCTCAGTTCATCCCAAACAACTGATGGAGCTGTTAAATGTTGCTGGAAATCATAAGAGATCAAGATGTGAGGGACAAAGCCGTGTATTGGCTGCGTTTTAAGAAAGATCTCAAGTTCAACAGGAAACTCAATGCACCTTAGCGGCAAAGTGAAGTGAGGCAAATCCAGATTAAGAAGAAAACTGATAAGTTTCTTACCTTTTATGGTTTATGTACCTGTCTGGAATATTTTGTGATGCATCAAGAAAGCCAGTGTGCAATATTCACTAGGTAAGACCTCAGGAGAGTTAACGCTCACCTGCAGTTTTGAAAAGTGACATAATCTGGGTGAATATTTTCTGTCAGAATGTGAGCTTTGGTTTTCTTATGCGGGACTGTGTTGTTTCCTTTGTGTTTAGGATGACCAAACACCGCTGCACATTTCTGCTCGGCTGGGGAAAGCAGACATAGTGCAGCAGCTGCTGCAACAAGGAGCATCTCCAAACGCAGCTACGACGTCTGGCTACACACCCCTGCATCTTTCTGCTCGAGAAGGGCATGAAGATGTAGCTTCTGTTCTTTTGGATCATGGTGCATCTTTGTCTATCATTACCAAGGTAAGGGAGTTGCAGAAGTGATAGCTTCAGTAGTAAAACATTACCCGTAGTAAAAGCTACTTGTGAGTTAAGTGCTGCAAGAGTCATATACACATACAAATAGTGTAACAGTGAGCTACATTTTATCAGACGGGTGCAAACCTTCATGCTTTTACCTCAGAAGCTGATGTGTAACACATCCCAGTGATCAGGCCTGTATTTTCTTGGAATGACAGGAATGCAGGGCATAAATTCCTGACCAGAGTTGATAAGCTTGTCCTTGGGTCTTCCGTAGTGTGAAGAAAGGAACCTGACTCTTCCCTTGTTTAATGTAGATAAGTGCTTTGCCTTGCAAGGGAAGGGCCTCCAGGGCCAACAGGGCAGTTGGGAATCTGTAGGCTTGTTGCCTGTACTCAGGACTGTGTCAGGGGATGGAT
>JAWWES010000169.1:6467966-6532978 GCA_035583135.1 Lophotriccus pileatus
AAAAGCTACTTGTGAGTTAAGTGCTGCAAGAGTCATATACACATACAAATAGTGTAACAGTGAGCTACATTTTATCAAAAGGGTGCAAACCTTCATACTTTTACCTCAGAAGCTGATGTGTAACACATCCCAGTGATGAGACTTGTATTTTCTTGGAATGACAGGAATGCAGGGCATAAATTCCTGACCAGAGTTGATAAGCTTGTCCTTGGGTCTTCAGTAGTGTGAAGAAAGGAACCTGACTCTTCCCTTGTTTAATGTAGATAAGTGCTTTGCCTTGCAAGGGAGGGGCCTCCAGGGCCAACAGGGCAGTTGGGAATCTGTAGGCTTGTTGCCTGTACTCAGGACTGTGTCAGGGGATGGATGGAAACAGCAGTATTCCTGTAGATCAGAAACAAACCTTACCCTGAAAAAAGTACACAAGGCTGCTATACAACTGCTTTCTCTTACAGAAAGGATTTACTCCGCTACATGTGGCTGCAAAATACGGGAAAATTGAGGTAGCCAACCTTCTGCTTCAGAAGAATGCATCTCCTGATGCTTCTGGAAAGGTAGGACAGAAGAAATCACTGCCACCTGCACAGCAAATATGTAAAAGCACATAATATTCTAAAATTATCCCCATACTTTCTTACATCACACTGGTATCCACAGCCTGGGTTTAAAGGAAATAGGTTTCATGTAGTATTCCAGTCCCTGTTGGTGGTGCCAAGAACCAGCAAACTCTTGACAAAAGTGACTTTTATTGCCATTAATTGACAACAAAATGATGTGCTCTCTATTCCCATCCAGGGGAATGGAGGCAAACCATTCCCCTACATTCCTGCCCAGACTAGTTGAGAGTTGTTATCAGAGTACTTGGCTCTGCTTCCCCAGGGCTCATGACAGGGGGCAAAGGCCAATAGGACCTCAAGCTTTTTAAACCAGTCCGTCCTGGATTTTTACAGATCCAAGGGATAGTTTACTTATCCACTGCAGTAAAAGAAAAACATGGCCAAGGTGTGACCTCCTTACCCACTCTGTCCTGGGGACAGCACAGATATGTCCTCCTCTGTTCATCTTCCCTGGGAGAAGTGAAGGGGGCTTTCACAGCTCAGTAAGGATGCTCAAATTTCTGTTTCATTTTTTGGAAAGTTATCAAAGACTCTGGTTACAGGACTGAATAACAAATGTGTTTTTTTCACCTTATCTACTCCAATTTTCCCAAGTTTTCCCTGGGGAGGGTCTGTAACAGCACTTGTTTGTTCTGCATGTGTTTTTAGAGCGGTTTAACACCACTGCATGTAGCTGCACACTACGATAATCAAAAAGTGGCACTCCTCCTGTTGGACCAGGGAGCTTTACCTCACGCCTCTGCCAAGGTACAAGTACTGGCCACTCTGGGGGAACAATACCTGGGCTTTTTGTGTCACTTTATTCCCTGTCTAACTCTGTTCTTTCTAGGCTGTGTATGTTTGCAATTACAGGCGGCTCAGTGACCTTGTTTTTTAATGTCTCACAAGCACAGAAAGCTGTTAGAATAATTCTGCAGGTGAACAAAATAGTGGTAAAAAACCAAATAGAGATGTAGAAACACTTAAAATATCTAGATTCAGTGACATTCACACTCATCCAGTAGTGAGCCTTGCTTTTTCCAGTCTCTTTAGTAACTTCTCCAAGCCAGCCAAATTTATATCATTGCATCTTAACATCTGTGCAGGACAAGCCTGGGATAAATGCCAGCTACACCCCTTCTGAGGTGTGATAAGTTTCTCAGCACAACATATGTAATTATTAATGTCCTTCACAATACTATTGCAGTGTAAAGGGACTGGCAAGAAAATAAGACTGGTCACAGTCCTGCTTTGATTGTAATTTCCTGTAGCCAAGACAACACCTAGTATAACATTTCAGGGGATATGAAAGAATAAATATTTAAATTTATTCTAGTTCTGCATAGAAGAAAGAATTTATAATCAATCCAAATATAATTGATAATTGAACAACAGCAGTAGGTAAAGCAGGGTGGAAGCATAAGTAGGTTCAAGCAGAGTAAGTGCAGTATAAATACCTCATCTGAAACAACCCAGACACTTTCTTTAAATCACTGCAAAAAATACTGTGGAAAAAGCAGAGCTAGTAGAAAAAAGGCAGGTTCATAGCTAGATGGACAGCTCTCCTTGATTGCCTTCCTCTCACACATGGCTGAGTACAGCCACAGCATAGAGACCTTCTGCATGGCCGAAGGAGAGGATGGAGTCTGTCACACATGGTAGGTCCCAGAGTTTGTAGTGCAAAGAGAGGAAAGTTAAATAAACATGGATAGCCAGCAGCAACGGCGCAGTTTAAAATCAATACTGTCGATAGTGGCAATCTGCCAGAGCAGTGCCCCCAGGAGGTGAACTGGAGTGATCTCTGATCTTTCACCACTGCAACACAGCACTCTAGAATACCACCGTGGGGAAGAAAGGGCCCTCTGAAGGGGATGAGAAGGCACTGACCCAGTTTTCACTGAAAGAAACTTCCAGTGGAAGCTGTGCATCCTGTAGGGGCAGGGATTGCAGCAGCCACTGCCAAGGGCTTGGGAAGTCCAAACCAAGGTGGAAGCACTATATATTGTGGTATAATATTGCACAAACTCATGTGTCAGGTCACCTTAGCTTCCCCATCTGTAACAGAACAGTTTTGCAGCTGCCACTTCAGGCCTTCAAGTGCCAGCTGTAAGTGTGCCTAAAAAGAAAGCATTTGTTAGTGTTCTGCAGCAAGTGAGCCACAGCAACACTGAGCAGAGCGTCAATACTACATAAAATTAACGTTAACATGTTCATTGCTTTAGGCACCCACAGCGCAGTCGTGCGAAAGATGATGTTGGTAACTGCAGATGATTTCCCATTTCTTTTGTAAATGAGGTCTAGTAAATAAATGTGCTATGTCATATCTCATCACTGGCTTCAGAGTTAGTTTCGTCAGCAGTTGCCTTTCCTGTGACACCGCTGTCTTTAACACTGATCTGAAGAGTGGCTCATTAACCTCATCAGCCTTGAAGAGTGATCAGTGACAGAGAACTGTCTGTGTCAGAGTACAGTGCTGTGATACACACAGCTATTCTCATGAACCATTCTTCTCTTTTATAGGCAAAACTTAGGCTTGTGGCTAATTTTGCATGGGGCTTATACCTGATTTTAATTTGGCATCCACTTGACAGTGCCTTTCTTCCCCTCCACCCCATTTCCAAAGCCTTAGTTTTCCTCTGTTCCTTTAACCATTTTCCCTTTTCCTCTCTCTTTCCTGGCAACCAGAATAACCCAATACCCTTCCTTCTGAACTTCTTTGTTCCTTTCTCCATCCATGCATAGTGACAGAGTCCTTATGGGGAGAAGATGCAGACTGGGACTGAGCTGAATTTCAGCTTTTATTTTTCCACTCTTGTCTTCTCTTGGCAACCTGCTGCTTTCCATTCCACTGAAAGCAATTTATGCCCATTTCTGAGGAAAAGGCTTGGAAATTGCATTTGTTATTTTATGTAATGTATTGTGAGCTCCATTTGAAATACACAGTTTAGCATATACTCAGGATTTAGTGTGTAGTGTTTAGGATTTATTAGGTGCTTCTGTGGCAGTGGCTATTTTACATGACAGTATCATGCAGGAAGTCTAAGGAAGAGGCTTGTGTTTGTTTTACCTGAAGCATGTTATCTTCAAAGTGAAAGTTCAGTGGCCAGTACTCCCCTTACTACTTGTGGCACTCTGTTTTATGAGTGTCTTTTTCAAATATCTTAGTACTAAGGTCTGAACTGAGTTTGAATTGAATTTTGAAGGTTACAGAACCTTTTCCATGTGAAATGAGTGCTGTGCATCTCTTGGCTGCCAGGTTGCTATTACAGCTCTCTTGTAATCAGTTGTGTGCCCCTGTGTATTTATTCCTCACTCCTACCTGCATTGCCCTGCATCTGCTGTGACCTGCCTTTCAGGTCTTCCAGCCCTGCTGCCCTGTGGGTGCAGGGAGGAGCCAAGCCAGGTGAATTCTTTGTGCCTTTTGATAGATTTATTGGGCTGTGTAATCTGAGATGCACATGGTACTTTTGATACTGTGCAGAAGGGTCTATGCAGCTTGGGTCTCATCCCCCCCCCGACCTTCTCCCTTAGTCACATGAAAATGTGTGCACATTTGCCATTTACTTGATAATGAGTGCTAATACTTCTCTGAAAGACAGAAAGCTCTTGATTAAACAGTCATCAAAATCTGTAAAATCAAAAGCTGGTCATACCTCAATCAGTGTTTTGGTACTGGCATGCTAATCAGTTATTCTTTATATCTATTTATCCGTTTTCTGCCTAATCTGTTTTTTTTTAGAATTACAAAATTCTATCATGCAACAGATATACTGCATTTTTATTTTTAGTAGAGGGCTCACTGGGTACACATAATGGAAGGAATAAAAAAACAAGGAATGCATGACTCTAAAGTTATGTTCTTTCATTTTCCCTTGATCTGAACAAAGCCAGCCTGTCAGTAGAGTTTAGGGTAAATCCTGCAAGAAAGACCATATTTCATGTACATAATGCTTTCATTCAAATTGAGAAATGGGGAAAATAATCAAACAATAACAGCTGTTCTGAGTTATGAACACACATCCTGCTCTTTTTTACGTACTTGTAATGAAAAGTGGCAAATGTCTGTGCAGTGCAACTCAAACTCCTATTGCTATAGATTGTCCTCTTCTGAACAGATATCTTTGAATGTTTATTTCAGAATCCTTCTCTTGGTAGCAGTACTTTCAAAAAAGATTGCTTAAAGGTCTGACACATTCATTTGTACAACTAGTTAATGTTGTATCTGAGCACGTTTGACAGAATTTTTGGAACTAATGGCATAATTATTCATAGAGTTGGGTTAGGTGATTTATCACACTGTTTAATGAGTAGTTTGCCATGGAGTGCTTTCTGTTGACAGAATGGCTACACGCCACTGCACATAGCTGCCAAGAAAAACCAGATGGACATAGCGACCACACTGCTGGAATATGGTGCTGATCCCAACGCTGTCACCAGGCAGGGCATCGCCCCTGTGCACCTCGCCTCTCAGGATGGCCACGTGGACATGGTGTCGTTGCTCCTTTCTAGGAATGCTAATGTAAATCTCAGCAACAAGGTGAGTGTTTCCCCACCTGGTGCTAAGGCAATGAACAAGCATGGTGAGAGAAAGGATAGGGGCCTGCAGTTGGATTCCACCCACTGTGATTCTGCACACATTGAAAGCCAGTGCAGGTGTCTGAATCCACATCATTGTTTCTTCTAGCCAAGAGAGCAGCGTGCCATGGCACGCTGGATGAACTGCGTTTTGTAGTACCCGAGTCTCGGTGGCAGCACATGCTGCACTGGAACTGCCTAATCCATCTCCCTTCTTTCCACGTTATGCTAGTCTGCCAAAACGCGCCCAGAGAGAAAACGTCTTCCTCCCCACAATGGTTACTGGGCCTGTTATTTATGAGCCTCTAGGGAGATGCTTGCCTATTTAATGGCAGCAGTTGTCAATTGTTACATGTGTAATTGTAACACACTTGTCATATTTTCATAACTTTTTTTTGGTGTACATTTGTAACACTATAATATCTTGTAGCAAAAAAAAAGTGACATATGCCAACAAATGGTAACATTTATTGCCATCTAATGGTAACAGATAACTTGTTAAGTGAAACTGACCTTTTTAAATGGGATAATAACCGCAAGTTTGAGATTTTGTTCATTAATATAAGAGATTCTTCCTCCCCAGAGGGTGTTCCTTGGAGCACAGTGAATTTTGGTGTAATTTCTCCTGGGGGCAGGAAAGGAAAGTTAATAGATTTTAATTTCTGTAGGTATGAATTTATAGGCTATTAAGTCTGCTCTATAGCAATGTTTCTAGCAAATGTGCAGCCTTAATTCTTAAATGCCCCACTAGACATCAGTATTTGATATTGTCAAGTGCAGTTTCGGGACAGATTTACGTGGCTAGAGCAGAGAGGCAATAGAAAAATTTTTCATGGAAAATGTTTGCTGTTCTCAGCAGGTAGAAAGATTCAGCGTCCTCTGAGGCAGTGGGTGGTGCTGCACAGGACTGCTGTGTTCTCCTGCTCCTAACTTTACAATCTGGTTCCTTTTGGGTCCTCACTGGAAAGCTTCTCTTGCAGATGTGGTTGGTTTTTGGTTTTTTCTCAAGTCTCAATCAAGTGTATGGGCTCATGCAGTGTGAGATGGGCTTTGTATCCCCACAGGGAAATTTGCCATGTACATATTCTGCATCCCATTGGCTATCACAGGTTTGCTGCTGAGGCTAACACAGAGAACATGATTGAAGCTGCTTGGCACTTTGATTCGGTCCCACCAGAGGTTAATTACCTGCTACATCCTTTAGTCTGTTACTGTTCAGTTGTAATCTCTAGTTTCTCATTATACTGATAACACCACCTTTTGAAAACAGTTCACCTTGTACTCTCTCAGGAATGCATGTTTCCTCAGAGCTCAGCACCTACATTTTAAGCCAAATGTTTAAAGCACACTGACTTTTTGAGTTTTGCAATGGGAATAAAAAGAGCATTTATTTCTCCAGTACCCACAGAATGGTTGGGAGCTGCATACCCAGAGCCCCAATGTGGGCACTGTGCACTGATTAAATGTTTTCAGAAGGTTTGACCCATAATATCCAGGCTCCATTAGGTAATTTGTAGTTGGTTACTGTTATATATTTGTGCAATGTGACCCACCTAAGCTGTGTTGTTACCAGGATTGCATATTTGAAAAAAGTACAGTGGGACACTCAGAATAACTGCCTTTCGTAAGGAATGCACTGTGGACATGGATTTGGGTTCAAGAGTAGGACACTTAGCAAGTGTTTCTGCCTGACATGCCAACTGCTGCCACCTGCTCTTCTGTCCTTGGTGCTAAAGGCAGTAGGAACAGGAGGAGAGAAAGAACTGTGATTTGCAAGTAAAGGATATTCTTTCTTATTCCTACCAACATCTCAGCAGACTCCCTCTTCTACCCCTTTTATCTGAGGCCTTTTATGTGACAGAAAGTTTTCTGAGGTTTTAAGGATATTTAGGTCTCCAGTGTTAGATAAGAAAAATAATAAAGTATAAAAAAATTAAGCGTCAGTACATGTGAACTGGATACATGTCTGTATCTTCCCTGAGCAGAGAGACATAGACCTGATCTCAGGGAAATACAGTTTTATCTTTTGTATTTACGTCTGAAAATGATCAAGTAAAAGGTAAGGATAAATCTGAGTGAATGTAAATTCTAGAAAACTTGCAGAAGCGTAAACAATGATTCAATGTTGCCTTTAAAGTCTCATTCTGAGGAAGTGAATTAGGAGCTAAAAAATTACTATGTGACTTTATAAAGTGCTCTAATTTGCTATCCCACATGTGACACTGCTTGAACAAATGTTCCTTGTGTAAAAGAAACATCATCTTCCTGGCTTTTGAGTTGTGCTTCCTTGCAGATCAACAGTGTGATTAGAAAGCACCTTACAGAGCAGAATGTGTAACTTCTTTAAATTCAGTAGGATATTCAGAGTCTCACTGATACCTAAATTTGCGCTTTGGTATCCATGTGCCCCCTCTGAAGACTCTTACTTGTTGCTTCTAATTTACAGAGTGGACTGACGCCACTCCATCTGGCTGCTCAAGAGGACAGGGTCAACGTAGCAGAGGTTCTTGTTAACCAAGGAGCTGCTGTTGATTCACAGACAAAGGTACAAACACCGCTGTCAGCGTGAAATATTTCCTTTCAGGGAAGCATGAGCCTGAAGACTGGATTAGTAACTGATTTCAGGGTGAAACTGAAATCACAGCAGAGAAACATTCCTTGTAATAAATGACTGTGGAATACATTCTGAAAACTGAAGATATGTAAACCTGAATGTTTAATGTTAAGTTCAGTCTTTGAGTAGTAAGCTTACTTCTTGCTAAATGTTTAGCTCAATATAGATTTAGATTGTGTCCTACTGTCGTGCTTCGCTGAAGGTAAGTGGGATTGCTCTGCTTTTTTTTTTTAAGGAAACCTTTACAAGATCTTGAGCTCTCTCTATAGAGTCATACAATCTTTGACCATTGGCATAATCTCATCTGCTTCTGGTATTTTTTACATGTTTCACGTTGCTTTCCATCCAGCTGACAGTAGAAACAAAACAGAGGAGAACCCTTACTTAAAACATCTACTTACAGCAAGAGAAACCGTGTCAAGGCAATGTAGACATTTCAGGCTATTAAGTGTTAAATACCTTTTCCCATGACTTAAGAGACTTCATGGAACTTAACAAAACTTTATGCAAGTAGCTTCCCCTGAGCTGATGCTAAACAGCCATCCATAGACATGATTCTGCAAGTAAAGCCACTGTTCATGTAGGGGAATCTCACCCCCTTTTCCTACAGCTTGGCTCAGCCTCCATGGCTGGGTACCTGTAAATTTCTAAGCTGCTTTGTTTTGCAAAGTACAGCAGTGAGTGAACTATTTCATCATACTGGTACATTCTAGGGATCTGGCTTTTTCTGTTGTCCCAAGTTCAGACCAGGCCATTGTTCTCCTGGTGGTAAACAGGGACTTGTTAGGTTGTCAGTAAATTTTGCTCTGCTCTACCTTCAAAAACAATGTTAGAGGTGAAACATTTAACTCTTGAGGGCAAATCTGAAATTCTTTATCACTGTTATCTAATATGAAATACATATATGAAACAGTGGTCTGTTTCAAATTTAGTTGCCTAAAACCAGTTTTGCCTAGAGTTAATATTTAGACTCCTAAATAAGATACCTGGATTTCCAAGGTGCTTGGGGATGACTTTTGAGACCCCAAGGGATGACATCTGACATTTCACTGTATTGCTTTTTAAGCCTGGAGTAAATTCAAGAGCCTGTGCAGAAATGGCTTTATGCTCACTAATAGTGCTCAAAATTTAACAATAGTGATCTCAGTGTTGATTATACTTACATTCCTCCATTCATTGTCTAGATCTTGGGGTCATTCCTTTAACTGGGCAAGAAATCAGTTGAGATCAAATATTTCAACCATAGCTGATCAAATCAGCTACATGAACCAAGTCCCACAAGCTGACCTGCACCCTTAGTGCAGAGTAGTATCACAACTCTCTGGTAGATGTATGCCACAAGTTGGGTGCTATGCTTGCATCCCAGAAATGTCCAGCTGTGTCAGACTGTCCAGCAGTGTTATCATTCTATCATCACACTGACAGCTCAGAAAGGGCTGAGTCCATCATCATACTGACTGCAGCTCAAATGATTATAATCTGTGGCAGAGGAAAAATTCACTGTCATGTGATTTTTCTACAGTGTAATTCCAACTGTACCAGCTACTGATTTCAATAACATTATCCTGACATAAAACTCAAATGGTTCTGCTAAAATCCCAGGAGCTTCTCCAGCTTTATACTTTTGTAACATATCCTCAGCCTGTATTTTAGAGATGAATCAGTCGGGGTTCTTATCTGCCACATCACCCAGCAGCACATGAGATCTGCCCTGGTTCGTTCTGTGCACGGTTTCCTCAGGTGCATGTGGTTGCCTTCCTAGAGATAGTTTCTACCTGGTTTTGGTTTCTGTAGCAAGACATTGCAGAACCTGTTCTTTGAACTGGTCAAAGCTGAACCACCTCCCAGCCCATACAACGTGTCTGCCTTTCTCCCTCTCTGCAGCACTGTTCTCTGCCCCACAAATAGTAAGCAGTCTAAGGAGGCATTTACATTTGACAGGTGCAGGCAGTCACGTGTTCCCTTTGCCTGCTCTCCAGTGTCCAAATAGGATCCCATTCTGGACTGTAGTGGCCTTTTAGTCACATTAGTGTGGTGGAAACCTCTGAGATGCTGTCACAGCTGAGAGGCAGGGCATGTTTTGTGGGTCTCAGGGCTGGCCTGGCACAGTTGCAGAAGCTCTGTACTGAACTTTAAGCCTGGCAGGGTGGGATGGGATGAAGCAGGCACAGAGTAGAGACACAGGAAAGGGGCTGCAGTTTATCATTCAGAGATCTTCTCTGTTTGGAGCTGATTTTCTTCATTGCATCTCTGAAAACTGAACTAGTCCCTAGGCATAGCAGGGGGGAAAAATGCAGTCATATTTGACTGTGTGCAGCATGAATCCTGTCCATCAGTAACAGTCATATAAAGAAGTCAACAGTAAATCCCTTCTTGTTAACCCTCACTCCACAGTTGTATATGTAAGTGGTGTGAGTTAAGAATAATTTCCCAGTACACATTTGCTTCCATGGGACTGCTCTGTAGTTGTCAGGAAGTGGGGCAGACTCATACATCAGGCAAAATCAAGTTGTATTTAAGGAGGACTCCATTGGCATGTAAGAAATGATCTGTCAGGGAAAGCATACATTTTTAATCCTGTAGGCTTCTGTGGTGAAGAACACCCAGAGCAGCTTGTCCTCCTCTGCTTAGGGGACTGTCTGCTCTTAGGAAGAAAGTGCCCATACGCCTTTCAGGATTCTACTAGGGTGGAATGAGCCTGATGCTCGTGCACTGGCATGAACTTGATGCTTTTCCACTGGCTTCTGCAGAGTCCCATCTGCTGGGTTTGTGCAGCAGTGAGCCCTCCAGGCTCCACAAAGTCAGCTACACGGAGGTTGTCTGCCAGATATCCACTCACTGCCGCCTCTCATAGAAGAAAGGTGCCAATGCAGTGCAGTGTATTTTAGCATGGAATGATTTCTGGATAAACTGGTGATCATCTTGAGTTCCTAAGGAAAGAACTGACAAACTCTGAACTTCTACAATAAAGGAAAAATGTTATGTTGTAAGAACTACCATACCTCGACCTCATGCTCCATGCAGGTGAAGTTCAGATGATTGGCTTGTACAACAGCAGCTCTGTAGTTACAAGGTCTCCTGTTTAGATGGATTAACTGTTCCATGGGAATAAAAGGTCTGTGCGTGCTGCCTTTAAAACCAGAGGCATTGGGGGACAAGATAAGCAACAGCTGAGTTGGCTCCAGAAGCACTGTTGCTATGCTTGCATGTTTGCACGATACTGTCCAGCATGTCCAGTTCGGATTCATTACTTTGGACATACAGCAGCAGAGATATGTCATCTGTGCCTTAAAACTCAGTGAAGCTGCACAGCTCAGAGTGACATTATTTTGGGGATCTCTGCTACCAGCAGTGTCACCACTAACCTGTTTTCTTCCCTCCATTTCACATCCATGTGCTTTCCTTACCTCAATTATTTTGGTCTAGATGACTATTCAGGGGTCTTTGTTGTTGTTATTGTTGTTATTATTTCTTTGTTTAGTTTCTCTCCTTATCATATTTCTCATTTCCCTAGGATAAGTAAGCATAGGTTTAATGTCACTCCAGCACAGTATCTGTCAACAGGGGGAGAAAACTTCATATCATTCAACTTAATATCAGCAGGTCATTGAACTCCTGAGTAGGGACCAATGAGCTATCATCTTCCTTCTCTGGTACATGTTCTTTAGTCATCATTTATATATAACTTACACTCCCTGTGAAAACATCTAGAGTTTGCAGTTCTGGCACATGGGCGTTCTTACCCCTGCTCAGCTTCTGAGGGCTGCACACACTGTTGGAGTTTTTCAGGTGGTTAAAGGAGAAGATGGGTCAGAAACATTTTGTAGCTTGAAGCAGTAGCTGGGAAGTAAAAAACTCCAGTATTACAGAAAATTACTTGTACAGGGGATTAGTCTGTATGATTAAGATCAGTTCTGGCTGTAAAACTTATGAGCATTTTCAAAATTGCCCTTAGACTTGAACAATTGCAACTGTAGTTCTCTCTTGGGGTGGTTTCCCTCCCAAGAAATTTTTTTCCTGAGCTTTGTTGTAGAAAAGGTCATGAAAGGAAGAATAGCTGCTGGTTTTGAAGTCCATTTATTAATGGTGTTATGGGATCCTTCTGGTTCTGCTGCATCAATTAACTAAATAGCCTCAAATCCCAGAGCTGCAGGAGTCTAAGTCAATGCTGAAAAGTAAACAACACTGCTTTAGCAGGCCAGAACTAGTGCTTTGAGAGGCCATATGGCTGCTCCTACTGCTTGAAAATGAGATTTTGTTATGCAGTTATAAGCTAAGCCATGTTAGACTGAGCTCCAGTTGATAACCCACAGAAAATACCTTATCTTAACCTGCAAGAGGCAAATAATAGAATGGTGGAAATGTAGCAACACTACAATACACTTCAGGTGATGAACTTTCAGAGCTGCTTCAAAGCCCTTCACATTTAAAAATCTTTAAAAATTTAATTTAGTGCTCACAGAAGGCTTAAAATGTTAGTGTCCTGCAGCAAAGGCAGCAGCTTTTATCTATTCTGACATTACACTTGTGTGTCTGACTTTAAGTACGTTAAAGAGTTTTTGATGCTGAAAATGTGTTATGCAACATCGTGCTTAACACCAGGCACGCTCATCCCTACACAATAATATTGGGAGTTACAAATCAATCTGAAGCCAGGGCTGCAAGCAGATATTCCTTCTCTGGTCATCATATTGAGTGTAAAAGCTGCACTGGTGCATGTGATGTTGCTTTTGTTTCAGGGCTTTTGTGCTGGCAGTTGGCACGAGTAAATATTGTTTCATGGCTCAGCAGGTCTCCACATGTCATTTTTCAGCTGTTTATCCCATTGGATAGTGTAACTGTAGGATACAGCATTACCGTGATGGACTGGCAAGAAGACTGATGAGAGAAAAGTGTTGGTTCAGTCAAGGATGAAGAGCAGGATCTGGAGCTTTGACTTCAGTGCAGGTCATTTTAGTGAAACAGTTGCTGCACTTGGTGTTGGGCCTGCCTGGGGGAATTGATGGTCTCGGAGTCCCTGGCTGATGACTGTCTGGAAAACAAATCCAGTATTAAACTGTCTTTTGTTCCTAAAACTCTGGTTTTGGTAGGAGATAATGGTGGCTGAGAGGTCATGATGTTCTTTTGCAGGTTGAGCTGGGCTTTTTAATTCGGACTTATTCAGGTCTGCCTGCTTTGTTCTGACAGGAGCCCCGTACCAGCCTGAGTGCTACAATGGTTCATAACAGCAGTTCAGCTTTTCCACTGGAATATCTAATTTTCAGATGCAGAAAAAGATAAGAAGGAGGCAGGGAGGGAGGGAAGTGCTATCGAGAAAAATCTCTTTCATGCAGAATGAACACAGATACAGATATCTTCAGTAATATCTTCATGGTGCATTATCTCTCTCTCCTTGGCTCTTTGTGCATGCTCAGTTGTTATCAAGACATTTCTGTGGAAATTTCCAGCCTAATAATGTGCAATAATGAACCTTTGCAAGGTCCTGGAACGTGTTAGGCCCTGATTTAGCAAAGCGGGGAAGTGTGTATGTACACATAGGTTTGCCCGTTTCATTCAATCAAGGCTTTGTGATCTTTGGATCTAAAGCAATTTCTAGCCCTATAAACAATAATGCTGTAGCTTCATTGTCTGCCATTTACAGCAGAAAAACAAAAACACAGCAGCTTGAGAGTCAGCATGACTAGAAAGATGCAGTAATTCAAGCTGTTAAGATTTATGGTTATTGCCATTGGAGGATATTAAAGTAATTCGCTGAATTCACTGACATGATATACAAGGCTTGTGATAATTTCCCTCAAAAATAAAAATTGAAGGGCAAGAGAGTAAGGGATGCTTTGCGTTTGTGTGTTTCATTGGAAATTGGAAATGAATCAGTATTTCTGATTTTATGTTTTCTTGGCACTTATTCTGGTGGCTTTTGATAACCCTTCCCAGCTGCTAACTCCCATGGTGCTGCTCGTTCTTCAAAAGAGCTCCGAGCAGCACAGCAGCTGAGTGCCAGAAGGTGATGCGTGTTAGAGCTGTGTTAAACAAAAGCCCTGATTTTCTTGGAAGTAACTTTTTTAATGTTAGGATGCCTGCTAAATCCCTCAGTGCTTTGCCAGTAATTAGAACTAAACCTTAACTGCTGTGCAGGAATGTGTAGGGTTTTGCTGGGGTTTTTTTAGTGGTGTTTTTGTTATTGTTGTTTTGTTTGCTTGATTGTGGGGGGTTTTGTATTATTGATATCTTTCGAAGCAAAATGTTTTAGCCTCCTGGGCACCTTTCTGTAGAGAATGAAAGTAGCAAGCTTGAGTAGCCCTAAGAATTGCTACTTTTATTGTTGATTTAATTGTGTAATTGCAGAATCTGCCAGTTGGAGCGTTTCAGAAAAGTTAACAGAATACCTGACTTCCATGGGGATGTTGGGATATAAATGTTACACCTTCCTGAGCTAGAAACAGTTGAGTGCAGGAATCTATACTGTAGCTGAGAAGAAAAGGATATCCTTTCCAGGTTTCAGGCATTTTGCTAACTGTTGTTATTTTGACCAGTGCCTTCACTACAAACGCAGCTGACTGTGAGCATGAAAGATGTTCTGTGGTGTCTGATGAGGTCCAACATGCCCAGTGAGATGTGACCTGCCGTGTCAGATCTCTGTCACTCTGCTGTCAGTGACGCTGTGCTGTGTTAGCCACTGCCTCAGCAAATATGACACGAGACAACCACAGGGTATGGTAAACTTGAAAGAAAGCTCCCAGGCCTCTCCAAGGGCTTCAGGCAGGAAGCTGGTGTTTTGCCACCAGGCTGGCAGGCGCCCACCTGGGTACTTGGGACACACATGATGCCTGTAGCAGAGATGCTGCCTTTCAGTGCACACACCTCCAGCTGCCACGCTCAACCAGGCACCAGCACTGAGAGCTTCAGAGGAAGACTCCTTCAGTTTCAGCTCTGGGACACCAAGGAAGGATGACAGGAAGAATAGTGACCCTGGAAATGTCATGATTTCTACCATGAATTTAAGGGAAAGGAGGAAAAGTTTTCACTTAGTCTCTGATTTAAACAGCAGGCTGGTCAGGAGCAACAAAGAGCATCAATAATTGCTCCTCCAGCCATTTAGGAAGGTACTGTAAGTACCTGTAAGTACTGTAAGTACAACCTGTAAGTCTCTGTATGTACCATTTGCAGAAGGAAACTGTTGCACTGCAGTGAATACTGGGGGTTTGATAGCTCCTTCTTCAGTATTCGCAGTATTCAGTGTTACAGGCAGGAGAAGAGCCTTTCCAGATCACTTCAAAGGGGAAGTTGAGATCAGCTGGTCTTGGCTCTCTGATATGCTCCAGATTTTAATGTTTTAGGATTATTAGCAGGGAGTTCCCAGCAGGTGGCCCTTGACTTTGGATTTCATCTCCACAGTTGGTTTTATGCTGTCTGATTATTTTTTCTTTAACCCTGCTAGTCATGTTAAGAGAACAGTATTTTCAAGGGGGGTAATGGAATTGAGATCTTGTAGGAGGTTTCATGGCTTTTTTTTTCTTTTTAACTGTTTTGATAACTTGGCCATCTTTTAATACAAGTTTGTCTTTGGACCATATAGAGGCAGAGGCTGTAGAAGCTGTATTTGAGGGGCATGACTTCAGCATTCTGCTGAAGACTAAAGATTCCTGGCAGCTCAGGGAGCCCTGTAAGATTCAGACACCAGGCACTGGTAGGAACAGACAGCTATTAGGCCAATCCTAAACTAACAGTAGCTGTAAGATGAGGTCCCGGAGTTCAGTTGATGATGATCTTATTTTAACTAATGCTCAGGCTCTTACCATTGTGTGCAACTATTCTGCAGGAAAAGTTCCTTGTAGTCATTTGGTGTCTGATCCAATGTTCATATAAGTCAGCAGAAAGTTTCATTCTGCTGATGCCAATGGAATTTCAATTCAGTGCTGTTTCTGGCACTGATTAACTCATCCTGGTTGTCAAACCTAGTAGTTGCTTTAGATGGCAAAGGGTATATAACGAACTGGAAAAAAACTACACACCCTAATTTAAAGTAACTGTCGCAGTTACCACCTCCTGGCATGTGTGAATATAACTGAAATTAAGTAACCTTGTGTGAAGTGGTATCAGAGGCAAAGTGACATGAAAAAAATGGTGTGTTTAAATCCATGGACACTTGAGACTTCCCTCTAGTGGAAATAGTTCACATTTGAAGTTTTCTCTTTCTTTCTTTCTTTCTTTCTTCTGAGCAGCTATGACTTCATGGTCTGAACACGTGGGGTAGTGCTGGCTCCTGAATCCCAGGCTGACTTTGGACTTGTCTCCTCAGTGCTTTTGACTAAGTTGTCTGAGCTGGCCACACCCCACTGACATGAATGTAAAAATGAGGGATTACAGGCTGAAGATTTTAACTTCTCTCCGTGCCTCTGCCTCTTGACACCAGCTTTTTCTTTTTCAAACAGGAAAGCAAAGGCATTTTTTTCCACCTTTAAACTGGGGAGCAGCAGGAGCCTGGTCAGTACAAGATCAGCCCATTTTTCAGTGTTTCTACCCACAAGGTTGGCTTTTGGATCTAGTTCCACATTGTTCAATCCCATGTAGTATATTTTCCTTCTGGCTAGTTTGAGCTCTACCAGTAGGCAAGACATGCATCATGGCCATGTGTCCCCATATATATTCTAACTGACCTTTCTGCCACTGAAATTAATAAGCTCAGACAGCCTCAGACCTTCCTCTTTCCCCCAAAGCAGAATTATTTTACATTAACAGCAGTGCCTATTTGCAGTGCATTTTACCACGTGTTTAGGGTATTAGTGTTCCTCATATCATATGTGGTTTTTCAGTCTAGAAATTGATTTTTCCATAGAAACTGGTAATGGAGCACGGGACCAACTGCATTGGGAGTCCCACAGAGTAGCAAAAGGACGTTACACTGGCAGTGTAGTTTCAGCCTGCTTGCAAAATGGGGAAGCCCCACAGGAACACTGGCTAAGATGACCCTTCTGGCATCTCAGAGCCCATCAAGTGGGGCTATAAAACCTGACCTTTAGAGAGGAAAGGAACCCTGATGACTCACCTCAAGAGAGAGAGAAGCCCAGAAATCCCTCTCTGTGAGCCAGGCAAAGCATCTGCTGGAAAGCCATCAAGCTCCTAGTGCAAATGGGGGGGGGGGGGAAGATTTGGGGAAAAGTGGCCATGGAGAAAAGTAGGAAGTTCCCATTTAGAGTTAGCTGTTTCATGAACTGTATGTCAGGGAGTGTTTGGATTGTCTGGAGCTTAATGGTGGTGATGACAGGGTTGAGTGTTTATGGATAAGAATCAGGGGGAAGGCCAACAAGGCAGATATCCTGGTGGGAGTCTGATACAGACCACCCAACCAGGGTGAAGAGGCGATAAAACATTCTATGAGCAGTTGGGAGAAGTCTCACAGTCTCTTGGCCCTTGTGCTCCTGGGGGACTTCAACTCTCCAGATGTCTGCTGGAAGTACAATACAGCAGAGAGGGAACAGTTTAGAAGATTCCTGGAGTGTGTGGAAGAGAACTTCCTGACCCTTCAGGTGGTGGAGCCAACCAGGGAAGGCTCCTTCTGGCCCTGTGTTTGTGAACAGAGAAGGACTTGGGGGGTGATGTGATGGTTGGAGTTTGTCTTGGGCACAACGATCACAAAATGATAGTTTTTTGTTCTTGGAGAAGTAAGGAGAGGCCTCCTGAAGGGCAGATTATGAGAGAGTCCCTTGACTCTTTCAACCTTATGGTTGAGAGAGCCCCTTGGGAGTCAGTCCTGAAGGGCACAGGAGTACGGGAAGGCTGGACATTCTTCAAGAAGGAAATCTTAAAGGTGCAGGAGCAGGCCATCAGCATGTGCCGAAAGATGAACCGGCAGGGAAGAAGACTGGCCTGTGTGAACCATAGAAAAAAAAAAGGGGGAGAGTTTATGACCTTTGGAAGAACGGGCAGGCCACTCAGGATGACTGCAAGGGTGTTGTGAGGTTACGCAGGGCAAAAATGAGAAGGGCCAAAGTCCAACTAGAACTTAATCTTACTCCTTATGTAAAAGACAGTAAAAAATGTCTCTATGAATAGGAACAAAAGGAGAGCTAAGGAAAATCTCCATCCTTTACTGAATGTGGGCAAAACAGCAAAGCATGAGGAAAAGGCTATGGTACTTACTGCCTTCTTTGCCTAGCCATTAATAGTAAGACCAGTTGTTCTCTGGTACTCAGCCTCCTGAGCTGGAAGAGAGGGATGGGGAGCAGAATGAAGCCCCTATAATCCAAGGGGAAGTGGTCATCAACCTGCTACACTTCTTAGACACATACAAGTCTGTGGGGCCAGATGGGACCCACCCAAGAGTACTGAGGGAGCCGGTGGAAGCACTCACTGAGCACTTGAATTGACATTCATGAGAAGTGTGCTTTTTTCCAAGGCTGGAGGACTTTTCTCATAAGCCAAAGGAAAAAAAGCATAACAGGATTCTTCCTATTTCATGTCTGCTTGGTTGTTTTGGTTTTTTTGTCAGGGCATGTGTGGGATATTCACATTTCCTAACTGCTGGTGTTCTTTCTAGATGGGATACACTCCTTTGCACGTTGGCTGCCACTACGGAAACATAAAAATTGTTAACTTCCTTCTGCAACATTCTGCAAAAGTCAATGCCAAAACGAAGGTGAGTGTCCCGCCTCTGCCTCGCTCGCTCTGTGAGGGCTGCCTGTGTGCTGTGCCCACTGCAGCCTTTCCTTTTCCCTGTGCCTGCAGAACGGGTACACGCCGCTGCACCAGGCAGCGCAGCAGGGGCACACCCACATCATCAACGTCCTGCTCCAGCACGGTGCGGCGCCCAACGAGCTCACTGTGGTAAGTGCGGGGGGGCTCACCGGGGCCACTCTCCCCTCACTCTCCCTCCTGTGTGTTTGAGCAAGGGAAGTGTGTGGGGAAAAAAAAAAAAAAAGTGTGTGTGGTGGGAGAGGAAAAGAGCAGAGGAAGCCTATTCCCATCGCCCTCGCATCCTCTATGCCATCATCTCTTCCAGAACTAGAACAGCAAACATCTGGAAATCTCATTTTCATCCCATTTCTGCAAAGAGTTAAAAACTTAATTTTATATCTTACTACCAAAAAATATATTTATTTCAATCACCGACATGCAAACATTCATTTTTCTTTCATTTACATTCTTCTACTGTTAGCAGGTTCTATCCTTTTCCTTGCTAACATTCAACTTTTGTTATAAATGTTTCAACTGCTAGAATGGGAACACTGCCCTCGCCATTGCTAAGAGACTTGGCTACATTTCAGTTGTTGACACACTGAAGGTGGTGACAGAAGAGACCATGACTACAATTGTAAGTACAACTTAGCTCAGTAGTGAATGGAAGAATTTTTCCAAAGCCAGGGTATTCAGCTTTGTTTAGTTACATGACTGCTGAGATTCCAGTCACTTATTTCCTTGTAACAGTATAAAGTAGGTATTAAATCAAATATGAGCCATATATTTTTAAGGTAATAAACACTATGAGGATGAACACAGAAAGAGTACCAACTGAGCAGAAAATAGACAGTGTAAAGGACTGATCATAACTGCAATGTTTCTCCACAAATCTTGTTGTTTAGGGAACAAGTTTGTAGTTGAAAAGACATTCCTGCAAGACTTGTGTATATAGAAGCTGCTGCCGCCTTTTGAGAGCATTTCCCAAGGGGTGATGGCTTGTATTTGACCTAAGAGAACCTATTCCACTATAAAAAGTGGTTGGAATTTACTTAAAAGCAACTCATTCCATAGTTTCTGGCACCTTCCATAAGCTGGTGAAAGGCTATCTTCTGCAAGCAGCCACAGTCAGCCCCTGCATCCCCAAATACCCATTCCCTCACAGGGACATGAACTCCAGCTTGTCTGTCGTGCCTCTCAGGAAGTGTTACCCAGGACACACTGAAGGGACTAGGAATAGTCAAACATTACCTGCTGTCAGAAAAATTCACAGAATCCAAAATATTCCTCAGAAAGATCTTTTGATCACTATTATTTTGCCAAATTGCTCTTTTAAGAGAGAACAGTTTTGTGAGATGAGGCACCTCCATGCACTACCAGCATGATAAAGCCCAAACTGGGTCTGAACAACATAAGTTCAGAACATTGGCTCCAAATTTGCTTTTTTCTTTCTGCAAATATTTTTTTCCTGATTTAAAAAAAAAGAAAAAAAAAAAAAAAGATAAATATGCACATGTATGTATTTTTAGACATATGGGAGATGGCAAACAATTATTGTGTGTGTTTCATGTTTTGTCATCACCCATTTGTGTGGTCTCTCTGTGCAAGCAGGTGGTTGCAATATGATGAGCATTTGGGATGACAGGCAGATTTTAGTTCTACTACTGCATGTACCTTTCCTTCCTATGACTTTCCTGGTTGTGCTCAATAACTTAGTTTACAGAAAATCCACCACACAGAAGACAAATTTCAGAATAATAAAATATAAAGGAATATACCAGAAAATAAACATGATTCATTTTTTTTCTTTATTTCTCTCTGCATTTTCTCAAGAACATATTTCTCTCTAGAAAGATTCCAAACCAGTTTTCCACAACCTGATAAATTTGACGGAGAATATTATACAGGATGGCAAAGCTTGAATGATTCCCTAGCATGCAGTTAGGTAGCTGCAGGAAAAGTTAAACCATACCTTTATGCTAAGAAATCCCAGTATCACAAAGTTATTCTTGGCTTGTTAGAACCAACAAGCTGGAAGAGTTTGTTCTGCATAAAGTGAATGATCATTTATGTTCTTTAGATGAAGTGTAGAGAGATGATGGGTCAGGCTGTGAATTGCACCAGAGGAAATGTTAGATACTGAAAGGCCTGTACAACCCCTAATACGTACTCTCCAGAGAAACCCAGAAATAATTTCCATTAAAATCAGAATATGCTGCTTATCAGTGTGTAATTTTGAGACTTTGGAAGTCTAGACATGAAATCTGATTTACAACTGAGGGTCTTAAAAACTCAGTTTGACTGCTGAGACTTATATTTTGAGGTTCCCAAAACAACTCCCAAAGCTAAATTTAATGGAACCAGGGATGAACACAAGTAATTTTGCTATGATTTTAATTCAAACACCAGTAAAAAAAAAAAAGTCTTGTGATTTTGCTAGTTTAACAGCAATGTGCTAAAAAGCTTTGCGAGTAATTCCCACAAAATGAATTGTGTGAGGCTTTTTCTAAGTTTTGTAGTGTTTGAGCGTGCAGGGGCTCTTCTGCCAGTATCAAGTGATGGCAGTAGCCCAAGAAACATGAAATGCCAAGTGAGCATTCATAAGGCCAGAGAAAAACTGAAATCTTTTAAAATACATGAAAATGGAAAGGCTATTTTGCCCTCCTGAACTTTTTAATGATTTCTTATTTGTATATGAAGTATGAGAAGGCAATTACAAAAATATAAAACCCCTATAAAGATGGGAGTGGATTTGGCGTGGGTTGGGGTTTTGTTTGGGGTTGGTTTTTTTGGTTTGGTTGGTTTTGTTTTTAATCCCACTGCACTCCTTGAATGGTAACTCTGCAGGGTCTCTTGTGTGACCTAAAACTTTACTAGTGCTTGTTGGGCTGTAGCTCAGCTGAGAAGTAAAATGTGCATGTGTGTGTCACTCATGGATACAGGTATTCTAGGAACAGATTTCAGGCATTCAGAACATTTTTTTTTTTAATATATTGGTGTTTTAATCTGAATCAATATAAACATTGGGAAGAAAATCATCCAACCACTTCTGCATGTCTCCCATGCACAAGTCCCTTAAGGGATTATCATTTAGCCTCCATGTGGTTACAATTGTTCTCTTTTGTGGGAAAAACACACAATTCGAGCTGAGGCACCTCTGAAAAAAAATCCCATAGATTCGGCCTGCTCCCAAATTGCAGAGTTCTTCTAATGTCAGAGGCGAAATACTTCCCTCAAAGTTTAGTTTTAATAGAGATGACATATTCCTGCTCAAAATTTAAATGACTACTTAAAGACTTTTGGTTAAACCCCTTAACATGACACTCTTTTCAATATATTTGGTTCTTCTTTTGACATAATTTTTTAGGCTTTCAGCTCATACTTTTTCTGCAGTGAAAATATGAACATAGTTTAAAATACAAATATAATGTTGCCTATTTCTTTAGTCTTTTTTAATGTATAGTTCAATAAAAAGTATCTTTAAAAAGGAAAGTGAATAAGAAGATAAAAAGTCTTGTTTTGCTAACTGCAGTTAAACATATGTTCTACCTGGCATTTAATTTTTAAAATAACTTAAAATAATAGAATTTTAAGTAAAATTATGCCTGCACTCTGAAATGCCTTTCATTTTCTTTGACAGACTGTTACAGAAAAGCACAAATTGAATGTACCTGAAACCATGAATGAAGTTCTGGATATGTCTGATGATGAAGGTATTAAAAATTTAGAAAAAATTTTTTCAGTCTTTTGTTGTTGTAAGAAATATCTGTTAAAAAAAACCAAAACCAAAACAAACAATACAATATTAGTTGAGTATGATCATTGCACATTTGTTACTGTTTTACATTGATTGTTTTGTTGACACATTGATAGTCTATGCTTTTATTTACTTACTTTGTTTATTTAAATCATGCAGTTCGTAAAGCCAATGCCCCTGAAATACTCAGTGATGCTGAATATTTGTCAGATGTTGAAGAAGGTATTTGTGCATTTTTGTGTTGCACTGATATTTAACTTAAGCTTCTTCTTTCTATTTCATCTGTCTGAAAATTAATCCTTTCAGATAATTTTCTTATTATCCCACTAACAATAATTTCTGCTTTACAATTAAGAATGCTTTCAAAACCTCTTTGAGCTATTACTGATAATCCTCTAACTTTTTCTGAATTTCTTACCATTTTTTAATCAAATTATCTTCACTTTCCTGGAATAATCATTTTGCTGCTGCTTCTATGAATTTAATTGAATTTTAACTGAAAAATGAATTATTGGACAAAAGGGTCAAATATCAAAACACTTCAGAAGAAAACAGCTGATATTGAGAGTAAATGGCAGAAAATATTAAGTTGTTGTTTTTAAATTCTGATGCAAATTCAGCTCTGAAATGGTTGATTTACATTGATGGGGACCCTTAGCCCAGAAAGGAGTATATTCAGGGGTATTTATGTTTGGTTTTGTTTTGATTGTTTGGTTATTTTCTTTGAAATAATTTTTTGGTCCTGGTTCAGTAAAAACACATCAGGTGACTTTTTCTCTGGATAAAGAGGGTGCTGCATTGGACTCACCTTAGGTGTTAGTATTAAGTAAGTACCTTGTAGCTGAAACAGTGCCTGTATCATCCTGCACGTGAAATCTGTGTGTGTGACAATGAACCCCTCTGTTTGCAGTGCCTCTAAATAAGCTCCTGAGCTGCAGGCACCAGTAACCTGCCTGACCCAGCTCCCTCCTGTGTGCTGGGCAGCTCTGACACAGTTTCAGTGGTCCCCGAGTATTTAAAACTCCTTTGGCAACTTCTTCCCTCCCTTCTACCAACACCTCCTGTTAGGTCAGACCTCCCCTGGGCTGGATGTGCAGAAGTCTGTGCAAATTTCAGCAGGAACTGCAGGTTTCCAGAGGCCGTGGTGGGGGTTCCCAGGTGACAGGTCCAAAACAACGAGGTCTTGAGTTGATGAAGAGGACAATAGTGTCCTGAAGGTGTTTTTGTGAGTTCCGATTCACCTGCATTAGAGCTGCAGGTTTTTCTTCTCTGTTAGGAAAACAAATGACTGTGTTCAATTTTCTTGTGTTTTTCAGTCACTCTCTCTTTCTTCATTCCTAACAATGTAGTTATTTTTAATTTTTATAGCATTGAAGCAGCAAGGTGTAAAAGATATTCAGCTAAGTTCTTTGTGTGCAGCTCTTGTTTAATTCATGCACTGAGGCTTTTGGTTTGTTTTCCGTCTGTCATTGCGTTCCCCTTGCTGCACTTCCAAATGGGTGGTGTTCTTACTGGACACCTGTGTTTTCCAAATGGCTCTCTTAGGCTATTGTGCTGCTCAAAAGGCTGTATTGTTTTAACTGACAGGAGCACTGATGCATGGTAGTGTTAGCTAACAGAGCAGTAACTATTGCTGTGTCCCACTGCACAGCACGCAGTGAAGTACAGATGAGAAACACCCCTATATAGAACCTGAGTGCTGGAACCAAAGAAGCAATTGTGTCTTTTAATGTACAGGATCATTTTTAAGGCCAAATTTCTGGAAGGTTTTTCTAGTCACTAGCTCTTAGTTTAACAAAAACCAAAGCAAACCAACAACTAAAATTGCGGGCGATACAGTCAATTCCGTGCCTAGAGATTGTATTTTGCACCTATGTTGTTGTTATGGGAGCTACAAGACTGGTATGTAAGTATAAACTGCAATGCATTCTCGTGTCTAAACTGGAGAGACACAGGTTTGATGGATTGACAGCTCTGTGGATAAGGAATTGGCTGGATGGTGGCACTCAGAGTTGACACTGAAAGCTCAATGTCCGAGTAGAGACCAATGACAACTGCGGTTCCTCAGGGGTCAGTATTGGGACTGGTGCCGTTTAACATCTCTGTTGGTGACATGGACAGTGGGATCAGTGCACCCTCACCAAGCTGTGTGGTGTGCTAGACATGCTGGAGGGAAGGGATGCCATCCAGGGTCCTGGGCTGCATCAAAAGCAGTGTGGCAGCAGGTCGAGGGAGGGGATTCTGCCCTTCTGTTCTGCTCTCAGGAGCCCCCACTTGGACTTCTGTATCCACCTCTGGGTTCCCAGTGTGAGAAGGAGATGGAGCTGTTGGAGCAAGTCTAGAGGAGGCCACAAAGAGGATCACCTTTCCTGTGAAGCCAGGCTGAGGGAGTTGGGGTTATTTATCCTGGAGAAGAGAGAGTTCCAGGTACACTTTAGAACACCTTCCAGTACCCAAACAGGACATACAAGAAAGCTGGAGAGGGACTTTTTACAAGGGCATGTAGTGACAGGACAAGGGGGAATGTCTTTAAACTGAACAGGGTGGGTTTAGATTCTATATTAGGAAGTTCTTCACTATGAGTGTTGGTGAGGCACTGTAACAGGTTTCCCAGCAAAACTGTGGATGGGCCGTTCCTGGAAGTGTTCAAGGCTTGAATGGGGCTTTGAGCAACCTGGTCTAGTGGAAGGTGTCTGTGTCCATGGCAGTGGAGTTGGAAAAAGATGATCTTTGAGGGCTCTTCCAATCCAGGACATTCTGTGATTTTGTGATAACAGGGTCTTTTTCAAACCTGACAGTGAAAGGGAGCTCTCAAATCAGATAACAGGTATTTTATTAATCCGTGCTGAAGCATTCCAGTGTGCAAGGCATGTGATGAATTGCAGGCTTTGAGGTGATAACCACTGCCCTGTCACTTTCCCAACTTGCCTATCTGTAAAGACAATACAGTGATGCCCATCCCCACAACTCCTCAGTGTTGATGGGGTATTTATACACAGTGCATCCATTTACACCAGTCAGAATAAATATGTTCAAGATGGTAAGGCACTCTGACAAATCTCGTAGCCAGGAAGCTGATTTCCAAGTGAGAGAAAGGCACAAATTTAGTAAACAATCTGAGCTCTCCGTCTCTTGGCCAGCATTCATGTCATCAGCCAAAACGCTTCAGTGAGAAAAACTTGTTGAATGGCTTCTCAATGTGCCACAACCCTCAAGGTTTCTCTCCTAAGAGAAAATGAAGACTTGGAAAGTAGAGACTCAGAGACAAATGTCAGAAAGCGGTTTCCTTGTATTTTATGTCTTGCTGTGCCTGCTAAATAAGTATTTACATGGGAATTGTGTAATTAATCCTCCTGCTGAGGACAGTTTGCTTTGCAGTCAAACTGATGGAGAGGAGAGATTTTTCAGTCTTTTTCCTAGATGACTCTGGCAAATCTGCCCAAATGAGGTTAAGTTCTGGGAAACTGCTACACCACAAAAAAAGGAATGGTGTTTTTTTTGAAATATGTGAACATGATTTTGTGTGTGTGTGGGGGGGGGAATAATTAAGGCTTATCTTCATATATAGCAGAAAGTTTGTAGAAGAATATAGAGCAATTCTGATGCACACCAAACATGTGCTATGCTTTTATTGTTAAAGAGATTGCAAATCTTAAAAATGTGGAAGGCAAGACTGGAAGAACTCTTACTATCTCCAGATGTGAGCTCACACCCCGTGCAGCTGGGAGCCCCAGCGGTGTGCCAGTGGGAGCCAGGGATCAGCCATGCTAAAGCACAACTCCAGTTGTCTGCGTGAGGCCTGGGAGGAATCCCCCCCTCTGCAGTGCTTGCTCAGCCTCTTAGCGTCCCTCTGGTCGGCTGCAAGAGCTTTAATCTCCTGGAGGAAGCTGGAGCCCTGCTGTGACTGCCACAACCCAGAGATGAGCTCTGTCACAACAGCCCTCTCTAAAGCTGCCGCTGCTGTCTCAGAGGCAAAAGGACAGCAAGCAGTGGAAACTGATGCATAGAGAAGTGAGACTGTGAGAGCAGTGAAGGGCAAAAAGAATCCAATCAAAAAACCCGATTAGATGTTGAGAATTTAGACAGTCAATGTCAAGAAACAGTTTTTGTTGAGCTTTTAGTTTTTGTGATTTGGTCTTCAGTAGATAACAGACTTCTGGGTGTAAATCAGGACACTGTTTTAAACCCATTTAATGGAGATTCTTCTCTCAGAAGGAATAAGTATCATGCTAATCAGTCCCTGGAAGATTAGACAGATGTCCTAACAGAACATGAATACACACTGCCTGATCCCTGAGTAGGTGCTAAGATACAGCAGTTTAAATGCCTTTAAGACAGGTCAGGACATCCCCATGTATGAAAATCTGTTATTGGTCGTTGTAGGAGGGGTTGATTTGTTATGCTTTTAAGCTCGGAGTTTTCAGAGTTTCCTTGGCTCCATAAAATTTTGCAAGTTCATAAAAGTTTCAGTGGTTTGGCATTGGCTTTTCTCCACACTTTTGTGAAACCAAAACCTTGGCTACAACTTGAAGCGTCCTCCTTTTCCCTGTGGCTCTACCTCTTTTGCCATCAGATAGCTCTGTGCAGACTGTGATGAGGGAGTGGCAAAAGCTTCAGGTACCTTTAGCAGAGCCAATAACAAAAATCCATTTGGATCCCAGGCTATGATTAAATTTTGTTTGGTACTTTTCCCAAGCCACATGATGTCTTCTCTCTCTTGCCAGAGAACCTGTATTTCTCAATGGCCTCTAAAAAGAATATCTGCCCTGCACTCCTGCAACTCCCAGCTGCAGGAGACATGCTCACAGACCAGAAAAATAGGGAAAACTTGAGATGAGAAAGGTGATGAGAGGTTCTTGGAGAGAAAAGAGTTAAGAGAATAGAACTCTCTATCCCAGGAAAAAAAAAACAAAAAAACAAAAAAACAAAAAAACAAAAAAAAAACCCCACCAAAACCAAAAAACAAACCACAAACCCAAAACACCCAAACTGCATGAGGGATAGGCTAGAATATATAAAGAAATGGGTGGCATAGTGAGCAGTAATCTTTGCTAACCCTCCAGAAGCCTAAGAAGAGGGGGCATCAGTGAATCCAGCAAGAGGCAGGTCAAGCTTAAAAGGGCTGCTCCTCCTGCACCAAGTAGACAGACTTTTATGACTCCTTGCACAGGTCCATGGTGCAGGGAGTGCAGAAAGTTTACACAAGTTCAAAGTATAACTGGAAGAATTTAAAAAGGGGAAAAAAGAAAAGAAGCTGTTCATGACTATACAAACCTCTTTCAGGTTTAGAAAATGTATGCTCAGATCAGGGCCAGCTAGAAAAAAATGTCCCAAAGGACTTCCACTGGTTTATATTCCTATATGCTTCTGTGAAGTGTGGCTGCTGTCACAGACAGGGTACATTAGAACTGATAGGCCCTTGCTTTGACCTACTGCCACTACTCTTCCCTGGATTTTAAGCTGTTTCCTATACTTGTGATAGGTGTGTTTGCCCGCTGTTAGCAGGAACACGATCTTTCTTCAACATGTAACATTATGAAGGGAAGGATGGCAACTGGAGCAAAGCAGTGCAGTATTCTTTAGTGCTTTTTCATCAGTGCCTCACTTTTGGGCATTTCTCTATCGTTTGTGTTCAGAGACCAGTTTTGCCTTCACTTTTCCGTGAGACCTCTCTCTGCAGCAATAGGGTGTGCTGTGAGCAAACACTGTGCTGTTACCTGAAGCACAGAGGATTAGGCTGTGGCACCTAATTAAACAGAATGGGATTGCTGAAACGTGCACCACCCACTTTGCTCCAGCCTCCCACGATCGCAAAACAATGTGTGGAATTCTTTGAAATTACCACTCCTAGATGCAGTTTTTCCTTTGATGAGAGCATTTCATCAGAGTAATCCTGCTCTGGCTGGACTAGCTGCAGAGCAGGATAACATCTAATGTGCTTTGCAGCTCAGCTGCAATATTTCTTTTTTATC
Organism: Lophotriccus pileatus; assembly: GCA_035583135.1. Classification (NCBI taxonomy): domain Eukaryota; kingdom Metazoa; phylum Chordata; class Aves; order Passeriformes; family Tyrannidae; genus Lophotriccus; species Lophotriccus pileatus. The sequence continues at coordinate 6,496,152 of JAWWES010000169.1, forward strand.
ATTCTCCACCTTGCCTCTGACAAACGATGTTCCTAAAGAAAACGTCTTCCTTACGGTGGCGCAGCGCTTGTCCTCAGGTGTTGTCAGGGCAGAAGTTTCCAAATTTACTGCAGCAGCTCGTAGTTGCTTAAAGTTGCCCAGGTCTCCCTCCCTGGGCTACCTCCTTCAGTCCGTTTTCCTCAAGCTCCCGAGTTTTCCCCCTGGACACAAGCACCCCGCACGGGAGGGCGGGCAGGCAGGGATGTTCTCACGCACCCCGCCGTGGCAGCCCCGCGGCCGGAGGGGCCGGGGGTGGGCGCGGGGGAGGCGCCGGCCCCGGGCCTGGTTTTGGAGGCGGGCGGAGGCAGCGCCCTTCCCGCAGCCCCGCGCTCAGCCCCGGCATCAAGTTACAGAAAAACTACACCCTCGCAGCACCCCTATTTACATACAAATAACTGGAGTGCCTGCATTTATGTCACCATTCAAGAGGCTTGCCAAGGGAGGCTGTAATCCAATCAGCAGAAGCTTTAAAGGGATGTCTGCAGAGTGATTAAAAGGGGATTTTTATTTTTTTTTTTAACTGTAGTCATTATTTTTCATTTTGTTTCATATTTGCAAAGAACTTTTAATCTGAGTTGAGAGGACAAAGATGCACATGTCCTAAAATACATACGAAGAGATCAAGATGTTAAGAAGATCTCAGTTGTTGTGTGGAAAGCGAATATGACCCACAGGGATTAGTTTGCTTGTGCTGGTTTGGAGATTAAGTCTAAATCACTGCTTAAGGACTAATAGGACTAATAGGAATTCTTGGAAACACCAAGGGAAAAAAAAAATCTTGTAGACCAGACTGGTGAAAATGGCTTTCCAAAACAGTAAGACTTTTTTAAAGTTTCACTTGATGTATGATGTTTCTGTCTCGGGTTTTTGAATGCTTTCTGGGTATTATGAACATTTTAGCTTTTAAACTGTTACTTAAAATACTGGTTGTTGCTGGGCTGGAGGAGAAAGTTGGTCTGTTTGTTTGCCGTTTGCAGAGCAGTAGCTGAGGGGTATTTTTAGACTGGATTGTTAATTTAAAACCAGATCTCGCCTGTGGTTTCCTGAGTTTAGTGAATGGAAACTAGTATAAACTCCTTGAATGGAAGCGGGAAACGGGAGTCTGGGGTTGGGAGTCACTTACCTTCGGGAATGCGCCGTTAAACTTCTCTGTTGTGCAACTTTTACACACCTAAAACGCGTTCACAACAAAGGAGAAGAGTGAATGTCGGCAAGCAGTGAGTTTACAGGGAGCGTTCTCTGTGCTGTGCTGTTGAGGGAAGAGGGGGGTAAAAAAAAATCCAACAACCGCAAAAGGCATATTTTGGACTTGCTCTGTCAACGCAGGAATGTAGGTTTGCATGATGTAATGGCATGCAAATGCTCCCCGCCGGGCAGCTGCTCCGTTAACCCTTTGCGGCGCCTGCCCGCCTCTGCCAACATTTAACTTCCCTTCCTCTTGTTTCTTTTTCCAAACCGACTAACAATCTCTTTCCCTGTGGATGGATGTCCGCGTCCCACATGCTCCCGGCGCTTCCCGACGGGGTCGCTCCCTCCCGGGGGGCTCGGCCGGGGCTCCGGGGCCCGCCTTTGTTCAGCGCCGCGGGGATGGGGATGGGGATGGGCCGCATCGCCCGCGCCCCCCGGGGGGAGAACGGGCTGCAGGAAGCCACTGAGCTTCAGAAAATCAACCTGGGAGCGGGAAGCGATTCTTAAAAAAAATAAAAAAAAAGAAAAAAAAAGGCACACCATCCAAAAAAAATACCCCACCAAAAATGCTAGTAACAAAAATCTCTTTCTTCCGTTTAAACTTGCTAAAATTATTTAGACATAGCCAAGGTGGAAGGCGGGCCTCTTCTTTCACTCAACCTCTATTCATGCTTGCTGCACTTTTCCGTACTGGTGGGCTAACAGGCTCTCTCTCACAGCCAGCGGTTGGTTTGGTTTTGTTTGTTGGTTTGATGTTTTTGTTTTTATTTCCCACATGGAATGATCTAACTGTATTTTGTTAGCCAGGGCTCTTTTTGATAAGGAAAGCAGAAGCGTGTGTAATGATGCAAAGTACAGAAGAAGCCTTTAGCTTGCTGAAACGATTGGGCAAAAGTCATCCCTCGTATAACTTTATTGGATTTACGTCAAGGTGGAGTTTTGCTTCTTTCATTTGCCCCTCGATAAAATTATTTTCTCAGGCCCATTCAGAGGGTGGATAATTAACATACTACGTGAGAAGAGCCTTAGGGAAAGTGGGGGTGACTGGATTGATTCCTTACTGGCGCGCGGAGAAGGGCGTTATGACTTGCTAAGCAGACAAACATTTACAATACGTGTAGCTCCTGATTTCAGCCTGGCTTCTGTACTGGCAGGTGAGGATGCAATGACAGGCGATACGGACAAATACCTCGGACCCCAGGATCTGAAAGAGCTGGGAGATGATTCTCTGCCTGCTGAAGGATACATGGGCTTTAGCCTGGGCGCCCGCTCCGCCAGGTATTGTATTTGCTGTTTCTCATGTTCGCGCGTCACCACAGCTACAAGTTTCTACAAACCAAGTGCGCTCTTTCACACAACGCTGGAGCCTCTTTTGAAACGAAGTAGAGGGGGTGTACTTCCTTTGGAGCATATGTTCATTGCAGTTTTATTTCATATTCTTTATTCATGTTGGCTTTTTATGGCAGTTGTACGGAAAACTTAACTATTCACTTTTTCTGGTCTCTGTTCTTCAGCTCTGAACATCTCCCAGTCACCTCTTTGCTAGCGGGCTGCAACTGGTCTAGAAACTGACCTAGAGCAGCCCACAAAACCAGGTTTCTTTTAAGTACTCCTGGGTCAGACTGATACTCACAGTAGAGGCTTCCTTAATGGGCTAATTTTGCTGAATAATGTAAATGCCAGAAAAACTGAATGACAATCATTTTGCTATTTTGGTGCTTTTGTTTCTTTGAAGGTGCTAGTGAGTAATCCAACCAAGAGAGGACAATATTAAAGAAAAATGCTCCCCTCCCCCCCCCCCCAAAAAAAAAGAAAAAAAGAAAAAACCAGGTTTACCCTAAATTTGTTGCGGGGTTTAATTTGACAGGGAATGGATTACGTGTTACAAAAAACAGGCCAAAGTTTCTGTGAAACCGATAAAACATTGTAAACCTGATACGATGTCTGACTAATGTTAATTCCAATCCAGGTGTTTCTAGATCAGCCTTTTAGATTTCATTTTTGAATGTTGCTAAAACCTGCAGTGTGTGTTGCTCAAAACAATTAAAGCTGTATGAGCAGGGATTACTTCCATAGTTGTGGATTTGCAGTGTAGTTACTGACAGTTGAATTGTACTGAAGCTAATAATTAAACCTCATAAGCTGGAGCCCTGAGGACTTTTTCCTATGCTGTAGTTTAAAGATCTGTTTTAAAAAGTGAGTTCATTGTCTAACAGCAAATGGCAACTCCCATAAAGTAAAGCTTAGATGTCTACCCTTCAGTCTTGTTTGCTATGGTCATATTAGAAATGCAAGCATGCAGTGCAGATTTGCTCTTTAGTAGTCCCCAGCCATGTTTTGCTTGGCTTACAATTTTTAGGGAAGTTCATAAGTATTTATGTGATACATATATTCATGAGAAATGCCAAAATGCATTTAAATACTCCATTAGGTAGAAAATCAGCAAAACAAATCTGAGGGAAGAACCTTGTGTCGTTGTAAATTGCGTCAACAAAGCTGACGTGCTGCTTTTAACGAGGAGCTGGCGGGAGCAAGGTCGTCACACAGCTCTCTGAGCTGTGGTCAGTGCTGAAGCACAGCGGTGATGGTGGAGAGGGAGCGTGCTCTGTGTGCAGAGCCGGGCACTGATTTACCTGACACCTCTGACTCATCGCAGCTCTCTTCCTGCACAGACCTGAGTGCTCCCTGTGCAGGGGGCAGAGCAGAGTTTCACAGTCAGGATCTGTTAGGTAGATCTGAGGGTTCAACCCCACATTACCTTTTCTTTGAGAGAAATCCAATATTCCCATGCTTCTGATTTTAGCAGTGCCATTACTATTTGTTGCTGCGTAGCTCATTTTTTTGCATTGCACATGTTATGCTCAGAGGAGACAAATACAGTGGTTTTCCTGTGAAGTATTTTATTTAGCCAAAAAAAAAAAAAGTATTCTGTGGATGTGTCTTACTGCTGATTCTGAGTGTAACATTAAAAAATGAACACATTAAATATATTAGCCATCCAGCCATAACATCTTGCTTTTCCTGTCTGATTCTTTGCTTTCTATTTCTCCTGTTTCTTTTCCACTGTAAATTGCTTTAGTCCAAAAGTCAGGTAAGAAGGCATGGCATCGTGTTACATCTTTCTCATCTTTCTGCTGCTGCCATTGCTTATTTTCATTTTATTCAGCATTGGAAAGTGACATGCTTTTATTTTCACGAGTGGGGGGTGGGTTCAGCCGTAGAGAATATCCCTCTGTTATAACAAATATAACTTAATTTCTTTATGCCCTTTATCATGTAAAAGTCTGCTTAACATATGCCTACCGTGTATAATTAAGATCCCAGTTCTGCTTCCAGCGCAAGGAGGAACGTGTGCTAAGGGACTAGAGGAATTCAATTAGCAACTACTAAATGCATGAAACACGTTGTAGAGTTTTGAGTCTGAAAAGTGTTGCTAGTTCAAAAGTGTAATATGTTGTTGGATGTTGCTTTGTATTAATTCACGTTTTTTACCACTTTATTTTTTGTCACGTAGCAAGCATGTCTAGGCCTGCAGCATGTTTTTAGCACATACCATAATGTACCTTCCAGGGTTAAATATAACACACTCCTACGTTGATTTAATTGCAACACATTCAGAGTGATCTTAGTTATTTCTAAATAGTTCACCACGAACAAAATAACCCCCAGAATATCAGAATCTGTATTTAATCATCAATAAGCTAATTTCTTTTTTCTTTCATTTCAAAATTATTACCCTTGCTTTGTAACTAAAGGAATAACTAGGGCGTTTATAGCAATGTCAGAAGTGGTTCAGCCACAAAGAGGATGACAACACATAAAACTTGCTCTTAGTTAAACCTGCTTCAGCAACCTGAGCTTTATGGGCTGGTGCTGCAACCTACCCACAGCTCCCCTGGGACCTGCCCTCATGGGTCTCCATCCAGGATTAGGGCACGAAGATATTTATCAAAGTTCATCTAAATACTTAAATACACTTTTCTAGATCTATTCTAAAACCACAGCATTACTGCCAAAGCAGTAAACATCTGTTAAGATTTTGCTTATGTATATCGTAGGGAAGGAGATATTTAACTATAGTCAAATACTTTTTATTCCATTTTCCCCCTTGTATTTATTTCAGAGATTATGTATATTTTGCCATCTTGTGCTATCCCTGGAAGTTGCATGTATTAATTTTTTTTATTTTTATTTTCTGTTCATCTCATTGTCACCCGCACTTTCTATGATAAATGGTAAATACAACAGCCTCCGCTCCTTCAGTTCGGATAGGTCCTACACGCTGAACAGGAGTTCTTATGCCCGGGACAGCATGATGATTGAAGAGCTGCTGGTACCAGCAAAGGACCAGGTATGTGCTGTGTCTCTGCCACCACATAGTTGGGCTTCATATTTACAGGGGATGAGTGTGCAGCCCTCAGTGCCTCCAGAGACTGTCCCTGCTCTCTTAGCCATTGAAAAGGGGGAAGAAGGGGGAGCTGTGAGAAAGAAACCGTGGGGTTACCACTTTGTGGTTTTGATCCTGCAAGGGACAGGTGATGGGATGCCAAACCAAGAGTCTTTAAGGGACCAGTTATGTTTCTGAGAATGGGGTTGGTCATTTGCTGAAGTCACTGGGAGCATGTGTGACTTAATGCTACATATGTCTTAAGAGTGCTTTGATAAGCTGGGAGCAACGTGTTTTACCCTGAGAAACCTTTGTACTGTGTAGACTGGGAATTACTATTGCCTGTTCTGTCCACATGGAGGGAACTCCAACTGCTGTCCTTGTTTTTCCACCCTTGGGAACAATTTGGCCTTGCAAAGATTAAGCTGTTATACACTGCTCAGTTTATGTATCTTCCAAACAATTATGCAATGACTAATACCATGAAAGCAGAATCTTTTGACCTGATTCTAGCGTGGGAAGGTCTTTCCAAAAGCTAATGCTGGGGATGACGGAGTACTGTATGCTTTCTTTGTGGGTTCCTCAGCATTTTCCTTGGTAGACTTGTTTCAGATTTTCAAACCTAACTGAATTACTCAAGAGTTCCTTGTTACACTGAAGTCAGAGATCTTCTAGCAAGCTGAATAAAAATTCACACAAAAATCTTTGTCTGGGAGTGATGAAAGGGCTGTAGAGTGAAACTGTTGTTTATGTCCTGGAAGAGCATAAGGTGGATTGTAATGAAACAGAGGTTTTCTGCTGCTGTTTGCACAGAGGAGTGTTCCTGCACTGGGGGGGAATATTGATCTCAGAGGATATATTCATGAGGGAAAAGGTCCAAAGAGCAGGACTTGCGCATTTTTAAATCTTGATTGTATTAGTCTGTAAATTCTAGTGTAATGTAAGTTACCCAGTTTTACTACAGCTTTTACACACAGATTTGGTAGCATTATGAGAATTGGCAGAAATTGGATTCTGTCTTCAGCAGCAAAATGTTTATTTGCTCATTATTAGGTTGTTACTTTCAAGTGAAATGCTGTAAACCACCAATAACCTTAATTTCCAACAACCAGCTAGGGAGAGCTTCTAAAGCTTGCGTAGCAGTGATTTTGTGGTTTCGTTTGGTTTGAAGTCAGGAAAAAAAATCTCTAACTGCTGGCACTGGGGACAAAAAAAATCCTATGTCAGGGCTGAGAACCTAAAGTTGCTCTGAAACCCCCTAATCCTAAGCCTTCATTAAGTGTTTTTGATATAATAGAAATTTCAGACAAGAGGAAGACTCTTCAGTCTGAGGATATATTGCACCGTTTTATCATTCTGGCCATTTTTGTGATTACCATGAAAGTAGATGGTATGGATTTAGCAGCTAGGGTGCATTTGATCACGTAGCAAGGCTTGAAACAGGCACGATGATGAAAATGTGCACCATCAGCCTATTTCGTATTAAAAAATTCCATGACAAAAATAAATATTATTTATCTGTATGTGGAAGTGTTGCAGTGACACCTCACCAAGTACAGGAGCTCTGCCTCAGGGCAGACTTCATATTCTCTGCGAGTTGTGATGGACCTCTCTGCTTTCTGGAAGGTCTCTTACAGTGCTGGCTCTTGAGCTGACAAGGCAACAAATATGAAAACCTTGTAGTGCTGGTGCTGAGCAGCAGTGTAGGCTGTTTTCATTGCATTTATAATCTGTGTTTTTGTGATTCCAGTTTTTGTCCTGCAATGATTGTGCAATTATTGCAGTTCAGCACTGGTCCAAATTTGTCATGTAAAATGAAGCCAAGCTGGAGGCCTGGTTGTCAGTCTAACTGGGAATGTTATTCTACTCTTAATACTCTACGTAAACTTCAAGTATTTCATCTCCAGGAGGGGATCAGGAGCAGGAAAGGTTGTAGTGGAAAAAAATACCAATTCTGTCTTGAGAAGTTAGTAGAGCCATGATTCTCTGAAAAACAAACAACATAAATCCAACAAACTATCTTCATGAAAAAGAGAGCCCAGCTAAAATTTTCTGGTATGGCTTCTGCAAACCTCAATGTCTTGACAAAAATATATTCATCCTCTGGAATTTCTGTTCTTCAGCCCAGCCCTAAATGTACAGCGCTTTGGCTGAAGCAGGACTGCATTTGGGAGATGGAGAATACCCCTACCTCTCCTTCTTATGCCTCTGTACATTAATGGGCTTCCAGATAATCTCTGCTGTGGCAGTAGAAAGGGGGGGAAGAAAACCACCAACTTGTGTTCCACCAGTGGAATTCACAGGAACAAAGGACACTGTGGGTCAAAACCAATGTCCTAAAAGTCCATCTGGAAACTGAGAGGAGTTAAGACTATTTTGGGAATCATGCTACTTTGAAGCAGAGAGAACCATTGCCTATCTGCATATGCCATTTCCTCTAATTTTGGACAGCTCAGACGTGTCTGGAGTTCATGGCAACAGCAAAGTCTCAGAGTAATGGGAATTGATTTTATCACAAATATCAGTATATAAAAGAGTGAGGAGCATTTGTCAACATCTTGATCAGGTTAAAATAGAAAATCCCATGGTCACCTCTCCCCAGGATCACTAGGAGACTTGGGAGCGTGAAAAGAACCAAATGAGGAAGATTTGAAACTATTCTTTACTGAATCTCACTGCCAGCATAACACATTGAGTGTCAGAGAAGAGTTTCTAATATTTCCTTAGAAGTCATGATATTTTCCATTATTTGCATTTAGTGCTTTATTGCTGACTCTATTCAACAGGGAAATCTGAATCCAGGCCACACTGTACCTCATAACCTGGCTGGAGCAAAGTTAAAATTTCTGTGTCCTGGCATGTTACCTTGGTTGCAGCAACTCAGACGAAATCCAAATGACTTTCTCCATGGAATAATTTACATCAACCTCTGAATTTAATCAGCCAAAGGCAGGATGACTCGGGCTGTCCATTAAATAGCAGCTTGCTGAATCACTTCAGTCTGGATAAATTCATCTGGGAGGAAGCATAAATTCTCCTGTTTGCTGAACTCTGATATTACACAGCCTGGATACTCAGTTATGCAACCAGCAGGATCCTTGCCAGCAGAACCATCAGTATTTTTATACACACATTTGCATCTAAGGCTGCCGCACCCTTCAGCAATGCATAGTTAATCTCCCTGGATCCAGAGAGGGAACACTGGGACCTGACCAAGCACAGGATGAATCCTGTCATTTGATGTCACTTACAGTGTTCCATCTTCTGGACTGCTTATATTGCAATTTAAGACAGGAAGATGTTTTTGCCTGCCTGGAAAATCCAGCACCTCAAGAGCCTGAAAAAATGAGAACCACAGATGTGTGCTGTGTGTAAGATGCATGTGTCCTGCTCTTAGCTTTTCCTACTCTGTTCCTCTGCCAAAATTGTTGGCTGCAGGCTTTGGGTTTTTGCTCGCTCTAAATATGTCCGAAAGATCTGTTTGAGTGCACTTGGTCAGAAAGGAATGCTTTCACACAGTAGTTACCTGGTTGTACAGGCCATACTTCAGGACAAAGAAAGACCAAGGAACCCTAAGTATGTGCGTAGGCAAACCTACAGCACAGTGGTGAGCATAGGAGCACCTCTGTCTAGCAGAGGTTATTTTGGAGTGATGGTATTTCCTTGGAATTTATATGGCCCTGTGTTTAGTTTTCTATATCACACTGCTAAAGGAACATGAGCATTTTTCATCTATAGGAAACCCGACCCGACGTTTATTTGATGATGTGTGATGATGTTTATTTGTTGATGTGGTGCCTGCCGGGGCCTCAGTGCAGGGACACTGTTATGCCTTAGCAGGCATTTCAGTGGCAAACACCAAATTGTGGTGTTCCTTTTGGCACATTTCCTTGCTTTGTCCTACTTTTGATGATAAAGTGAGCATGATTTGTTTATCTAAATCTTTATAATGTCTGAGACAAGCTGTCTGAATTTTACGGTTTGCTATCAAAAGTAATAACATGCTCAGCATGAGCTCTTACAAATCATTTGGAATAGCAAAAATCCACAGCAATGGTGGCATTCTCAGGAAATGCAGGAGAATCTCTGGTGTCCTTTTGGAAAGACTTAGAAAGCTGTCTTCATTAAACTAATGGCACTAATTAAATCCACTGTGGTTGCTTTATTGTCATTGCTTTAACAGCATTCATTTTATCTTTTTTGTCTGATGGTGTATGTTGGTGTTTTAACACATGCAAGTTTGCCCTTTATTGTTGTTGTCCGTGTTTGAACCATCAGGCCTCAAGTACATATATTAAAGCATGAAGTTCAACAAAAGATCCATAATAGAAGTGTTAAGGTATGGAAAGGAGGAGGCATCAAGCCATGTGGCACTGTGTTTGATGGATGACAGAGCAAAGTTGTACCCTGCAAAGATTTCTATTGATTGGAAGTAAATTATAGTGTCGGTGGTTTTTTGGAAGGAAACCTGGGATGCTCATCTCTAATAAAAGAAATGGCTAAAAAGTGAAGCTGGTTGGAAACCCCAGAGCGATGGGAGGGTTGCACATCCTGGCCAACAACACAGCACTATCTGCCTGCTTATCTTGTGGAAGCCTCTCAGCAGAAGTATTTTTGAGTGTTTATGACTGACTCTGCCAGATTTACTACTAATGCTTGATATTTCTGTTCAGCATAATGAATTTGCACTACCACTGTGTCAACATATAAAAAAACAGGTGGAAATAATAAAACTTCCCTGTGTAGAAGTGTGTGCTTGGCTCAGGTTTGACTTGAACCCACTGAATTTGATTTGAAAACAGCCCATGAGGTTTTAGTCTAAACAGACTCTGCTGTCTCTAGATGCATTTGCCCCTAAGCAGCAAACAACCTACTTACAGAAAACACTGACATCTTTAACACCGTCTTGGTTGAAGATTGTGTTGCATGACAGCTTCCTGACTTTTACTGATGTAATTTCTGATGGTGCTTCTTAAATTAGGGAGAAGCTTTCATATCACTCTGGAAATAGGGGCAAACAGTGTTTGATGATTGAATTTGTTTAATTTCATAGGATGAAATAAACAAAATTTAGAAAAGGTGAATTTTACTAAAATGACTTTACTGCGCAACAAGAGGATTTTTAGAGTGAGAGCATCTTAAGAAGCACAGGACACAGGAGTGTGCATGTGTGTGTCTGTGGGCAGCAGCAAGAAACAAATTACACTCAGTGTCTCTCAGATGGGGTAGTTAATTATAGCACCAGCTATAATTCACAGGGTTAAAGCTATTTTTGTGGAGATGAGTAGGGGCAGTGGCACTCCAGAAAACAGGTCTCATGTTGGTTGTATGTGTATGAAGAGAAACTAAACTCCCCTCCCACCGGGAACTGGCTGGTGCATTCACAGCTTCAGCAAAACCCTCAGTGCAGTTACTCACAGGTTCTGCTTGAACAAGGCTCTATCCAATGGCATCTTCTGAGGGGGAATATTATACTGCCTGTCTACATGGTGTATGATTGCGGTACAAATGGTAATATATTTTTCAGTCTTTTTAACCTGGCACGGGTAAGTAAATACGGGAGAGACAACGTAGTTGAAACTGAAGGAGGTGTGAAAAGTGGGCAGAAAGAATGTTTGAAGAGACATGAGTTTATGTGTGTATTCCATGTTAGTGTTACAGGATTTCCAGCATATATCATTTATCAGCACTATTATATGAAAACCAGTCTAAATTTAATACAATTATAATAACAAGCTTGCATTTAAGACAAGTGTTTTAATGTTAATTTTAATTTTTTTTTTTTCACATTTTGTTTTGAAGCACCTGACGTTTCAAAGGGAGTTTGATTCTGATTCTCTCAGGCACTATAGCTGGGCTCCAGACACCTTGGACAATGTTAACCTTGTTTCCAGTCCCATCCATTCTGGGTAGGTCACTTAACAGTTTTCCTTTATCTATAGATGTGGAAGTGTATCATTAGCTGAAGAATACAGCCTGCTGTGATGGCTGATAACATGCCTGTTCCTGCTCCACTCGAAGCCAGTGGCAAAATTCACACTGACTTCAAGGAGGGTGCTTAATAAGAGGAGTCAGTCTAAATTCTTGCATATCAAACTAAACACTTGCTTTTGCCCTTATTTTTCTGAATGCCAAAACATTGTAATCTCACAGGCTGCTCTTTAATAGTCCAGTTTTCCTTTTTCTGTTGCTTATGCTTTGCTTTTAGTGTCATAAGCTGATTTTGTTTGAATTGCATTAAATTATTTGGAATATGTATTGAATACTCTGAAATCAGAGATATAATGTTATGCTTTCTGTTCCTTCACAGAGTAAAAAATGGGGAGATTTAATTTGACCTCTTATTTTATTTATACCTCCAAACTCCTGCCCAGTCTCCAATATCTGCAGTTTGATTTTTGTGGTACTATTTGTTTACTTATGAGTCATCACTGTAATTAAGATGCTTCTTGACAGTACGACATAGACTTGATTTAAATGCAGTAGTAGTGATGTCTGAATGCATATTGTAAAAATTTACAAATGAATGTTTAAGGAATCTTTGCATACTAGATTGTCTGGTGTAAATACTGTTTAATTTTTGAGATCAGGACATAAAATTCCATATATTTTTTAATTTACTTCCCCATTTTGTGACTAATTACATTCGTATCATAAAAATGAGTGCAGCACATATCAAAATATTTCAGTTCTGATATAGCAGCAAGTCCCACAAATCTAAAGCAACAGTCCCACAATACATATAAGTGCCTGCTTCTGCTGAAGAGATCTACACAACTAAGGATTTTTGGGTCCTGGGCTGCATTTCTGCTCAGTGCTAGCACTGAAATGTCAAGAATTGCAGTATGAAAAGCTGCTTTTTCAGACCAACAAAGTCTGTTGGTTATCACAGAACAATGTCAGCAAAGAACCTCAGAGAGCTGGCAGCCCACCCCTTTGCAGTACTGCAGGATCAAGTGTAGGCAAGTCATTCCTGAAATATGTTTAATGTCTTAATAATCACTAAAAATAAGAGAGAGTCCCCCGGCTTCAGGAGTTCACTATCTTTTGTTACAGTATTCTTTTCTGATAGTCAACATTGCTGCAGATTAAGCCTGTTTCTTGTCACATCCACAGTGCTTATGGAGAACAACATTTTACTGGTCTTTTAACAGTTGTTTTCTGTGTCAGAAGATATGTAATCCTGTCTTTTAGACTCAGATGTCCCAGCTCCTCCCAGGTGGTGCTTTCCACATTTCAGCACAGCCTTGCTGTTCTCCCCCTGGCTCTCTTAGGTCATTTGTGACACACGTAACACACTTAAGCAATCCCACAGTCTACTTACCTTACCTATTCTGAACCTGAAGTACCATGACAGTACTTCCACAGATCAAAGGAGGAAGTCAGATTCATTTGACATGAATTACTCTTGCCACTGACATATTGGCTTGTTTTTATTTTGAGGACTGGTGGTAGGTGAGGTGTAATATCTTGATTAATTATCTTGATCCTTTAGGCCCTTATAGATTGATCATTAAATAATTTACTCCTGAATGTCTCTGGTAATTGAGATTAGATAGACTGGTCTAAAATTTTCTGGTTTCTTTCCATCCTGATACAAAATAGGTCTGATGTTTGAATCCTGCCACTCCTCTGGGGCAATACTTTCTGCCCTTAGGTCTTCAGCCTGCTCACTAATGGTTCCAGCCCTCCAAAACGTGTGTTCTGTGGTCATGGGATCTTTCACATCAGCTCCTTCAGATCTGCTCCTTTGGTACATGAGTCCTCACTAGTGCAGAGGTGGTCTTTGCTGCCCAGAGGGGCAGGGCTGCAGACCTGCAGCAGGGGAGCAAACTGTGGGATTGCAGGGGAGGGAGAGGAGATAGATTCACCAAACAGGTACAGCTTTTCTGACCCATCATGTTTCTCGTTTGACCTATCAAGTGCATCAGCAATGATGCTCTGATGATTCGGTTCCTTTGTTAAGAAAAAAAAAAAAAAGACAAGCCTCACTCTTTGTTTATTTTCTTTTCAATTGTGGCCCCATATTATAATATGATACTGTTTGATTTTCCTTGTTATCTTCACCTAGAGGCAATCAGCAAATGTTCCCTTCTGATCTTCCAGTACCTCAGCACAGGGTGCAGAGGATCACGACTTTTCACATCTCTTCCGTCAGTCTGTTTCTGAAAAGCAGCTCCTTTTCTGCTTGTTTGTGGTGCTTCATCTTTGTCCCCAGTTCCTTCTGTGGCCATGGCCAGGGGCACAGTGGCCCGGGTCGCCTGCTGTCAGCAGCCCTCCTGCTCTGGGTGGCCCTCAAGCAGGGTCTGACCCCTCTGCTCTTTGCCTGCTTCATCCTCCCAGGGCTCCCTGATGTGCTGTGCTGGGGAGCTCCTCTGCTGCCTCAGGTCCCTCTTTTCCCCATTCACCCGCTGTCAGAAGAGAGCACCAATATTTATTCCCATTTCTTAACTGAGGCAGAAGGGGAATTTTGGGAGCTGGATGTGGAGAACCAGCAATGTATCAGTGAAAGCTGAAGAAAGAAGAAATTGTTGGCAGTAATTTCAACTCTTCTGGTTTTTCCTTTTTTTAAGCCAAGATAATGTTTTATGTTTTTCTTCTTGAGCTCAGATAAGTTGTTTTGCCAGCATATATTTTGAACAGGGTCCATTGTAAGCAGTACATTGAAATGCGTCATGAATCTTGAGGCCTCTGAAAGGGTAGAGACCCTTCCCAAAATGACCTTCAGCTCTCGGACGTGAGCTTACTCCTGCAACTTTCCCAAAGTAAAAAGAGGGTGTGCTCTCTTCATGTTGCCTTTTTTAACTCCTTGGTTGTCTTATCTGAAAGAAGGAAGTGAGTGTGTCATGCTGCCTTCCATACTGAGAAACTCAGAAATGCCGGATCCAGTCTTGCAAGGTGGAATACATCAAATTAATTATGGTTTACTCCAACCAACCTCCTGTACAAACAGAAGAACTTATTTTTGTCAGCAGTGTAATGAATGGCATGGGCTGATACTCCTTTCAAGTGGCCTGCCATACATATGTTCATACATTATGCTTTGGAAAATGAACTGCTTTTGAAAAGGGCAAGAACTGATTTTCCATGGCACAGTGGAGCATGTTTTGGGAATTCAATAAAGAAATTGTGTTACAATAAATTCTCTGGTGACCTAAGTAAATTGTAAATGCTTTTCTCTTCTCTCTGTGCTTCTGCACTTTCCAGAGAAATTATGAAGTTGTGCTGACTAATTAAATGAACGCTCCCTTTCAGATTTTTTTCCCATGTGTAGTGTATTTTATATGACATATGTCATGATATGTGAAGCAAAAGCCAAATAATTTCTAAAGCTGGCCTTCAAATATGTTGCTTTTGTTACTTTTCAATTGTTACTTTTTCTTTGCACTTATTATTGATATTTTCTGTTGCTTGCCTCTAATTATCTTACATTAATTTTCCCATTTGCTTTCTAAATTATTTTGCAGCTATTCCTCTCCACTCCCCCAGTATGATTCAAGGTGATAACTCTGTGCTTTCTGTGAATCCTCATTTTATTTTCTTTTTATTTTTTTAAACTTTTTTCCCACAGAGTGTGTGTAGATGTTTGTAGTGCATCCTCCCACATCCTCATATCCTCATCCCTTCCATGTATTCAACTAGAAATGCTCATTAGCCTTTAGCATTGTGTTTTAGAGATCATACTGTAGTTTCCATTATTAGTGCAACATTAATTTAGGTGAGCATCAGATACTAATATTTTAGATAGAAAGTGCATGAAATACTGTTTGGAATTGTTGTTGTTGTTTTAAATGGTAAATTACTAATTTGAAAACTAAACAAGGAAATAATTAATTAATATGCTGCTGACAATGATTATCTTTTTATATGGGGGCAATATGCATAAAAGCTGATCTGCTGCAGGTTTTGTCCTCACTGAAGGCTGCAGTGTGGTGGGGACACCAAAGCTGTGAGGGGCTGGTTCCTCCATGGAGCACAGGCTCATGTCAAGGGTTAATCTACCCTTGCTGTGACCAGTGTGCAGTAGCAGTGCTAAGCCCCAGGTTGCCAAGGCTGGACTGACCTTAAAATCTACAGCCTAAACATACCCATTAACTTGGGAACTGATTGTTATAGGCACTTAGCTTTAATTTCTATTGATTTTTTAAAAATTATTAATGTAAGTCCATAGATTTAGCTGCCTAGAGATTTTTGACAATTCACGCTGTCACACATCATTTAAATAGTTTGGATACAGAAAACAACATCTTATCTGAGTGTAAGTTTTGGCATTTTTGCATTAGATGAAAACCTTCTTTTCATTATTAATTCTGAGATGCCTTAACAAGCCTGTAATCATGTACATGATAGGCAGCTCTCCAAAACATTGCTTTGTACTGAGCCATCAGGCCAAGGCCAACCTGGCCAAGCTCCCAGGAGGCTCCTTCATGGTGCATGGACCAGATGTGACTCCCTAGAGCTGTTGCAGCATCAGCTCCAAAGGATGCTCCAGCCAGGCACCCCCTACACTTCCATGTAGTCTGAAGAGGCCTCATCTTCTCTGCAGACAGAAGCCACGCACATGACACGAGATTTTGGTGATTTTGGCACCAAAGTAGCAATTGCAGCAGATTCCTTTCAGTATTCTCCCTTCAATGGCCAAGGGCTGTGGGTCCCTGCTTAATATTTTACTTTGTTTCATAGTAAATTTAGATGGATTGCCTTGAGCTCTCTTCACAGCTAATCATGGGCTGGCTCCTTGACAGCTCTGAAGACCCACCACTGGCCTGCCCTTCCACTTGCTCCGTGGCATCTGCCTGCTGCCATCAGCCTTTCACCATCCACCCTATGGAGCAATGGCAGACAGAAAAAGCACCATGAATGTGCTGACAGGCCAGTAGTGCTCAGAGAGGGAACCAAAGGTCCAGGCTCTCTAGAGCTGTCTCTGCCTGCCACAGCCTTGTGTTAGCAAACAGAGAGGTGTTTCAGTAAACAGAGTTTACAGACATCTAAGATCTTGCGGTCCATAAATGTTAAGATTATCATAACTTGTAGAGTATATAATTTAAAGATGGAGCGTATTGGTTTTGACACAGATCCAGTATTTATAGAAAGTGCTTGGTTAGCCAAGATCCTGTCCCACTGAAACAATTCCTCTTATGAGGAACTGGGATGCCCTAGTGGCAACATTTGGAGCATACACTGTGTTTATCTGAGAGAGAAATGTGGAATGTGGATACAACTTATCTGTATGAAAACTGCTGTGAAATACCATGCTTCAGTATTGTAAAATGTCTGGGGCATAAGAAACAATAAATTTGGGTTAGGATCATCTTAGAGACGGGAGCTCCCCATCTTTACTGATGGATTTTGAGTTGAAGAAAGGCAATTTCTTGATCTGGAATTCAGTGCTACAACATTTCCGTCCTACTTCATATATTTACAGCTTGTGTCCCCACTCGCCTCTCTCCTGCAGACCTCTCAAAACCAAATTTTGATTATGCTTCTGCTTTTGTGCAGATTTTCCCCACCCACATTGGCCAGGTTTCCGAATTCACCTTATTTGCAGGCTTGTCCAAGCTGCAGCTTTTGATATCCTGCTGGTCTCAAAAGCAACGTAACAGTCTTGCACAAATTCCCAAACGTACTTCAGAGCATTTGGGGGCTTTTTTAAAGAACCTTCACAATCCCCCTGGACTACTGGCTCACACCCTTAGTTCAGTTTATTGTAGGGAACCAGGATATTGAATGGATTCACCTGTTAGTCATGTGAGGATTTAGTTCTTAAGAGCTGGAAGTTTTGGCAACAGCCTTGAAAATAGCGAAACCATATGACAGATGTACATATCATACAGAAGGAACAAACAAAAACTGTATTGGCTTCAGGGCTGAGTTGGTAACTCATGTCCATCTTGATACCAGCCTGTTATTGCATCTTGTACCTGAAACTATTCTAATATTAATAGTTAATAATAATTAATCCCTTGCTAATAGAAAGGATTTTATTGAAAAAAATACCACTCACCACTTAGAAATATAGTTTCTGACCCTTCTATTGCTTAATGGAAAATTATGCATTGGAATGACACTAGCAAATGGGAGTTTTCTTAAATGTCTTTTTGCTAATGAATATCATCTTCAAAGAGAACTAGTGGCATGATTTCCTCCCAGGAGCCAACAGCCTAAAGGAAGTTAGGCACTTGATAATTGCCACTCATGTTCCCCATCAGTGGAAGTCCTTAGTAGCCTGGACTAACTGTCACCCTTGGTGACAGCACTTGCTCTGCCAGCCCTCAGGAGTGTTTGCAGATGAGACTGTGAGGAGATTTTGAAGACCAAGATCCCCCAAATAATAAACATTTTTGATATTCCTTTTTCTACATTGTCTGGTTCCTTTCTGCATGTGAGGCTAATTCCTCTCATTTGTGGACAGTAGAGCTAACAGTAACAGAAGGATGTTTTAAAATTCTAACAAGCCACCACTAATACACTACTTGTGTACTCTTTCAATCCAAATTACTCAGTAGCACCTGGTCATTTCATCATGATGTTGCTAGACCTTTAGCAATTCCTGCTTTTGATAACCAATAGTTAACATGTAAGTATAAGCTTTAAAAGAATCTCCATGTTCTTTTTAGTTAAGCTGGGATCGGGAAGATGTTTCTAATCACCTTTTAAAGTCTGTGGCGGTTGACTTTTTTTGCTGATCTTCTGCTCATTTTGTGACTGTTTTTGTTGACGTGTTTCCTTTTTCCCGCAGTTTTCTGGTTAGCTTTATGGTTGATGCACGTGGGGGTTCGATGAGGGGTAGTCGCCACCATGGAATGAGAATAATCATCCCTCCACGCAAGTGTACGGCACCGACCCGCATCACCTGCCGCTTGGTGAAGAGGCACAAACTGGCCAGCCCACCACCCATGGTTGAAGGAGAAGGATTGGCAAGTCGACTGGTAGAAATGGGGCCATCAGGGGCACAGTTTTTAGGGTGAGTTGTTCTGCGAGTTGAATTGTTTACACTCATATTGCACCTTTTGTTTCCTTTATCCTGTGGGTCTAAGTTAGTTAAACATTGAGTCTACCTCATCTGAGCATGTAACACAGGCTACTTGACTTAAAACAGTAAAAAATGCCAACCTGCCATTCATTCCAGAAAGTACCCTTCTATTTTAAGGGGAGTTTTGCCTCTATGATGACTGCAGGATGGAGATGAAGGTAAGGAGTGCCATGAAAAGGCCAGGGCCCGCCCCCGTCTACTCATACCACCTGCCTTGGAAGTCAGGAGGAATCACACACCTATAACGCAGGTTTTGACCCCCTTACCTGTAGAGTATTTAGAGAAACAGCACTGTCACAAAGAAGTGTCCTAAAGACACGCACAAGGACCCAAATATTGAGCTGTGTTCGCAGTGTGTGCAGGGCTCCCTCTGGAGTTGCTGGGAACTGCCTATCTCTGTCTTGTGGAGCAAAGCCACTTGGAGTGAGGGTGGAGCACTTACTGTAGAGTGGTAGTACAAATAGTATAAATGCTAGGGACTGACTTTTTAAAAGCTTAAAACAGGGGAAACAATCCACTATGATGTGGCCTTTTTTTTCCCTAATTATAAATTTTGTTCATTACCATTAGTGGCACCCTGGTGTAAACTGCTGGTTCTGTCGGGAATGACAGTTTGTTCCTAATTTCCCCTTCTCGTTTCTCTTCCTGCTGCATGGATGTTATTCAGTAAACTGCATCTTCCTAAGTCTTCTCCCCCTCTAAATGAGGGTGAGAGCATGGTTAGCCGAATCCTGCAGCTTGGTCCACAAGGAACAAAATTTATTGGGTAGGATATGTACGGAAAAGATACAGAATGTCTACAGTTTTTCTTTCGTTTCCTATTTTTTGTTATTCCCATTTTTATTTTTTTTTAAGTTCTCCGAAACTTTCAGTTGATTTATGTCACTGAAAGAGAATCATAGTGGCTTGATTTTAATATAGCTCTGCTACTACCTTGTGCTTATAGGCATGTAAAATTCACTGCCAGCATTCTGCTTTCATGACTTCTGTGCTTTTGTAATTTTTTAAATTTGAAGTGTTTCTACTGCATTAAATACATTTTAATACACAGTGACAGTCCTTTAAGTTCAACCCTGTGGTAGAGAAGGTATTTACAGGCCTTGAGTGAGTCTGTTTTGAGAAGAGGATTTATAAAATGTTACTGCATAAAGTCTACCATTTATGAAAGATTATTTAGAAAAACCTTTATTGAGTGAATGAATTCATTCAGCAAGGTTGGAGCAATACTAATATTTTCAACCTGCAAGAGGCATCTTGTTAAAATAAATTTATGAAGCCAAATACGCAACCCAAAGGAACTGCAGTGTGTAGTCTAAATATGTAAGAATGTTTCCTTATGTTTTTGACTGTTGTTTTCAAACCATATTGTGAAATTTATGGCATTAGGTTTTCAAAATATTGCTGAGTGTTTGGTGTTCCAAACCTGTTCAATACCTTCTCACTGAGTATTCTCGTTAAATGTCATGCACAAAATTGTGTGGTTTCTAAATATTTACAGAGACAGTATCTGAAATATTAGCCTGCAAAGATTGTACTAGAGTGATAGTTTTCGGTTTGTACTCTTTTTGAACTAGAGAGTAAATATCTTAAGCAGTGTATTTGAATTTTTGGTATTTACCTGCTGTGCACAATGGGAGACAGCAGCTACATTCCTATTTTTTGTTAAAGGACTGGAGATTAGAGTAATAGCCTGGGTGTTCCTGAAAGCATCTAAAATATCTATGTATTACTCTTTTTCTATTTTCATGGCGGGGGGGGGGGGGGGAAGCCTAACTCCTCTCCCTTGGTATTTAATGTGAAAACTGGACTTCCAGCTAGTTTTTTATCCCTCATGATGGCTGTTGTGATTTCATGCTCAAGTACTCAGTTAATGCACCCAGCACATTGCCGGTGCACAGCACCACAGAAATGCTGTGTAATTCTCCCATCATGCGATGCTGCTTTTAACAGAGTTATTACAAAGCAGTTAAATCCTTTACAACCTCTGTAGGAAAATAATGATACTGTCTGTTTAAATGTCTTAAAGCTGCATAATCCATAAATGTTCACTTACTGTGTGATTTCAGTCAGTTTGTCTTAGCATACTTTAAAATGCATATCCTGCCTGTGAAGTGTTTGGCAAAAGTGTCTGTTTTGTTGAGGAATGGCACATGAAGTGAATGGTGGTTTCTGTTGGTTGTTCATAAAAACTGTTCAGTAATGCACTTGCAGTCCTCTGTTGAAGGTACATTGTCTGGTGACATAGGTGTATTATTAACCACCTTCTCATTCCCTTTCCTTTTCCCTAATATGTTTGACAGTAACTAATATAAATGTGGTTCTGATGTTGTTTAACCCAGAGAAATCCCTTCTTGAAAGGATCTAAAGGTTCCCCAGTGATGTTTCCTGTGCAGAGGTTGCAGTTGTGATGCTGGGCATGAGAACCAGAGTGAAGCTAAAGAGAAACAGTCTCTTTTATTTCACAGGAGTTGCATCAACAGAGAGCCAGGGAGAGCTGTGAAAAGTTTGGGACTTAGTCTGAAATTTAAAATCTGCACACATGCATGGTTCCTGCTATAGTCAATGGCTGTTGCATGCATTTGGATAGCCAGACTGTTTCTGAACTGACTTTGTGCCTTCAAACTCACTGAGCCAAATCCGAATTTTGACTATGCTAATGCAAATTAAAAGTCAGCAGTGCTGCGTGTGCTGGAGGCAGGTTGGATCACCTACATCCTGGGATAAATGAACGGAGAGAACTCTCCTTAGCAAAAGTTGTCGCTTCTGTTTCTTTCATGTAGCAGATCAAAAGATTTACACAAAAAATGAGCTATATATATTAATATTTTCAAGTTACCTGTTAATTACAGTTTAAACAATAAAGGATTGTGCAGCTTTGGCAATTTTAAAAGCATTTTTACCATAACAGTGTTAACTATTTTAAATGACTGTAGTTTTCTTAAGGTCTTAAGACCCATATGAAATTAAGGGCAGTGGGGAAATACAGGGTTAAAAATAACATGATTGCTTTTTCTCTAGCCCTGTCATAGTGGAAATCCCTCATTTTGGATCAATGCGAGGAAAGGAAAGAGAACTAATCGTGCTTCGAAGTGAAAACGGTGAAACGTGGAAGGAGCACCAGTATGACAGCAAACATGAGGACTTAACTGAAATACTCAATGGCATGGATGAAGGTAAGTATTTTCTCCAAGCTTTAGCAAGCCTTACCTTTGTGCAGGCTTGCTAACACGAGCTGACTAAAGCAGCCTGAAGTAAAATAGTGCAGGGGATATCTGACTTGGGGGAATACAGTGTGTGTTCCATATTAAACTAGTGGAAAGGGTGTAAAAGAGAAATTGTTCTGCAGTGGCCTGGAGACATCCTGAAATGTGTGGTAAGTGTTGGTCTGAAGCCTTGCCAAGCTTTAGCAAAGTTGCACAGTTGCTTTACAGCGTGAATTTGAGAATAACACCCAGCTGGAGGTAAGTGTGTCTCAGCTGCTCAGGCAGGGCCACAAGAAGGTCATTCCAAACCAATGATGAAGTGTAAATATCAGCTATATTAGGCTTTCCCACAGATGCAGACCTCAGCCCATACAGCATTCTTCTTTGAAATGGTGGTGTTAGAGATTGCCTCCCACAAATACTCAACCTGCCCTCCTGATGCCCATCTGGGAAGTCTGGCTCCCTTGTTTTGCTTGGACGTTGCTGTTTATGTGAGAGTCCCAGAGGATGAGAGGACCCAGCTGTACACAATCCATCAGAAGATGCTGTGACAGATGGTCCCTGAAGATGTATCGTGGGCAAAGCCAGGCTGGGGCTGCAGTAGTTCCTTGGCACCACTGCTTTCTTTTCCTAGCAAGTGTTTTAAAGTCCTGATAAACCATTGCTTGGAGCCCTTTGCATCTCAGTGTGAATGAAATAGCTTGAGGTTTGAACTTTGGTTTTCTCTAACAGCTTATCTTCAAGAGTTTCTCTGGATAACCTCCTACAGAAAGTCACAATGTGGTGGGGTACAAGATGCAGGGAAGTGCCTTCATTATCAGCAGAGGTGTGTGAAGGAAATGATCAGGCTGTGGATGGCAGCTATGGGAGGTATCTGCGAGGAGACTCTGCCTTTGATCTCCTCCTCTCCTTTTTTTGAAGAGGGCAGCCCCAGCTGAAGGCAAGTCTTGAGAATGTGGGGCATAGTGGTGCTGTGAGGGTCTCCCTGACCATCTGAAATTTAGCATTTTTACTGATTTTCTGATCATCTGGGAATGGGAACAGCAGGATAGGCTTGTGTAGTATTTACACTTCAAAGTACTTGAACTGTATCTCAGCTTGTAAAAACACAGAGCAACAGCAAAGATCTGCTTGTTACATGATGATCTATTGTAGCTATTTATTTCAAAATAAATATAGTTGAAACAATCAAACAGGAGGACAGAAACATTGCAAATGTTTTGTCAGTGGCTTTGGAAAAATTAAATAAAGCTCATCACAGAAAGGTATCTAAAAGCAGTGGAACAGGTGAAAGACTGAGCATAGCCCAGGATAGTATGGCTTGGGGAATTACAATTGCTTCAGAATCAAATGCAGTAGTTGCAGCCTTTCAGAAAGAAAAATCTCACCACTGCCCCTCCTTCCCTGCACACTATCATGAGACTAAAGTGATGATTTGGTATTTGGGCAGAGTAGTGGTGCCTTGTCAGTGACGAGGTAGTCAGCACTGATCAGCAGCTTGCTTATTTTCTTTTCAAATTGAGTTTGATTTGATTTCAGGATGGGAAATCTGGGCACAAAAATACTGTTTTAAAGTACTCCAACTTGCATCACTTATGAAGGAGCTCCACAGGTGCCATATGGATAAACTGACTTTTTACAGAGAAGAGCACAATGAATAAAAAGTCTTTGACAGAGGTGGGCACAAAGTCTTTGGTACTTAGAGCCTAAAATAATAAGCTTCACAATTTGTAGCCACAGTACAGCTTTTTGATCTCTTGAGGGTTTCAGGTGGCTCTTTCATTCTGGGGAATTGCTGCTTGAGGTCAGTGGGTGTATGTGCAGCCAGTGAATCATAGAAAGTATGATGGACATTATTGCATTAGAGCAAAAATATTTGGCATCTTAGAAGCCAGACCTCAGGAATGGCTTTTACAAATCCAGGCAATCATTTGAGAGAGGAAAAGGAGAAAAAATACTGCAGACACACCCATTGTGTCCATTATTTGTTTGGTTTATTTTAACTTAATCCTTCTCTAACTAGGAAAATAAAACAAAAAACCCACCCTGCATTAAAATAGCACAAGAGTTTTGACTAAATTCCACTCTAGTTAAATGACACCTTTTCAGTGTAAAAGGTCTTTCAAGTGATGACAAAAAAAATTACAAATATGTAGAATTGAGTGACCTGTTTTTTTTCATCTGAACTTTTACTGTTTGTTACAAAATACCACACTTGGTTCCAGAGGAGTATTTTGCATTTCAGAAGACACAACTTTGGAAGTAGTCTTATTCCAGGTATGAAGTCTGGAGGCAGAAGCAATATTTCATTTAAATAAAAAGCTGCCACATAGTCATTTAGAGAAGTTCAGTGTTTCTTTGCAAGAAAATTCATCTGCATAATCATCTCTTGAGTGCCATAGGGTGCTGCAGGAGTGCCCATTTTCTGTTAAAAGCAGCTGGTTCATTCTGTGGTAGACCTGCTGTGATCACTAGTTCTTTCCTACCCACCTAGTGAAGGAGGGCAATCAGACCTTTATTCCCAGCTCCAAGTTTTTAATGATGCGGTTTTCTTCTCTATTTTGTTTTTCTTGTTTTGCTCTCCCACTTAGCTAGCAGGGATGAGAGAGCAAGGACACCAAGCTCCCCTTCCATGAGGACTGCAGGAAACCTTCTGTTCTGTACTGGAAGCAGCACCATCTGCTGGAAAACCTCGTCTTAGACCCAAAATAATTCAGAGCAGGAGGCACCGCTTCAGGGCTAATGCAGGATTAAATAATAGCAGAACTTTTGTTTTATTACCATAAAAGAACAATGAACTTTGATGTAAAGAGTCAGTTTTTCTTTGGTGCAACCAGGTTTCTGCTTAGATAGATTTTATTTTAAAGATGGTGCTGTACTTAGGCAAATATAGGGCTGAGGGAATACAGGGAACTTGGCCCTTTTAGGAATAGGAGGAGTGTGTCTCCAAACACAAGGGCAGCAATTCACAGCTCTCAACCACATTACACTTATTTATACTTGAACCAAGTAAAATATATGTATTTTTGAAATTATTATTTTTCGGAAGAAGCTCTCTGTCTTGTAATTGGCAAATATGATACATTTTCAGACAGGCTCCTTTTAGATATAACTTGTGTTTCCTTTTTACATTCCTGCACCCTTTAGAGGTACCCGTAGACAAACTGTGGGCACAAATGCACACACTGAGGTAGCTAATCTTTTGACAGTCATTTGCAAACCAGTGAGTGAGCCAAGAAATGCAAATATTTGTGGCTACAGTATGCTTGCAGCTGTACAGTGTGGTTTCAGATGGGAAGCAAGAGTTTTTATATAACTACTTCTTTGAATCTACAGATCAAACCAGAGTGTGACCTTGTTTATACCTGAAGTTTAAAATACCACCATAAGTCTGCAATCACTCTGCAGTGATTTTGCCACATTTCCAGGAAAAGTTTTTAAACATATTGCTGTTAAACCTTGTGTTGTGAATGGCAAGATAAGACACTGCATGAAAATAGACTTAAAGGGCATTGCCTTATTCAAGGATGAAACATCCTTGTGGCACTGGGAGTATGTGTGTGTATATGCTGTGTATGTAAAGTACTGAAGCTGGGAGTGTGAGTCTAGTTACCAGCATTTTTAAGACAAGTCTTACTGCATCAGCTTCTCCTTGCCCTTGCCACGTGCTCTTTCTGCCTCCTTTTGTTTCCTGTGTTGTTCTCCATGTGAACGCTGCCTCCTGCGTGCCACACTTTAAGTACAATGATTTCTTAATGGGCACATCTCTGTATGGGGAAACTTGTATCCTGTGCTCACCCCGCCTTGCAGTCTGTGCACAGTGACAAGGTCAGCTCTGCTTTAGCCAGTACTGTGGGAGGGGTGCAGAACTCAGCTGTTCAGTCTGTGAAGTACAGGTGAGATTTGCTTTTCCAGTGTTGGCAAAATTCTTTTAAGGCTCTGGCAAGGGAAATCAGATACAAGATCATGCAAAGACATCTTGAAGCTTATGAAACAGCCAGGTGTTTTGGGACTTGTCTTATTCCATTTCTAGTCAGAAGGCACTTGCTCTGTGTTGCCGTATCTGAAAGTAAAAAAAGGAAAATATTGGACACAGGATGAACTTGATCCACAACTGCCTCTCACCTGAGACAACTGGTACAATTGCTTTCCCTGACCTGAGGCACCTATGTGAGGTCCCTCTCTGACTGTGGAGGACATGTCTGGGTTTCTCTTCTCCCATCCAGGAATCTCAACGTAATGGTCATGTGGCAGCATGGACTAGAGGGTGAGGAGGTGTGGTATTATTTTGTTCCCTCTTTCTCTTTTCTCCATCTCTTGTCTCCTCCCTTAGTCCCACCAAACCATCATAGCATAAGTGTACCATACACACAGGTGGCCAGAGCGTGTATGTGCACAGAGTATTCACAGTGTCTTTCTCCTGACTTACGGAAACTTAATGGCCATAGGTGATCTTTGGGCTGCCAGCACAAACCTGGGAGATGGTGGCATTGGGAGATTCTTCCCAATTCTGATACTAATCTTTCTGATTTGCCTCCTTCTGCTTTGCCGTTCCTATCTGTAGGATGGGGCATATGGCATATTTCTCTGTGGCTAAGCCCCACTCCCTGCCAAAACTTCACCAGCTAACCCAAAAATCCTTTGAGATTTTTAACTGAAATACTTTGCACAGGAATGAAATGTCAGCAGCTGAGGAAAATAGTAGTGATGATAACTCTTCCTGTGAAGTGCATGAGGTGTGTTCCCGAAACGTGACCTCTTCCAGGACTAGTTTTCCCTGTTCATTAATTCTGTCATGCTAACGCTGCATTTCTCAGGGCAGTCAGAGAGGTGGTTTGATTGCTCATCATCTTTTTTTTTTCCTGTTAGAGGGCAACTTCATATAGAAGCTTACATATGTATTATCCAAACATAACCTCCCTGTACAGATTCCAACTCCCCTCTGTGCCCAACTATTGCTCTTGCCACTCTAATCTCCACATCTTCCTCCTCTAAAGGAGAGTGCCTGCCAGGCTCAAAGGGGTTTGAAATCTTCTTATATAAACCACTAATTTTCTACTGCAGGAGAATTTTAATTATCCTTCATCTCTGTGAGCATTTTACAGTGGGTTTAGTCTGTAGCAACAAACAGGGGACGATTAGGATTTAGCAGCGAAGATTATACCTGCCTGGGAGTTTAAGAATCCAGTTTGTCTCCTGCACAAGCCACTGCTTCCAGAGGCTGCAGGCAGAATGCCTAATTCATTAGAGGGCTTCAGATATCAATCTCTGAGTCAAAGTAAATGGAAGCTGACATAATGATAAGAAATTACCCTCTTCTGGTAGGTACATATATTCCACAGCAACAGTGTGTGATTAATCCAAACTACCTGCTGAATGTTTTAAAATGGAAAACTGACATTTTACCAAATTTATATTCTAATTCTTTTGGAATGGTGATTGAGCTTACATGTTCAGAGGAGGAAAATGCCTCAGTCACATAAAGTATTTTACAAGTGTCTTTTGTCTTAGTATTATTTCTGGTCTTCCTGCTCTCTCTTGCTGCATCTGTTAGAAAAGTCATTTTTCGAGGAACAAACTTTCTTTGGTGGTGCCAGTTTTAAGGAGGAAAATAAGAGTTTAAACTTGTGGCGTGCTGGAATGAAAATTAGTTGCAGTAGATAAAAAGTCTGAGTGCAAGAAATTACAGGAGAAATGCATGACAGTTGTGTAATTATCTCCATTCATGAACAGTGTTTATATCAAAGGGACTTCACCATTGCATCAGCAGTGCAAATACATACACACACATATAGTTGCATAAGTGATTATATTTTTGACCCAGATTTTTCACAGTGCATATATATCTATGTCACATACTTAATTAGTTAATATGGCATAGATACTCTATTGCACCTTTCTGAGCCCTAGCAACCCTACAAACTGGGAATGTGGCTGAGAGAGCTAATTGTTGATGACCTGATTCTATTTCAGATGTGTCTGAGGTTGCATTAGGTTTCTCTAGGAACTGAGAGGCACATTGCAGTTATTTTGGGGCAGATAACCCAATGGCTGAGAGCCTGATGTGGGAAGGGATTATTGGTAGTGCTGGGATACAGAGCTCTGTCACTTCCCAAGTTTAATGGAGAGCACAGTGTCTGCTCAGGATTATATGGATGTCACTCTGGGAAATAACTGTCTGAAGTGCCTTAGCTGACCATACTTTGGAGCGCACACCTGACATGAAGTGAGGGAGTTCATGAACTGAGTGATTTCCTGTGGTTTTCTGCATGCCAGAGCTACATGAGGGAAGAGGCTGGGAACAAATGTCTTTTGAAGTTGTGCACAGAAAGATCAGTGCACTCGTGTGCTTCTAGATAGGGATGAGAGAGAGAAGAAGCTTCAGCCCGCATTGGACTTCTGTGCTGTGTGACAAATCTGCCATCTTATGGCAGGTGCTGCTGCAGAGACTTTCACACCTGAGTACTCAGGTGTCCTGGCAGATCTGTGTATCTGGTGCTGTTGGCCCTCACTGTCAGGATTTATGCAAAGGTTCACAGAACAAATCAAAGCTCGATAATTCATATCACTGAATGTTAGTTTTTTTCCTCCCATAGTAAATAAATAATAATAATTAAAAAATCCTTCTTAAGCATTTTAAGCCTTATTCCAAACCTCACATTCACAGATGTGTGTGGGATGAACCTGGGCAGGTAATACCTGACTGTTTTCCCTGTCTTCTCCCACCAGAACTGGACAGCGTGGAGGAGCTGGAGAAGAAGCGTATCTGCAGGATCGTCACAAAGGACTTTCCCCAGTACTTTGCAGTGGTTTCACGAATCAAGCAGGAGAGTAACCAGATTGGCCCGGAGGGGGGTGTGCTGAGCAGCACAACGGTGCCACGTGTCCAGGCGTCCTTCCCCGAGGGTGCTCTCACCAAAAGAATCCGCGTGGGGCTGCAGGTAAAGATGCCTTGGTATTTGTATTCATAGCATTTATAAGCACATTGTTGGTCTTAATGCACAAGACTTGCAGCTACAAACCCTGCAGCTCCTTGGGAACAGGTTGTGACATGGGTCCTATTCACACCCGAGATCTCAGTTGGCACGTGTCTGCCTGGGCACGCTCTCGGCCTCTGTGTCCCTCAGGTGCAGGTGAAACACAGTCCTTTCCCCTGTGGCAAAAGCCCAGCCCCCCTTTTATCAACTCGTCAGCACCCAAAGAATGGAGAGAAGAGCAAAGACCTGGAGCCACTGCAGCCTCAGTGCTGTCTGCCATCTCCTGTTGGCTGCCAGCAGCTCTGAGCTGCTCGGCCACTGTGCAGTCCCAGTCTCCTGTGGCAAAGCAGCAGCTTGTGAATGTTGTCACTGGGCTGCCCTTTGCCACAGGAATGTGTTTGGTAAGGATTTCATGCAGCTGTTTGCCAGCTGTTACTGGGTCAAAAACCTCCCATATACATCTGCTGTATCTTAGGACGTTCACCATTGGTGTTTCCAGCAAAGGATGAAATACAGGAAGAACAAATAACCTTTAAATTCTCCTCAAACTGCATAGAAAGTGGGGAAATATTGCATAAGAATAGGAGGCATCTTTTTCTTTGAGTTCTGTTAATTGTCGCTTAAAATTAGCTTAATAATCTGCAGGTCTGGTGGGTTCATGAAATAGAGATGCTGGTTGGATTCCAGTGCTTGGAATTCACGCTGAAACATTTCTGTTAATGGTATTTTATGTCTAAAGATGATTAGTCTTGAGAAAATGTAAGTTCTGCTCTTATGATTATACAGCTGTCTTCCCAGAGCTCCCTAGTGTGAAGGAAGCATGACATCTCTGTATGCAGGGTGTGACTGCTGAGATTGCAGTGTAGCTGCATGTTGTCTGCATATCAGTACCTTTGTGTAGTACATTTCAAATAATAGCAAGTCATGGGTCAGACTGATTGACACGGAAGTTCAATTAAAAAAAGAAATAAAAAAAAAAGGCAAATGGATGCAAATCCCCATTTCCATATCTGTCACTTTTGAGTGTAGAAGATGTGAAATTCGCTCGTAGGTCTTCTACAGCTTAATGCATTTCATTATGAATTTGACCCAAACAAGTATTTCTTTTCTAATAAGCAGTAGTGGAAAAGCACAGGAAGCACTGAGTACAGAGGTAAGTCAGAGTGCAGTGTTCTTCAAGAGCATGAAGTAGTTTGGCAGAGATGTAAGAACTGTTCATCACCTCCAGGAAACAGTGTCTACTCCTCACTTCTGTAGTGCAGAATAGGCTTCTTTTTGCATATTGAAATTGTAGTTAATGTCACTCATCACTGTAAATTAAAAACAAAAACAAACGTGTTTTGAAAAACTCTGAGCAAATACTGTAGGGAACCTTCTAAAATTTATAGCTTGACTCTACAAGTTAGCGATTAGGAAATAAAAAATAAGTTGTTGAAAAAAATACTAAGCATGAATTGTACTAATAATCACCCTTGAGAGATATAGGAGAAGGCTTTTTCTGTGGAAAACGTAAGGAAAGTAGAATTATCTTTTAGAAAGTGTTTATGCATGCCTATAACCAGTTTGTAGCTCTAGTTTAAATATGTTCCTTATATTGACAGGCTCAACCAGTTCCAGAAGAGATTGTCAAAAAAATCCTTGGAAACAAAGCAACTTTCAGTCCCATTGTCACTGTGGAACCAAGAAGAAGAAAATTTCACAAGCCAATAACCATGACAATTCCTGTGCCACCTCCATCAGGAGAAGGTGTAACCAACGGGTACAAAGGAGACACAACACCCAGCCTTCGACTTTTATGTAGCATTACAGGTTAGAGGAAATCCTGCTCTTTGCAAAGGTTTCTGTGACAGCAACATCTCTGCACTCACTGTCACAACCTGTGCTTTCCAGTAAGGGAACATTGGTGTTCTGGTCCAGTGGAGTTCAGATCAGCTCTCCTGAGCAAAGCCAGCTGAAGGCATTTCAAAGGCTCCTGCTAATTCTCTGATCTTTTTATCTGGTTTCATGCCATTGTAAAAGAACTCTCCCAACAGATATTATGTGCTAATTTTATATTATTCCAGTATGAAGAATTTCGTTCATGGCTATTAAACAGGGTTGTCACTAAAAGTAGTTTTCAGAAATAATTCTGTCCTAGCTGATATCAAGGGGGGTCTGCTGTTATGTGTAGGTTTGTTCCTTGCTTACATCAGCATCGTTTTTGGTGTGTAACATGTTCTGTCATATAGAAGATGTAGCTCAGCTGTTGGAGAACATTAATGTCTAGGTTCTCTTTTTATGTGTGAAGATAGAGATATTCTTACTTGCTGTGTATGTGCTTAGTGTTTGAAAGGAAATCTCCGTGGTTTATGTTTGCACAGGAGGCACTTCACCTGCGCAGTGGGAGGACATCACCGGCACCACTCCGCTGACGTTTTCAAATGACTGTGTCTCCTTCACAACCAATGTTTCAGCCAGGTATGGGAACAGAGCTTGCCAAGTGCACCTGGGAGTAGCTTCCCTTGATTAACAACATGTATAGTTGTGGGCTTGTGTTTTGGCTTTCCATAAGTCTTTTGCAAGACTGATGAAGCGGTAATGGACCAGATGCCGCTTTGTCACTACATATCAGCATCCCACACGTCCAGGGCTGCACATGAAGCTTTGTCCTGGCCTTTTCTGCTGTGGTGATGTCTCCTGGCAGTCGCACATGCTGTTTCTCTGAAGGCTGCCGTGCTACACAGGGCTTTGTTTTTTTCTATAATTGGCAAGAAAGGGAAAGCTTAGAATGCTCATTCCATTAAAAAAAAAAACAATTTGGGAGGATTCGTAAACATGTATTTGTTTAAAAATTTAAAGACATTCAATTTCTGGCTGTTGGCTTTTTAGTTGAAAATTATGATAAATTGCTTTCACAAAAATATCATTTGCAAATAATGATGGTTTGAAATTAATTTTGATGATCTTGTGGACTTACATGCTGATTGGAGGCATTCAACAATATCTGTAGAAATCACACATCCTAGTGGAGAAAATTCATGGTACAGCAGGTAGAAAGTTTATCATTCAGTAAATAACATTTGCAACTGTAAAAACCTTTATAAAAACAGAATTGCTGGAAGAACCAAATAGATCAGGGCTGAAATATTGTGGAAAAGACTGATACAAAGTATTTATAACATATCACATTTGTCTTCAAACTTTTAATCATAAGATGAGATAATAATATAACACCCTTCTCTAGGAAACTTCACCATGGGCATATTCGGTTCAACCTAAATGGGAGATGTGATTTTGCTGTATGTATGTGTTATAAAGGAGTTTGTTTTAGCAAATCAATTATACAGTGCAGCATCTGCACATTACAATATACACAGTGTGGGGTTGCAAGAGATACAATTTCCCTGCTTTGGCTTCAAATGAGCCTTAAAATAGACAGGTTTATGAGATACCAGTGTGAAAAGGGTCAAATAAGTATACCAACATTTCATTGCCTGGTATTCCCATTTTTGGATGATTAAAACTGCACTGAAAGTAGAAGGAAAATTGCAGCTTTAGGAAGTCTGCAAGGATAATACACATGCAAAATGACCAAGGGTACAGAACACAGTTTCTCTTTAAAGGCTTAAGCAGTGTTTGAGCAATATGGAAAGTTGATTTAATGGTTTACTTTTTCCCACTCAGATTTTGGCTCGCAGACTGCCACCAAGTACTAGAGACTGTTGGGCTGGCAACACAGCTTTATAGAGAATTAATATGCGTTCCTTATATGGCAAAGTTTGTGATATTTGCCAAAATGAATGACCCTGTGGAATCCAATTTGCGTTGCTTCTGCATGACTGATGACAAAGTCGACAAAACTTTGGAGCAACAAGAGAACTTTGAAGAAGTTGCAAGAAGCAAAGACATTGAGGTACATTTCTTGCAGCTGGCTTCCTCTTTGTAGGTGGACAGTGTGTTTTCTGGGTAGGAATAGGTCCTGCAAAAGCCACTGTAAGCCCTGTTACATAAATGTTCACACCAAGGCTATGTTAAAAAACTTCTCAAAAGGAGAACAAAAAAGCCAAGGGAAGAGGAGCATGAGGATCTGTCTCCAGATGTCTTTCCAGTGCAGTGGGTTTTGTACTCGCTGCTGTCAAGCAGCCCTGGTGGAGCTTTGCAGACTGCTGACCTGGAATTCCTTCTCATTGGCCCCACAGACACACATCATGAGTAGGGGCTGGTTTGTGGTGAATATGAAGTCACCAGCTCATGGTTTCATGAAGAAATCTACACATTCTTACTCCAGAAAAGCCAGTCATGTAGCTCATGTTTTCCCAAACTGTCTGCACGCAAAATACCTTGCCATAATGCGCAGTGGTTTTCTAATTTGTGCTTGAATTTAATCTGAGTGGAGACTTGTGTTAAACTCAGGAACTATGTCGGGGGAAATTGTGATACACTTATGTGCATGGATCTACTATGAAAAGAGGTTTCATTGACTTCTATTTCTTGCTTTGATAGGTTCTGGAAGGAAAACCTATTTACGTTGATTGCTATGGAAATCTGGCCCCTTTGACTAAAGGAGGACAGCAGCTTGTTTTTAATTTTTATGCTTTCAAAGAAAATAGACTGCCATTCTCTATCAAGGTAAAAGCAAAACAAATCAAATGATCCTGCTGATTTTCTCCCTCCTGCCTGCCCCTCCCTTCTTTCAGCCCTGTAGGATTAACTTGCCCCAAGTGTAAGTGTAATTGTTTAATATATGAATAACATGAGGAGGGTGCTTTGCTTGAAGCCTCAAAAGAGCTGCTGGCAGATCTGGGAACAGAATCCCCATGATATGGATTCACAGCCTTTTACTAAAACCGTATCTCAAATTAGACGTCCAGCATATTTTTTACCAGTAGATCCCAATTTCCCAGGAACTAAGGAAAGGAGTTGCATTCAATAACATACTACAGAACAGCCTTCAAACAGTGTGCACAGACTGTTCTCTAAATTGCCATGAATGGACACTCACTTTCCATAGCCCTGTCATAGCTGCTGTGCTAAAAAAGTTTTTAAGATTTTGGTAAGCACAAGTGGCAGAAAAAAATGAAGGTGAGCAGAAAACGTGTGTCAGTAATATGCTAGGTGTGAAACTGTCTGGTTGGACACACTCAACAACCTGTCTTGCATGGATTGCCCATCAAAGAGCTTCAGGCTGATGCAACTCTTTCACGGTGACACTTTTTCTCCTTCAGCACCTCAGGCTGAGCTCCAGCTCAGTATCATTGGTCCTTACACACTAGATAGATTCTTGTGGAGAGAAACTCTGAGAAACTCTCCAGAAATCTCCTCTAGGAATCTGAATTACTACATATTACTATACTGTATTAAAATTTCTTTTCCAGGTAAGAGACACCAGCCAGGAACCCTGTGGTCGATTATCGTTTTTGAAAGAACCAAAGACTACAAAAGGACTGCCACAAACAGCTGTTTGCAACTTGAATATCACTCTGCCAGCACACAAAAAGGTATTTGTTGGGAAACGTAAATATTTTCCTTATTGGGTGGGTTGGGTTTATTTCCGTTCCTTTAATTTTTGTCTATTCTTTTTTTCTTTTGTTTTCCTGCTAGTGATAAAGAAACCCTATGAGTTGTCAGTAATGAGAATGCTTTGGAATATGATAAAGGCTTTTAAAATTTCTGTTTTATTGGTTTCTTATATGTAGAACGCTTTTAAAGTCTCTTGTTACTGTGATGTCGAGTTCCTATAATTTATACAATTCTGTTTACAGCTCATGCTTCAGCCTGCAAGTCATAGATTTATGCTTTCAGTAATGTCATGTGTTTATTTGCACTGGATGTAAGATTTATTTTTTTTCTTTTCTGTTGACATTTTGGATTTGCTTTGCCGTATAAATCAGCTTACATTTTGTGCTCCCAATTTGGTCCTTTTCATATCCTGATATTCTTTTCCCTGCTGTCCATTATAATATTCCTTGTCTCTGCAATGCATCTTGGGACCAAAAGGAAACAGAGTCAGATCAAGATGATGAGGTAATATAAACACTGTCTTCTGTTTTTATTTCCTTCAGATTTAGTGAAGAAAAGTAATATGTTACAGGAAAAAAAAAAAAAAAACAAAAAACAACCAACTATTTTTAACCTGTGGCATTGAAATGATACCTACAGAATAACTGTATCCTCTACATCTGATATTCTGTTGCAAAACAGTATTAATGCACAAATGTGGAAAAACATGATTATATATTATGGAATTAAATGAAGCATTGAATAATAACCGTCTGAAATTTAACTAATTTTCTTCTGAAAAATGATATAATTTTAAATATTGGACCAAGTCCATTTTTGGCAAAATGAAGAAGAGTTTAGTGGATAAGATTTTACCTCTTTGAGTAACGCTGACCATACTTTGACTTGTATTTCTGAGAAGGAAAAATGTATTGCTGAGGCCACGATAGCGGCCTAATAATTTTACCTCTGTAAATAAACCA
This sequence comes from Lophotriccus pileatus, assembly GCA_035583135.1. NCBI lineage: Eukaryota > Metazoa > Chordata > Aves > Passeriformes > Tyrannidae > Lophotriccus > Lophotriccus pileatus. The sequence goes on from JAWWES010000169.1 coordinate 6,531,440, forward strand.
AATTCTTTCAAAAAAGCAAAGCAGCCAAGAACAATTTCTAAATATTGTGTTCAAATCTATTTTCAAATAAACCTCAGATATTTGCAGCTTAAAAATCCACTGTTTGATGGAAACTACAACATTAGATTTTCAGGAAGTTAAACAGGTCTTACTCATTAGAGGTAGTAATAGCTGAGATCATCTTATAAAAGAAACTACATAGATGTTTCTCATTTACCTAGCAACCATTTTTTTTCCTCTTCCTGGTGTCAAATAAATAGCAGTTGTCACCTGCTGATCAGAATAATTAAAAAAACAAAACGAAATAAACCAACCAAATGAAAACATTCTTTACATGTTAAAAAATAATAATAGCAACCACATCACTTTGACTCCACAGAATTTGTTCCCAGTGAGCTACTATATAGCAATAATAGTAGTTTCCTTTCTAAAAAACCCATATTTTTAGCCACATACTCAAGTGAGTTGATCTCTGGAGGACCATTAATATTTAAGACATCACACTAGCAGCTATGCCACTAACGCAGCCACTTGTGATGCAGTTTATCAGTTTATAGTAGTCTGCTTTCTAATCCACATCTTTACATTTTGTGCATATTAAAAAATCCCTTCCCATGCCTTTTTTTGTCCTTAATGTATTCACTTTAAAACCAGTGTACATTGTGGTGTATGTGCTTTTGGGACAAATTATTCTGGGGCAAAATATTCAATCAGTCTAGGTTGTACTCTTATGAGTGTTTTATGTCTGTACCTGCAGTCTTTTGTGTTGATCTCCTGTTTCTAGCCAAAGGTGGTTTATTTTACAGAGAATTAATAATATCACACCATTTCTAGTAGTGTGAAACAGTTTATTAAGCGATAATGGGATAATATAGCACAGATATACTTTAAGGCAGGATCATGAGCTGCATCTGCCATCTAAGCTCTTCTGCCTCATTAGCAGAGACATTGTGAGCAGGAATGAACACCTGGGCTCACTCTTAGGGCTCCAGTCCCTTCCCTGCTTGCTCCAGAAGGGTAGTCATTCACAGCAGGTCTCTGCCACCTCCAGCAGCCACGCTCCCTGCTCCGCCGTGCCTGACGCTCATTACACGGCAGACAGGAATAGAGGCCGGCTCTGTCCCTCACCTGCCAGCCCGTCCAAATTTGGCTTCAGCATGCCATCCTGAAGCTGAATGGAAGCATCCATTCTCCCTTGTGGGGTTGTGGCGGCCCATCCTGCTGAGGTTTGAGGGTTGTTCTGTTCAAACAGGGGTAGGGAGCTAAAGGCACTGAACAGGGCTGTGTTTTGTTGCAGACGGAGAAAGCTGACCGGCGCCAGAACTTCGTCTCCCTTGCTTTACGTAAGCGCTACAGCTATCTGACTGAGCCTGGAATGAGTGAGTTGCTCTTACCAAAGTACTAAACCGTATATATGTGATTTTTCATAAGAAGAGACATTTTTTCTATAAACGTTGTATTTGGTGTCGCTCTGGGAAAAAAAAAAAAAACAAAAACAAAAACAAAAACAAAAACAAAAAAAAAAAAAACAAAAAAAAA
>JAWWES010000169.1:6533078-6581120 GCA_035583135.1 Lophotriccus pileatus
ATGTCCCTAAATACTCTGAAAAACATTAGGTAAGACAACCAACATTAAGGTGAACAGACTAATTCCACAACCCAAGGTTTAACTCCTTCTCACAGTAAGCTCACTGCAAAACCAAAACAAATCAATTAAAAAAAAAAAACAAAAACAAAAACCAAAAAAAAAAAAAAAAAAAAAAAAAAAAAACCTAAAAAAAACCCCTAAACCAAAACTCTTGGATGGTCTGTGAACTCCTGTGTTGTGAGAGCTTGAAGAATCCTGACTGGCAAAATATGTGTGTTAGTTAAGTAAAAATACAACAATTTTTTAAAAATACCATGTAGCTCCAGAGTAGGAGGTTTGCAAATTGCTTTCAAGAAGAGTCTGTTCCTCTTCCTTTTGAAACATAAAAGAGAGGTGCTATAGAAGGGAATGGTAGACAAAAGTTCAGCAAGGCTGGAGAAAGCCATTCAGATAAGCACTTAAATGTTTAGAAGCTTAGCCAAAATAGACTCTCTCATATTTTATATTTTCCCTCTTCTTTCTCCTCCCCTTCCCTTTTTCCTCTGTTCCCTGCAGATGCTTTTTATTTCCTGGCACCACACATTGCTTCTTCTTAAACTTTATGTTCCCCTTGACCAGACCTGTGGCATTCCTTTCCTTCCTGGTTAAATACAATAATGTATTTAGCTTAGCTTTTCTTCCCTCACCTCTCCTGTCTGAGGTTGACTGCTATTGTTCCCCATTTCCAGGCTTTTTCTTGCCTTTTTTTTTTTTTTCCACTTTGTGACTTCTCAGTTGCTACCCTGCAACAGACCCTTTGATATAATTCCATAAAATCCATAGACAGACTTCATCGGGTCTTGGGAGTTCCCACTGGATGGCTGCTGTTTAATTATCCCATAAGATCTGTGGCTTCTTTGGATCAGATGTGCTCCAGAATATATTACGCTTCTCAGGCCTGGAAGAAGACTTCAAGCATATAACATCTGAAGAAGCTATCAGATCTTCTGAGACATCTTGATGGACTGTTAAGGTATTGTCACAGGCTTGATGGGAACTGAGAGACAGGGAAAATTAAGTTGCTTGAAAGGAGGTTGATGACTGTGTATGTTACTCACAATAAATTTTTTAGCCCTCATTGAGGAAAAAGAAAAAGGTCTTATTTATTCACCAAAGGTCCATGAAGTCTCATTTACAAAAAGTTGGTGGGAGTAAACCTAAATGCTCTTGAGCTGTACTCGAAAAAAAGATGGATTTGACACAGTAGAAATTCCTGCACATTCTTCACCTATTCTATCCCATTTGGCAACAGTTACTGCTTAAGGCTGTGAGGTACCCAAAAAGGTTGTGCAGATATGATTGTGCTTGCCAGGAAGGAGCACAGGTAGTGGCTTGACCGTCAGCTGAGCAGCACCTCCTGTGCACATGGAGTGTGCAATTCACAACTCCTCCTGCACCTGCTGGTGTGAGGAAAGGAGGTGAGCGTGGAGGTGCAGCTCTTCCAGAGAGCACACACTGCCCAGCACAGGGGGAGGACAGCTGCTGTGCCTGCCTTACAGCACAGGGAGCTTGCTCCAGCGATTGCACATGAGTGATGAACTTCTAGCTATTTCCAGGGAATTCAATGGCACAGCTCCAGCAGTTTTGGTAGCAGCAGGGATTGTTCTTTTTACTCACACAAGCGTGTGTGTGTGTGTGTGTGTGTGTTGTATGCATGTGCACGCAGGCGGAGTTTTTAGCTCTGCACCCCCTGCCAGTGCAAAGCACATTCCGCTTGCCTCCCTTTATCTCTGCTCAAGGAGAGGGTGCAAATGGCCCAGCAGAAGGGGAGTGCAGCAGTGGGTTAAACCTGCTGGGTCCTGACTGTTTGCTTGGGGCTGGGAAGGAGCAAGTCTGAGCAGTGGCCACATGTATGGGTAGCTTCAGTGCTTTCCGTTACCAGCTGCAAGCAGGGAAGTGTGGTTTGGTGCACAGAAGGTGGTAACTGACATCTGTTGTCTAATAAAATCTTGGATGCAGAGTGATGGAAACTGTTAAGGCCGAAAGGGTCCAGTAGCCAAAATAAGCTGGTGTATAAACCCACTCTTTAGAATATTATCCCACTCTAAAGTCTTGCATAGTTGGGGAAATTTCTTTGCTACTTCAAAATAGTAATTGCCCTGTTCCTCATCCAGTTCATAGCTACACACACAGGTAAATTACTCATTTTTTCTTTGTACTGATTCTTCTCCTCAACTGCAATAAGGAGCACAGAAAAAGCATCCTAAACATATCTGAATCTGTGATTTAACAGGAGGAGTTGGGAGGGCAGCCTGTTGGTTTGCTTGACCCACTAGTCAGTCATGATAGCCTGGCTTATCCCAGTGCAGTGGGGTCTCTCTGTAAAGATATTTCCTAATACTAATTGCTGAATAAGCTGTTAGTTCTTTTCAGAGTCATTTTGAAGTCTGTTTCTTGGACTCAAGGCTGTATGAACCTATGGTGAATGTTAGCAGCTGCTGCTAATTAATCTTCATAATAAAGTCTAGCTCATTTAATGATGTAGACTATGGGGGTTTTTTGGGGAGAGTGGAAAGAAGTATATTTGCACTTAACATAACATAACAAGGAAAAGTGAATGTTTCTTGACTTAGGCTGTGCCAGTCAGGCCTAGTACTCAAGCTCTCTTCAACCTTAATGTTCTCATACTGCAATATCACCAGCCATCCACGCTACCTTCTGGGCTTTGATTGGCTTCTGTAGGACCAGCACATTTCTCCTTGCAGTATATGGACCTGTGGTGCCCTGAATATTCACTGTTTTATAAAAGTGTGTGTGCTTTAACAGTTTAGTATTAGCCTTGTTGAGTTTCTTTCACTGCAAGTTACTGTCTGTCTACAAGACAGATCAAGCAGGTTTGACAAATTTTTAGTATAACTTCAGAGAAAGGTATGTTGAACAAATTCTTTGAGTATTTTAGTTCCATTCCTAATTCCAGCTTTCAAGAAACAAACAAAAAAACAGGTCCTCAAAGTTGCTTTCAATGTCAACTCTGAATGTTATTGCTGGATCAGAGGATATGTATGTGTAATGGGATTCCCAGAAATGCTGTCTGGCATGAGTGCCTCCTGTGATGCAAAATGTGGTTGATGATGATTCTGTGCAATATGCCTATGAATGAACTGAGAGTTCTGGGGGATGATAACATTTAACAGGTTTGTCCTTGCCAGGAATTTATTTCATAATATATTTTTCTTTGACTGCTTTTCTAACATTACCTTTTGAGAACTGTAAAGTTAAACAGGTCTGACTTTGAGCTGATACAAGAAATCTCCTCAAAAGGTACCAAGACACTACATCTTGTAGAAAAAGTGTACTCTTCTTTTAATGACCTCTTGTGAAATGGTTTTGTAAGGTTTACATATTTGTGCTTAATACACCATACAAAATGTATTAATTTGTGTGCTCGTTTTGACATGACATTTGTGCATGAATAAAAACTGATTCAGTTGCTTTGCCTGCTCACGTTTATCATATACCATATTTTCCATATTTCATGTATGACATGCTTCTTAAAATCATTTCATGTAAAGTTTTACTTTAGTTTTTACAAAACAAAAGGAATATCGCATGAAAAACAAATGCATATGTTCCTTTCTTTTTTTTTCCTTTTTTTTTTTAGTGTTGACTCAGAAAAGCTCTTGCTCTTATTGGCTTTGTGAGTGTGAAGCATATCCGAATTGTGCATGGAAGATATAGATTTGAATTTATTCCAGTTGCTTCACAGTTTGCACATCAATTGCCTGTCACTTAAAGGAATTTTGGGTTCTGCATGAAATAATTCTGAGTGGTTTAAAAAAAGACTTTAGCTATATAATGTCACTTTACATAAGTTTATATTTTTGTATAGGTTCAAATCTGAATAGAACAACAATAGAAATTATTAAAAGGATAATTCTAAGAGTTGCACAAAGCAGAGACATACCTAAACAGGCAAAATAGAGCTGATATGAATATTTCAGAAGTAGCACATCAGAAAGTCAATAGGAAGTAAGAGAAGAAATTTTGATGTGACTTTATTTTTACCTTATGGATTCCTTTGTTGTGTTTTCTGTTATTCATTGTTTGCAGATTTGGTTGCTATGTGCTTTCTTGTCTTTCATTTCATGTTGCTTTTTGCTTTGGACCAGTTATCAGTATATGGCTCGTTCCTAATTTTTTTCGTTCCTTTTTAAAATCTTCTTTTGCTTCCTTCATCCCAACTCATGCAAACAATTGTACTTGCTTTTTGTAATATTACAACGTTTACTGACCAATTTTCTTCTCTGGTCTCTCTGTTTTTTAATCATTTTTGTTGATTTTTATGTTTGATTTTAATTTAACAATTTAAGAAACAGTTGAACGGAGTGCAGGAGCAACAAGATCCCTACCTGCTACTTACTCATACAAGCCATTCTTTTCAACACGGCCATATCAGTCATGGACAACAGCTCCAATTACAGTGCCTGGGCAAACCAAATCAGGCTTTACATCCTTATCAAGCTCTTCCTCTAACACTCCTACAGCTTCCCCATTAAAATCAATATGGTCTGTTTCTTCTACTTCTCCAATCAAATCCACATTAGGAGCTTCTACCACATCTTCAGTTAAATCTGTTAGTGATGTAGCATCTCCGATTAGATCATTTCGGACAATCTCTTCGCCAATAAAAACTGTGGTATCGCAGCCTCCATACAATATACAGGTCACTTCAGGCTCTTTCGTCAGAGCTCCCACAGTCACAGAAGCTGCTAGTCTAAAAGGGCTGGCATCCACTACCACATTCCCCTCTCGGACATCTCCAGTGACTACTGCAGGATCTCTCTTGGAGAGATCATCCATAACCATGACGCCTCCAGCATCCCCCAAATCCAACATTAACATGTACTCTTCAAGTTTGCCACTTAAATCGGTCATCACATCAGCATCTTCACTTTTATCGTCCCCTCTCAAGTCAGTGGTGTCACCTGCTAAGTCAGCAGTTGATGCTGTTTCATCCACTAAAGTCATGATGGCCTCGTCTCTCTCGTCACCAGCAAAACATGTAGCTGGGCACACAGATGTACCATTGCTTAATGGGTCTGTGTCACCTCTGAAATACCCATCTTCTGCCACCTTAATAAATGGATCCAAAGCTGCAGCTGTTTTTCAAGACAAGATTGCTGCAGCTGCACATTCTGCAAGTTGTGCTGCTAACGCAGTTGCTGACACGGCTGAGAGAGTGTTTTCAACAGCTACAACAATGTCATTTTCTCCTCTCAGGTCATTTGTATCTTCAGCACCATCAGCTTTCCAGTCAATGAGAACTGCTCCTGCAGGTGCTTTGTACACAGCCCTTGGGTCAATATCTGCAACTACCTCATCAGTAACTTCATCAACAATAACAGTGCCAGTATATTCTGTAGTCAATGTTTTGTCTGAACCAGCATTAAAGAAGCTCCCAGAGTCGTCTTCACTTACAAAATCAGCTGCTGCGTTACTGTCACCGATTAAAACATTGACTACAGAGGCACGCACACAGCCTACCTTTAATCGAACTTCATCTCCAATAAAATCATCCTTGTTTTTAGCACCCTCTGCTCTCAAATTGTCCACACCCTCTTCTTTATCCTCCAGTCAGGAGATACTGAAAGATGTTGCTGAAATGAAAGAGGATCTGATAAGAATGACCGCAATATTGCAGACAGATGTCGCAGAGGACAAACCGTTCCAACCTGACATACCAAAAGAGGGTAGAATTGATGATGAAGAGCCCTTTAAAATTGTTGAGAAAGTAAAAGAGGACTTAGTAAAAGTTAGTGAGATTCTGAAAAAAGATGTGTGTTTAGAAAGTAAAGGGTCGGCTAAAGTATCCAAAAGTGATCAAGGACACCTGTCTGAGGATGACTGGGTAGAGTTCAGTACAGAGGAGATTGATGAAGCGAGACAGCAAGCTTTGACAAGCCCTCCTGTATCTGTTCCAGAGAAGGTCCAAATTAAAACTAAAACCATGTCGGAAAAGGATTATAGCTTGTCAAAAGTTATTGATTACTTAGCAAATGATATCGGTAGCAGTTCATTAACAAACATAAAGTACAAGTTTGAAGAGGGGAAAAAAGAAGGTGAAGAGAGACAAAAGCGCATCTTAAAACCAGCTATCGCTTTGCAGGAACATAAACTTAAAATGCCTCCAGCCTCCATGAGGCCTTCAACATCGGAAAAGGAGTTGTGTAAGATTGCAGACTCCTTTTTTGGAACAGACACTATTTTAGAGTCTCCAGATGACTTTTCTCAACACGATCAAGATAAAAGTCCCTTGTCTGACAGTGGTTTTGAAACAAGGAGTGAAAAGACACCTTCTGCCCCGCAAAGTGCTGAAAGCACAGGGCCAAAACCACTTTTCCATGATGTACCCATCCCTCCCGTCATTACAGAAACAAGAACTGAAGTAGTTCATGTTATCCGCAGTTACGAACCATCCTCTGAAGAAATTCCAGAGCATAAGGCAGAGGAGCTGCCAGCCTCAAAACCTACCCCTACGTTTATGGAGCTGGAGCAAAAACCTTCTGGGTCTATTAAAGAGAAGGTTAAAGCTTTTCAAATGAAAGCCAGCGGCAGTGAAGAAGATGACCATAAGTGTGTCCTTAGTAAAGGTGTCCGAGTAAAAGAAGAAACTCATATAACTACCACGACCAGGATGGTCTATCATAAACCTCCTTGCACAGAAAGTACCTCTGAAAGAATTGAGGAAACAATGTCTGTTCATGACATAATGAAAGCCTTTCAGTCTGGACGTGACCCTTCCAAAGAACTGGCGGGTCTGTTTGAACATAAATCATCAGTAACGTCCGATGTTAGCAAGTCTGCTGAAACTTCACCACAACATGCAGAGAAGGACAGCAAAATGAAACCCAAACTGGAGCGAATAATAGAGGTCCATATTGAACAAGGTAATCAGGCTGAACCTACTGAAGTCATTATTAGAGAAACAAAAAAGCATCCAGAGAAAGAAATGTATGTATATCAGAAAGACTTACCTCGGGGAGATATTAACTTAAAGGAGTTGGAAAAACATGATGCTTTCCCTTGTTCAGATGAACAAGGTCAGCAAGAAGAAGAGGAGCTCACGGCTGAAGAGTCACTTCCTTCTTATCTGGAATCCTCTAGAGTTAACACTCCCGTGTCCCAGGAAGAAGACAGTCGCCCTAGTTCTGCTCAACTCATGTCTGATGACTCTTACAAAACACTGAAGCTTTTGAGTCAGCACTCAATAGAATACCATGATGATGAGTTGTCAGAACTAAGAGGGGAGTCTTACAGGTTTGCTGAGAAAATGCTTCTTTCAGAAAAGCTAGATGTGTCTCATTCTGATACTGAGGAGTCAGTTACTGACCATGCTCTCCCCCTTAGTGCAGAGTTACAGGGGACTGATAAACGATGCAGAGAAAAAGTAGCTACTGCCCCCAAAAAAGAGATTCTCTCCAAAATCTATAAAGATGTGTCTGAAAATGGTGTAGGTAAAATGTCTAAAGATGATCATTATGATAAAGTGACAGTGTTACACTACACTGGAGATGTTAGTAGTCCAAAACATGCGATGTGGATGCGCTTTACTGAGGACAGATTAGACAGAGGTAGAGAAAAGTTGATATATGAAGACAGGGTGGACAGGACTGTTAAAGAGGCAGAAGAAAAACTCACTGAAGTATCACAGTTTTTTCGGGATAAAACAGAGAAGTTGAATGATGAGCTACAGTCTCCAGAGAAAAAGCAGCATAAAAAAAATGGCAAGGAAATACATTCTAGCCAGAGCTCTGCCAGCAGCAGCCCCGAGAAAGTTCCACTTTCTGAACTGCCGTCGTCCAGGGATGAATGGAGTAAGGTGAAGCAGTATTCACATGATGGGAAATGCTTCCCCAAGGTGGATGAAAGAAAAGCATCCAGTTTGCCCAGCAGTCCTGAAAAAAGGATATTTGTGCAACACGCAGAGGACTCTAAACGAACTATGGAACACAAAGGAAGTGCTCAGCAGACTGGAGTACCTGAGGCTGGATTTCAGCTGAAGCAGTCGAAGCTCAGTTCCATTAGGCTTAAATTTGAACAAGGTATAAGTCCAAGGAGTAAGGACATAACTCAAGATGAAAAAAAGCTGGATGGTCAGTCCAAAATTCCAGTAAAGAAATTGCAAGAAAGTAAGTTACCAGTGTATCAGTCTTATTCCAGAGAGAAACATGCAAAGCAAGTAGAGGTCATTGATGAGAGCACTGCTTTGCAGAAAGAGGTGAAAATACAGGAAGACCTTGTTCCAGGTAAAGGGAAAGCTATCGAAGACTCTCGTGCTCCAGACACACAAAAACAAAGAACTGAGATGAGGAAAGGCGTGCCAGAGTGCCTTCCAGAACCACAGGCAAAGGAGCTGGTGTATGGCTCAGACTCAACAACGAAGGGACACTGGGACAAAAAAATCTATAGGACGTGGGAAAGTCCTGGAACTTCTAACCATAAGACACAGAAAGAAAAACTTTCACATGTGCTGGTTCCAGATACAGTAAAAGAAAACCATGTTGATCATGCTGAATCTAAAACTGACAAAAAAAGTGAATTTATCACTGTGACAGAGCACAAACTGGCCACAAATGGAATTCATTCAGAAGAAGTGAAGGAACTGACTGTAAAATCTCCCTCTAAAAGGGTTTTATACAGAGAATTTGTTGTCAGGGAGGGGGAGCGTAATGGTGAAGTGGCTGATAAAATATCCAAAAGGAAAGAAGAAATTGCTGTGTCCCATATTCCAGTCAGAATTGTTGAGGAGAAGAGAGCCATGCTTGATGGTGTCTATGAACTTTCAGCTAAAGTATCCCAATCAGCTGTGATTAAGGAGAAAGTTGAAAGACAGATTGATTATGTGGAAGATGAAAAAATAAAGCATTCAGAAATCAGAAAAGTTACTAAGCAGCAGAGTTCAGTAGGCCTAAGTCCCCCTGCTGAGGAAACAGAACTGTCCCCTAGCAAATCACCAGATTCTTTAGAATGTAGCCCAGGAAAGGAATTTCCTTCAAGTGACGTAGTTGAGCCTGGTGCCAGTGATTACTTGGATAAAGTTGCACCACTAGTAAGCACTGAGGGAGTAAAAGAAATTAAGACCTTGCCTGTTTATGTCAGTTTTGTACAAGTAGGAAAGCAATATGAGAAAGAGGTGCAACAAGGAAATATTAAAAAAATTGTCAGTCAGGAGAGTAAGACAGTGCAGGAGACAAGGGGGACATTTTACACAGCTAGACAGCAAAAACAACCTCCTTCTCCACAAGGTAGTCCAGAAGATGACACACTAGAACAAGTGTCCTTTATAGACAGCTCTGGTAAAAGCCCTTTAACACCAGAAACACCGAGTTCAGAGGAAGTGAGTTATGAGTTTACATCTAAAACACCTGACTCACTAATAGCTTATATCCCAGGCAAACCCAGCCCTATACCTGAGGTGTCTGAGGAGTCAGAGGAGGAAGCAGAGGCTAAGTCAACATCTGTGAAACAGGCAGAGGTTGAGGAGCCACAGATTGACAAAGCATTGCCTAATCTTATAAATAAGGACTCTAACAAAAGACCCAAAGGTAACAGAGTTGCCTATATTGAATTCCCTCCTCCTCCACCACTGGATGCAGATCAAGGCGAGTCCGAAAAGAAGTCTCATTATTCCACTGAGAGCGAAATGGAGATGACCGAAGTGAACTTGCAAGATGAACACGACAAATGCCAACTGGCTGAACCTGTCATAAGAGTACAGCCACCGTCTCCTGTGCCACCGGGAGCAGATGTCAGTGACTCCAGTGACGATGAATCCCTCTATCAACCTGTTCCACTTAAAAAGTATACGTTCAAACTGAAGGAGCTGGAAGATGACCAGAAAGAAACCTCAAAACCCAGAGCCCCTGAAAAGATTGAGAAACAGAAAGAGTTAGGACATCCCACTCCTGGGAAACCTAATGAGTTTGACATTGATTCACCCCAGAATGATGTAGTGCAAAATGGGAGTAACAATGACCAGTCTGTCACAGAGTGTTCCATAGCAACCACTGCAGAATTCTCCCATGATACCGATGCGACAGAAATTGACTCTCTTGACGGTTATGATTTGCAAGATGAAGATGATGGTTTAACTGAGAGTGATTCTAAACTTGCAGGTCCGGCAGTTGAAACCAAAAAGGACGTATGGACTACAGAAGGCATTCTAAAGCAGACTGATCGCTCATTTAGCCAGAGTAAGCTTGAAGTCATTGAGGAGGAAGGCAAGGTAGGCCCTGAAGAAGACAAGACACCTTCAAAGGGGCCAGCTTCTGAAAAAGCCGGAGATAAGAGCGATAAGAAGTCAGGGGCACAGTTTTTCTCTTTGGAAGGCAGACACCCTGACAGGACTGTATTTCCTGATTCGTATTTCAGTTACAAAGTAGATGAAGAATTTGCAACACCTTTCAAAACTGTGGCCACTAAGAGTCTAGATTTTGATCCGTGGTCCAATAACCGAGGTGATGATGAAGTGTTTGATACTAAATCAAGGGATGATGAGGCTAAGCCATTTGGTCTGGCAGTGGAAGACAGATCTCAAGCAACAACACCTGACACAACTCCAGCCAGAACTCCAACAGATGAGAGTACGCCAACTAGCGAGCCCAACCCCTTCCCATTTCATGAGGGGAAGATGTTTGAGATGACTCGCAGTGGTGCAATTGACATGAGCAAGAGGGATTTTGTTGAAGAAAGACTCCAATTTTTTCAGATTGGTGAGCATACTTCTGAAGGGAAGTCAGGGGACAAGGGGGAAGGGGATAAAAGTACAGTCACTGCCATCACACAGCCACAGGCAGGGGACAGCACTGTAGAAACAAACGTAGAGGGACCAGTAGAAACAACAGCAGTTGAACATAAGCCCGGCATCCAGGCCAGTGGAGATTGCATGGAACAAACACTTGGTAGTAACTCCCTGGAGAAATCATCGGCAGCAGTAAACGCTTCTAAAGTTGATCCCAAATTGCGCACACCAATTAAAATGGGAATTTCTGCTTCCACCATGACTCTGAAGAAAGATGGCCCTGGCGAAGTGGCAGATAAGATAGAAGCTGTGATGCCAAGTGGTCAGGGATTAGAAAATGAAACTGTAGCAGTGATTGCAAGTTCAGCTTCTAGCCAAACAAGCTGTAGGCAATCAGAAAACACTGATTTTCCAAAAGATAATTTTAATAACAACAACAATTTGGATTCATCTGCTGTCCCTACAGATGATATTACCTGTAATGTAGTGCTAGAAGAACATTTGGAACCAAAATGTTCCCTGCAGAAAGCTAATCAAGCAAAAAGCACTTCAGGAAAAGGTACAGGGACAACACAAGGACACAGAGTAAGAGATAAGCAAAAACCACATGGAGAGCAGCAAAAGTCAACAGAGTTGGTAGGGGCTAGAGGAAAATCAAAGCTTCCTGTAAAGGCCAGCTCAGTAAAACAAGCCTTTTCACAAAATAATCTCCAAAGCAATACAGGGAGTAAAGTGAGAGGGGCTAGTAAGCCTGACAAAGCAAAAGAAAATAATTCTTCTCCCTGTCTAGAAGCAAGGTCTAGGATTCCTGTAAAAAATACACATAGGAGTAATCTAGCTAGAAGAACTCCAGCCCTGCCAAAACAAGAGCAGGTAGAGAAAGAAAAACCAAAACAACTTCCTTCTAAATTACCAGTAAAGGTAAGATCTACCTCCGTCACCGTGACAACAGTTAAAGTAAAGAAAAATCAGCTTAGGGAGGTATGTAAACATTCTATTGAATATTTTAAGGGAATTAGTGGTGAGACATTAAAGCTTGTGGATCGTCTATCTGATGAAGAGAAAAAGATGCAGTCAGAGGTCTCTGATGATGAAGAAGACAGTACATCAAGGAACACATCCTTATCAGAAGCTACTCAAGTTTACCAGCCTTCCATTACACCGAAGTCTGCTAGAGACATGAGAACAGAGGCAGCATCTATAAAATCAAAGATTGAAAAGGCCGACAGTGAGAGGAGGAGGAGTAAGAGGACTGGTGAGAATGAAGGCAGTCAGGTTTCTGGAGCTCTCATGGCTCACCTCGTGGAGATCAAGCCTAGTTTGTAAAACTTTCAACTTGTTGATCCTAGTGCATGAACTGTTGTGATTGCCTGTGGAGTGACTTAACTGTAGTTTTCATTCTGTCATTGTCATCTGTATGTGCTGTCTTATTCTCTTTTTTCTTCCTTCAAACAAATTCTGTACTGTAGAAAGCTAGTGAAGCATGCCAGAGACATTCATGTAACTTAAAAATTGATGTAACTCAGAAATTGAAAGATGTCTTTTGTGACAGCAAATTTATTCTGTCTAAGTAGAGAAAATAGATGATAATCTGGCCTTGGTGGTTTTCACCAGTAATTGAACAACTTGTCTACAGTCTAACAGCTAGATTTGTCAGCATGTTTGGTTTCATTACACGACATCATGTAGTTTTACATTTGGCTTTACACAGGTGAAAATCTAAAAGCTGTGAAAAAATTTTTGTTTTGTAGGTTATTAGGTCACACGGCCATTCTAGTAAACAATATAAGCACCGTCAACTTAGTCAAACTAAAGCTATTATTTATAATAAACTATTATCCAGTATTGTGGTTTTCCGTGCAAAACCTTTTTAATTGAAAAATTGTAAATCACAGGTCCACAGAGTCCATGTGAACGGACAGATATAAGGATGGCAATTGTAGCTGATCACCTAGGACTTAGCTGGACAGGTAAGCTTTTCTGCTTTAATATTGAAATTAGCCGTCGCTATTGCATTTTCAGGTAGTCTTTCGCCAAGGATGCAGCAAGACGTATCACAGTGAGGCCAGCTTCCCAAAATGTGCAATGCATTGCTGGGCAAAGATACCTAGTAGGAAATCATTTCTTGGTCTCACAATAAGTCAAAGGGAAGCTCACAGGGAAAATAGCTAAATGGCTTTTCTCTCAAGACGTTCCCCCGAGGAGCTGAGAGGCTCTACCTGCCCAGGCTCAGGGCTGCCTCTGGAGTAGCTGCTGAAGCTGGACAGCAGTTTCTCCGAAGCCCTGGTTGCAGGGACCCCAGCAAGTCGGTACTGGGAGGCAGGGGTGTTTCCTGACTGTATGTACCTCTGCATGTTGGTGGGCAGAGACAGCCCTTCATGGGCTTAAAGCTGCAGCAGGCAGCTCTCACCAGTGCTGAGCTGCACACTGAGCTCCCAGAGGAGTAACAGTCACCAAAAAAACCCATGAGTTCATAAATTAGCAGTGATGAGACAGCCTCAAAGGAGGGTTTTTTTCACCGTGTTTAAGTGGCTTAAGGAGTATAAATACGATAATAGCTCACACAGATGATTCAAATTCAAAATTATGTCTGTCTTAGAAAAATTAAAGTACAGGGATATAATGCCATGTTCATTGTTATCCATAAAGTTTGTGTCAGGTAGTTTTGTTAACATCTGTGTGATCAAGAAAAAACAGTATTTATAAGCCTGACAGGATGATTGAGGGATTTGTGCTTTGTTTGGTGTTTTTGGGTTTGCTTCCTTTTCTTGCTTGCTTTTGTTTGTCTTTATAGAACTGGCAAGAGAACTGAATTTTTCTGTGGATGAAATAAATCAAATCCGAGTAGAAAACCCAAATTCTCTTATTGCTCAAAGCTTCATGTTATTAAAAAAATGGGTTACCAGAGATGGGAAGAATGCTACAAGTAAGTTGAAGTAGTTAATTTCGTTGTTCGTAAGTTATAACCCCTTTCATCTGTTACCAACTTGAAGAAAACATTATGAATGCCTTTCACAAGCCAAAGATTTTGGTTATATTTTTATCAGAAGTCATATTTTTTCACTATGCACGCAGAAGAAAATAATCTGTTCTCCACATTCATAATTGATGGGACAAGTAATGAACTTAAATTCCTGTAAAGAAAATATTTCCAATTGCAAAGAATGTGAAACATGGAAATAGACTGCCTGGGAAAGTTAGGTAGTCTCACAGTATTGTAGGTTGTAGGAAAAGACTCAACCTCCTTCTGTAAGGAGTGAAGGAGACACTGATTCTGTGCTGATACTTTTGGGTTTATCTGTTAATTTCACTTGAATTGCTCAAACTGAGAGAGAGGGTTTGATTTTTGTCCGTGGTGTTCATTATCATTCTCTGATCCACATAGTCCTACGAACTATTTCAGTCTACTTTGATCTCTTTCACTGTAAAGGTAATTTTCAGTATTACTGTGTTCTCACGAAAAGATTATTGTAAATGATTTTTCATGATGTAGTGCATGAATAGCCTTACATGCATTATTACCTACGTGACTGCCTATTCTGTTGTACCTCAAAACAGAATGGTAAAAGGATTTTTACACTCCCTTTATGTTCCAGTAAAAGGATGTTTTGTTTCAGTAGTAAGTAAATACATTCTTTAAGAACTCTCTGACCTTATTCTTTGTGCTTTTTGTGTTGTAATATAATTATACTTGGACAGACTGTAGACTCTTAATAGATGTATATCTTGAATAAGTAGGCAGCTGAATGACTCCTTAGACAAATGATGGGGTTTGCTAGAACCAAAGACTTTGGGACATGCCAGCGATTTGTAAGTAATGCAGTGTGAATGTAACTGAGAAAAATGATTACACAGTTCTGCAATGCTGAACCTTTTTCTGACGTGTTTTATTTTTTTTTTCAGCTGATGCCTTAACTTCTGTATTGACAAAAATTAATCGAATAGATATCGTGACCCTGTTGGAAGGACCAATATTTGATTATGGAAATATTTCAGGCACCAGAAGTTTTGCAGATGAAAATAACGTTTTTCATGATCCCATTGATGGTAATTGAATTCCATAGTCATATTTAGTTCAGTGACATGTCCAATAATACAATAATGTTGTATAAACTTGACTTCAAAGAAAGATTGTAAGTTCTATAGAAACAGTTGCTTTAAATGTGTAAAGGGGTTTTCCTCTCCTAAAGCATGCTTATGGTATGATATGGTATCATAGCATCATAGAATATCCTGAGCTGGAAGGGACCCACGAGGATCATTGGGAACAGCTTTTGGCCCTGCACAGGACAGCCCTAAGAATCCCATCATGTGCCTGAGAGTATTGTCCAAATGTTTCTTGAACTCTGGCAGGTCTGGTGCTGTGACCACTTCCCTGTTCCAGTGCCTGGCCACACTCTGGGTGAAAAACCTTTTCCTAATATTCAGCCTAAATGTCCCCTATCACAGCTTCATGCTATTTTCTTCAGTCAGGTCATTGGTCACCAGAGAGAAGAGATCAGTGTCTGCCCCTCCTCTTCCTCTCACCAGAAAGTTGTAGACTGCAGTGAGGTCTCCCCTCAGTCTCCTCTTCTCCAGGCTGAACAAACCAAGTGATCTGAGTCACTCCTGGCATGGCTTCCCCTCTAGACTCTTCACCATCCTCGTGGCCTTCCTTTGGATGATCTCTAGTAGCTTAATATCTGTTGTATGACGGTGCCCAAAACTGCCACAATATTCCAGGTGAGGCTGCCCTGGTGCAGAGCAGAGTGGGACAATCCCCTCCCTCGACCAGCTGGTGATGCTTTGCCTGATGCTCCCCAGGACATGGTGGTTGGCCCTTCTGGCTGCCAGGGCACTACTGACTCATATCCAGCTTGCTGGTGATCAGGACCCCCAGGTCCCTTTCCTGCTACTGCTCTCCACCATCTCATTCCCCAGTCTGTCCTTACATCCAGGGTTGCCCCATCCCAGGTGCAGAATCTGGCACTTCCTTTGTTGAACTTCACGTGGTTGGTCATTGCCCAGCCCTCTTAATTTGTTGAGGTCTCTTTGCAGGGCCTCCCTGCCTTTGAGGGAGTCAACAGCTCTTCCCAATTTAGTATCATTGGCAAATTTACTTAGTACACTATCAAGTTCCGCATCCAAGTTGTTTATGGAGACATGTAGGTGGCCCATTAATATCTCAAAAGAGTAAGCCCAGGGTCCCACAAGTGTGTGCTTGAGTAAACTTGTTCCCAGCAGCCTCGGTGACAGTTGACAAGACAAGGTTTTTCTCCTGCAGCAGTTGTCCTTTGAGGCTTGCCCACGTATGTTTTTAATGTACTTGGTATTGAACGCTTGACAAGTTACCTGGAAATATGTGTATTCCTTGGCTTCCTGTCTAGATAAATAGCAGTAAGAATTCTTCGAGGAAAAAAGAAAAAAGAATGAAGAACAAGGGAAAAAAATATACTTAGTAATTGCATAGGGTAAATTAATGTGCAATTTGCTACCTAGCCTCTTGAAGACACGTGAATGTCAATTGCTTTATAAATTTCACTTGGACCATTTCTATAATGGCAGTAGAAAAATAAGAAAATGTTTTATTAGTGCATGAATGAATATTATTTTCAATCTGCTAATGCCTAAAATTGTATAATTTTTGCAAGGAAACTGTACCAGCTTAGAACTGTACAGATTAATATTGAGTCAGATGAAAAGGATAAATGAAGTTCTGCTTGTAAAACAAAATTTCCATAGGAATGCTTATTATTTATCAGTATGTTGAAGATGCTAAATATTGAGGTTTTTCTTATTTTAAATGTTAGATAACAGGCACTGGATTATTACTTTGATTTTTCTCACATGTATTATAAGTAGCTCTTTAAATAAGATTTTCTTTTGTAAGTAACATTTCCTTTGCTTTTTGTAATTTGTTCAAGTATGTATTGGGCTTTTTCTGTATTTTAGTAAGATTTTTTTTTTTCTTTCGAGCATATGAGCTCAGTGTGCCTCCATTATTGAGCAGCATTGCTGGTCATTTAATCATTGCACTACAGAAATAATTTTCTGTTGACATTTTAAGAAAGTTGCTCTTGAAATGTTGCTTGCGCCTTTTAATAGTAGCATCAATGTTTTTAGGAACAAAATCGCTTCTCTGCAGTTGCTTTCTGTCTCTCCTCTTCTCTGAACCTTCCTCAAGCTTCCTTTCCTCACCAAGACCAGACCACCTTTGCCTTTCTCTCAGCTGATTCAGGAAACAAAACCCCAAATGCACCCTGTTAATGCACCTCCCTTTGCAGGCAGCACAATGTCAAGTTAACCCCACAGCATGTGTTCTTTTCCTTTTGTAGGTTACCCAACCTCATTTGCCAGGATAAGAACTTAAGGTTTTGTTGTCATTTTTGTGTGTATATTCAGTTTAATCCTTTTGTATGGGTTTTTTTTTCATGTTTTCATCAATTTTTCTTTTCTCTTTGTTTGATCAGTGTATCTGATTGTACCAATGTCACCAAGATCACCTCAATCTTCAAGATCACCAAGATCTCCTTACTCACCACAGTCCTCTCACCCGTATAACTTTACTGTACCTGAAATATTCATATAGCTCTCCCTTGCTGTGTTTTTCTTCTCTTATCCTTCCGTTAACTTCCTTATTTTAGTTTTTTATCCTGCTGTGTAGTTAGATCTATTATTTTTAGTATCCTCATTAGGATCCATTTCTGTTCTTCATTCTTTAACTATTCCATTCTTGCACTCTGTGGTTAAGCTGGAGGTATATATTAGTAACATTGTATTTCTGGTATTGTGTATTTTTTATATAAAAGCATATTAAAAATGTGGACCTGTTTTAGAAATAATACCTACTGACAAAAATGTGGCTGTCCTATGTTATGATTTACTGCTGTCTTTAAAATCTGTTTATTAAACTTCCAAATTTTAAATAAATAAATAAATAAACTGGGAAACAAAGATTTGCACAATATGGCTGCAAGAGATTGTCTTGTATATAAAGGGACAACCACCCTTGTCCACATTTGATTTGTTGCATGCTCATAAGACAATCTGCTATAGCTTGAAAATGTTAAAATGGCTGCAAAAACAATTGCTGAAATCTTTAAAGGCTATTAACAAAATAGTCAAAAGTACTGGCTTCACTGTATATTCATTGGCAGTACTCATTCTTTGTTCCGTCTCTTCCGGACAAAGTAACGAAATCTATCAGAACTGCACTGGTTCTTATACACCTGCACCTCCTCATGTGTTTCATACTTTATGTAACCCATGAACCATTTGGCATTTGCTTATTTGTTGCTCCATGCTTCATCCCAGTCAGTCCAAATGTGCTGTCTTCCTTAGGTTATCCCTCCATTCAAGTGGAACTGGAAACTCCCACTGGGTTGCGCTTCGTGCCACCCACCCCTTTCCATCAGGATGATTTCTTTAGCGACACCTCTAGCCTAGAGTCACCCCTTAGAACTCCCAGTAGACTGAGTGACGTGTTAGTGACCTCCCAGGGACAAGTAGATGGTACAGCAGCAGCACCGCCAGTGGTGACTGAAGAAGACACTTCACTGGATGACAGCAAAGTCGATTTCTCAGTGCCTAGAGAAGGAACACCTAAAGATATTTCCATAGGCGAGAGCCAGTTGGAGGAAGTGGACCTTAAGGATTTTCCACGGTATCTTGGTAGTTATGGCGGGATATCAAAAGATGCTAAACAAAGGCAGAGTGAAGAGACTAGTAAAAGAGGAGTAAGGACTGAACAGCCTGAGAGAGAAAAGTCTGGTACTGATGAGGAGATGACGGCAGAAAAGTTTAAGTCTCTGTTTGAGGACATTCATCTGGAAGAAGGAGCTGAGTCTGAGGAGATGACGGAAGAGAGAGTATGGTCAATTCTTAAAGGTGTTCAACAAGCAGAACACGAAATGTCTTCAATTACAGGTTGGCAGCCTGACTCGTCAAGTGTCTCTGAGCCACCGACGTCGGGACGCAGGATAGGTGGTAGCCTGCTAGATCGCTTGGATGATAGGTGAGCACCTTTGTGTTGGAGTTGTGTGTAAGCCAGCTTTCCCACGCTGCTTGTACTTCCAGGAGCAGTGCAGAGCCTGCTGCTCTACTGTGCCATGAGAATATGCGTATATACTTATATGTGCATTTAAAGGAAAAAGTAGTAGTTGACGTGATTTGGCCTCACACATATTTGCCTTTAAAAATATATATTTATCAGGTTTTGTTTTTGATATAGGCATTTGAGAAATATTTCATATTATCTTTAGCAGGTAATACTACTTTTCATGTTCTTTCTTTATCTTGAGTATTTCTATTTTTAATTAATCTAAGTGATCCTTAGATGTAGCTGAAATCAGGAACATTATCTGATATTGGGATATGCTACATTACTCCTATTTCTCAAGTACCTTTTTAGCAGTCATCCTTTCTGTTGCATCCTTCTGCCTTCCCTCAGGTAGTTGTTACTTTCTCCATAAGCCGATTTTTGAATTGTCACTTTTCTTAACACTTATTTCAAGCATATTATGTCATGCCCATTTACTAGACTTTTTTAAAGAGATGAGTTACCAGGCATAAGAAGGTAAGAATGGTGATACTGAATCCATCTAGTCCTATGTGTTGTCTCCCATCAGTGACTGCAGGGGATGTTCAGGGAGGGAGAGTGGATGGATATGCTGTTCTCCTCCTGCGCTCTCCCAAGCTCCACTTATCTTCAGCATAATGACCTGCTGAGATGGGTGCTTTCTATATATTTATCCTCAGTGCATTTCTCTTGCATGAGCTTCTCCAGCCTCCCCTTGGACCTACTTAGGCTTTCAACATTTGCAGTATGTGCTGCCATGTTTGGCTCTGCTGAACAGGCGAGGGGGCCCTGCCTGCCTCTGCTTTGAACGTGGCTCCTGTGATCAGTAATTGAAGGAGCCAGGTCTGCAGGAGCTGTAAATCAGTGCAGAATCATTATCTGCACAGTGATCATTTGTCTGTCAGCACTTTACATCCTTTGCATCTTCGACTCAGGATGTTTTAAGGTTCCAGGGAGCATTAGATAACTCTCTTATCAAATCCAGTGGGAATTTGGCCATTGATTTCAGCAAACTGATTGTCTTTCACGACTGTAAAGTACCTGAACTAATACTGATGAGATACCCGTTGTTAAGCAAGTATTGTTATTCTGCATTTTATAATGTATTAAATTAGTAAAACAGATCACCTTGGGAAGCAGGAGGGCTTCCTTAAGAAGATAACATGTCAATTTCTAGCTAAATGAATTCACTTTGCTGTCCTTTAAAAGAGTTTTGCCAGCAAATAGCTGGCATATTTTCATATGTAGAGTCATAGTGTTTAACAGAAAGTGAGCAAAAATACACAGGAAAAGAACACTGGACATCAGAAGTGCAGGTTAAACCTGTCCATAGCAAATCTGGGGCAAAATCTTGTTAAGTTTTCTACCCTGTAGTAACCTTCCTTGCCCTAGTCTATTATTGAGAATCTGCACTGTCTAAGGATTTGTTTTCAGATACCAATCTTTATAAAAAGGAATAATTTATCTGGAGTACATATATTGCACTTTGGGGGAAAAATAATATAACCTATTTGGTCATTACTGGTAATTGCATGGTAACAGATACTTTCATTACCTCTTTGGTTAGAGAGCTGGTTTAAGAATTAGTGCCTCGAGGCTTTAGCTCATGATTATATAAGGGAATTGGTAGGTTTTGCATATTGTTTTTTCTCTTTTTCTCCCCTCCCCACCAAGTGGAAGGAGATTAACATAAAATATTTGGCCTTGTTTCCACGGTCCACCATATTTTCATTGCTTCTGAAACAATGCCACAATGCAGAAGACAAGGTTATTAAATAGACTGATGTTTGCAAGTGGAATCTAAAATTTTACTTTTCTCTGTGTGAAGTGTATTTGTTAAGACTGAAGGTTCAGTAAGAGGCTTGGTTCTTTGCCCTTCTGCCTGTGATTTAAGCACTGAACAGCTGTCTATTCCTTTTTCTTTTTCGTGTAGTTCGGACCAATGTCGAGATTCTGTTACCTCATACATCAAAGGAGAAACAGCGAAGCCAGAAACAAATGGAAGTCTATCCGAGTCCACATCAGAGGCAAAAACTAAATCCTACATCCAGGAATCTTTAAATGATGTGGGAAAACACAGTGACAAAGAAGCCCTGAAAACAAAGCCCCAGATCTCAGCTGGTACTGATGAGCAAACGTTATCATCAACAGCATATCAGAAATCTTTGGAAGAGACTAGCAAGCCAACAACAGAAGGCAGCAAAACATCTGTGCCTGTCAGTGTGAAGAAGATGGGCTGGAGTACTTCTGAGGATGGCAAGCCAAGAACAAGCATCCAAGAGGAGGAGGGAGCAGTAATGTCTGAACAGAAGGTACAGTATGTCCTGCAATAATTAACGATGTGAGGAGTCCCTGTTGCTTGACATATTGCTTGACATAATTTTTTGTAAGACTTGTAAAGTTGTTTGTGACAGGGTTAGGTTTTTTGTGGGGTTTTTTTGGTTTTTTGGGTTTTTTTTATCCTTCTTTATGCCTTTTTTATTTATTACTGAATTGATAAAAAGGGAAGCTAGTGGAAATTTATATTTGTGTTGTGAATAGGATGAGGTGGAGTCAAGGCAAGCAGTGGACCAAGCAGGGCTGCATAATCCTCTGCCTGACTGGCCCTGAGCCCTGGAAGAGGTTTGAGCAGCTTCTGGGACTGCTGTTCTGTATCACTGGGGAACAGGCCCCTTTCCTGCCCTGACATACCACCTATGCAAACAGTGCCAAACAGCTCAGCTGTCCTCCATCTGTTTCCAGTAAGGTGTTGCCACTGGTTCCCACTCTTCCTGTGGTATTGGAGTTAGCAAAGAGATGTAGGGACTCTTTGTGTTCTGTCCTGCTCCTTGTTCCCAACATTCCTGCAAATTTTTTTACTCCATTAATTGGCAGAAAAATAATTTTTTTTGTAATATTTAGTCTCCTCCTGATGTTTTTTGTTTCATGGCTTTGTTCACCCCAATTTTAAAGTGCATCCATTCTTTTTAGAATCAAAAGATTTCCAAACACGTAAAGCACTTTTCCAGGTGACAATTCTTCCTTCTTAAAATACTGTGAGGGTCTCCCCTTCCTTTCTATCTTGCCCAACTCGTACATCCTTAACTGCAGAACTCCAGTTATAAGTGTCTTTCTGACAACGAAAGTTTTGATAGCTTTCTCAGTTGCTTATATTTATTTCCCAGAATCTTAAAGGTAAAGCTGATTCAAAGGATGGCTTGTAGCCCTGTAGCTGCGTGCAACTCACACCCCAGCAGTGGGAGGGTTGCCGCAGAATAGACCTCAGGGCCAGCAGGAAACCAGGCTGAAACAGGGAATTGCAGAGTTTCTTCTACATTCCTCTCTCTGCTGAGATTGTCTTTTCCTGAGCATAATACAGGAGGAGATTGTAACTTCTGGAAGCAAGGTATTTTAGTAGAATTGCTTCTACTTGCTATAGCTACATTTTTTTTTTATTGTAGCACAATAAAAATGTTGGCTGTGGTGGGCTGCAATAAATCATTCAGGTTTAAATTAGTTCGTTTTAAACTATTCTTTTGATTATACAACCAAGAATTCTTTTATTAGATGGTAACATAATCAGTCTCAGAAGTTATGCAGCATATGATTGTTATTATCTTGTTATTAGTTCGTGACACAGTAAGATCTTTCCTCATGTTCACTAATTACTGGAATACTTTAAAAATGTAAGAGCATTTGCAGAAAGCAAAGGCAGTTAAAGGCAGATGGCAGAGTTCCTTAGTGTTTGTAGGCTTTGGAGACCTCAGGCTGGTGGTGCTATGCTCTGATTAAATGCAGCAGTAAGTGTAGATGCACACTGTAATGTGCTGAGGGTGTGCTAACGTGCTGCACTTCCCCCTCTGCATTCCCATCAGTGGGAAGATAACTTGTCATCCACTTCTGTGTGCTCTTTACTTTTGGATATCCCATCTGGATTGAGAAGAATAAGTGAGTGTTTTTCTTATGTGTGCTCTCTGCACTACTTTTGCTTTATTGGTAAAGGCTGATAATCTTCTCTACTAAATAACAAGTCTTTTTATAGACATGATCTTTGAATAAACTGGTATCAGAAAATAATGTCATTTCTAAATGTAGGTCTCTCACAAAGCCTGAGTGGGTAAGAAACCAAGATCTGTTAGAATGACAGCAAGAACTGCTTTAATATCTTGTCAATATTTTTTTCAATACTATCTTCTAATTTGATGCCAATAGTTTAATTACTAACAGACTAATTCCTGGTGAGACACTTCGTGTCCTGTCACAAAAACAGAAAGAGAATTTCAACTGCAGTCTTTCTGCAAGGTGTTCTTCAGAAATGCTCCATAAAGAGAGAAGTATGGAAGAAACAGATCTATTTCTGTGGAAAGAAAATGAGAACAAAATAAAAAACTGCTTCCCAAAGTAAGAGATTTTGTTCTGTGACTCAGTGGGAAAGGGCTAGGAAGCAATAGTCACCCACCTGTAGGACAAGGGCTGCGTCAGTGTTTTGGCACACAGTTTGCAGCAGGAGAGAAACCCAGACAATTGATACTGGGCTGACGCCTGGTGACGTGGATGGAGCAAATCTTTGGCCTCATCCCAAGTCCACATAAATGCCCAGACCTTTAGAAATGCAGTGCAGTGATGGTGTGGGTCATAATTCTCTACAAATGCTCAAGCATCAGATTCCAGTGATCTTTTTAAATGAGAGGAGCGCAGCACAGTTGCTCTAATATTCCAAAGAGGATGATGTCCACTGCATGGTCAAGGTGACTCTTACTGTCAGAATTCCATCACAAATAAGCCACTTAAAGCTGTTCATTAAAAATAACTCTTGTCCAAAGCCTTCATGCCCTCTGGAAATCTTCTCCTTCTTGTTGCTTCTTCAGGATAGGATTGGAATATAAATTTTTGTATCTATATTTGATTAGTGCCAGAGGACTGCAGGAGACTTAACATGCAGATGAATACTGTCATCCTGCCCTAAATGCTTTTTGTTATATAGTTCTTTTTCTCCTCCACCCACCTATGCCCACTCTTATTTAACACATAATTTCTGAGAAATGCTTCTTGTTTGGGATGTCTTGGGCCGTATTCAAACAGAGAAACAGAAATGCAGTTCTCAATAGCCACTACTTATGATTTTTAAGTTTTTTAATCATTCAGGCTGTCGTTAAGTAACATAGAGGAAATTTTTAAATTCCTTTATTCAGGAAAAAGTTGGTTCAGACAAACATCATGGGAGAAGGGCCTCTGCCCTGAGCCCATCACACACAGAAGTACGAAGCCCTCCTTCGGGCATGTACACACAGAGCTGCTCAACCCCAGGGCTGAGGAGCTCCTTGGGGCTTGGAGGGGGAAGCACTGGGGCTGTCAGAGGGTGCCAGGGCAGAGTAGACCCCTCTGTGCAGCTGTGGTACCTCCTGGCACCAAGCTGAGATTAGAGTCAGGCTGTTCCCTCTTTACCTGAGTCTAACAGCTCCCTTCTTAAAACATGGCAGAATGATTGTACTTCACACTGCAGTTTTGTTACCTAATAGCAGATAAATAGCGAACAGGAAAAGCCATTTACATTTGTAATCTCCTATGTGGAGGTGCTCCACTGAATCTTTTTGTGTGACTGTATTCTTTTTTTTATTAGGGAATTTACTTCCCACACTTTGTGAATCCATGAAATTTGTTTGAAACAGTAATTTTTGAGGAGAAAAAAAATCGGTGATCTATGGCAAGGTTTTTTTGTACACAAAATTTTTAAGAACTGCATAAGATTTAGAAATTCCACAGGTCAGATGCATTCCAAAGACCATTTTCTAAAAATTAGGAGCTGCTGAGATATTCCATAGCTGGTATACTTATCAAGTTAAAGCATGCCAAGGAGCAAAAAGGCCTCCTCCCACTATACAGTTTAACAGTGAAACTGCGAGTCATTATGTACATAATAGAGACAGGGAAAACACTGTCCATGATAACCTCTGTTTTCTTCTCCTAGTCCTGATCAGCATGTTCTGTCTTGCAAATGTGCTGTTCAAATGTACTAAAACTGCGTTTATTAGGAATGCAGTGACAGTGACAGTGACAGTGAGATTGAGATTGAGAGTGATTCGAGCTCAGGTGAAGAGCAGAGAATTACTACAAGAGTTTATCGACGGCGGTTGATTCTGAAGGTATCTTGTGATTTGCATTCTTGACACAACGTTGGCGTGGACCTGGGTTGGGCTGCTGTGTCGGAATGTCGGTTTTGGCATACTGGAGTCCCTCTGGTAGTGTGCTTTCCACTGCCATTGTGGACTTATAACCAAGTGCTAGGCAGCCTTTCCTTGCTTAACCCAGAGGTTTATGGTTGTCTTCTGCTGGAAAATAACCGTGCTGCCTGGCATGTTGTGTCCTTCACTGACACTGCTGTGCATGGCATCTTGAAGACTGCAGTTAGATGCAGTGTGTTGGTCTCCTGTAGAGCAAATATGAATTGCAGACAGAAGGGTAATTTTTTTTTCTCTGTTTTCTTTGAAATATTTCAAGTGACAGGTTAGACATTTGCAGGAATGCACGTGAGTGGAATACAGGAGAGTATGAGCAATGTATTCTGGATGAAACTTGTGGTCCTTAGTGCTTAATGTGTTCTGGAAAACCTCAGTACAGCAAATGATCCTGATTTTAAACCTATCAAAGTTAATAAAAGTCTTTGCATTACCTTCAGTGGGCTCTGTTTAGTATATTTATTTACAGGTTGCCTTTATTTACAGCACACTATGCTTTATATACTGATAACAATGGCATAATCATATAAATAATTGCATTTGCCCTCGTATTTTTTCTTGTGTGGTCATACAGTATGGCATTATTTGCCTGCAGCATATAGCATGAGAAAATAATTCTGCATTGGAAACCATTATGGTAATCCCTCAGTAACTTACAGGATTTATTAGGCTCTTATTAGAAAACCACATAGTCAAGCCATGAAAAAAAAACCAGCCAGGCACCTTAGTGCTATTATGGCATTAGCTGAATTTGCCTAAGCTATAATTGTTACTTTAGGAATAATTTGTGACATTCCAATTGCACATATCTATATCACTGTTGTTTCCATGCTTTGTGGAGGGGAGTCTGCATACAGGCACCGCACTTTTTGTGCAGTGTGGGTGGCAGATAGGCTGCTCTGCACAGCTGCCAAACAGTCCAAAATACAGACACTTTCAGAAAAGGCAGAATGATGTTTCTGTCTGTCTTCATCACGAATCTCTTCAGTATACCAGCCGTGTTTCTGTTTGGGACAAGGCAAGAATTGCAGAAATGGGCTCAGTAGAAGTGAATCTTTTGTCCAATCCCTCATCTCTCCAAGCAGAATCTGCTGCCTTCCATGAGAGGCCCTGGACAGCTCAGGGTATAACCCTTCATCAGTAATTCCCCCTGCAGATAAGACATGACTGCTCAGGCTTAGGAATGTGGGGCAGGCAGCCTGTGGGTGATTACAGACCCTCCAATGCTGTAGGGGCGTCTCTGGCAAAACACAAAGTGTAAGTGTGCTGCAAGTTTCAAAGGCTGCATAGTTGGCCTGTGGCTGAGGTCCCCCACCCAGTGTATGTCTGAACTATTTTGGTGTCTGCTGGTTTGGAGGCAGGAAATGTTGGAGTAGAAAAGGGGAAAGAGTGTCAAAGGCAGCCTTCACTTAGTTTCCAAGTACAGCCTCTGTGTTTAGAGAAAGGCAGAGAAAATTGGTCTTAAATGTGGTGGTGTAATTTGGGGTTGAACTTCTAACAGAGCAATGGTAAAGCAGCATATATAGTGTTGCAATCTGCAGCTAGTGCAGGCGCTGTGGGGAGGGTGTGCATGGTGAGTGGAGGCGGCTGAACCCGCTCTGTTGGGAATGTGTCTGATCTCAACTGGATTGGAGCTGTACCTGTCTCTTGATTAGAAAATACATGTGATGCTTGTGTTATTTTCTGATCATTTATAGCTTCTTGTTTATCCCCCACTCTGCATCTCAAGACAAGCTTAAAACAGGACAAGAAAAAAATTGAAACCAGGAATCACCAAGCCTTTTAGAGAAAGAGTTAGATAGTGGAAACAACCATTTCAATGAGTATTTCGATCATGTAAAGTTCATGAAATGGTGGTATGAAGTGAAAGAATCAAAAACATTGGTAGGGATCAGGACTTCAATTTCTGCACATTCCTGGGAGCAGAGGTTCAGTTTGGGTGAACTGAAATCACTGTGAGAGCATGCACCCAAGCTGAGGAACAAGCTCCTCAATCAGGAATGAGGTCTCAGGGTACAGTGCTCAGAGGCATGGAGCAACTCTCTCAGCTTTCAGAGTAAAAATAACTCCTGTATTCCTGCTGCAGGACCCCAAGCAGTGGTTGGGAGCATCAGGCTGTCGCCTGCCAGTGCCTGAGTGCCTGGCAAGCCCAGACCCACAGCCCCAGTGGTCCTCTCAGGCTCATACTGAATGGTGCCAGCGCACTTCCATGGAGCAGGAGAGAGAATTAGGCTCTCCTACTCCTGTTTTCTGACAAACTTGGCTAGCCTAAGTTGTTAAGGGGCAATTCAGGGTGGGAGGAAGGGACATTCTCCCTCTAAGTCTCCCATCCTACAAGCAGCACCTGCCACGCACTGGTGATGAAATGCTCCAGTGCTGTTCCGCAGTCATGCCTGGACCATGGGGTACTTATCCTGCACTGCCTTATGTTATGGTTAGTTAGGAGCCAGCCTCAGAAACCTTTGTTGAATTTCCATTCTCTGGAGTAAGAGCTGTTTTGAGTATCTGAGAAACCTAGGCACAGCCTTCAGAAGTGGATGCAGTGCTGTGCCCATACTGTTAGCCCGCTCTGCCAGCTTGTGTCCAGCAGCAGTGGGGAGGGGATGAGGGTGTACTTGGAACCTCCACTGGACAGAGCTGCATGAGGGAAGTGCATTGGTTTACCCTAGCCTTTATTAATAGGATCATAGAATGGTTTGGGTTGGAAGGGACATTAAAGATTATCTAGTTCCAATCCCCCTACTATGGGCAAGTGACACCTTCTACTAGACCAGGTTGCTCAAGCCCCATCCAGTCTGTCTTTGAACATTCCACTGATGGGGCATCCACAACTTCTGTTGGCAACCTGTTCCAGTGCCTCACCACCATCACAGTAAAGAATTTCTTCCTAATATTAATTGCTCTTCCTGATTTTCATTACTGCCTGCATGTTGCATTAAAAGCAACCGAGGTAGTCACGTACCCTCCGGGGATAAAGTTTGGTAACGCCAAAGCCTTGAGGATAAATTGAGTCCTGTGTAAAAAAGGCTCTGCTATGTGCCTCCACAGGTACTGTCAGGGCTGAATTGCTTCATTACCTTTGCTCTTCTTTCCCAACTTGTTTTTCCTTTCAGTGCTATTCTGCATTATTGCTAAAACTGTTATTTCCGCTTAACTGCTACCTTAGTTTTCTGTCCTGGCCCAAATATGGGGAAAGGCTTTTCTCTCCCCCAGAGGTATTTTCCCAGCAGTCCAAGAGTTGAGTCCTGTCAAGTGTTCAGCACTCTCAAGCACATTCCCATGGGATTTAGCACTTCAGAGGGCTGAGCCCATAAAACCAGACAAGCAAGGACTGATGCCCATTTCCACATGTAATAGGATCGTATTCTAACCTCAAGGTAGTGCAGATGTTTTTGTTTTCACTTCCCTTCCCCTCTTGTGTTCCGTGGTGGATTGATGGGATGGGGCATTGCAAAAGAAATGGGTTTATGGCAGTGCAGGAATGTGAGCAATTAGCACACAAGGGAAAAATAAGAGTGCTGCCACAATGTGCATATTCAGAGCTTGATCCAAAGCTCGTTTTACTCAGTCATGGAAGAAATCAGTGTCTAATTCTTCATGCTTTTTCAGAGGTTGTTAAATCTTTCATGGATACAAATTTTTGGCAAAACTATTTAGTAAGATTCTTGCCAAAAGGTTTATGGTAGCATGTAATGGAAAACAAAATATATTTCTGAGCAGGGGTTATTCAAATCTGCTGTAATTTAGTATCTTGTACTTTTGTTATTTCTTGCCAATTTTTATTAAAGATTTGTCCCTTTCCATGAGTTTTGCCATGAAACACCCCATTACTGATCATGGAGGGTTTGGTTCAGCCTGTGCTGGACAAGTGGCGTGGGAGCCTGAGCAGCAGTCAGTCAAAACTGCAACCAGCAGCTTCCATGGTCTTACTATTCAGAGGAAACTTATTTATGGAAAGTGAAAATGTGGCCATCCTGTAGGTGAGAAGAACTAAGGGCTCTATGTGAGGCAAATGAGAAGTGTTTCTTTTTGAGTGTTCAGCTGGGCACAGCGTCTCCTCTGCAGTCCCTGTCCTTCTGGGAGAGCTGCAGATTTGCTCTACTCTGTAGCCTCCCTCACCTTTGTTGTGCCCCAGGAGAGTTGGAGCTGACAGCCTCAGTAAGATAACACAGGGGTAATGTAAACCACAGTGCAAGTGCTGTTATGAGGTCTATTCATCCCGTTGCCCTTCATGCAACGAGCCACAAACCTCTGAGCCAGTTCCCAGTAGTGGGCTGTATTCTGTCCCATTTGCAGCACTATCTCCTCTCAGGTCTCCCTGGCGTGCATGTTGGTTTGTTGGGCTTTTTTCCTCCCCACCCCCCACCATGGCTTTAGCAATATGTCTGCAAACAAGCAAGTACAGACTCAGCACGGGCGCAGGCGGAGAGTCGTGGCATCTGATTAACAAGGTCTCCCTGAGTAGGCAGAACTCACTAATGAAAATGACCTTAATGAAAGATGTTTGTTTCTCCTGCCACTGCCACAGAGGCTTGAGACCCCAAGGAGACTGAGACGCAGCTGCTGTTTATGCATTACAAGAATGTGATCTGGAGACTGAGGGGATTATGTCCTGATGGTGGCTTAGGCCAGTAAGGGAAGAGGTCTGAGTGCTCTATACAGCTCCTGTTCCCATTGCGGCATTGCCTCTGGTCTTTGGCAAAATTAAATATTTAGGATATTTTCATCTTGCTTATTTCCGCCTGCTTTTAAATTCCTTTTTATCCATCGGAGTAAGACACATCCAGCCGCACCTTTTTTCCCCACTGTTACAACAACACTATATCCATAGGAGGAATAAAAGGGACTATTATCCCTCTAGTAACAAAACAAACATGAAAGAAAACCAGAGCTCTGACAAATCTGCAGTGAACTTTGGCACAATACTGCAGCACAGACTGTATAACTCCATTTATCTGGAGGTCCCTGGTAACACCCATAATCTGCAAATAAATGTTAAGAAAATCAGGGGAGCTGATCAGTGGAGTGGACTTTGAGGAAACTGCTCTTTGCTTCTCCTGTCCTGGAGAGCAGCAGAGAGACGATACCAGCTGGTTTTGGCAGGACTACACTCCAGGGAGCAGGGTGACATTAAAGCACTCTGCTTTGCAAAGCTTCCTGGCATGTTCTGGGGCTGAGGCTTGCAGACTGCAGCCTTTGTATGCTTTAGTCCCAGGGATATAACTGGGCTTCCAGTAATCGCAGTATTAAGTTTTTCTCCCTGCCTTTCTAAAGCTTTCGGTACTGTGACAGTGCTTTTGACTGGTGAAGGGTGAAATGAAGCCCACATAAGTATGATGCAGCAGAAAGAATTTTATTCTTTAGCTGTGACGCAGATGCACCAGCTTTGTGTTTAAAAACAGCTTTTGTTGACAAGGTCATCTGATGTGCCATTCTAACCCAAAGCTGGTTTGAGATCTTACAAGTAAAACTGCCAGTGGGTAAGGTTGGGGTTTTTTTTTCCTAGCAAACATCCATCTTTATAACTGCATAGGATTAGAAACATCAGTAAATCAGATCTACCTCCTGCCAATTGTGAGCCCTCCTGCAATTTGTTTAACTACCCACCAGCAAGAGAATTGTGAAAGCTGGATTTCATGCGTGCTGACTGCTGAGTATTTACAGCATTTATCATTAAACTGTGCTTAAAGGAGCATGTAGCTAATTAAAAAACGAGATTCACCACACCTTTAAAACAGCATTTTATTTTGAGAGACATTTTTCAGTGCATCGATATACTTTTCATTTTAAAGCTGAATGCAGAAATTCTCAGTAACTTGTTTTGAGGGATAACCTTGCTCCTACCTGCAACTAGGAGTCAAAAGAACCAGTACACACAAGTGATATTGGTCTGTTAAGTAGTCTGATAACCTTGCTGCTGGCCCTGTTGTTTTATTTCTGATTTTCATGGGTTTTATTGTAGAGGCTTTGGAGATCCTATTTGTGAGAGGGAACCTTTCCATACCTCTGTGCTCCATGGGATGTCTGGGCCAGGGTTCCCTCCGGCTCCTTAGGGCACTGTGTGGGATCACACCGGGGAGTCTCTGAACCCATGTGTGGGAGGCCAGGAAAGAAACTGTGCAGATAGTTCCCCATCTGCTGTGCATCTGATTAAAGTATTAAGTCTCCGGAAATCAGTATTTCCCCCTCCCATGTCTTTGTGAATAGGAAGCCCCACAGGTTTCAGTTCCCAAAACCTTTCCCCAGTCGTTGCCCTGGTGCCTCAGCAGCAGTCCCGGTCCTGTCCTGGTTTCTGCTGTTTGGCCTGTGAGAAAGGAAGCAGTGGCTGCGGTGCCGGGCGCTGCTCACCGCGGGGGCCCCCTCACTGCCCTCCTCCTGCCATTGCCTGACCGCGGGGCTCAGGCAGGTGTGGAATTTCTCCTTCCTGTGACCCCTCACCCCAGTCTTTCTGGGGAACGAGTCGTCCCTCTGAAGGCTTCAGCAGCCGTTTGTTCTGCCGTGCTTTTGTAGGGATGCCACCATTCCCAGGCCCGGGGACCTCAGCTATGCCCCTTCAGCCCCAGGTGTGTCTCAGATGCAGGACCTCATTCTTCTGTCACTGTGACTGCATAGGGAGTCCACCTGGCTGTGGTGCCTGCCCTTCTCTGGGTAATGCTTCCTGAAGCACCTACATTCATCAGGTTTTACAGTTTATAGATATCCTGTGAAAGCCTGGGGAAAAAGATGTGAAAAATGTCTGGAACTCTTTCATTGCTTAATTATCAAGTGATGATTTCAATGCAGCTTTCAATGTGAAGAAAGGAGAAATTCTGCACTTGTGAAGAATGACAAGTGCTGGCCAGGGGGTCAGCTCATGTGCTTAGCTCTGGAATACTCCCCTCTGGCTCCCACCTGCTGCCTTCCCCCCAGAGCGAGGGAAATGGAAAAGCCTGACTAATAGAAAAGACCACAAATGGCTTGTAATCAAAAAGAATGGCTTATTTTGCTTAGAGCTTAGAAATAGCATACAGTCCTAATGTTACAATGTACATATTGAAAAAGCTGTGTTCATATGGAAAACGATTTAAAAAAAATAAACACGGCACCACTGTGTTTGTTTGTTATAGAGCAGTGCCAGGAGCTTATGTAGACAACTATGTAGTGTATAGACTACAGTAAATAGGAATTATATTTTCCCTGTGCTTTTTAGTAGGTGGAAGCATTAGGAAAGCTTGATATTGAGCTGTATTAATCTCATTTTAAATATTATTTTGTTTTAATATTTATATAACATGCTTTTTACGTTGTTTCTTCTTTTTTCTAGTTGTAATTTCTTCTGTAGTGGGTTGAGCAGAGAAAAAAAGTTTTAAGGATTTTGTTTGTTTGCTTTTTGTTTAAATGGCTATTCATTTGCAAGGGGAAATTCTTCATATGTAGGCCAGCTACACTATCATTATGTTTGCTTTATTTATATGAAAGATACAAGCACAGACAATGGATATTTTTGAAGCATCAAAAGCAGTCTTTGCTTCAGCTCCCAGGTTTGGAAACATGACTTTATGAGGTAATGTTAGCAAAGTTCTTCTGGAACATAAGTTCACGACTGCCAGCTAGCCTTAGACTCCAAAGTAATGTCATTTATTTATGATTTGAGCTATAATTCTTGTGGCGGAATTAAGTCACTAGCATAGCAGTTAGGAAACTGCTTTTACATTTATTTACACTGGTCCTATAAATTGCTGGCACTGTAAGAAGCGATGGCTGGAGTGCTGCCGACCTCAGTAAGTCATGGGCCGGGCTACAGGTCCAGGCAGGCGTTACCGTGACGGGCAAAATGTCACGTAAGATACCTTTCTCCATTTTGTAAATGCTGAGAAGTCTTGTCTTCTGTATGTGTGTTTCAGACCTTGTGTTTAGCAAGCTGTAGGCAGAGCTGTCTTTTTAAATCCCAGTTTTCCCCAGTGTTAGACCACGTTCCTCTGTGTGTGCCAGGCACTGAGAAGCTGTGGAAAGCTAATGGATGTCTGATGAGAGATTATATTGTCATGAATCTGTGCCTCCATCTCACAGGTGTCAGACTGGCCACAAGATTTTGTTGCACAGAGAGCTTCATGCCATGAATTAGTTAGTAAGAGCAATGTGCTAGAAGCTCACTGCAGGCTTTAAGGACACATTCTGTAGAATAAACTCACAGGTATCGGCATGCTAAATGAACGAGGCTTTCATACCATTGTGTGACATAAAGCAAACCGTTACATAAAGTTGAAGCTAGCATGTGCTTGTTGCTTGGATTGGTGTGGAAATATGTGTGGGTTTGACAGAATATAGGCTCTATTGCTAATCTTATAACACGTTCTTTAGGGTGAGGAGGCAAAAAACATTCCTGGTGAATCTGTAACAGAGGAACAGTTTACCGACGAAGAAGGCAACGTCATCACGAGAAAAGTAATCATGAATTACATCACTGCTCTGAGTCTTTGCATTCAAGTAACTTCTTTTTAACATACTTTTTCCGTTTAGAATCTAGGAAAAAAAAAATCGATATTTTTCATGTGTTGCTTCCCACAGATCACCCGGAAGGTAGTAAGACGCGTTGTTATCCCCCATGAGAGGAAAGTTGGTGAAATGGTAATGGAACGGGGACAACCAGGAAATAACAGTAGACACAGAGGGTTGTGTTGACTGCTAGAAAGTGCTGCTAAAGGGCTGGAGGTTTGCATTTAACAAGAAGCCTTGGCAAAGTGCGGTGCTTGCAGTTATTGGCAAGTTGTGTGTTTGGGTGATGGGGCAGAGGTGTCTCTCTGTGCTGTGTGTGGGCAGGGGCAGCATCCAGGGGGCCCAGATAAATTCTGTTGGCACAGAGCATTAAGGTCTGTCTCTGTAAAACAGGCAGCAGGCTTAGGCCATAGGTTTTGGGCCTCTTTTGTGCCATTAAGATGAGCCATGTCTGTGTGGTTAAGCCCTTGCATAATTTGTGCCTTATACCTGTACGTGTATTGTGTTGCTTTTCCCCCAGCCCAAAGGGATGAGCTGCAGTCTGATCCCCACTGGCCTCTCACTCTCCTGTGTAATACCCTTGTGCTAGTGACTGAGGGTTTGCAGGATCCAGGGGAACAGGGACATACCCAGGCAATGGTATCCTCTACAGGCAAGCACCAAGACAGGATTTTGTCCCTGGTGATAAAAACTGGAAGCCGTTCTGCAGGGCTGGATTGTGCCCAGCTTCATCACCCTGAAAAAGAAAGGACAGCAGGAAGGACAGGACTGCTGTGTGCCAGCACACCCCAGCTTTTCTTGCAGAGGGCTCCAGGGCTATGGGCAGGATAGGGCAGGCTGTGCCTCAGCTGTCCTCTGTCTCAAGGAGCCCTCAGGGGAATGAGCATCACCTCTGGAAACAAACGGCTTCAGAGGAGCTCATGCCTTCTTCCCCAGCACATGGCCCTGGGAGGTCTTTGCTTCAGTAAAACTGTCATTGGGGTTAATGAAATTCTTGTCTGAGTGAAAACAGATTCAGAAAGGAAGATAACAAATGCTCTTTATCTACTGGTAATAAAAAAGAAAGAAAGAAAAAAAAAAAGCCGGGGACACACACATGTCACAGAAATAAAAGAATTGAAACACACATATTTCCATTCTCAGTTTCATAGTCGTTTATCAGGGGGAAAAAATTCCTGCCCAGCAAGGGGGAAACATTTTCAATTTGCTGCACCAGATTAGATTAGTTGGAAACCACAAATAGTTACAAATACAACAATGCAGATCACCTGAAGGGTAAATTCTGCCCATAGCCACACATAAGCAGATGCCTTTCTCTGATGTGAGTGAGGCTTGTGATTACTGGAGTATTTATTTTTAGATGATTATTGAGCTACTTTTAATGAGCAAAGATGAACTTTATTTTGGGATTTGATGTTTTAAAGACACTGAAACCTGCACTGCTTGTCACTGTCATTGGTTTTACTTCTGTACTGCTTCAGTGGCGGTTTTTGCTGGCTTTCTTCCTTGTCCCTTTATTCCATTACTAACCTGCTTACTTTAAAGCACAGACGTTGTGAAACATCATAACAGCAGCCACAGCCTATGCTGTCGGACATGTTCGCCAGTCCAGCTGACCTGGGAAGCCGGTTGGGAAAGGAAATTTTTCCTTGACAGTGGCACTGGATTCCACTGCAGTTGGTGGCAGGGCCTCTGCCAAGGACTGCCAGCCAGGCACTCCAGCCCAGGGGTCACGCTGAAATTGTAGACCTCTGTTTTCTACTTGAAGATGATATTTCAGACCTGTGCTTTTGCAGCTCAGCAGAGTGAATAAATAGATTGTGTGTATCTTTGAAATGAAGTGTTAATGTGATTTAACTGCTTTTTACTTATCCTGTTACAGCAATATGTGGAGCCTGTTTTGGAAGCAGATTTATAGTTACAAGTACCCTCTGCAGACGGTGCTAATGTTTATACTTTTCCTTTAAAGCAGGGGGAAGCTTATAAGGTTAAGACAAAGAAAGAAGTCAGACATGTGGAGAAGAAAAGTTACTCATGAAAGCTGAAAGCCGACCACTGAACGGTCAGTGTGATCCATTTTCTTCCATTGCTGAAGGCTTTTGCCAGCACGGCGCTGTGCAGCACGGGGAGTAGCACCTGGGCTGC
Organism: Lophotriccus pileatus; assembly: GCA_035583135.1. Taxonomy (NCBI): domain Eukaryota; kingdom Metazoa; phylum Chordata; class Aves; order Passeriformes; family Tyrannidae; genus Lophotriccus; species Lophotriccus pileatus. The sequence continues at coordinate 6,568,750 of JAWWES010000169.1, forward strand.
ACAATGGCTTGACTCTGCTACCCTGACATTGCTTCCCAGCTGCAGAGCTCAATAGCTTGCCCTTGATCTTGTAAGCAGAAAATGACCTTGTGTTCATGTATAGAAACTGAACTTTACTTCTTGGAACATAAAGTGATATTGAGGCATGTGCAAGAATTCTGGGAGTTTTACAATGTCTAGTGTTCGTAATCCTTTCTGCACCACTTTCTACCCCTAAAAATTAACTTGAACACAAATAGTAAAGGACCTGCACACAAGTAAATCTGCCGGGAGTGAAAAGGCTCCTTGCACTGTCAGGCATGTGATCTGAGGGCAATTATGCAAGTCAAAGTCCTTTTAATGAAGTGTCTCAATATTTGCCAACAAATAATCCCTACCAACTGTTTCTTCTGAATTTTATTGATCCAGCCTTAACAATTGTAGCAAACCAGCAGCTGATGGTAGAAGGGCTTTCCAAGCTGAAACCAAACGCACAGGCTAAGACACCCTTGCAGGGGCTCTGTAGGGGTGTGACAGAGCACCCTGAAGCCAGAGGCTGCCTTGTGTTGATGACAAAGCTACAGTCACAAAGAAATGTGCCTGTAAATCCAGGAGGAGTCTGTCTGTGTCTGTCAATGCTGGTCAGTCAGTCATGGCTCCAGATTTACCATGTTCATGTCTTTTTTTTCTACTCAGCACTTTTCTTAGCTTTGTTGGGTTTCAGGAACTGGGCAGAGGAAGAATTTATGAAGTGCAAGTCTATGCGTTATCTTTTTCTTGTGCGTCTGGTATAGGATTGACTGTAGGATTTAAGAACAGGATAAACAGGATCTGGAAAACATACCAGATAGTGATGTGGAGGAAAAGGACAGAAGCAGAGTCTGTCCTGAGTCATTAGTCCCTTCTGACTGCTGCAATGTAAGGTATCCCCTAAAACCACCTGGCCTTACAGGCTTTCTGTGTCTGAGTAGTGCCATTTGAGCCCTCAGTGTGTGGGATCTGGGTGAGGGATTTATGGGATCAAGCCCCAAGGAGCAAGCTTTGTGAGGTGACTTGCATGCTTTCAGCATCTGGTAAGCACTTACTGCATCCACTTAGCACAACTGCTGAATTCCTGCTTTTATAGAGAACCCTCCCATGTGTGCTAATAGAGTAATACAGCTTCACCTGCCTTCCTGCTCAACATCCTCGTAAAATATTTAGTATTTTGAAAAGAGAGGTGGTTCTTTTGAAACATCTTTCTCATTCATGGAGTTCAGGGATACAGGAGGAAAGCAAGACAAAGGGACGGCGTTGCTTGTATGAAATTGTGTCCCGCCTTGGTTTCCATGCTGTTCCACTGTCAATCTGCAGGGGCAAACCAGCAGAAATGTGTAAACTCAAAGGCACTGCAGGCAGGATGGGGCACTGAACCCCATAAGCAGTGTAGCTAAAGAGCCTGCCACCATACAAGCTTAGTGCAGCACACACTGGGGATAAGGGAGAAGCATTTCATTTTGAAATCAAATGACAAATAAGGCAGTCCTTGCCTAATGTATGAAACAGAGTCTGACCTTCAGGAAGCCAGGGACTGAGTTCCTCAGAACCAGATTTGCTCCCATGACTGCTGATGCATTTCTCCTATGATGGCCAGTAGGCAACTGTTCTGTGCTAGAGCCCCTGAGGAACTCAGAGAGTCTGCCTTAGATAATGAACCTTTGCTCAGGGGGGAACTTTGTCCTGTAAGATGAATCTCCGTACTCCGAACTTTGATATGATGAGCATGACCAAATTTGCGTTAAATAATTGTGAGCCCAGTCAAGAGTCCATTGAAAACATTTTATTTGGATGCAGAAGTGGAAGGATTTGTACAGGCAGGGGATTCTAATAGAAAACCAGTTTGTTTTGTAATCACAAAAGTCAAAAAAATCCTGTTGGGAGGCAAAGGTGGTTCTTCTCCTTTGAGTGATTGAAAAAAAAAAGACAACATTAGCTAGATTTTGCTGTGAAAATGTCTTTGTCACCATTGCAAATAAACCCGTTGTGAAACATAGGTTGAAAGGAAAAGCCAAGAAGTCTTGCGTGCAATTCCTCAGGACAGCACTGTGTGAGCTGGCGTGACTGCTGCGATGGGAACAGGCGGCTTTTAGCAGCAGGACAGATTTATGACAACGGTAGATGTGGCAAGGACAGATTGCTTATAGCATAGAAGGAGAGTGTAGCACTCCTGGGGAATGCGTGTGGACCTGTGACCTGATTAGTAAACCGGCATGTCCGTGCCAGCCTGGATCCTGCAGGCACTGCTCAAGCCGTGCTCCTGAGCAGGCTGCCCTGTGCCCAGGTGCTGGGGAGCCGCAGGTCTCCCAGCTCCTGCTCCTGGTGCGTTTGCATTTCTGCTTCCTGCCCTCCTTGCTGCAAGACATCGCTGTTGTACAACAGATGGAACAAACTCGCTGTCCTCACGTGCATGGCTCTGTTTGGATGGGCAAGAGCAGGAGCTGGACCCCATCTCCTCTGAGCCAGATGGGAGAGGGATGGGGCTGCCCCTCTTCCTCGCTTTTTCCTTCATCAAGCCTCCTGAGGGCTGGACTCCACATTCCTGGCTCTGCCAATCATGTTCCCCGAGCAACTGGCAGAGGTGGTTGTGCAAGGAGAGCAGGTTTTCTGTCACTGTTGGGGGTGCTCACACACAATGAATTAAAACATGCTGTGGAAGCAGCAGCTCTCTCCTTCTGGAGATGATGCCGTTTCTTCCACAATAAAAGTACCTATTCCTTGTCATCATCGGATCTGACGAGCTGGCGCTGTGTCTGGGGTGATGAAATGCAGCATGCTACAAAGGTATTTGTAAATCAGTTCACGAGCAGTGTGGACATCTGCAGCTGCGTTCTCCCCTCATGCTGGGAGCTCAACTAATGTCATTACCTACCTGGAAAGTGCTGTGATTTATCCCACTGCAGAATTCCATCATGCCAATTGCAACTTTTCTGTTTAGTCAGGGAAAGGCACGAACAAGGAAAGGCACGAAATTGATTCTAATGAGAGATTCTGAAATGATTTCTGCTCTCTTTTCTTTCCATAGGACTGTGTGCTTTTACTGCCAGTATTCTAGAGGGACAGTCACGGAAGAAAAATCAACAGGAATTAAACATTTCACCTATAAAAGTGTGCGTGTGTTTGCTGCTTCCCCACATTAACCGCATGGTTTTTATGCAAAAAGAAAAAAAAAAACAAACAAACAAAAAAAAAAAACAACCCCCAAACAAAAAAAAAATTAATTTAGCATGAGCCAATTTACAGAGCATGGAAATTCACGTTCATTCACAGGATTGGAGGGTGCGCAGTTACCAATGCAGTGTATATACAAGATGCCATGCTGTTAACAGCTTCTTTCAAGCAGTTTGATGTCATCTCAAAAGAAATAAATTCCTGTGGCCAGAGAGGATGTGCGAAGATGAAATTGTTAAAACCATGGAAAGACACTAAAATTACTAAAATCCACAACAGCTCGCCTTATTTTTCTTGGACCCAAATTGTCAGGGTATAAAACACTATTTGTTTCTTTTTTAAACATCAATAGTTTTGCTGTAAATAAATAACACTGTATAAATTCTAACAAAATAGAATAAATGTTGATAAGGCACTGCCTTTTCGATCACAAACAGAATATTGCAAATGCATTGAGCAGGCTAGGTGTCTCAAATGGCTGCACCTACAGGGATATTCTGGGTGTATCTTCACAGATTCTTGTATATTAGCAATTATAATGTTTGTATATGCAAAAACGCTAGCTTGATTTTAAAAAAATCTTTAAAATCTGCTGCAAATTTAAATGATTCCCAAAATGAGGAATTCTGTAGTTCTGTGAAAATTTTTCTTCAGAGTACTAATATTTTGATGCATGTGTTTCACCTTATTTTGATTAAATCTTTTCCAGTTTTGCAAACACTATACCGCAACATGAAAAATAAGATTTTATCTGTAAACACAAAGCCCTTCATCTAATATTTGTTGCTGTTGCCAATTTTTCAATGAAATGACCTAAGACCCATAACATATACAGTAGTTGCATTATGGGGAGGGGGGTGCTATCTGTTCTTGCTTTATAACGGGGGTAATGCTTGCAGCTTTAGAAGTGGGTTGGTGCTCCAAGGAGCACAAGTTTGGGATATTTTTAAATGAACTGAAGAGAAATTATTAGCTAATAGACTGGCAGCACGCTGTAAAATTATTACTGTATTGTGTACTGGCTATAAGATGTAGAATCTTTCAGTAAGCCAATCATCTGTAATCATCCTAGCAGTGTAATATTAGGTTGTTAAGGCTGCTGTGTTTTAAAGGGCATTTTTATTTGGGTTTTGGTGAAATACTTTAATTTGTTGATTATATTCATATGGAAACAGCATTCATTGATAATAGCTCTAATTACATATGTATGAAAACAACAAACACTGGATGATCTAGTTGATTATTTAAGCATAAAATAAATTGTGTTAAAACTCTTGGATAACGTGTATTTGGCAGTGTTCTTGTACCCTACAGACATGAGGCTTCGCAGGGCCAGCTGTTAACCACCCCTGGCTCTCAACATCTTTTCCTCTCTCTGTTTCTTTTGTCTGCTCCACCTCCTTGTCTTCCAAGTGTGCCAGGCCATCGCTTGGCAGGCTGTCCCCAGGTCGGGGGAACGGGAGGAAAACACAGCAGCCAGCAGCACATGCCCTGCAAAGTGCTGAACCCACCTCCCTGGGGTGGAAGAGATGTGGGGAAAGGGCCTGTGCAAGCCTCTTCTCCAACACATCTGAGCTCTGGACCTCCTGGAGTTTCTTTTGCCCCATTGAGAATCACTACCAAAGGCAGTTTTCTCCCCAGAGCGTGTCAGTCAGACCAATAACCAACCCACTGCCCATGATGTCAATAAAGGGTACGTCCCCTGTACATTGCATGCACTTTCTGTGTATTATCAGTGATGGACCACTGTATAAAAAATGTGGCCGAAACAAAGGTCTGTAGGCAGCATCACTGCCTCTAGTGAGTAGCAGTGAATACACTCACTGCTCTGAACTGCAATAAACACAGTTTATTACTCAGGGATCAGTTTTACCTGTCTTTTAAGGCAACAGGAAGATGAGGTATTTCACCCCAGCTTGGCACCTGAGGAAGCACTGCTGCTATAGATCCACTCCCGTGTGCTTGTTGTTACCTTCTGATCCTGCAGGAACCAGTCCTCACCCGGGGTCAGTCAGCAAAGCTCTCCTGGCTGTGGTGAGAGCACCTGACTTCGGGAGAATGTAACAGGTAGGTTTGTCAGTGTTTCTGAGTTATGAAGGCCACCAGCATTTGAAGCAGTGACACTAAATGAAGTGGTTTTCAGCATTTGAGCACCCAGTCTGTGTTGCAGTATATGTTTTACCTTTGTCAGGGTACTGCTGGTACAATTCTGATGGTTCAGGTCCTTACACCACGGTTTGGAGGACAAATGCCACTTTACACCATTGGAGAACAAACACACTTTGTTGCAGTTCACAGTCCAACAGCAGTGATCATCCTCCTGGAGACCTCACCACCCAGGTGCCTCCCTGCCACTCACGAGTATCCAGATCAGCTGAATGAAAAAGAATGTTTTCAGTAACTGCTGAGCGATGTATGTATTTAATGTTATATCAGGACTGTACAGCTGGAGGCAAAGGCTGTGATGACAATCAGCAGGAAGACAGAAGCAGCACTGCAGAAGAGCCTCGCTTCATCTCTAGCAGCATCCAAAAGGCAGCGTTTCGTTTGACTCATCTTTCTCCTCTGCCTGGTCCCCTGTTAGTGCCTGATGCTGATGCAGAAAAAAGCTGTGATTGTACTTGGAATGGCAGCTCTGGGAGGCAGAACTGCTGTTTATGGAGACAGAAAAGTGGGGTTGCCTGTGCATGTAGCAGAGGTGTGTAGGTGAGTCTCGACAGGTCTCCTGCTGCTAGCAGTGATTTATGTGGCAGCTTCAAGCTCGGGGAGTTGGTCTTTACTGTGACAGCACACGTGAGTAGCTGCTGGCTCACCCTGGGGCTCCCAAAGATGTTTTTGCAGCAAGGCACAGTCATGGGGAGCACTTGGTGCCTGAGCAGGCTGTGTGACCATGGCAGATGCCTCTTGGGCCACTGGGCCAGCTCTGTACATGCCCAGCAGGGCAGCCCCCACTGCTGGCAGGTCCCAGTCCCCAGCTCCTGCTGCATGGGCAGGCAATGTCACAGCTTGCTTCCCATGAAGCTTTGATACGAAGAGACAACAAAGAATGGGAACTCTGCAGCTAAATTTGCAGAGTTTAAAATTTCACATTAAATGCTGCACAAACAGGATTTTCTGGGTGTTGGTTTGTTTTGCACTGAGTATATTGATTCCATCAGTAGCTCAGGATATTTGGGAAAAACAAGGTTGAAGCGTAAATGGTCATTTGAGAAGGAAAACAGAAATCTTGCCAGAACTAGCAAACAGCACAGACAGCCCTGGAGTGAGTGAGGGCCCTACCTAAATGTGCACTTTTTTTTTTTCTTTCATGTTTTCTCCAGTGAGAACATTCCCCTTAGAGGCAAAATTATAAGTCATGGGACTCTGATTGCATCTATTAAAATAAACTCTATTGCTAAATACAGTGTTCTTTTCATCCTTTGATATTAGCACTGCCTAATAATGCTGCAGCGTATCCTACCATACTTTTCCCATTTCTGAGAGAATATCAATTACATTTTATTTGTGGCCAGTAATAGTTTTAATGTCAGAAATTCTAAGAGCTCCCGTAGTGCAGAGCTGACATTAGTGAGATAAATGGCAGTCACTTGCAGGATTGCAGCACCCTGATAATTAATGCTAATTTCCTGAGGGGGTTGTTTAACACAGGCTTTGTCTGTACCATGCACTGTGCAGGAAATCCAGAAGTGCTCTACCAGGGTCTGCTGTAGCCTGGTGTGCCACACTCCCCAAAACCTCTCCATGCCCTGTAGGGAAGGAGTTTATAACTGAGGCTGCCTTGGGCAAGATCAGTAACATTTGATGGAACTCACTGAAGTCCATCAGTGGCAATTTTTATCAAATGTTTATGCAAACTCAGCACAAGCAGCTTGGCCTGGAAGACTATGTGTGGCTGCCCCAGCCCACTGGGAAGCTGTGCCAGCCCTCCTGCCCCTGCTAGCTCTCTCCAAGGGAGGGGGAGCAAGCCTGAGGGCTGGGAGTTGCCCTGGCTGAGGCTGCTGCAAGGATGCTGGGCAGTGTATTGGCAAGGGGCTTGGTTTTTGTCCTAGCCACTTGTATGATGTATGAAAAAGCTGCTGCTGACCCAATGCATCCTTGGCCTTGGGATAATGTGCAGGGATTGCCAGTGGACAGGAGGAAAGGGTGAATGCAAACAGGACCTCTGTTTTCAAGGAGGATCCTACCAAACTGGGGCTGGAGGAGGAGCTGCTCCTGGCTCAGCTCCTCTCTAAGCCCTGAGTGAGCAAGGGAGGGAAAACATGGTCATAGAAGAAAATATTCTTGGTTGAAAGCACAGTCATTTTCCAATAGAGATGTGGACCCTTTAGACCCAGCCTGCTACAAAATTCTTGACATAAAAAACAGTCCATTACTGGCAGAGGAAAAGGTTAGTGAAGGACAGAAAAGTGAGCTGCTCAAGAAAAATCTATGTACGTGCCACAATCTTCGTAACTGCTGATGCTAAAAACAGTACGCAAATTTTGCATGGTTTTATTTATTTGACTCTAAGTCCTGGAAGAAGGCAAAGATTTATTATAAAAGTTTTGTTGGTACTTTTCCCATCATGCTAATATTCAATTATTGAGAACTATTTGGGCTATAAAACAGCAAAGTACAGCAATCCTCTGTTTACCAACTTCCTTGGAAGGTTTCCAGAGGCTGGATATCATTATGGCATGGCCTGACAGAACCAACCTAGTATGAACCCTGAAAAAAAATTCCTTGAGAAAACAAGAATACAAAAGCAAAGCCCCAGAGCTGAAGATGAGTTACCTACTGGTTGGCTACTGCATGACACATTTTCCTAGTTGGGTACTCTATCCTGTAAAGAGACTTCTTTTCTGATACAGGTTCCTGATTAAATAATTGTTGATCAGAAAAAGAAAGCAGCATTACAATATTTTCATCTGAATTGCTTGTTAGAAAACGTGTTTTAACTTGCATCAATAGACGCCCCCATCCACAATATTAATGATATGAGTTTTTTTCTGCTCATACAAATATCTTTCAAATTGAGGTTTCTCTGCTTCAACAACCCCTCCATAATGGTAAAATCTCCACATATGCACTCCATTTTCCCCTTTAACTATTCTCTTGTATACAGGTCACATTCTTTTTAATGCTACTTCGGTTTATTTTCCTAGCAGTGTTTGTCATTAATTGCATTTTAATGCAACTTTGTCTTTCCCTTCTTCCCCTCCCATTTCATTCAGGTACTCTGAGTACTGTGCAGATTTTTTTTCCCTGGGGTTAATTAGCTTCAGTTGGCCTTTTCCTCTTCAGTCTATAACTACTGAATATTTTAATAAAATTGTATTCTTATAGAAGGTCTTCCAGATGATTAATGGACCTCCGGAATTGTATTAAAGAATTACATTAAATCTCCGAATATGTATCTTCTAAGCCCTTACACCTAGAAATGTTTTTTATACAATATTTTGACTACTGATGTCAGTTTATGAAACACTATTTCTAATTGCCCATTACCTCCTGTAATGATAGTTTGTATGAATAAATCCCTGCCTTTTTATTTCTTTTTCTTGATGTGATCATCTGCTCTGCTACTGTAACAATGCTGGTGACATTTTCAGATTCTTTATTTCAACCAACCCTTACTTAACCCCCTATAGTTTTGCATTTGGTTTTTGTACAATAAAAAGATATTGAGGCAAGGAGGGTGGGGACCTCGTCCTGCAGGTGCTGTGGTGGTGACAGGGTGGTTGTTATGGCTTTTCACAGAATCACAGAATAGTTTGGGTTGGAAGGGACCCTCAAAGGTCATCTAGTCCAACGCCCCACTGCCTGCAGTGGGGACCAGGGCCCCACAGCAGTGTCCGAGCTGCCCTGTCCATGGGCCAGCCTCTGCTGCGCACCCTGTTTTTAAAAGGGAGTTTTGCTAATTGTGCTTATACCACATAGTTATATTTTTTAATTGGTTTGGTTAACAACTTACAGATGTGAAAAGCATGTCATTTTTTTTAAAAGTTTTTTTTTGGGGGGGTGCTAATTAGGAGAAAATTTTCTCTCCCTGTTTATTCTATTCATTCGGAGCAGTTGCCTGTAATTGTAATTAAATATACTGGTGCTATTTTTTAAATGACTAAAATGCTGCTACGACAAGAAGGATGCCATCTCAGATCTAAACATTCAGGGCCCTTGAGTTTTCCTCCCACTCCTCCACTGACTCAGTGTTTGTCATTGGGCAAGTACCTCAGCTTGCTACCTCCCTTTCTTGCCTTCCAGGGCTATTGTGCGAATTAATTAGATAATGTTTCAGCATGGCTTTGAACTAGAGAGAGCTACAGGAGTGCCAAGTTATAATTTACTGTTATGAAAGTCGGCGTGCTGGCTGGGAGCGGGACCTCTGATGCCAGCAGAGAGGGACAGCGAGGCAGCCTGAGGAAAGCTCCCCTCTCGCCATAAGATCCCTTGTCTCCATATCCACTGTCTGCACCACTCTGGAAGAGCTCTGCTGAAGGCAGCACCAGCAGCTGCCTGGTATGATCCCAGGGACGTAGCCCTTGGTGGAGCCAATCCGGCCCGGTTGCTGGGTTGAGGATGTTTTCCTGCACCTCCTCTTCTGTTTTCAGGCTAATTTTGGTGTCTGAAGGAGCAGCAGACACGTCCTCTGGAAAATTATAGTGCTCCAAATCAGCAAAGCACTTAAGATTAACATTGATAGGTCTGAAGAGTGGCTTAAGGTTAAGCACGCCGTGGGGCTTGCTGGGTAAGATTAGCCTGGAGCAGATGCGTGTTTTGCTGATGCAGGTTTTCAAAATGTTTAGGCCTTGATTCAGCAAGACACTCAAACGTGAGCAGTCCTGCTGAAAGCAATGGAAATAACTGGCTGATCAAAGCTGGGCAGATGGATGGAGAAAGAACATTAACAAACCTGCTTGTTTAGAAATGAGTTTGCTTCGAGGAGAACGTGTGCGTACAGACAGAGGCAACAGAGCAAACTGGCTTTCCTGCTGTCACCTGCATTGCGGAGGCCGTATGTGAAACAACAGTTCCTCATGACCCGGTGGTGTTCAGCCAGCTTCCCAGATACCAGCAGACCTATTTAAAAGCAATTCGGTTGAATTGTAACAACCTGTCCAAAACAGTGCTCACTATCAGTTGAATCCTATTTTAATCCCTTGGGCTTTTTATCCCACAGCCCATTCTGGTGGAGAGGCTCAGCCTGGGCACTGCTGCAGGGCAGAGGAGCTGGCAGCTGCCCTGGGCTGTTGGGCTTGTCTGCCTCTGCAGACCCAGGGTCACCAGGGGTTGCTGCAGGGATATTTTAGCACAGCACTGAAAAGGCCTCATGAGGCCTCATGGACATCATCTACCTGATCTGTGGAGACCTGTGCATCTACAGCAGTACCTCTTGATGCCAGTGCTCTTATGTTTTGGGAGGAATCCCACCCAAATGAAGCCCAGAGACGGGAGATCCAGCCGGGGGAGGGGGGGGCAGCAGCTGCCAGGGTGGTGCTGAGGGTTGCTCAGTGCTGATGGTTTTATTACATTTTAATGGCATCACCAGGCTCAGTATGGAGGTAATGGGATGCAGGAATGCGGTTCAGTTTCCACAGGGCCAGGTAGATGATGCAGGACCTTTTCTTGCCTGAAAAGCCCTGAGCTGATACTTCCTGATGGGGCTGAGGCAGAGCTATGGGGCTCTGCTGGTGCTGGATGGGGACTCCCACTTGTACCCCCTCCATTCTGGGCTCTGTTTGCACAGCAGCATCACATGCCAGGGTCAGACAAATGGGCAGGCATCACAACCAACAGTTCCCACCACTGAGAACAAGGAACAGCCCTTCTACTTCTTTTCTTGTGATTAAGAGACCAAAAATAAAATGACCTGCACTCATATTCCCAGGCAGGCGAAAAGAATAATTACTTTACAGAGATGGAATTCCTTCATATATTACAGCCATTAAAAAGAGTAAAATTTGAAATTTACTGTGGCATGGAACAAAAAGGTAGCAGCAGTTAGAGATAATGAAATCCTTACTTGCCATTGTCGGAAAAATTACTGTTGTTAAAAGACCCCTTCATAAATAATTGAGAAACCAATTATACAGTCTTGGTGCCTAATTTATCCAGGAGCAATATGGACCATGTTGTGCCATAGAATGTGTGGTGCGTATTCCCCGTTACAGCTTGCTTCTGCTCTGCAAAGAAATAGTGGGAAAAAAGAACAGAAACTAATGCATATACTAATCAGGAAATACATTATCAGTAATGAGAGATGGGTGCCGATATGTCTTAATTTACAGTAGTTTTGCTCGTGTATGGAGGCCAGAATTAACATGCCGGTTGGTCTGTGTGCTGTGAGGGGAGCGGGGCTGGATGGGCTGGGGGTCCCGGGCCCTTGTGCCCGCGGTGTCCACCCGTGGGGCTCTGACTCGCCCCGGGGAAGGGGCCTAGGTCGGGGGTACATCCTCGGGCAGTGCTTTGTGCGCCCAGACGCCGCTGTTGTAGACATATTTTTTAAAAAACCCCAAGCTTTTGGGCTGTTTGAGTCGTGCGTGCAGAACCCCCGGGCTCCCCCGCAGCGCTGCCAGGGAGCTGCGAGTCCGTAACTTCCCCTCACGCGTCGCGGCTCGTTCTGCGATACCGAGGTGGAAACCGCAGGGTTTGAGGGTGGGCTGTGCCCCTCGGGGTCTGACAGAGCCCCGGGTTCGGTGTGTGACGGAGCCCCCCGGGTGCGGTGTGTAACAGACCCCCCCCCGGGCACATGCCGAGCCCGGGTTCGGTGTGTAGCAGAGCCCCACGGGCACTTCCTGGGACACGAGTTCGGTGTGTAACAGAGCCCTCCGGGAACATCCCAATCCCGGGGCCGGTGTGTACCAGGGACCCCCCCCCCCACCCCGGGCACATCTCAATCCCGGGTCCGGTATGTAGCAGAATCCCTCGGGCACATCCCGCTCCCGGGCCCGGTGTGTACCAGAGCGCCCCGTGTTGAGTGTGTATCACACCCCCCGTGTTCGGTGTGTTCCAGACCCCCCGTGTTCGGTGTGTTCCAGACCCCCCGTGTTCCGTGGGTACCAGACCCCCCGTGTTCCGTGTGCTCCAGCCCCTCCCTCACGCCCCCCGGTCCCGGCGGTGCCGGCGCGGGCCGCCAGGCGGCGCTGTGGGCAGGGGGCGGGCGCGCGGCCCGTCTCGGCGCCGGCGCGGGGCGGGCACCGCCCCCT
>JAWWES010000169.1:6581442-6650847 GCA_035583135.1 Lophotriccus pileatus
CCTGCGCAAGGCCAGCGTCACCATCGTGAGTGCGGGCGGGCGGCGCGGCGCCGGGCCCGGCGGGCGGAGAGCGGGGGGGTCCCCGCCGCGGGGTGTCCGCGCAGGGCGGGCCCGGCCCCGGCCGCGGCCTCCCCGCCGCTCCCCCCGGCTCCGCGGGGCGAGGCACCGCGGGCGGGCCCGGCTGTCACCGCGGCCCGGCCGGGGGCACACACACGCACGCACACTCTCTCTCTGTCACATACACACAGGTGGGGTGACCCCGCTGGGAGAACCGGGAGTAGCCGAGGCGGTGCCCCCCGGGGACCCGCGTGGCCGCCCGGCTCCCCGCGGGGACGAGGCCCCACCGGCCGGGCCAGGGCTCCGAGGGGCCGGGCAGGGCAGGCGCGATGCTGTGTGTTCTCCCGAAGTTTCTCAAAGTAGAGATTTCCTCGGAGTTTTAAGTAATCTGCGGAGATTACGGATTATCTCTCGCCGGCCGTCACCTCTCAGGCCACTGTGCAGAAGCATCGAGCTGCGTCTCGGTCGCGAGGAAGTGTTTGATTTATTTGTAGTGTTTTATTAGCTGTGGCATTGCAAAAGGTTATTTGAAAACTCGTTTAAAATAAGCCTCTTGAAAATAACGCGAGTAGCACATGCAGTAGTCTGTCCCGGCAAGAGCTCAGCTCCTGGTTTATGAGCACTGCGAGGATAACTTGGAGTTTAACACCATTTTATGTGGTGCTGTTAGGCATTAGTCCTCAGTACAGTGCACATGAATATATTGCGAAAATGACTTGTTTTCTTCTCTCTGAATCGGGGGTTAGGAGTTTAAATGAGGGGGATTTTTGCAAATTCAGTGGTTAGAGTGATTGTTCAGGTGTTGAAAAGGTCATGGCCTGCATGCAAAGCAGGCAACTTGCTAAAGACCAATGAAAGGTAACCTTTATACTCGTATACACTGTCCTGTGTATCCTTGCCGGTGCAGGTAGAGATGCCTTGAAAGAGACCAATCCCACTTTCTTGCACTCACTCTCGTGTCATCTGATTTTTCACAGGGGTACTTTGTTAGGAGCATAATGTCTGTTTGATTGATAATCAGTTTTTCCAATGTCGATATACCTAGAAAAGAAATGGAGCTTGCCTAGGCAAACCTCTCATCTGCTCCCAGTAGTAAGCATTCAGTGTCTAGCAGGATGTGGGCCGGAAGAGTGCATGAAATACAATACAGAAGTAATTTATTCAAGGATGACAAATATAGTGGTAGTCGGGGAAATGTGTGCTTTGTTAATACTTTACGAGAAGAGAATGTGTCTTAATTAGATTGCAGCGGAGTGCCTTCTAATGTTGAAGGGGGCTAAGGCGTCTTGTCAGTCAGACATTTTCTCTCTGCCTGTTAGAAAGGCACAGCATATTTCTGAACCCCTGGTAGGTGTATTGTTTGTAAACAACTTGGAAAAAATGCTTGTGTGCACTAAAGTTCTTTAGGCACTGTCTCTAGGAACTGGTCATCTTATATTTTCATCAGATTTTAATTCACAAAATGCAAGTATTTTTCTTAAATCTGAAACTCAATCTGTGTGTTTTTGGCATCTTGGATAAAGAGAGGAAAGGTGTTAGACTTTTATAGCAACCTGTAGGCTGTCTGGAAAACCGACATCTTTAGCTGATGCTCTGGCTTTGGTATGCTAAACTGTGTGCACAACTGAGTAAACCACTTCTAATTCAGTAAGCGGCAAAATAATGAATGCAAAACATAACTTTTTTTCAGGCCACTGAGACCTTGTGCTGTGGTTTACACAGTCTATAATGTAAACACATTTGCAGTCAGAATACTTTGTTGTGTGGCTCTAGTATGCAAGTGACTGGAGATGAACTTTACTGGAATGTTGAAATAAGTGCCATTTGCATGCAAATGAGTAGAAAATTTTCTGATTTTCTCCACTGTGATTCTAAACCTTCATCAATTTGCTCCTCCGCCCGCCAGCTCCAGCTCTGTGCAGTGTTGCTGTGCTGACAGACGGGCGCTGTGTACGTTTCCTGTTGTGGGCACTGCAATGACACAAATCAGCTTTGATTTTTATCAAGTGATGAGGACGAGCTGTGAAGCGCAAATAAAACTGACGGGTAGCCAAGATAGCAGGTGAATGACTAAACCTGTGTGCTGTAGGTGAAGGTGACTCCTCGAGCCACACGCCTCTTCATCTGCAAGCCTTTCACTGATCCTGTTGTTTGAGCTTCTTTGTGGAAAGCCAGGGAAACTCTTCACTTTCTGGAGCTGCCACCATTTCCTGTGATGATTTTGATTATTTTCCCATTAAGGTTTGCCAGTTAGAATGTAGTGGTCTTCCTCCTTCCTCTTGTGTCCGTGCTGGTGTAAGTGTTAATATGATATCTCTTTGTGTTTCCAGTATTACTGGTGTCAGCGTGGATGCATACAGTTCAGGAATTGCCTAAATTGCTTGCCACACAGGATCTTATTAGTTCTGTTCTGCAGTTAACCCGTGTCATGGGGTTGAAAATAAGTGTTAATTAAGCGTAGGAGATCTATGTTAAGTAGTTGCACTTGGAAAACTGGCTGAGAAAATGTGTTAGCTCGACAGGCTTGTATATTCACTAACTTGGTATAAACTCTCATCTAAAACACCTAAAAACAGGTGCTGCTTTCACGCTGAAATTGGTAAAACCCAGCTTGGACTAAGTGTAGGTCCAAAAAGACATGCAAATTCTAATCCTTCCAGAATTACGCTTCTGTTCATGTTCAAGACTGAAATTGAGTAAATATATGTGATAACTTTATCTCACCTGCTATTATTGGTAACGAACTGGGAGGGAGGGAGCAAAGCAAGGAGAAGGCTGGGGTTATTTGAAGTGTTCTCTGCCAGCAGCATTACGTCAGGAGATGCAAACTTTCGGGTCAGGTATTGAGAAGAAATGACTAAGATCACTTGAGCCATTTTCAGGGAGTTCATTTATCTGTATTTAGCAGTCTTCATTGTATGATCTCATAGTGTATTTCTGCAAGGTCTTTTTTAGGAAATGGAGCGGCTGGTGCCTAGATGCCTGAAGATCTGAGATGCTGTGTATTTCAGATGTGAAGTAGTGAGTTTTGGTTATAGCTGCACTACCAGAAGTGGATTTCCTATGTGAACTTCCTTAATTTTTTTAGTGAAAAAGGTCTACCAAGGGGGTGTCATATTTAATGGACCAAGCCTGGGACAGCACAATTTCTCTAGTTAAATAACAGTACCTTCAACACTGGGTAGTGGAGTGACTGCTTTTCAATAGAATTGTTGCATGTGTCAAAAGCTGACATACTTCAGTTAGGTGCAGGTATGTCTTGGTCAGGAAGTTGGTGCAACTTGGATTTCTAACTCCTTTTTTTTCTACTCTTCAGTATTTAATGTAACCAAGTTGTCCATTTCATGTAAAGACATGTAACACTTAGCTGATATTGGATGCATTTCTTTGTTATTGTTTTGAACTGACAGGCCTCATGCAAATAGAGTGCTTTTAATAACAAAAAGAGGTTTAGTCCCTGATTGCTACATGTTTACCCTAGGATGTTAGATTCAGTAATTTAACTTGTGTAAATTGGCCTACTATAGTCAGACATCTTCTGTGGGTGGCGTTAGGAAATTAAAATATAATAAGCCTTATTCTGTTACTTAGTTTTTTAACTGAGATGAAGATAGTGTATTTCAGACCTATTAATTTAAAAATATTCCTGCTCCAGAACGCTTGATGTAGCAGTTCTAATGCATTTTACAAGAACATCTCTTTTTAGTTTTACCCCATTTTGCTTTGTAGGTAAGGGAATTATCCTAGAAATCCCAATTTGTGGTGCTGGGTGGATCCCCACCAGGATCATCAATCCAGATGAGACAGTCTGATCTGAAATACTAATGGCGTATGCTGGCTTTTGTGAGCTTGCCATGACTTATCACTGTCTTGGCAGGGAGCAGTGGAACATAGGACTGCAGTAGGTTGTGAGTGGCAGTATTTCACTGTGAGACCTCTGTTACCTTTGTTTCTGTAGCTAAACCTGCACCTCAGCACCTTGGCTCTCAGCTTAACTTTTCTTGTTCCCTGAGCTCTAGCAGAGGGCAGTTGCATTTCCTGGCTTCTCGGTCTCCTCTCCTCTGCGTTTCTGCAGAGCAGTGCGAACAGCCTCCCACCTGTTGGCAGGAACAATAGAAGAAAAAGCCTTACTCGGCTCCTATTTCCTCACCCCCTACTTAAATCCTGAAGAAAGTTGTTGCTTTCGGTAACAACCATCTCCTGAAAGCAAACAGACTTTCTGGGACCTGCAGATCGGAAAAATCCTGTGTGGAATCGTAGACTTGTTACAATTTTCTCAGTAACAACTGGGTTTAGATGCTGGGAATAAATATGATTTTAGCATTTTGTTCTCAATGAAGTGTGCAGAGGGATTTGTGTGTGTGTATGCATGAGATCTGCTGTTGTGGGTCTTCATGGAAAATGTCAGGATACATAGTTTGGGGAAGTGAATGGTTATGCTGTATTGTCAGAAGTCTCCTGCAGAAGTGCTTTTTTCTTTTTTGCATCAGAATTTCAAAGCAGAACACCTGTTTCAGTACAGAATGTGTCTATTAATAGTAGAAGAAAGGGCAGGATAGGCTATCTGAATTGAAATACAGACCTTTAAAAAGGTGCTCACTAGGGGCATGGGAATGAATGAAAAGAAATCAATTAGGAGCAGATAAAGATAAAAACAGAACCAAGAAAGCAGAAAAATTAGTATTTTTTAAAAAAGTACCTGTGAATCTGTTATTTACTATTTATTTTAAAGTAGGTCTTGCTTGTGTGAAAGATACTTGCAGTTCTGTGATTTCTTGTGTAGGTGTAAGAAACCTACTTGAGGCTTTTGTATTGAGCTGCAGCATTTGTAACTCCAGCTTGTAGCTGGACTATACTAAAAGTCTAACCCAGAAATAAGTTATTTTAGAAATGCTTTGCTCACCTGCATTTTAGAGTGAAGACAACATTGTTGCTAAGATTAGCAAATTCATGCACCATGAAAGTCCATCTGCAATTTTTTGGGCACATTTTTCCAAGAGCAGGCATGTAGGAAATGTCTGTCTCATATTTCAGTTTTACTTTTACCTCAGATTCTTAAGAAGTTTCTATTGAGCTTCTACAAAATGCCTGTAAAAGGAAAAAGGAAGCTTAGTAACACCCTTCAGTGTTGGCTGTCTTGGCCTGTAGGTTAGTGCAGCCAAAGCAGTGCTGCAGAGCTGGTGAGCTCCTGGTAAAAGGTGTGGTATCATCTGCTTCCCTTTGGTGGGTACACACAGCCACCAGCATATCAAGTTCCCAGGGAAAAACATTGTGCATGTAGTGTTAACAGCACGGTGTGTGTGTTGCAGGCTTTCTTCAGTGCTGGTTAAAAAGCAAACAAACAAAGAACACAGAAAAAGTGAATGTTTCTGAACTTTACTCAAATAGTTAATTAACAGGAACACTTGTACTTTCAGGGAGTTTGAGGCTTCAGATGTTTACCTAATCATCTGCTTTGATTTGTGTCACATCTTCATGTTTTTCTGAGTTGTTCCTGAATTGAACCTCATAACTAACCTTGAAATGTGTCCTTGGGAAGGGTACCCAGTAAGTATCATGGAGGTGAAGACCACTGTGCTTGGAAAAGCTTTGGTGTCCTGCCTCCTGTTCTTCCCATCAGCTTCATCAAGGTTGAGCTGTTGGTTCCTTCTGTGCTTTTTAGTGAGGTTAATGAGTCTTCTGGATCTTCTGCTTTCTCCTCATGAAGGCTGTACAGGCATCTTTTAGTTTATTTTGATAAACTAAACTAAGCTCTCAGGCTCTGAGATGCTGGAAATCTAATGTGCTGGATTACTGTGATACACTAGTCTAGTCTAAACACCCTTTCATGCTTCAGATTTGCACAGATGTTTCTGATAGCTTTGGAATTTTTTTTTCCATCCACTTCTGTCAGTTATCTTCAATGAGTTTACTGTTGTGTGCTCTGGCTAATTTGGCAGAAATACAGTAGCACACCTGTGCCTCTTTCAGGTCTGATTTGTACTGCTAGATTGTCCAGTAGCACTTGATTTGGTGTTAATAATTGTGCAGGGAATATTTTGAACAATGTCCTGCTTAGCACATGTTGGTGAAATGAAATTTCCCCTTGATGAGTATTTTTGAGGTCAGTAAGCCTCTTTGGAAATCCTGATGTATACTTTAATTATTTTACAACCGTTTTTAAATAATGTTTGGCCTGTATTACTAAATCAAAAAGTCATATGGATGCCTTATACACATCCCACACTTTGTGGTTATCTTTATTACAAATAGTCCTTGGCTGAAAGATGAATCTTTGCTTATCTGCCACGACTTGTTCTCTATAAAACCAGGCGGAATGACCTGTTTTATGTTTCTGTCCTTTATACAGTAAATTAATTTGTTTGCAGTATTGCCATTGGATTGATACCAAACTATGATAACCACCCATGTCTTGCTTGCCTTTAAATATTATACAACAGCTCTTCTTTTTTTATCGATTGTTCCTGTATTTAATAATGGTGGAATATCTTCAATCAGAAGGAATACTCATATATTGCTCTAAATTACTTTGGGGATGGAAGTGAAATAAAATTGAGGTTATAGAGCACATTTGGGAATTTTTAATAATGCAAAGTTCTTGGTGTTTCTGTGGGCTTGCTGTTCTGCATAGAAAGTAATTTTGCTTTTCTCTTAAGTGAACTTTCTCATTGAGGTTCTATCTTGAATACTATTTCAGAACAGGTTTGTAGTCAACTTTTATGTTAAGAATGCTTCTTATTGGTGGGTTTTAATGTTTACTGAGACTAATGACCATTCTTTTTTAGTCTATCTCCAGTGACTTAAAAGTGGAGAAAAAAGGAGAGTTGTTTTAGTTTTTTATTGCATTGTACATCTAATGGCAGGTTTACTTTCATTGAAGGGAAAAATATTCCTGTATGCTCCCACTGTGTATCTGCCAGGCATTTTTAACGTTCTTTTTAGCCACTTGCCCAAGTGACTGTTCCCAGTGCCAACAGTTTTGCATCATTCTCATCTCCTGGTTTATGTGGTAGAGTAAAACATGAGGTTTTTTAGAGATTCTAGTGCTGTTGCTAATGCCATTATTGGAAAACTAGTATAGACAAGATTTAGAAGAATTTTCAAATCCTGGAACTTCTGTACTTTGTTTTAGTTGTGGTTTTGACTTCAGTGGAGTTGGAATTTTAATGCTGATTTCAAAGCACAAAATAAAATTGTTTTACTTTTGGAAACTGTTGATTTTCCAGAGTAGGTGTGTGGTCATCTGTGGTTTTCTTGCATTTGTTAATTCTGTTCACTAATTTCCTCTTCCTGCTGATACCGACTTTAGTTGATATTGAAGGTGTTATTTTCCAAGTTCTTAGTTTTAAGTGCTGGTATACACAGGGTGTGTTTTCAGCTATAGACTGATGTGCTAAAGCTCCTTGTAGTAATTGAGCAAATAATACTGATTACTGCAGTCAGCAAGCTTGTGCATCTACTGCAGACTTCAACAGAAGGTTTTGGTTTCCCACTGCACCTTGTAAGGTGTGCTTGGGTAAGATTCCAGGTGGGGACTGGAAAAATAGGAAGCCTTTGAAATGGTGACTCCACAGCAGCAGCAGCAGATGAGACTGATCAGGCACCTGGACTTACAGGGTGCTGCAGGAGAATGGAATGCCAGTTTCTCACAAACAGACCTTGAAATGTGATTGAAATGAAGAAACAAGACAGTGGTCTCCTTCACAGGAATGAAAATTGTCAGCAGTAGACATTGGATGTATTTCAGCATAGCCTGGTAAAAACAGTGAGCGAAGCAGTTGCTTTGCTGCTCTTTTTTGGGCCAGAGGGTAGGAGGAGTTGCTGAATTTAGCAGGAGAGCAAGAGGTGAGTCCTTTACGTCTTTCTCTGAATGAAAACAAAACAAAACCAAAAACCACAAAATGAAGGAGGAGAATAGGGACAAAATGTACAAATTTAATTATGCATGGGATTTGGAATCTAAACAGAATAAATGGAAAAGGGACAAAAACATGCTCTGGAAGAGGTGCAAAAAATACAGTATAAAGCAACCTCCCATGGATCTGTAACAGAAAACATTCCTATGATGTCTTGTTTCGAATGCAGCATCCTGGGGATGTGCAGAAGGAAACATCTGAAGTTCTTCAGTCAGATCCTTCTGTGTGACTGAAGAGGCCTCTTAGCTTTAAGTACATGGACTGTGATTGTCCCATTTCAATGTAGGGGATGGAGAACAAAGTAAAAACAAAGGCAAGATGTTTGAGGTGAAGTATTGCACAGTAAAAATGCAAAGCACAAATTACAGATGTGCAGGTTTCACATCTCTCTCTGTGGGGTGCAAAGGTTACTTGATAAAAGCTGAAGCAAAGCAATTTTGAATCCTGGCACTTGAGTTGTAATTATTTCAGTTATTATTATTATTTCAGTTTTAACTTTTCAGTTAAAATACAGGCATTGTCAGCTAATTATTGCCTATGGGGACTATCCTTTCAGCTCCTGAGAGTCCTCTATCCCTTCCTGTATTCCTTTGCAGCATTTTTTTTCCTGGAAAAGAAAGTATTCCCTAGCTCACTGACTGATAGTCTAATTGACAGAGAAACTCTTCAGATAAGGCCTTTTCTTCCTCACTTAACTCTGAATTTGACTTTGTTTGAAATTTCATTTTCTGCATGTTGATATTACACACAATCTGGTTTCAGGCTGGGGTGGGCTTAGTGAGGTAGATGGGCATCTCTTCAGCCCTGCTGCAGATTGAGACAGCCTAGCAGTGTTTCAGCTACCTGTAAAGTGCCTAAAAATGTGGTATTTCTGCTTATTAAAAGCTAAGGTCTTTTTAGTTCCTTTGTTGTTGTTGTTGCTAATAATATTTAAAACTCCTACCACATATATAAGTTATTCCCAAATGATAACTGCTCCTCAGTGAAAGTATAAATTATTTCTAAAAAGTCAGACATGATAAAACCCAGTAATGTTTAGTGGGCCATAGTGTGAAGTTATGCTTATTTCTGTGCCTTAACAGTTTAATTTTTACCTTCAACAGAGGTGGTGGGATTTCCACTTTGTTTCACTTCACTTTCAAATAAACAGCAAAAGCCACGATTATGAATTTTGCAAAACGTAGGGTTTTAATCACCGCTTTCACAAGAGCTTTAAAGCATATGTGTTTTCCCCACATCTGTTGAAATTTTGTCCTGGCTAGTGTTGACAGGAATTGATTCATATGGCAAAACCCCGGTCCTGAGAGGCCCTGAAATTCTGGTTGGGCCAAGAGGAGGGACATCTCTAAAGTCCTTTTAATTGAGTAAATTTAACCTGAGATGCAGATCTGTAAAATATGCCTTTTCTCTGAATACTGAGGTATGTAACTGGAAGGTCCTTGCTCTGTGGGTGTAAAGGTGGGAAGGCATTTCCTAAAAATTTCCTTACTTATTCAGTTCTCTATAGGGTGGATATTCAAGGATTGATTGTATTCCCCCCACATCCTGCAAACCTCTGTGGGGGTCAGAGATAGAGTACACAGCAGAGGTTGTGTATTTTCATACACTAAATTGATAGACTTGTTTTTTTGTCTTGAAAGCCTGTAAAGTGATTGTGCTTTGGAATACTGTGGTATGTACTGTAAGGTGTCCAAACTATAGAGAAGGAAAACCAAAATATTACTCTGCTCACTGACTTCTATGAGGGGTAAGAAGAAACATTTGTTTGCTGTAATGAAGTTCAAGCTGATGTGTTGTAACAGTGGGATGGACAGTGTTGTGTTCACTTTGTGAATGTGTTGGTTTGGTTTAGGACAAGGTATGATTATAATTAGTAACAAACTTCATCTCCAGCGCATGTGGATCACTGTGGAAGTGTTTGTCTGGAAATTCAATGTGTGTAAGAGGAAATTGGGGGAGATTTTAAGCCTCTTAAGAGGTTATTTATGTTGAGTGACTATGGGCAACTTGCTAGTGGGAAAAACTTTGCCATCCTTCCCTAATGATTATGTAAGTTGTATTTAAATTAGTCATATGAAACAAACAAACAAAACCGACAACAACCGCATTCCCTGCCCTTCCCACCCCCACCCTCCAAAAAAAAAGGCTTTAAGGAAGTGAATCAAGAAATTACATGTTGAGCATCTAGAGTCTGGAAACCCCATAACTGTATTTTGTTCTGGTAGTCCTTGCCCCTAGTTTTAATAATTTTAAAGGAGGGCAGGTTGATTGATGTAGATACACCAGAAGTTATACCCACCTGAAAGAAGGATCTACAGGTGCTGAAGGCCACTTTGATCTAGAAGAGAAGGATGATGAGTACACAGGCTGTTTGTGCTCAGGACGCAGTCTAGAAGTGAGGAACCTTGCAGTTTTCTGCCTGGGAACAGGGGGAGTTGCTGATACCTGTGACGTGGTGGTGGCGCTGTATGGAGTGCTCTGGCACCTTCTGTCAGGAAAAACGGGGTATAACAGAATTATACTTTGACTCTTATTGTGTACCCTGATGAAGAAAAACATGTTTCATATTTGCATACTTGCAGTGATTTACCTGGACTACATAAAGTGAAGTAGGATTTTCATTAAGGTCATTTGGGAGGGTTAAATCTCTTTTTCACTGCTTTTGATTGTGCTCTTTTGTATTTGAATAGGGAAACAGTTGTGGCAGCAAAGCTACTTGTGACAATAGTTTGCTGTGGTTTCGTTTTGAGCAAAGTTTGTAATTTTAGAACACAGCTTGGTGCCTGTTAGCACCAACATCTATGAGCAGAAGCTGTGTATTAAATCAGTCACCTAATAGTCCACTCTTCTGCTGAATCTTTTGCTTTTCCAGCTCTGAAACTTTGGGAATGTGCAGTTTTGAGTTTGCTTATTGATCAACCCAGCAAAGTGGAGTAGTTAATGTGTGGTTGCCCTAAAGATAAATCTTGATTTATTAGTGGGCAGAAAACAGGCTAAAAAATTATTTAAAATATGTTAATTTGAGAAGTGTTTATGCATTAGACATCTGATACCACAGAATAATTTGGTCTTCAGTACTACATTTCTTGTAGGTTCTAGTAGGGAATGGTGGTGGTGCTGAGATTTAAGCTGTTGTTGATTATTGGCTTCTAAGTAGCATAACACAACCAGATTATGTTAAAATTGAGTGTTGTAGATGCAGGTCAAGCAAAAACACAGCATTTAAAAAGAATGGTTATTCTAATAAACATGCATGCAGTAAGTGATATCTGAGCAATATGATCATTTTTCTATCTCTCATGTCCAGAAACGTGCACGTTAGAAAATTCAGACAAACTCAATCTACAAATCTAGTTAAGTGTTTGTGGGCATCCTTGTGATGGTTTTCAGCGGCTTTGATATTGAGGCTGAACAAAAGCAAAACCTGTTCTACGTGCTTCTGTTTTCCATTTGTTTTACACTATTGATTAACTAGCAAATTATTTCCAGTACAAAAAAATTCAACAATGTCACTGGAAGTCAAAGAGTAAAGCAAAAACTTCTTTAAAATAGTCATCAGTAAAGGATTAATAGAGCTATTTCAAAGTTTGATATGACAGTGTAGTTGTATTTTCCGAATTGGCTGCTTTTGTCAGTGTAAACCTTCAGTTGGGTACAAACTGTCAAAAATGGGGAAGACCCTGGCAAAGCAGGTCATGTATTTTCTGCAAGAGAGGTGTTGCCAAACCTTTGTGATGCCTGTGTTGGGCTGAGAGGTGAGTTGTCTAACACAGCCCCATTCATAGTGCCTTCCTGGCCATGTTTGCAAGTGCGGTCAGTACAGTCCTTCTGAGGAACACTTAATGTGTATTTTGAAGCAATATTTTCCTCGTATGCAATGAATTTGAGGACTCAGGAGTGATGGGCTTGTTGCTTATATGTGCTGTACTCATTTACACACACATTGTAAATCCGCTGCTACTGAAAATGCAGCAAGTGTAGAAAATGTATCCTGCGTGTACAGCAATGAGACACAGAAACAGTCTCATGAACTAGAGCCATTTGGAAAGGGCTGTAGGCTAGATTTAATTTTCCTGCTGGGTCATTCCTGCCTTGGCCTGTAACTTCTGTTGGCTCATGTTACAGCTCTTGTGTGCTGGAAGCAGAGACTCCAGCCCCGATAACCATCCGGGAGCTTGTTCTACATGATGATGTTTAGGTGAATGAAAAATAAGTCTACAAAGCATGTGTCTGATGAATAGTCAGATTCTTAAGGTTGTCATGTTGAATGTTTGAAATAGGAAATGTTTGATGTGTGCCTGTACAACCTTTCTGGTGCTTTATTACCACATAGTCTTTAGTTACATTAAGACTTGCATAGCACTGTGTGGTCGTGGTTAAACTGCTAAGTAAAAGTTCTTTGAGGTTTCATACATTTTTCTAGAGCCTATCTTAACATTGTCACAGAAAATGTGGCTTTTTCACATGCTGCATTTGTATTAACTAATTAATGCCAGTATTCTGATAGAATAAAAACCCCCGAAAAGAGAACACTATTTTTTTTTCTGTTTTGAAGAAAGCTGTTTACATTGTTTTTAAATTATGGAAGTAAACTCAGGAATTGATTGTATTAATTATGAATTTCATATAGCTTGTTGCACTCTGTAATTAACCAAATGCATTAGTTTTATAAATATTCATGTTTGTCAAATAAGCCTGTTCTCGTAACTTACTTATTTCGTTTTCACCACTTGTGTGATTCAGTTGTGCAAGATCTTGTGAGATCAGTTGTGTTGATTTTGCAGGTCAACATCAAAATGCTGAGAGAGAATCTATTTGAAGTGTGTGCAAATCTAGAGTGAAATGGAATTGCATTCCATCAAAAAATTTACCTTGTTGATGTTGAGAGATTATTTAGCATATATGAATACTACTGACTTAGTTTAGGAAGCTGGTCAATTCTGAGGGCTTTTTTAAAGTGCAATCCCCAAACCACAAGATGTGTGCACCCGTGTCTTGGAGGTTGCTGAGTTTTGGAGAGGTCTCACAAGGCTGCATGAACGATGTTGTGCTGAAAACATTTGACGGTGGTTAAAACTGACTTGGGAGGAAAATGTATGTCTTGTGTTGTTTGAGTCAGCTCATTTCTCCAGTCAGTCTGCATCCATTGCAGATCCGTATGGCAGTAGGCTGGATCACTTGGTAGGCGTCCAGGGAAAAACCTCTGTGACTGGAGTTACTGGTAGAGTGTTGTGACAGAGGCGTTTGGACTTGTCTGGCCAAAACCTAATTGACCTTTTAAAAAAGGGGGCGGGGGGGGATAAAAGGGAGAGAGAATTTCCAACTATAAATGGAGATTAAAAGGAACTGTATTTAGACACTTTAAAAGGTTGCTTATCATAAAGTTATTCCTTTATTATTATAACAAAACCCAGATATCTTTCTTTTACTTTCTTGCAGCAGAACTTGTCTGCTGAATAGAGCTGAAATGTAAAAGGGCATGTATTTTGAAGTAATTCTGCATGTGGCTTTAATGTTACATGATAGGTAACATTTAGAGTAGTTGAGATTATCAGCTACTAGGATGAGGTTCAGTAGTGAATTTCTTTCTCCTTAGTGTGTTTTGAAAATAACTTTTGGTAACCCTGTAAGTTTGGTGTGGGTTTTTTGGGGGGGTGTTTGTTTGTTGGAGTTTTTTTTTAAAGCCAACCAGCCAACCAAAAAAACCCTTTCCTTCTCACCTAACGGGTTTGTGTTTAAAAAAAAAAAAAAAAAAAAGTTTGGGTTCTGAGGGAAACATTTCAAGGTATTGCTGCTTGTTTGGGTCTTCTAGGAGATACTGTATGCCCAAAGATAACACTTCTGTTAACTCATCTTAAACAAGGGAAAAGGGAAAAAAAAATTAAAAGAAAAAAGAAAAAGAAAAAAGGTACTTTTATGTCAGAACTGAGGAAGTGACCCTGGGGGTTTGCTGTAGATTAAACAGGAAATCACACTACAAATTGACCCCAGAGCTTGAATTCCAGCTCACCACTTGAACTGCAAGAGCAGTCAGTCTTTTCTCTGCAGGCAGGCTACCCAGCTGAATGAAGTACCTTTACTTGCAGGTTAAGGCTGTGCCCACATCGTTACTGGGGCTTGTGTGGAACTTCCTTGTCCTGCAGCCATTCCAGACAGGAATATGCTGCTGGGTGGTTGCCGCAGTTGGCAGTAGCATGAGCAGCTCTTCTCTGAGTTGCCGTTGCCTTCTGTTCTTGTGGTGGTTCGTGTTTCTCCTTGTCTGACGTGCACATTGCATGCAACGTGGTCATTTCAGATGCAGCTGGAAGGTCGGTAGGAAAAAACAGCTGCACTGTAAAAGTTTCTCCTGTAAGGGAACAATATCAACTCACTGGAATGTTTATTGGATTTGTAGATCAGTAGTTTTCCTTATCGTTTTAACTTGGTGCCGGAAAGTAAGGCCAGAGCAGTCACTTAAGTTAGTACTGCTAGAAAAAGAGAGTGTACTTCAGGAGAATTGGGAAGCTTAGATTTTATTTTATGCAAGATTTGCATATTCTGAAATCTTGTCACTACAACACTCTGCACTTCTCACCCTTTTTACCTCATCATATTTAGTAGGACTTTTGGGAAGGTTGCTTTCTGAAATGACAGCTTTAGTTCAGTGTAACATATGCAGCCACTGAGATCATCTCTTCCCAGAGCTGCCCCAGCCCTTCAGTCTATATTCAGTAGCAAAGATTGAGTTTCTTGTGTCACATTAAACTGCTCTTCAGCTCCCTCTACAGGGTTGCATTGTCCACAGGGTCCTGGCAACAGGAACTGCTCTGTGAAGAGGTGAGGGAACGGTAAAGAGGTCATGGTGACTCTTGCCTTAAAGATGAAAGACTTCGCAGAGTGGATTAGGTCAAAACAGTGCTTGGTAGGCTGTTTGCAACATGATCCGCTGAAACCTTGTGTCACCCCTACTCTGGATGCTACTGGAGGTGATGCTTTGTCAGCCTGCAGGGTGGGCGTGCTTGGCATCTGGCTCTCAGGTGGTCGAGCTGAGCTGGACCTGGAGCAGTTTGTGAAACACTTTATACTGAAATTGTGTTTGAAATGAGACCTGAAACTAAAATGCAAGAACATGTTCATGTCAGGTCACTGTTAATGTGCTGATACGGACTAAGGAGTAGATATTAATTGGATTGTTGAACCTGCTTGCTTACTGTGAAGTATCAGGAAGGTTTGTGGGGCTTTTAGAAGAACTAACTGGGTAGAAGAATAGAGAGCTGGGATTAAAAAAAAAATTCTCTTATAGTTTAGATTTTTATTTGACTGTGTTTGAGCTGATGCCTTCTTGGATGTCCTGGATTTTGCTTGCTTCATAAAATAGTGCCACTAGAGCACTGTAGTTGGGGTGAGGTGCAGTGGTAAAGAGAGTTACTACCTGAAGTTTAGGAGGAATATTTCTTAGTTCTTTTAAAAATCAGCTAATTAGATTTTAAGCTCACAGAGACAGGTTTTTACAATACTTTATGCATCAGCTCTACTGATGATGAGGATTTCACATGCTGCTGCAATAGAAATAATAGGATTTTTCTTTCTAAGAAATGAGAGGTTTTGTGTGTTTTATGTGCATGAGGTGCTTTGTCCCTCCCTTATTCTTGATTTCCTGCTAAGTAACGCTATAGTCCTTGCCAATTATGGTCTTGACCACAAGAATTACAGATTTTCCGTAGTGGATGAGTCCATGAAATGCTCTGAGTTAGCTATGTATGGAGTTCTGAGATAGAGGAGACAGGTAGATGTGCCTATTATGCAGAAAATCTGTGGTGGAAATAGATTGCTTGTTTCAGATTTCCAGAGATTGACTGGAATCAGATTTGATTCCAGTTTGATTGAGGTATTATCATTTTGTCTCTCTCAGTGCCTTAGCAATTTATTTTGTAATATGGTACACAGAACAGAGTAAATTACTGTTAGTATTTTTGGATGTTGAGTGTGATATGGGTAATAGAGGAAAACCAACAACTCTCTACCTTCATAGCAGACCTAGTGTCTCTGATTTCCATATTCTGTTTCTCTCTTTTTGCTGATCACATCAAGCCTCTTTTCAAATACATGTATGTAATAAAAAGTCAGATTATCCTTTTGGAAAAAGAGAGTGTTCACATCCAGAAAAATCTGTTTGATTATGGGCTGAGTAACAGATTTCAAGATTTTAGTCAATATTAAGGTAAACATGAATTATTTTATTCCTTGAGATAATTGAATTGTATCCAAGTAATGAATGACAAGATGTAGGGCAAGAATGAAATTTAGAAGAACTGTGGTAATGAATCACATGCTTTTGTACCCAGTCTTAATTAACTGTATGACGTTTTTTAACCAAAAGGTTTGTGTCGAGATTGCTGACCCTTTGGTAATTAAGCGGACATTCATTATATGAAATATGATGTGTGGGTATCTGGAGCTGACAGTTCACACTTAGATGTGTGGGGTTCCTGCTGCTCAGCTGAGAAGTACGTTCCTGTAGATGGAGGCAGATGCAGTCACACTCGGCTTTGGGCTCCTGCCCTGTGTGGGCACAGGGCTTGGTGCAGGGCAGTTCAGACAGGGCTAAGTTGCAGCTGTTGGTCCGTGATTGCTGCGTGCCAGCACCTTGCCAGTGTGGTACGCGTGTTTAGGAAGCAGATCCAGGAAAGAAAAATGGGAGGAGGAAAGGAAGGGATTAGTTTTTGGGTGTCTCCTCCTGGCCCCGTGCCTGGCTGTGCGAGCACCCGTGCGGGCACAAAGGAGGGGCAGTGCTGTTTGGGCAGGAGTGGGCTGGGATCTTGGCAACCTGTTCCTGTTGGCCGTAACACCCCTCATTAATGTAACACCAGGATCTGGCTATGAAGTGTTGTGCAGGCTCAGTGCTGTAATAACGTGATTTTAGAGCTTTTGATTGGTGCAAAGCATGAGCGGAACAAATCTGTGCAAGTTACAGATGAATAGAAATCAAAGCAGAAACACCCTCATTCTTTTGGTTTTTTTTAGAACCAAGTGCGTTCTAATTTAATTTTAGGTAAGCTTGGTCTGTGTTACTGCCTTTTATTATCTGAACCATTGAAAAACAGACACAAGTAGAAATCCAGTGTGGTGAAGGCAGTGGAGGAGTTGATTTTGGAACAGCATGCATGAATTTTAACGATTTGAGGACAATGAGCCCTTGCAATTTGACTTGTTTACTCTGTTCCAAAATGTCTCTGAAGACATAAGATTGTTAGTAGCTCTAAGTAATGCCACATTTAGAAACTGATAGATGATGTTGTTCAGATTAGTTAGATTCCTGGAGTTTTAATCCTCAGAGATGTGAGCTGACAACTTAGCATTCCTTCAGAGCTCTCGGACAACTCTATATTTTCTTGATGTGGCAGGTAATAATACCAGTGCTGAACGTGCTGAAGTAGCAGTTCTCTGCTATAGAGATGCAAAACATTAGAGGAGGTGTTGTGCAGGACCTAAGCTGCTAAGCTAATAAACTCTGCCTGACCTGACCTTGCTTTTTCTTTTTTCCTTTTTTTTTTGGTTTTTTTTTTTTTTTTTTTAGCTTGGGTTTTTAACAACTCTGCTGGTGACAGGAAGAAGGGAGCTGGTGGCAGGTAGACAGTAGGAAAGGGCCTTGAAAAGAAAGTGATAGAGATGGGAGAAGGCAGAGATAAAAATGTGAAGAGAAGAACTTGATGGAAGGAGGACTCAACTGTGAGGTTTCCAAACCACTGCTTTAGATTTTATGGTGCTGGTTTTATCATGAGGAAAATTTGCAATTGTCCTATTGTTTCACCAAACTTAAAGACAGTTATGTTGTTTAATTAACTTTTCTTCTAGACATAGAAGGTGTCTGTGTCTAAGTAGTTTTCTCTTGGACCACTAGGGAACGTATCGTTCCAGTTAAAAGATCACTGACATACGGAAATCTTTTAAGCATTTTGCAGTGTACAATAAGTATAAAGAGATGGTTATTTTGGCACATTTTGGGCAGAAGATTATAGAAGCTAAGCTTTCAGTAATGTGGTTGTTTCAGTTCTTAAATATTCCTCTCTCAAATTTTACTGAAATGAAACTTAGAGTGTTTGCATAAGCTCTAAGCTGGTGTCATTTTATTAGAATCAGGGCAAATCACACACATGCAGTTCAAGTCATGGATTTATTGCGGGGAATAAAACCACTCCTCAGCACTACCTTGCTTATTTTGTTAAATGTGGTATTTCTGTCATTCAGCTATTCTAGGCTTTGTTTGGACTGTGGAATTAAGAGTTGGCTCTACCAGTTTGTAGCTGTTATCTTTAATTTGCCCATGTGAAATCATCTTTGTAGACTTTCAGAGCAGGCTTTCAAAAAATCACTTCTGTGTTCCATTTATCAATTTTTTTGTTATTTATATTTAAAAACGTACAAACATCTGAACTGTAGGGAATGCAAGTGAGCAAGCTCCCAGCTGGCTTTCTGTGGAGCAGTGCCTTTATGCTGTTGGAAAGCTGAAATGGAAACTGTCTTCTCTAGTGATTCTAGAAGACTTCCAGAGTGTCTGGGGGTAAAACTACCCCAGGGCATTTTTGTAAGTTGATTTATGTAGGGGAGTAACAGTTCTGAGAAGCAAGACACCCATATTCCTGGGCTGGTGGTTGGGTAGAAGTTCCTGTGAGACAAGCCATGGTGCCTGTGGCTCAGCAGCAAGGCATATCTGGGTGAAAGAATAAATGCATTATTTGACTCCTAGAAAGCAGGGCTCAGTTTGAGCTATCTGGAAAGAAGGCACGGTGCTGGATGCAGCAGTCTGAGCTGTGCTTCAGCTCGTAGTAGAGAACATTTAGACAGGAGCTTCTTTTTAGACATAGAGTAGGTAAAAATAGCTATCTGTGAATCCATAATGCCTTTATAAACTTTATAAGGTTGAGGAGTTCGTGCATTTGGTTGGGAGGAGGCCACTTCAAAGTTGCCCAAGTTAAAGATAGAAAACAAAAAAATAAAGAAAGGTGATATAATGTTACAAAAGGGGACAGTAACAGCACTTATATCCAGCCTACTGTTCTCCAGTCTGATAGGCATTTGAAGGGGAATGGAATGATTGCAGCTTTTGATGTGGAAACTTGCTCCCATTTTACTTAAAACTCTCTTTACTTCGCAGCAAGCAAGGGCAGAACAGGAAGAGGAATTCATCAGTAATACTCTATTTAAGAAGATTCAAGCTCTGCAGAAAGAAAAAGAAACACTTGCAGTAAACTATGAAAAGGAAGAGGAATTCCTCACTAATGAACTTTCAAGAAAACTAATGCAGGTAATTGGTGCCTTTACTGATGTTTCTTTCAGGAGCCTCAGGACTGACTGGTGATGAACCTTTTTGTTTGCATGACTGTAGTCAGAGGGATGTGGTCATACTGTAACTGTTGCAAAGTTGACACCTGATAAAAGGAAAGGTACAAGAAGTGCAGTGAGTAACCTTTTTTTAATATGTTACTTTCAAGTGAACTCAGTATTGAGAACCTGAAAGTTTGTACACAGATGCAAAAAAATGGATGTAGCTTAGGGTAAATGTCAACTGTCTTCCAGACGAGAGTTACTGATTAATTTAAAATGTTAGTGAAACAGACACTTTTTTCCCTGGAGTATTTGATATTTAACAGGAGTCCTGAAATATTAAACTTTATGTATAAGAGTGTGCAGTGATGCTTGAAGGAGGCATGATCTGTAAGTTTACCCACAGTTTTAACAAAACAGTTGCTTCTCTGGAATTAAAGCATATTTTTTGATGCCAGAAATAAAAAGTTGAAGATGCAGGGAGAGAAACTGCATTGCCCAAGTTGCTAATTTTTGAAAAGTGGGTAAGTATTTGTTCTAAGTGTTGTACCTACTTGCCCTGTTCTGATAGTCTTGCCTAAATACCTGCTTTTGGCCTCTGTAGGAGACAGGTTACTAAACTAGGTGAATGTTTGGTGTGATCTGCCTGGGCTTTTTTCATGCTGTTACTTATAAGCATTGTCATGAAAAACTGGGCAGTTTAAAAGAACCTAATTTGTATGTTGTAGGCATTTTCACGTTCTGCAGCTGGAAACTTAAGGCATTTTTAGCCCTGCAGTTAGGAAATACACTGTTTGGAAACAACATGAGAGCTAATCCCATCTGGTGCTTTTATTACTGAAAACTGGGCCTTCTATGACTTTGTCTGTTCAGTTCCTATTACCACATAGTAAATTAAGTAGCAAGATAAAATATCCTCTCTCTGGTATTTACTATTTCTCCTTGCTGTTCTTGAGAAATGACAAGAATATTTCTGAATAAGGTACATGTTTTCTTTCTAAGTCATGCATTTTCATGAAAAATAGAGAAGCAGATGGCAGTAAAATAGAGGTATCAACTGTTATTTTCTAATTGAAGTAAGATGTAGATAATCACCATAGAAAAAGCTTCCCACTGAAGTCTCTCACAGTAAAGGGAGAAATGGTATGTTAAACAATGTTGTTTAATTGAAAGGGAGATGTAGAAATCTGTTACAGAACCAGGTTTATGTGGGACTGTACTATACATTGTGTACATCAACGTGAAACTTAATTTAGAGGTAAAAGCGTGAATTACACTTGATTTGGTTGAAGGGTTTTGAACTCCTGTAATGACCTATTGTTGTGTCTAGTAATTGCTTAAAATATGCTTGGCCTTTTCCCTAGAGTTCATGAGATTGCTTTAAAGCTCTATCTTTTAACAGTTCTTGAATTGCTAAAATTATGCAAAATAGGTTCACACATTACAAAGAGAAATATAAGCTTCTTGTCAACCTGAAAGTACAGTTAATTTTTATTCTTTTTGCTATGGACTTTCAGAAAGTGTCCTCTGACTGTTGCCCCAAATTCAAGAAAAAGTTAACAATCTACTGTTACCAAAATGGCCAAGGGGGTGCCTTGTTGTAATGGATGAAATAATGCAAGGGCACTGTGCTTTTTGTTCAGTGGAAACCTGTAAAAGGTGCAACTTCCTTCTAACTAGTGAGAGAAAGTTGCAGAGAAGTGTTTGAAACAGAATGCAGGTGTGAAACTGGTGAAGTCATTCTTGCCTTTTGTGCAGCATCTGGAGAAAATCCTCAGTTTTGGATTCAGCATCATCCTGTAAATACCAACCAGCTTTCAGTAAGAAACTGCAGGTTTCTGCTGAAAGTAACTACACAGCCAGAACTGCAGTAAAGTGGAGGTAAAATGCTGACCACCACCTGGTTTTGTTAAACAGTATCTCTACCTGCAGCCTTAGATGTCATTCTGTGTGGCTTCCTGTAAGCCTCATTTAGTGTTTGGTAAACATGTCTGTATCAACCAGCAGTTGTTAAAATGTGGCAATTCACTGGTCAGCAGGTTTTGTTGTCCACACATCTAGATGACTTTTCATACCTTTACAGTGGCTCAAGACTTGCAGTACAGGTGGAGTGCTTGTTTTAAAGCAAGCAGTTTAATATTAAAGCTGTTCTTCTGTTTGTGTAGGCTGTGTTCAGATCTCATTTCATGGCTTGATTATGTCTTTGATGTGATAAGCTTGCTGTGAAATGCAAAACCAGAATATTGATGTGTTCTCCTAAAAACTAGTAATATGGTCAGCAGCTTCTAAATGATACAGAGGAAATGGTCCCTTCCCCTAAAGAATTAGGAAACATTTGAATATTACAGTATGTTTCCATTTTGCATCTCTTAAGAGATCATTGATTTAGTAAGTTAATACTAGAATGTTGGTGAGTTGCAGGCAATTTTCTTAAGTAGCAAAGAACTGAAAATAATACTTGATACTGGTTTTTGTTTTCTGAAAGCTTATCTGTTGTCTGAAAGTTTTGATTCTTCAGTTATGAGTCCTGGAGATTACATCCATGTATGCCAGATTAAAACTAAGAAGAAAGACTCCTGATATTACAGAAACTCTTTTTTTGGAAAAGAAGGCATTATTATCACACATCACATGGTCAGTTTGTTTAGAGTTTATTACAGTATGTTTTCTAAAATGGGATACTCTTCCTGTTGTACAGGTGCAGTGCTAAATTCCTGACTAATGTTTTTTAGACCAAGAAGTCAAAACAATTACAATTTCCTTTTTTTTAATTTCCTGAGATCTGTGAGTGCCAATACTTACTATTACCCACGAGAGTGTAGCAGTTCTGTCTTTATTAGGTGAATAATGAATTCATAAATGCCCACTGCCATTTTTGGCATCTTTGCTCTGGAGAGAATTCTGGCAAAGTTAGCTGCAGAGGTTGGGTGATGACTTAACCAGAAACACAGTAGTCTCCAGTTGGTTGCTCCACTGTTCTTTGGGATTAAGCTTTTAATCTCTGTGTTTGCTAGGCAGTGTTGCTCTGACCTGGAACCAGACTTTGAAAATTCATGCTATCAGACTATGCTGCTTTTTGTATGACTAAGGGGAAAAAATTGCATATGAATCTGTAGTTTTGCCTAAAGCTTTACATTTTGGAACAGAGGAGGAGTGTACTTCTGGTAAACTGCATATAGTTTGCAGTTTGTCAAGTATTTAAAACTCTGTGTCTGTGTCAAAATTACTGCTGTATTATTCAGCTGAAAGCCACCTAGCAGAGGGACTTTTTCGTAGTGCCTGTGTGTTTTTTGCTTTGTAAGACCTTTGTTTGTCACAGTTGTAGGGGCTTATGCGTTGCATTCAGACTGGCATCTGGAATGAGCTCCCAGAATGTTAAAAGGTTTTCAGTGTGGAAGCTCTGCCAGAGCACGAGCTGCAGCTCCTCTCTAACAGCGAACAGGAATGTCCCAGTTCAGCATGATACGCATTACTGTTACAAAACAGAGTGACATCAGGTTTTCAATATTGTAAGAAATTTGTTTTGAAACCTTTTACTATATGCCAGACTGAGTCTAAACATACACAGTAGCACAGAAAAGAAGGTATTTTCACTGGAATAATGCTGTCTTCCTGGTGCCATCCTATTGCTTGATAATATCTCTTTATAACTGTCTGGCATTAGTTTTCCCTGCCTCTGCAAGCCAGATGAATAAATGTATGATTTTATTAGATAAATTTCCTTTGTTTATCATAATTACTAATTTTCTAGGCTGAATGCTGAAAGAATGAAGGAACACACATATCTCAACAGAGGTTCTTATA
This sequence comes from Lophotriccus pileatus, assembly GCA_035583135.1. Lineage (NCBI taxonomy): Eukaryota > Metazoa > Chordata > Aves > Passeriformes > Tyrannidae > Lophotriccus > Lophotriccus pileatus. The sequence continues at coordinate 6,604,524 of JAWWES010000169.1, forward strand.
AGCCTTATATACATTTGTTATATATTCCCATGTGCTTCCTATAAGTATATTTTTGTTTACCTGATGAAGTCTGTGGAAAGCTAGTCATTATAGAATGGTAGCAGTGTTTTACAGAATGTCATTAGGATTGTTTTGATGCAGGCTTTGTTCTTGCAGCTGTGGACGTGGACATGTTGAGTTACTGTTTTGAAATTTAAAGTAGTATATCTTGAAAATTTATCTTTTGTGAAACAAGGCTGCTCCAAAGAGTAATTAATTTTTAATATTGTTTGATCTTATGAAGTCAGTCTTTAGATTATACAACAGTCTGTTTCAAAATCAAATTCAGATTTTTTTTTCAATACCCTTGTATTTTTGGAAGTGCAAATTGGTCCAAGTATCTGTCCTTGAAAGTAAGATGTTAAGACATAGCAAGATAATGGCATAATGTGTAGTCATGCAGATTTAAGTAAGTGGATGTCTGCACAGAAATGTTTCTGGTGCAAGTCTGATTCTTGACAATTCTTTAAAAAATGTCTGTAAACATAAGCTATTACCCTTCCTGCTCTCCAAAATACGATGTGTCAGCTCAAGGATGCAAATGGGATTGTGCGGAATAAACAGTCAGCTCATCTATCATTTATTTGATGAACATCTGGACATAAAGAGAAGGCAAACTGCTGATACAAATTTGTTAATAAATAGGACTTTCAGGATGCAGCAAAGGAGGAATTGGACAACTTTTGAGGGCCCAGAGTATTAAAAGTAGACTGTTCAGCACAATGTTCAAGGTCCTAGTCTGGGGGATAATGAGGGTTGGTTTTTAAAGCCTGGACTTCATCCATTGGCTCCATTACTTCATAAATTCATAAAAATACTTCCTGCAGTCCCAGAAGTAAGGCAGTACAGTAAGGAATTAAGGTAAATGTGGTCCTACATTGTATCAGGACACTTGTTTCTGTAGAGAGAGAAGGGTATTACTGTAGTTGTGCAGGACTGAATTGAACTAACACATGCACTCCTGCTGCTGAGTTATGTATTTGGTAGCCCCATTCTCACTTCAAACTGTTAGCTGTCTCTGTTGCACCAAACCCATCTCTAAACTTGCTTAGCTGACAATTCTCCTTCAGTTTTCATACGCAATTCAAGGTCTATAAGACATTGCCATCAAGGTGATATTTTCTAACACATTTTTTCCTTCTCTGGATCTGGCTGCCATAGGTATATCTGTAAACGGTTGTTACTATAATTGCATATAATTAAAAACAGTTTGAAAATACTCTCTTACTTTAATAAGCAAAATAAACGCTATCCAGCGGTGTTTTACCAGTGCATAATTTCAATGCTAACAATTTCCATTGTTAGCAATTCTGTTTTTCAGCATTAGGGTTTCAGCATTAACTGTGTTTTGTTTGTCTTTGTTTTTGTGATCAAAGCAAATTAAAGGGAAAAATTGTTGTATCCAACTATGAGTGACAGATGCCACTCATATGTATTTTGGAGTGTGTTATTCGTATTTTTCTCCCACTGAAAAATGAAGCTGAAGGGTGAAGAGGAGTAGCATAATAAAGTAGGTTCAGAGTGTCCAAGAGGGTTTCATGTTTAATCCCTTTTAGCACTCAAGGGGAGAGTGACTGTGGGCTTCTTTTCATTCCCAGTTATTTTCTAATCAAAATAGGGGATATTCCTGTAGTAGATCTCTCCTGGCTTCACTTGATAGCTTTCTGGCCATCTGGAATGTTCCTTTGGCTGCAGTATATTCACACTCTCAGTAGGGCTTAGTAGATCCCACACAGAAGCTGCAGATCTGATGAATAAGTCTCATCAGTTCCCATATGATGGAAATTCCAGCAAGCTTTAAAAGGAATATTTTGACAAGCAAGGTATTTCCAAGATATTGCAGCTCAGTTTGTTTTCAATAATGCAGTACTTGCATGAAGCACATGAGAGTAAGAAATGGTGTGTGTTGTTAAGCTGGTTTAAGGTGCCTTCGCCTGACTGTGTGATCTGCCCGACTCATGGACTGATGGAATTGCCAGCAGTCTCTAACCACAGTCTCTCTGTTCACAGCACCTGTCTCTGGGCTGAGCAAGAGATTCTAGCTCTGTGCCTTTTCACACAGTTCAGTTTGCTGGCTGAATACAAGCTGATTGCAGCAATTGGATTTGGTCTCAATTTTGGCATAAAAAAAAGGGTCTAGTTTTCTTAATGAAGGAAAATGAAGATGGAAGGAAGCGCAGTCAGTACCTTGAGATAGGTGGTAATCCGTGGGCTGTCTGCTCCTTGGGCTCTTTGGCTGTCTTCAGTTTCAACTTGTCTCTGCTATGTAGGGATGGAGAAGGAAAGGAGAGGGGCTTATGGAGCTCTAAGGTGAAATAATGACTTTTTCATAGTAGACATGTTTTTTTCCAACCAAGCTTAAATCCAATACTGAAGTAAGAAACTTCAAAATGTGGTTATCAAACAACAGTCAGATCTCACTTAGCAGTCCTGCATATTCTCACATAAGGAAGGAAATGGCTATATTTCCCACTAGACAGTTTAACAAAGCTCACTATCCGTTTGGTCAAGAGCTGCCATGACAGCCTCAGGGATTCTCATGTTGGAGTCTGGGTGGCTTCCTCAAGTGCATGGGAACTTCAGTAAGTGTCAGGGGATTTAGAAATTATACTGTAATTTAGTAAGTGGAATATGCTGTAAGTTAGTAAGTGAAAGGAATAAATCTCATTTATTTTCTAACTAATATTTTCTATTCTAAGAATTTTCTGTCCTGGTGTTTATTTTAATTTGTGAAAAATAAAAACTGAAGATTGACAAGCCCTGGAAACACAGTTAAAGTCCAAGCTTCTCCCACGTGTATATTGCCAAGTAGTTGCTGTCTGCCTAGTGCTCTTTCCACACGAGCCTTTTGGCTCTGATCTCTCTGCCAGACTGCACTTCACAGACCGTGTTTTCTCTAAGTAGCAGCAGAAGGACCTGAATTAACAAACTAGCAATTTTAGCTTGTTTTAAAGTCAAACTGCATTACTTTGCTGTGTGTATCCAGCAACCTTGACTTGTGTCCATGACTGCAAGGTATCTGTTTCCTCAGGTTCTCCTCTCACATTTGAACATTATGATCTTACGCATGGTAATGTGATAGCCAGAAGAACTGGCATAGCAAATAAGCAGGTGGAAAAAGGTGCCTGCAATTTTCAGTGGATGGTCAGAACACAATGTAATTACACCACTGTCTTTTGGTGACATTTGCTTTTCCCTGACTCAGATTCACGTGTTCTTACCATGGTGCCAGACACGCTGTTTTATCCACAGGAAGACTTGGATCCGTGGCTCAGAGGGATTCTATTGTGATTTTGACTTTATTGTTAAAAGTGACTCTACTCCAGCCATCATTTATTTATCTTAAAATGGGGGAGAGCTTTTTATTTCCATCTCCTTGAGAGTAAAGATTTTTTTTTCCCCACTGGATGTATTAACTGAAAAAACAATTCCCCTGAGTGTTAAGAAAATCTATAACATTGAGTTGAAATGACCAGTATTTCTATGTTGTCAAAATATTTTGATCCTTGACAGCACAGGGATATAAATTAGAGATTCCTTTTGTTGATTTTTAACTCGCTGTGCAGCAATTTCAGTACTGCGGCTTCAGGCAGGATTTTAAGCTTTCAGCTGCCTGGGGGAAGGAAGTGCGAAGACCTGCATTTTATACTTTGGGTGCTCTTGAGATGATGCATTTAGAATAAAATTAATGCTTTTGGTAACATTATGATAGATGTTTTACTTTTAAAATGTCTGTAATACTTTATATATAGCATAGAAAATAATTAATTGGAAATGTACTTCTATCTGCTTTGTAAATATGCAGCACAGTTCCTTTTTGAAGGGCTCTAGGGTGGGTTGTGCATTTTGAAGTCTTTTGAGAAGTTTTATCTGTAGAGAATTTAACATTAAGTAAGAATAAATGTGTAAATAGACATATAAAGGTGCCTAAGTTCATACTTTTATTTGTGTGTTTAAAATATTCACGTCTCCTAAATTTTTAGCTGCAACATGAAAAAGCTGAACTGGAGCAGCATTTAGAGCAGGAACAGGAATTTCAAGTGAACAAACTGATGAAGAAGATTAAAAAACTGGAAAATGATACAATTTCGAAGCAGCTCACCCTGGAGCAGGTAATTCCTTCCTTTCAGGATTATGTGACTGAGAAGAAAACATTGTATTACATTTGACTTAATTTTTTAAGTATATAACAAACTGGGCAATATCAAGAATATAGAAAAGTCAGTAATTTTACTTTCAAAGCAATAATCAATAACATAATTTATTATACAAAACTTTGATTATTTTTTTGCATAGCCATTATAACTTTCAGTAGCCTTTCTGCAGGCCTTCATGTCTGCTGGATGGCAGTGAGTTTTGCAAATGCAACTTGTTTGTTGCAGTTCATCAGCTTCCACTCGTGCTGCTGGTGAGAAACATTGTCACTTCTGGTGGTGGTTAAACACAGCAGTGAACGTCCTGTGTGTGGTCTAGTTGTGCTCCAGGTCACCTTGTTGTGGCAGCTCGGAGAGCACAGAACTCAAACTGGGAGATATCAGCTCTGTGTGTTCTTCAAAAGATTTGACTACATCCAACCTCCTTTCTCTCCAGACAGTTGTGAAGATTGCAGAGATAAAACCCCACTTGTTTTGGTCATGTTTCAACTGGAAGTTTAGACATTGGGAATGCTCTTATGTCTAATTTTAGGCATGTGCATCAGAGCATCTCCGTGTTAATAGGAGACCTTTTGACTTAAAGGGCAAACTGATGAAACCCGTAGGCTTGTTAAAGAACTTCAGATTTTTCTGACATGTGGAGGTCCAGTAGTCTGGGTGGTGCAAATCTAGTGCATTAATTCTGTGATTTCTTTTGCTGTGGAACTTTTTTATTGCTGGTAATCCAAATTTCTACCAGCTTTGTATGGTTCTCCTGTATCTGTTGGCATGGATAAATTAATTAATGGCTATGTAAATGATCAAATGGGTTTTCTTGGTTCTTATGCTAACATTCTGTATGGAGAGACCTTGTGGAACAAATTGAAAAATAGGAAGGTAGGAAGATGTAGTTGCCAGCAAATCCATAACCAGCATGGAAATTAGCATGAGATTGAAATAACTCTCTTAGCCACAAGGTGGTGGTGGCCACCACTTAATCCAAATGCAAAGTAAGCTTAACATACTAGGCTGTTGTAGTCTTTGAATATGAGCCACAGCTGAAATCTTAACGGTATTTATTTTTGTATCACTTTTCTGGGTAGGCAGACTTACGAAATCATAAAATTTGACACTTGTTGCTACATTTAAATATCAGTGATATATTGTTCAAAAACCATAGATGCACAAAGGTCGTCCTCTCAAATATCTGACCTTGAAAACTTAATTTGTGAAGATGTTAAATTTGGCTGTCAGTCTTGCTTTGAAATTCCGTATGTATGTATATGCAAAGCAACATCTGCTTTGTTTCCTCTCACTGTAAGGTCTAGTAAATCTCAAGTTTCTTTGGACTTCACCATGCTTTCTTCCCTTGCACAAATAAAAAAATTTTATTGTGCTAATTAACGAGCTGAAGCAGCAGCCTTTGGTGCTGTACCTACCAAGAATCAACCACAAGTTGTGAGCAGAGCTGTGTTGCCTTTATGGGCAATGCACAGGGAATTAGGAGAGGTTGCCACCACACTTCCACATAACCTTTGGAACACCTGTTTAACAGGGCTTGGAAGGAGGACTTCAGCAATGCTCTGAACTGGGCTGCAGTACCAGATCTGTCACTAATCAGTGAGCAGATAATTACAACATGTGTTCACTGAAGTATTATTCTTAAAATAGAGAACATCGGTGCTTTTTCTCATTTGCTTTTTTTCATCTGAACTGCTGATGCCACAGGTGATCAATAGTTTGTAGCAGTAGTGGTTGCATAGAATGTTATTCCTTAATAAAAAATGTAGTTGTATCTTAGGGTTCAAATGTGACCTGAAATAATTTGGCAACTTGAAGTCAGCAGAACATTCTTTGAAGGCTAATGGCAGAGAAATTTGCACCATGTGACTGTTTCATTAACTGAATGGCTCAGTTAAAATGAGCAATAATGTTCTGTATACAGTTCAGTGCTCTGATAGGAAATAAATAGCTGTCAGTTTTGTCCTACAGAGGCAAAGTGTGTGTAGTCTTGCTGTTACTATGTTTAAGTGCTTTTCTAGTTCATACAGTATAGTGAGAAACTAGAATGGATGGAATTAGGAGGTGAAAAATAAGAACTAGACTGCTAACAGTCATCTCCTATGTCTGCTTTGGAAGGAGAAGAACACAAAATGTGTAAAATCTTACGGAAAGATTTTCTTGGAGAGCAGCAGAGAATTAAAGCTACAAAGGGAAGGGGCAGATAAAGAAGCAGAGAAGTTAAGTTTGGTGTAGTGGGCTCAGGCAGAGATCAGCATATTCAACCGTCATTGGTTTGGAAGATCTCCCATTTCAGGAGGGAACAGTTGTGCTTGTTAATCAGTTGTCAAGAAAACTGAAAATCAACAATCCAGGAACACACAGACAATGGATATTTTAGCTGTATTTTAAAGTAAAGTAAGTGCATGTGTGAAAGAGACATGAAAAAAACACAGTTGAGTGGTCCGGAAGGTTAAAAGGAATTTTTCTTCTGAAGGGAAGGTTAAGGTCTGAAAAAGCAAGCAGTACTTCCTTGTTTCTCTGTTCGAATGGTAAAAATTAAATGATTTTTTATTGGAATGTGACTTTGAACCCATGTGGAATGACATTAGTATTTCAAGAGCTGCTTGCTTGGTCCTGAGATATAATCCCATCCTGCTATTGTAATTCAGAATATTATCGCATTTTTCAAATATTATCACATTTTTAAGAGGGTCATTGACTGGAGAATGTTTCAAACTATCCAGTACAAAGCCAAATACAGCAATTCTCTGAACTCACAGCTCTGATGAGGATGCTGCAATTGCATCTTCTGTAGGTTCAGTTCAAGGTGTTCATCCTCAGAGCTTTGGTATCCTCACAGTGGGAGGAACTGGGACAACACTCAAGATCAGGAAAGGAAGATACTTGTTTCCAGTATGTTTTCATATTGCTGGAAATGTGGAGTTTTAGATCTGTTTCACAACCTGATTTCTTTGGTGTTTCATCAGAGCAGCTTTCAGGACACACCACAAAGCTTATTTGCATATTGTTGCTGTGATTTGACTTTGCCATTGTGCACACTCACCTACATGCAGATTTATAATTAATGGACTCCACTTCCTTGGTGATGGTTGCTATAATACTAAATGTAATCTTAGATTTTTCAAATCCACAGTTATAAATAATTTACTCTGTCTTCAAATTCCAGTGTGCTGCTCTTCCTACCAATAAAAGAAATTAATTTCTTTTCACCTCTATGTTTTTGTGGGTTTGTTTGTTGCTAGGTCAATAACATACCTATAAAAAGTTAAAGCAGGTGAGTCTAAACTATGCTGCATTGAAATTATGCAAAAGCCATTGCTGCATTGGTCATGATCTGCGTTCAAACTTTTTTCATTCAAAGATTTGCTAACCAGTGTTCCTTTCTCTAGTTATGATCCCTATTACTCATCAGGATATGTCTATTTCTGCTTACAGTCACTAGGTCCTCTAACCTTTAAAAAAGGTTCATTCATTAAACTTGCACTGTTATCTGAAATGTGTAAGTTCATGCTTGGTTTGGGCTTCTCTTACAGATTTAGATGCTGTAATAGCCCTTCACCCAGTGATGCTGCAAATGTGCAGGGAAATCACTTAATCTCTTTTCAGTCTTTCCATTTTCTAATGTGAGATTATTTGCCCATTAGAAAAGTGGTGTTAACTAAGTCCTGTCTGGGAAAAATGCCTCTATGAAATTTCTACCTATGTTGATCCCAAATATTTCATTATTGCTAAATTTTTGAGTTCAGCTACATTGTTACTGAATAAGATCATCTGTGCCTCTTAATATTCTCCTGTATTATTAATACTTGCATTGTATTTTTACTTAAGCACTAAGAAGAGATGTCTTCATGTATGATATTATTATTACTTTATAGTAGAATGTCCTATATTCTTTTATTAAATTATAGTAGAATCAAGAATGTTTGTTCACACAGTAAGTGAACATAAGTAATGTCAAGTTAAGCTTTTACTTTTATAATGCTTTTGCTAAGATAGAACTGCATTTGTGTTGCTAGTAAGGATTGACACAGTTCACGTTATTTTTTCTTTACTATTTTTGTTATGTCAGTCCTTTATCTGACACAAGACAAACATGGCTTCTCTTCCATTTCTGGCTTACATAACTTGTGATTCTTCCACTAAAAAAGTCTAAAATTTTTCAAAAGAATAAATGTTGGTGTAGTGGACAGTAAATTCAATTTGAACTTCAGAGACACATGGAAGAGGAAATGTCTTTGAATAAGCTTGTCATGCCATCAGTGCCCCTGTGTCCAGGTTTCATGCTCCTCCTTATTGGCCAGAGACAAGTTCTGTGAGAAAAGCTACTGTTAAGGACATGACAACTGTGCAGCTGCTGAATGTCTTGATTTTTCACTGGCTCTGTGACCGGTGCATTGTGCCTGAATTTTTTCCTCTTCTTCCCCTTCCCCTTGCTGTTGTAGATCATTATTTTAAATGCTGTTTTTAGAGCAGGGATCTTTCCTAATGACATTCCTTGCAAAAAATGCATGGCCGTCGTTTTCATTAATGGTTTTTCCTGTCCAGCTAAGACGTGAGAAGATTGACCTTGAAAACACTTTGGAACAAGAACAAGAAGCACTAGTGAATCGTCTCTGGAAGAGGATGGATAAGCTTGAAGCAGAAAAACGGTTTGTCGTGTTGCAGTACACTTGTTACTATGGGAGAGGTCTTTAAAACATAATATTCTGGATTAAATATGTTTATCTCTGTCCCATAAGAGTTGTTTAATCTGTGAAACTCTGGAAGTTATGGCAGTTGTAAAGCTTCTTGTTTGCGTGATACAGTGTCATTGATTGCTTAAAGTAGATAAAGATAAATAGTATGAGAAATTACCTGGGAAAGCCTGAAGGAATCTACTGAATTATTTCAACTGCTAATAGCCTTTTTCTAACACTTCAGGTTTGCAGTCAGCTTTAGTTTCATAGTATTTTACTGTATTTGTTTTATGAAAGGCTCTTGCTTTTTCCCTGTCTGTTCAAAGAAAACAGCTTTTTGTCAGTGATGTGCACCCATGTCATTGAGACCTCTCACTGCTTCTTTAGTAGAAGTTAAGACAGTGACTCTTTATATTACTGGGAAAGCTAAAATTAAAAATATGTACGAAAGCAACCATCTCTTTAATGTTATAATATAAGAATTCTGTTTTGGGAGGGAGTAGGGGAGAATAATAATTAATAATGATTAATAGCGCTTTTTTCCCCACCTACGTATTTAAATACAGTTATGTGTGACTCCCTGAATCTTGACTGGGGCCCTCAGAAAACACTTGACCTTAAGTGAAGAGCAGGTTTTGTAGTTTTATTTTACAGAGCCCTGCTGTGCAGATGGTGCTCTGAAGAGCTACACGTGATATTCAGCAGTGGTAAATCCATAGCAGGATGAGCCTTTGGTAGGATATTTGTGCATATTAGATTTAAAGCCTTCTTCAAGGCAAACCAATTCTGCTTTAATTTATCTCAAGACTGCATGCCTTTTTACAAGGAGCCGTGGTGGAGTCAGGCCTTGCTTTACTACACTTTGTATGGCACTTGTGAACACCAGATCATGCAAGAAGTTGTGCTTGCATAGTGCTGTCCCTCCTCTTTGGGGTAGAGTTGGCTCTGACCAGTCAACGTGTTCCTAGTAAAGAACAGTTTCCTGCTTTCAGGCTGGAAAATATTTCCTGACTTAACTCCAAAACCTATCATTTAGAACATACAATATTTATTATGTGCTTGTTTCGTAAGAGAAGTTCATTACTCCTGAATTTACCTGAATTTAATCAGTTATTAGAGGTATTTGAAACCATGACTATATGGAAAATCTAAATACCTTGGAGATTAAAAAAAGGGGGGGGGAGACTATTTAAATATCCTTCAGAAAATGTCTGTAAAGATTTTTCTTTTGGTAGTGGTGAAATGCAGAAAAGCTTGGGTTTCACTGCAGACATACTTTACTCATCCTTAATCTTCACTGTGTGATCTTTGTCTAAGAACTTAAATGTAAAAACTCAGATTTAATGAATTTGCTTAGCAGAAATTTTTGAAATAGGTAGCACTTGAGTATAAAACTGAGATAACTCCCTATACTCGAGAATTTGTTTTTCCTTTTTTTATTTTGAATTACAAAAGAAAACACTATAAATCCTCCCAAATTTATCTCACCAAAACCAGTAGTTATAATAAATCTTGCATACCTGTCAGAATCCTTGCAGTGGCTTTCTGGGGGATATAAGAGGTTTTCTTTTCATTAGAATGGAAGGTCAAGTTTGAACTGTTTTTTCATATAGAATTTTGCAGGAGAAGTTAGACCAGCCGGTATCTGCTCCACCATCACCCAGAGACATATCAATGGAGATAGACTCTCCAGAAAATATGATGAGACATATCAGGTTTTTAAAGAATGAAGTGGAGAGGTTAAAGAAACAACTGAGGGCTGCACAGTTACAGCGTGAGTAAACAACTTGTTTAAAATCTCTTGAAGTTTGTTTAATGTAAAATTTTTATATGTTCTTCCTTGAGTTTGAATTTAAGGTAGAAGGGGAAAAAATTAGGGCAAGTTTGGATGAAAACATTTTTGTCCTGCCTTCCCAGAGAAGAGGCTGTGGCCCTGAGCACATGGGCTGTGCTGGCAGGAAGCTGCTTGTACCTTCCCATGAACTTTGCAGTGCCAGTCCTTCTTTCCTTCATGCTCTATTCTAAAATTTCTGTCCCATTTTCATCAGTTCTGCCTAGTTCCTAGTCAGTAGTGTTATATTGCAATTGATTAGTGAGTAGATACCTCACCACAGAGACAGAAAAATCTGTGTGAGTGCAGAACAAGCAATACTGTCCTGCTTCGGTGTGCTGGTCTAGACAGGCCAACTGGGGTATTTCAGCCTCCTTTTAGAGAAATCGCTGGCCATGAGGCAGTGGCCTTCCTCCAAGACAGAGATGATGGATCAGGAGTGCTCTTTTGCACAGGCCTTGTGTGCAAGTTTGTGGTATTAATAATTTGTGGCTGTTAAAAGAAGATAAGGACAGCTAATCTTTATACTTTCGAATTCTGCGCTGCAGCCTTCACTTACTGAAGTTCAGAACAAGAGCAAGGCCTCAGGCTTAAAGTACTCTGTGTACAAATCTAGCCTAATTAATTTCATTTCAAGTGTCCTCTATTATTATTTTTTAAATAATATCACATCATTGCTGTGATTTAGAATAAAAAATTGAAAGCATTTGAAGTCAAATTCTCACTGAAAATGAGATCTAGGTTTGAAAGTACTCTTTCCCTTTGTGAACAGGTTGAACAGTGCTGCAGTATGAACAGTAGTGCTGATAGGAATGGGTGGATGTGCCTGCAAGCAGAAGATGGAACTGAAAGTTTTCAGTGTGCTATTTGCAATATGTGATCATTAGAGAACTTCTAGTATTGTTCATAAATACTTAATGAAATTTTCTTACTGAAGTCTGATATTTGTATTACATTTTTTATTTCTGAAGCACTTCTAGGAACTGGTTTGGCATAATAATGGTTTAAAATAAGTGATACTGTTATATTTAGAAGTGATATTTCCATATAAGAGAGATAAATTACATGTTGTTAATAGTTTGGGAACAGTGTTCTAAGACAGGAGTATTCTTCTCATTGAAGGATGCTGCATAAAGAAGTGATCACAAAACATGATGTATCATTTTTAAATATCAAGGAGTTAACTTTAAACTTGATCAAACATTACAAAATCTCACAAAATACAATATGTGTGTCAAGTCTTCATCATGTGTTCCATTTTATCTAAGTAATCTGTCACAATGCTTTGTAACTTTCCATAATTTGATTTTATCACTTTAAATAATCTGTGTTACCAGACTGAACTTGTTTAGAATTGAAAACTCAAATTGCCCTTTGATGTAAAGAGTAAACCTCTTGTTGACTTTTAATACCAAAATCTAATGTAATTTAAATTTTAATATTTTAATATTGGCACATATTTTGCTAGCCAATTTTTGTGAAAAAATGTGTAATTGAAAGAATGCTGTAGAATACAAAGTATCGATTCTAATACAAGTTTGAGTTTTGAGTTTCAGAATTTGTGCTTCCTTCTTTGAAGTGAGTATATGCCTGTAACATAATTTCTTCTATACGTTGCAGGAACATCCCTGTAAATATAGAATAGCATTATTTTAAGGAAGCAGAATCAGTGTTTCTTCTTAATGGTTTTAGTCATATTATTTTATCCATGATGTTTTTTCCTTTCTTTTCAAATTTAGGACTTATTTGCTGTTTTGTTTGTTTGTGGAGTGTTTTTACATTTTATTTTGAAAATTGATGTCAAGCAGTAGTTTTAGTTGCTCTTTTGAATTTGGCTTTGAGGTAATACCTTAGAGATGAAAATTCTGAGTGATCTGTCCTGAGCAGTTCTTACGCCCTCATCTTGAAGCATTGGCATAAAATTAAGCACACTGTGAAATTTAATTTTAATCAAATGTTAACAAAATTCTGAATTCCAGATTCAGAGAAGATGGCACAATATTTAGAAGAGGAGAGACATATGAGAGAAGAAAACTTGAGACTTCAAAGAAAATTACAGAGGGAAATGGAACGTAGGGAAGCACTGTGCAGACAACTGTCAGAGAGCGAATCCAGCTTAGAAATGGACGATGAAAGGTTTGTATCTTTTAGCCAGCCAGATGTGGCATTGACTTATTTATCAGTACGACTTCTAGGATATTATAGAATTAGCGTAAAAATAACCTATATGAGTTTAATATAAATATCAGATTTCAACATAGTCCCGAAGTATCTTCAGTAGAATTGTACCAGAGTTGTGTAGAAATTGGGTTAGTTTTAACAATGAGGAAGAAAATATTTGTCCATTATCAAAATTCTTAATCTTGTATATTGAAATAAATATAGCTGCAAAGTTGAGAATCAGGATAATTTGATCATAGTGACTCTGTTTTGTCCCTAATTTGGTAACTGGAAGGAATTCTGTGAGGTAGAAACAATATCCTTACTTGGGCCTAATTTGTCCTTTGCAGAAAGTAAAGTATCTTCAGCCAAGTACAAGGGAATACTGTGTAAAGCCTTGGAGAGAGGAAGCGTTTCTAGAACTGTTGAGTTGTTCTTGATGTCCAAACCATAACATCCTTGATTTCCTTTTTCCTCTTATTGCAAGCTGCACTAACCTTACAGATAGTCCTGAGTTTTTGGTGTTTCTTTATCATGCCTTTTAGTGTTTTCTCACATCATAGTCATATGACAGTATTGTATCTTGAAAGAGGATTTTAAGTATGTTTTGAATAAAACATTCTTATTCCTTATCAAATAAATGCTCCTTATTTTGTTGTATTGTTTTACATTATTTTGGATTTATAGAGGTCCTTTAGAATAAATAAGTTACTCTGTGCTGTGTATTCTTCTGATACTGAGAGATTCTTGGGTCATCAGTGTATTTGTTATAATTTACCAGAAACAAAGTAACAGATATTTTGTGTCAAGGAGTACTCTTAAAGTTCAAAGTAGTGTGTTCATTTAAATGAAATACTAGGGCGACTTGGCATATATTGAGTTAGCGTCTGGTATTAAGATGTATCGAATGGTATACAAATTAAATTGTTAGAAATACAGGATTCTGATGTTTGAATCTTTTTTTAACCTAATATTTTCTTCCATTATATACAGTGTAATGGAAATACAGTCAGAATCTAAATCTATGGGAATTACCAGTATTAATCTAAAATTGCAGAGTATCCTCATAATGTTTTTTGTCAACTGCTTGTAGGTAGCAGGAAAATTTGGTTAACTCTTCCGTACTTCTAAGAAATTAATTGTCAAGTTGATTTTTTTGGTGCTTTAGAGGCTTGACAGAATAGCTCCAAAGCAGGTATTTGCAGTGTAAGTAATACAAAGCAAAGGGAAGGATGAGTCAGGCATCAGTGGTTAGTCTTGGAAGCACTGTGTATACAAAATACTTGCAGAACTATGTGTAGTAATGATTTTAAAATGTAAATTTTTATTAACTTACATCTTCCTAAAAATGGTGGTGGCAGATCAGATACCATTTTTTCAGTTGCATTCTGTTACTTACATACTTATTGTTTGTAGATGGGGGTAGATTGAAGATGCTTTACTGACTGCAAAATACACAGCTCTACTAAAACCTCTCTCTCCTGACTAGTGATAGCTTTGTTTTCTCAGTCCTCCATCCTATTCTTTGGAGTAGCAGGGAAATACCTGAAACCAGGAAGCATAATGGTGTGCTGCTGTTCCGTATCCCCTGCTCCAGGTACTAGGATGACTTACAGAAAATTGTATTTGTGTAGAGTATAAGGTGATTAAGTCACAGAGATGCTGCCTTGCTGTAACACGTGCACTTGTCTGCATTGCAAGTTACTCTGTGTTGCAGAGGTAGCCCAGTCAGTTCAGTTTCACCAACTTTGCCACTGGTAGCTCTTCGGAAAACTTAGATTTAATTAAACCCTGATTTGTCAGTTTGTTTTGTGTTTTCTCTATTGCAGATACTTTTATTACCTGATCTACCCAAATTCAAAACAACTTTGATACCACTACAGTGTACAGCCTGCGCTAGGGCATGTGGTTTAGTGACTCTGAATATTGTGGTTAGAAATCAGCAAGATGCAGTATCAAAACATCTTTCAAATAGTTTATGAACAGGCCTCAAAGTAGTTGTTGTTGTGAGTTCCATCAGATAGGAGTATTTTTAGTGCTGCTTCATGTTACTGGGGTTTTTTTCCCATGATTTGGAAATAAATGCAGCTCCCAAGAATTTCTGAGAACACAGTCATAGAAGGGAGTCAAGTAATAGTCAAAGGACTGTTAGTTAGCTAATTTTGCCTGCTTCTTTGCTGTGTCCAGTAAAGAAACACAGCTAAATCCAATAGTATAAACACAGGTGCACTGATTTGCAACCACATGTGCAGGAGAGGGTGAGCAGGGAAGCATCTAATCTAGACAGCGACTGAAAAATCTAAGTGGAGAGTGCACAAGCAAATCAACCTGAAAGCTGCCAGCCTAGTGCTATGAAAAAAGCCCAGAATTTCTTTTGAGATAAAAACAGTAAATGGCAAGTAGAAGCAATTGGTATTAATTCAGTCTCCTTTTATATAGCACTTGATGTCTGCGAAGAAGTTTCACTGTATTCAGTGAGTAAAGAACAATTAAATATCACTAAGTTATTACAGGTGGGGAAAAATGCCTTGCCCGAGGTTCTAATCTATTCAGTTTATCACAGTGAAGTGTGGGAGGTGTCTTGCAAAACAACCTGGAAGTACCTGTAGTAAGAGAAAGTCCTGTGTTGAAAATCTCTCTTTATTCCAGTGGCAAAAAGCAGGATGAGCAAATGGTTAAATGTGGAGACCAGGGGGATTCAAGTAGGAAACTGGGCATGTTTTAATCATATGGCTGATCAGCTGTTGGAAAAAATTATTAGTACTTTAATGAATTTTTCCTCCCCTTCCCGTGGTTTCAGATTAGTGCTGAATGTCTTTCTGGAAGATACACTCCAGCCAGATGAGCTATTGAGTTCAATGTAGAAATTATGTGTAAAGTGCAAGAATGTAGTATAGATTAGTTTGGATGGCATGGTTTATGTATCTCTGACCTTAATATGTACTGTTCTAATCATATGCAACTTACATGGTTTTACCTGCAAATGACTTAAGATAAGTCCAGCTGTCTCCACTGAAAGTTAAGCCAGTATCAGCAATGACGAGAGTTCCTGTCATGACTTCCTAAAGGTGACTGGTCCTTCATTAATCTGATGTGATTCTTATGGGAATTGAAAAAATCACAGTGAAACATTTACAACATGGCACATTTTAAAAAGTTTGATCTAATTATTCTTTGCCTTTTTTTGTTAGATATTTTAATGAGATGTCTGCACAAGGATTAAGACCTCGCACTGTGTCCAGTCCTATCCCTTATACACCCTCACCAAGTTCTAGCAGACCTATATCACCTGGTAAATATTTAACGCAGTTTCTAAAATTATTGTATGCATCACATAGTAACGTGCCCTATTAATATATTTAGGTCAGTAGCCTTTCAAAGCTAGTTTGGAGGAAAAAATCCTTCATCATAAATGCAAGAATAGTTTTGCCTTAGGGGTCTTCTAGCACAGCATGTTTTGGGATGGTGAACAGATATTATATATTTTAGATTTGTGAACAGATGTGAAAGGTCAGTGTAGCTATCACACTTGAACTTTTATTTCTTTTTGCTTTCATTTTCTCTCTTGCTGTCTTGTTTTTTCCTCCCTCCCCCCACAAGTTGCCCAACAGGACACATAATTCAAATGGATTTCTAGGGTTTGATGATGAACTAGTAATGAGACTGCTGTTGTGTTCTGAATCAAAACGTCTTAGAGAAGTCTAATCTTGAATGTGTTGGGGAAAAGTCAGTTTTCATTTCTCTTTAGTAGAGAAATGGCTTTTGCTATTTTCTGTTATTAAACAATAACTACAAAATTAAAAATTCTTGTCTCGGGTGCTTTGTATAATAGAGGCAAACAAACCTTTTCTGAGTTTTAATTACTGAATGTATTTTAAATCAAAGGAGATATATTTGTGTTACTAACACATTTATTGACTGAAATTTTAAAATCCCTTAAAATTGCACTTGGACATTGATTAGATGTTGTTGGCTGTGGATGTGATATAGCAGTCACAAACTCACTTGTACGTAATGAAGTGTGCCCTGCTTTCCCAAGGTCACCTTTAGACCCTGCTGGACAGAATCCCACACTGTGGGCAAGTGAGATGTGCTCTGTACTGACACATTCTCCAAGATGGGAAAGAGACATTTTATTGCACAGGTCTGCTAGAACATATAAAATGTCTTTAAATTGTTTTAATTTTCAAGATTAGCTTTAGTTTTTCAAAGTATTCTCAATGGTTTTCATCCAGATGTTATAAAAGGAGTGAGTGTTTGTGAAAACTGGCTATGAGTTTTCAGGAGTTTTTTGCTCTTCTGCAATGAGTCAAATCACTTGACTTTAAATGTTTTGCAAGATATGTTATCAAGAAAGTGATACATGTTTCCTTATCCATTTCCTGTAACTGGGTGTGCAGAAATGCGTCTTGCCAACAGCTGTTCTGGGGTGACCACTGTGGGCATTTGTGGTTATCCGCGTGCAGCCTGCATAACAGTACAATGTTCCACTGCACACTGTGTCTGCAGGCCACACACTGGTTAAAATTACAGCTGTGTGGGGGACAGATTAGCTGGGAACTGGCAGGCTTGCATCTTTGACTACTTAGCAATGCACCCTGTTTAGATGCTGGTGTGTCAGTGCAGGAGTACTCTGTTCCTACACTGTGACTGAAGCACATTCTTTGTTCCCTGTGGACTTCACATCAGTTGATACAAGAGTGCAGTGTTCTAGTGGGAATTACATCCCACAGACAGGGGATGCTGAAATACAGTCTGAATCAGAGTTGAAAACAGCACAGCTGAAGTGGTAGTTTCTAACAGAGTTCACAAGTTTGGAGATTTTGGTACAGTAAATGTTCCAGGCCAGCACTTCTGCATAGGCAGCTGCGTTACTCTGCTGTGCATCTGATAAATTAATATCCACAGCTGAGAAGTTTCAGACTTCAGAAAAATAGAAGCAGAAATTTGACAGAAAACTAATGAGATCAATGGGGAATTTTGTAGAGCTGTCTGGGATATATGAATGCAGTAATGGATGAAAACAAGTCATTTTTGAGAGTACTTTGCATCTAAAGTAGCACAGTAAGACAATGTCAAAAGCATCAGCACAGAATAATACAATACAGTTGTATTTTGCATCAAGTAACTGTATGACTTGGCCTGTTTCATTTGGGAAATGGTGTGCCTAAGTGTGTGGAAACAATTTGTAACTGGTTAGAAATGCTATAATTTCATGTGGATAGCTGGTCAGGTTTAATGGTCAGATTCTGGCTCCTGATTCCCAGAGCCTTTTGTGCTTGGGATACTACTTTTGAGGACTCTTTGAAGCTGAGATAACTGCTGAGATTTCTAGCACAGTGCATGGAACTTTGAAGACAGTGTAATTATTTCTACTCCTGGGCAGCTGGGGATTAGCTGGTCTAATTAACAATTAGTCTTTAGTGAAGATTAACTGTTTTATGCTTTGTAGCTGGGCTAGATAGAGATTTTGGGCTGCAGAGATGAGCTGCCTGTTTTCACATCTTTGTCTGCCTTGTAGACTTGCATTTGTAAAGCTTGTGGAGGTGGATTATCCCAAAGCAGTTCAAAATTGTTATGTTACAAAAGTTGACTTGAAGCATATATTTTGCCTTTTATTTCCAGGCTCTTACCTCTGACTTGCAACACATTGTCACCTCCCCGAACATTGTTTCTGTCCTTGTGCTTACAAAAGTACTTAAATATAACATACATGCTCTACAGGCAATTAGATTGTGTATTCAAAGCAGTTTAATTTTGTTGTTACTCTGTAGTGGCAGTTATTCCATTGCAGTCACTCATAATTTGCACCAGATGTACACTGGGGATGTAACAGAATCAAACAGAATTAAAGGAAGCAAGAGGAGTCTGTTTGCTTATATGACTTTATTAGTGATCTGAGGCTTGTTCTGTTTCCCCTCCCCAAGATCTTGTCTCATCTGTTGTAGGGAGAAACAGACACCTGCAGTCAGGGATGATGCTGGCTGTTGGTGCGTGCTGTAGCTGCAGTGGAACTGTTCTCAAGTGTGAGAACTGTTAAATCCAGTGCTGTGTTATAAAAGTTTGAGACCTTCAGATATTTTTTTGGTCATTATTTTCCAAAGCAGTTGCTTGTGTCTAGTACTAAACAGCTGAGAAAAGCCCTGTCTCCTACCTTACTGATATTTTTGTCAGAAAGCAGAAACAAGCTAAAGGTTTTGGAAAATGTGCTCTCTTGATAAATACTCAAACTGTTCAGAACACCTGAAGGTCTGAACCTGAATCATTTAGCAGTTGTTGTTTCTGTTTAGCTTGGTTAGCTATACAGGTACTGTGCATTTTTATAATTGAGTACTTACGGAAAGGAAATACTTAGATGAAAGAATTAGATATTTGCACTTGTGAATATTAGGCTTTCCTTAGTGTGGATAAAATTAGTTACAATTTTAAATGTTAGTTGTTAGCCTAATCCAGCTAGTAACAGTTCCCAGAATATTTTAATGTCACACCCTGAAGATCTTTAAAACACTGAGGCAAAAGAGGAGGAAGCCTCAGTGCAGATCTGGTATGCCAGATTTTTTTGTGGAATCTCATAGTGGCCCAGTGCTAGATGGCTGTTCCAGGCACAACCTCTCTGCTTGTTCAGACTGTATGTTATTCAGGGAGCCATTTCCTCTGTGGAGAGATGGAATGCTGGATGGAAATAATTGTGAACGAAGCTACTGGGGGAGCCTTACACCATTTATCTTAAGTGAGAAAGTTGGGTTTAATACTGTGTAATGTATGTTTGAAACATATGGTAGTATGCTACAGGAAAAGAAAACAATTTCACGTCACACTTTTCAGTATGATGAATATTTTTTATATGTCTAATCTGCAGAATTACCAGTCCTTAACCTATCATTAATTCAGAACCAAAAAATTTTAAAAAACCCCTCTCACTTTAGTTTTCAGTAAACAAGAATGTTGATGTTACCTTGTTTTAACAATTTTAGGTCTGTCGTATGCAAGTCACACGGTTGGTTTCACACCACCAACTTCACTGACTAGAGCTGGAATGTCTTACTACAATTCCCCAGGCCTTCATTTGCAACATATGGGACCATCCCATGGTATTACAGTAAGTATTTAAAATAGTAAATACTTATTACCAATATAGTTTGGTTTTTAGAAGTTATGATTGCTTGTCCTTAAGCTTTTTTTACAAAGCATTTTTGTAAATGTTTGTTTTTGTCTCCTTGCTCCAAGATATCTATTGCTGCTTTCTTCAACCCTGATTTTCCTCTTCACCCCTCAGAAACTGATTCTTTTTGGAGAACCTTATTTTCTGCAAAAGAATAGGATGTATTATCATCTTAAGGACAGTAATAGGTATCATCTTATGGATCAGCAGGCAGGGTGTGAAAAGTGATGTTCTAAGCTACTAAGCCTATCCCAGGAAGTAAAAACATTGCTTTCATTTTTCTCCTAGTCTCCACCATCTGACGGATGAGTCATCTGAGGTTGCTTCAAGCTCAGGTTTTCTTCAGGATGACACACAATGCTACCATCATGTCACTGTAACAGGCAGTTAACCCTTATTTTCTGTTCTCATTGGCAAAGAAGAAAGTTAATATAAACATTTGCTAGGGCGATTTCTCATATCTTTCAACTGAATTTATTTCCTTTTTACCTGCGATGTTTGATGCATTTCTGCTTCATCATGTTTCTTCTAAATATTTGTGGAGTTTAATGAACCAACAGAGCCTAAATATTAACCGTTTGGCAAAATACCTTATAGCTGTTGTGTCAAGACCATTTTGATTTCTCTCAGCAGGTATGGTAGTACGTAAATATCATTCAAGGTTTTTGGTTATACTTGTCATTCTCAGATGTAAAAACTTATTTCAATAGAATTTTTAGTACAATGCTGAAATATGGCCGCTTCTGCAATGGTTTAGGTGGGTGTGCAAAGGTAATTGTTATGATTTCCTTGAGCAAAGGGGGGTGGGGATGCTGCAATGGTGTGTAGAACAGGAAGGAAACTGGAGCTCAGCAGGAAGGGAGAATCCTGGTCCAGGTTCAGCCCATGGCTGTGTGACACGTGAGTTAATCACAGGAAAACCTGGAAACTAATTTTATAAATAGTTTTTCTGGGAAAACGTGGAAACTAATTTTATAAATAAGTTTTTCAAGGAACTTATTCTGTTCAGTGTTTGTGAAAATACTGCTCTTTCTGAAATGTAACTGAATTGAGCCACTATGAAAAAGATCATCTTCAGGACAAAATACTAATTGTTCTGAGAAAGCTCTTGGCTTTGCCTCAGTACTGATGCCAGGTCCCTGCATATGATTAGATATATGCAAATGCAATAAATGATATTAAGTGTTTCAGAGACAACAGTCAGTTGTCAAGAATCCCTTGGCTTTGCATAGAACATTAAAATATTGTACATAGTTGTGCAGAAAAATAGATATAATATACTTGATTTTACTAAATTGCAGTTTGATTCTTGACTCTTCATTTTTGATCTCCATTACAGAATAAATTTTACTTTACCTGTAGTACATTTGGTATAGAACTGTAATCATGCTTTTTCTCAGAGTTGATCACCTGTGGTTGATTATTAATTGTGGGTGGGTGGTTTGTCATGCCATGAGGTTCTTGATTAATGCTAACTGGATTGGTAAGTAGTGAGCATTTTTGTTTCAAAAGTGCAGAAGTTAGTGTTGTGCAGTGTAATTTATATTTTTACATTGCTAACATTTAAAGAAGATCACCCTCCTCCTCCTGGCCCCCTCCCGTTTTGTAAAGATAAAGTGGTTTTTAAATTTTTGTGTTTAAATGTGCAAATTGTTGAAAATCTGTTTTTTCTGTTCAGGAGGTCTCTCCAACAACTGCTTCACTCATGCAGCTCAAATGGTTGTAATCTTTTTTGTTCTCCAAAGAACAACTTGTTTTATGCTTTGGTCTTACTCCAGTATGTGGGCTAAGAGTCTTTCAAAGAGCTAGAGATTCTGGGCAGACTCTGATATTCTAAACATTTCCACCCACACTCAGGTACCACATAGTTGTACCTCATATGCCAGCAGCATAAAGTCAAAGGTTCATCAGCACCCACTGGTTGGGCAGGCACAGCTGGAAGGTGCTGTGCCTGCAGCATCTCTCGTTTTTTTTAGGTTGCTGGTCATGATGGGTAAACATATCTTCAGGACATGTCTTGTGTTCATTTCCTGCAAGCTGACAGAAAGGCATGCATGTTCTGTTTGATGTCAAGAGTACTTCCCCTTCCCTCTGCTATTCCATTTCAGAGGAACGTTTATTTTATGTGAAAGTTGTATTGTGACTCTTGCAATGTTTTGAAATTTATTCTTGCCACGTAACTGTTCTGATTTTTTTTTTGGTGAAATTTGGTTGTTTGGGTTTTTTTTCCTTTGCCAAGAGCAGAGGACTTGCACCTAACGTTGTTCAGGAGTGTGTTAAACATGATTTCAATATTTGTTCTGCAGAGGCCTTCACCACGAAGAAGTAACAGCCCCGACAAATTTAAACGTCCCACTCCTCCTCCTTCTCCAAACACGCAGACCCCAGTGCAGCCTCCTCCGCCACCACCTCCACCACCTGTGCAACCTTCGGTCCCGCCCGCAGCGTCGCAGGCAGCCAATTTTCAACATTCAGTGCATCCCTCCTCTCAGCCTTAGTGCATGTGCTCAGCAGTCTGTATGTCAGAAGTGGACTCATAACACGGAGCAGTTTACTAAAAGCCAAAGGCTTACTTGGCATATTTGGATTTGACTTATTTGCACTGAGGTTATATAGGCTTCACTGTTAATTGTGTTGTAAACGTTTGTAAAAAATGCAGCCAGTGTTGTGGGTCTACAACACTAACTTAACAAAGTTTTCCATCAGTGTTTACTTGAACTACATGTATGTCCATTCTCTGGCTGGAACATTTGCTACTCTGTTTGGTAATACGGCATTATGTCGTTTTGCTTGGCTCCAAAGCTTCATTTTCCTGGCTTTTAGGTTTGTAAAATTAAAGGGATACCTTTTTATATTTTTTCATGACAATTTGCAGAAAATGAAAGGCATGATGGGCTACATGATAAATTCTGAAATATTACAGTGTTTACCAAGCTTATGGAAAATCAGCACTATGTTTCAGTCAAATAACAGCTTCTAGTGCAAAAGTGAGTCAGACACCCTAATCAGTGCCCAAGACACAAACTCTATTGTATTACTTAGCAAATAAGCTTAATTCAGCACACAGGACACATCCATATTTCTCCTGTTTAAAAGCACCTCAAACGTATGGTACAGTCAGAATTTTACACTGAGGGAACTGGCTTGTTGGAGTCTGTGGAATGTACAATTTGTGGACCTTAAGATTTGATGATGTCACTTGACATTTACATTAACCTGTAAGCTGCCCATACTGCGTGAGCTGTCACAATGACCTCAGTAAGTGTGGTCCTGCCCACAGGTTACTGATCGCTGATTTCAAGTGCGCTCTTTGATTTTTTTTTTGCTGCAGAAGGCGATGTGATTGTAGAGAACAACTGATGATAATTTCTTTCTTGTTAAGATACATTAATTGTGATTCCCCCCAAAGCAAAGTTTGAACAGGCATTCTAAATGTTCAAAAGTCTTTTAGAAATAAGATGAGCATAGAGGAATATAATGGCGTAACAGCCAAAACTTTGTATTGCTTGGTAGAAACAGAGTACAAGAAAGTAGCACAACATGGCACTAATGAATGCTTATTTAGCAGCCTAAGCCGGTACAATGTATAAAGAAATGTATGCTGAATACATTCTTTCCATTCATTTAGCACAAATAAATTGGTTTCACTTTGCAGTGGAACAAAGTGTCACTTCTTGATATTGACATCTTACTCGGTTACATTTTTCCTGAGGTTCCTGTTGAGTACTGAGGTTTATATATAATTGATAATTTTAAGTGGTTTACCTCATATATATGGATATGTGGGCCATGGAAAATGACAAGAGAATGTTTATTTTATGAGAATATGTATCTGGCTATAATCAGAGCAGAACATGAGTAATTTATCTTTTGTTTACAAAAGTTTGTTTGACATGCTCAATGCTTTATTAAGGACATTTTTGAGAAGGAAGTACAGCATTCTGGTAGTATACTAACACTTGTACATATATTGTCATGTTTGCCGCTCACCTATTCAGTCAGAATTGCAAACTGAAAATCCGTATAAAATTAGAGCATTAAATCAAAGTAGTAAGTTAAAATAACGGTGTAAAATGTTCCGCATATGACAAAACTAGGATTTCTTCACTGTAGCTATGTAGTTTCAGCTCTGAGAGAATTTAGAGAAGTGCATATATAGTATCTTACACTTCTTAAACCAATATGGGATCAAGTGCATTATCAAATTACATTAATTATGGTAGTGATTCCCCAGTCGAGTGATTCTCAAGATTGTGGCGGACCTAAAATTTGACCAGTGCTTCCATCTGAAAATAATTGACCATAGCAGATGCTCACCTTTCCATAGAGGAAACTCAGCTGTGAGTATTGTAATTAAACAGAGCTCCTGCATCAATCAGTGGTAGCATTGCTTGTGAGAAAGTGATAGGCAGTCTGAGGTGGGATGAAGGTCAAGATAGGATTGGTTTCGTTTGGCGCTTGTCCTTTTGTAAACATAAGACGAATAAAAAAAAACCAACTCCTTTTTAAGTAGGATTCCAGCTCAAGTATCACACTGTTTGAAATGTGCCCTCCTTTCTGAAGTGCTTTGAGATTCTTGGACCTATGGCTCTATGGAGTGCAAGCCCATGGTGGTGGTAGTACAGATGTGGGCGGGAGGGGAAGAGCCTTTGATGGTGTTTTAAGATCTCAAAATGGAAAATTGCCTAAAATAATTTATGTTTGAAGCATATTCCAAAACTGAATTTGCGTAACCCAAGTTCAGCTGCTGTTATAAAGTGTCTTAGTGAACTCTCCTTACTATTCCAGTGGGACTGTTACCAGAAGAAAGTAAAGAACTGACAAATGTGTACTAAATCTTGGAAGTGTAACAAGGCGCTAAATTGGCCTTATCGAACTAAGAACGTTGAACAAACATTTGCTTGCAATCAGAAGTGTTAAACTCTATTTGTAGATTTTTTGAATAAGATGAGAAATTGTGCACAACCATCTCCTAATAAATGTAAATGGATTTTCAGTTTCCCTTGTGAATTATAGTCATGAATTATGATTCTACAGCTGTGATTTTATCGGATCTCGTATAGACTGGAGAAGCTCACTTGACAGTGAGGTCCCGCTTACTCTGAGGGCTTAAGTGCTTGGTTTATCTCAGAAGCACCTGGGTGGGTTTCTGTTGTCCTTTTCATCACTGATGCCCATCAGTTGCACACAGCATCCTCACTAGTTGTGTAAGGCCACAGAAGCAATTTTGAGCTGGGATGAGCATTTTGTGAGCCTACCCCTTTTCAGCTCAAGATTAAAAAAAATAAAACCTACCTTTTAGCTGTTTCAGCAGTGCTTTCCTCTCTGACAATCAAGCAGGTTTCTTTTTATATTTTCTCCTAAGGGATCTGGCTTGCTCACTGGAATGCAGCTGATACTCTGTAGAGTGTTAAGAGTTTGTTTTATCCACCGTTTGTTCCAGAGAAGTTCTTTGGAAGAGGTGGGACTGTTTGGAGATAGTCTTCCAGCTAAAAGCCAGATAAGACTGTTTTAATTACATGTACTCTTCTGAGAGCATATTCCTGAGGGCAGAAAGTATCAGAGTTTTTCCAGAAACTGTCAGTGTTTTTCTATTGGCAGTCACTGTGCTAGAGCTGAACAGAATAGGATTCCTTTCCTGTAAAAATGTTTGCATTTAGGAATCCAGCTGCCTTGGTGGAATCCCTGTGCACTTCAGCTGAATGCACAGCAGTCTTGGACGCAATGAAAACGAGAACTTCCTGGGATCTCTGCAGCTTGCACTGCTGACAGGAGACCATGTAGACTCTGTATATTTTGTTAAATAAATGGAAACTGATTGTGGAGACAAATAAAAGAGCACTGAATAGTTTGTCAGTCAAAGAAACCCAGTTCTCTCATCCTCAGTATTGATTATTGCTTGCTAAGAGGATGCATCCAGGGACCTTGTTTAAGTTTTGTAGTGCTTTTTCTAATCCTAATGCTTAGTTTTACAAGCAGTACGAGTTCTAATACTGTTCAACTCTTTTTGATGTTTCCTTTTTGTTTCAGTCATGGCAGTCCATTTCTGTTTATCCTTGGGAGTCTACAGAGCATGGACTATGCAGAGCATATTTCTCCGGTTCAAGCCATCTCATAAAAAAACAGAAGGTTTATGGGTGTAAGCTATAAAATTATAATACGTGCATATGTAACAGCAACTTCCTTGAGGGGAAAGATCTCTCCTCCTGAAGAGAGTGCAAACAGAGCCCCTAATTACCAAATGGACAGTATGCATAGAGACAATCTGGTTTCCTCAGTTCCCTGAGGAGCTGAATTCCTCTTCCAGCCCTTTTTTTGATTCAGATTAAAGTTTTTTATTTTTTAATTTTTAATTTCCACATCTCACTGTAATAAGTACTCAGGATATCTTCATGTTCCTTTTGGGTAATAACCATTAGTCCCAGTACAAACAGAGGTCGAGTCATTGCCACTTTGTAGACAGGAGGAAGTCACTGAGTATGCCAGACTGTGGCCTTTACAACACAGTCTTAGTTAAAGAGGAATGTGTGCTCATATAATGTTTTACTTTTTTTTTTAAGCAGCTGGTGCTGGTTTCAGATTAGAGGTGTGTCCAGGGGAGGAGATAAACTGTAGAGTTTGGCGCTGCATTCCAGACAGCTGCTACATTAGGGAGAAAGTGCTTGTTCCTACTTAATTAGTTAGGCTCCAAAGAAAAGTACTACCTCATCTTTAGGTTGGGATGATGCGGCTGCAGGGTCAGGAGAAATGTAGCTGTGTTAGGTTTTGTTCTGCATGTGTTACCTGGATAGGAGTCTTTCCTCACTGGAAAGGGGCTCCAGAGGTTATAAAGTTCTTTTAGAGGAGAAGTGAGGAGTTAGGACAGATGGTTGAGGGCTGAGTTTGAGAAAACTGTGTCCTTGTAGTAAACTGCTGCTCAGAGTACTCTTTGTTTAGGTCTGGGAATTGTCTGTACTAAAACTACATTTTTTTTTTTGTGTGTGTGTGTGTGTGTATGATTTCCTTTGAAAAAATGCTGTGTTGCAGTTCTTTTAAGTTTATAGCATTGCTATCTAATTTAAAAAAAACGCCACCAACGATAACAAAAAAAAACCCACAAAAAGCAATTCCCCTTTCCACAGAAATATTGGAAGTAGTCTTCTATGTGCAAAGGTGGGTTTTCTCATAATATAACTTAATGCTGCATCTATGAACAGAGATGTTTTATTCTAGTGGTAAAACCTAAGCTGTCCGAGGCACTTTAGTTTGTGATTCCTGACTTTTGTTTTGGCAGGTGTTTCAGATGAAATCTAAGCCTCCTGTGGAGGAAGAAAAAAAATCACCTGACAGCTGTAGACTGTTCCTTTCCTGCAGAAATACAGCAATTTCCTCAAATGCAAGTAAAAGTGGAACAAGCATCCTTGAGCTTTTCTGAAGCTTATATTTAATTTCAGTACCTTGGTACATTGCTCTTGTATATTTAGAGAATCAATGAAGCCGCATTATAGGTTGATTGGGTGTCTAGCTGGTTATTCCTATATTTTTGCTGATCCTAGTGAAGGAAGCCTGTTCGAATTTGAATCAAACAATGGCCAAAGTTCAGATTTGTTCAGCATGAATCCAAGTGATGACTTTAAGAGCATTACACTGTGTTGGTGTGGATCAGAGCTTATTGTAAGAACCTCAGATAAAAAGAAGTTTGTTTTTTTTAGCAGGTTACATTTTATTCCTGTATTAGCTGTACTATTGCTTTTTTTTGTATATCTCAAGGTGTTTACATATATTTGTAATTGTTATGATGTGTCTGTAATCAAGCTCATCTGTGCCTTCATGCAGACTTCCAATAAACACTTGATTCTTTTGTATTTACTTGTATGGAAGACTACTGGGTGGATGTATATTTCCTTCTCTCTGTCAGCCTGTCATCACTGGGAAAAAGGAAGAAAAATGAGAACTAGGAGTCACGGAAAGATACGTGCTTGTCTTTGTTTTTGCTGCCTTTGATTGTAGTCGGGCCATTTCTAATGTTTTCACTTTAATGTCTGAGTGTGGAACCTGGGGATTAACCTATTTGCATAATAAAGTTTGCATAGGTGGTGCTCCTCACTTTGGATTAAGTGAGTATTCAAAGTACAACTCATGCTTGACTCCATCAGTTTTCTGTCTTAGAAAGCACGTAGCTATATTTCTTGAGGTGTTTCTGTGGGGAAATTTCTGAGTGCCTTTCTGAATTAAGCATGTTTGTTTAACCTTTTACAGCTGCCTTCCACTGAAAGTTCAGGCTTTTTTTGCCACAGCAAGAACTGCAGGATCTTTTGGTCTTAATAGGCCCACGTGTCCTGAGGGTGCTTTTCCTTGGTTGTGTGGAGTGGGGTAGGAAAAGAACAGAGTTCCATCTTTTTTCCAGTTTTTCTAAGCTCATAGGAACAGAGATGTGTCTTTATGCAAAGTTATAGAAAAACATCCTATATGTTTTGAGTCAAAAGCATTACATGGCAGTACAGCTACTTTTCTAATCTAATACTAGGTGTAACATGAAGAGAAGGCAAAAAATATTCCCTTGCCTATGCTAAGAGGTGTGCTGTATATTGTGTAGCTCAGAAAAGAGTGCTTTTGCTATCTCTTTGTAGTAGTATCTGGTAGTCTACTTCAGCATGATTGTCTTGTGATGATCAAACCATATTGTTCAATCAAGTTCTACGATTGATGGATTTGGTAATTTCCTAATGGAGATCTGTCTTAAGAATACACCATAATTCCTACTGTTTTGACATATTTTCTCACTGAAACTTTAACCATTTAATAATTTCAAAGCATGAACCAGTTGTAAACTTCAGATGCATTTGTATAAATTGTGTGCGTACTTTGTTGTGCCATCCCTTGTGATGTCTCTGGTTTTGTCACCTTTTTATTGTGTGTATTCGTTCTTCAGCTTAGCACAGAGCTCACTTGTGTGGCTCAGTAGCTTTTCTCAGTGTTATTTGCTCTATCTGGGTGTTTTGCCAAGTTTCTGGGCTTAGATCTGAAAGTCTCAGTAGCACTTACTTATGCTTATCTTGTATTCCATGTCTGGAGTTTTGCTAAACTTGTTGGTTGAATCCACTTGTGTCTGTCTTCTTGTTCAGGTGTCCCTCTGCCAGCTGTCTCTGCGACAGCCTGCTCTGCTCTAGTCAGCCCAGGCCCCTGCGTGCAGTGGGAATTGTGCTCTCCCATTTTGACCAGTAAAGTCCCTGTATTATGATGGCTGCACGTTCCTGGGCACCAGGCCATGGGTGTATTTCAGTGAGTGCTAACCTAGCTGATCCGTGTCCCTCTCTGTGCTTACAACACAGGCAGCATTTCTTAAAATGCTTTTATCCTCCTCTCTGCCCTGCTACAAGTGCTGAGCAAGCAGTTGTTCTGCCTGTCTGTGACTGCCACGGCCAATGGGTCTGTGCACTGGGTGAATGAGCTGTGTTGATGCTGTCTGTCTTCATGCATGTCCTTTGTTTTCCTTTCTGACATTTGTCTGAACAGAAATGAGTCCCTTGAATACTTTCAGAAGAGCAGATGAAAAGGGAAAGATGTGATTGGCTTATGTTCAGGTTTTCTTGTCCAGGTGATCTCCTCTTTATGTGGTTCTTTTGTGTTTCTTCCGGTGCTTGTACCCCTTTATAAAGGAAAACAAGTTCCCAGCATTGCAAGAGTTAACTTAGAAATCCTGGTAAACTGCTGAGAATGGGAGAAAGAATGATACATTGCAAAGCAAGCAATTTTAATAAGCCTAATCCTTCCTGTATGTAAAGATGCTGGCCTGGATATCAGTCTGTTTCACATGCTTTTGAGGCCATTCCATACTTTTCAAGGTACACAGTATATCCATCCTGCAGCCCAGAAGCAAGAGGCGATTGAAGTCAGTCCTGCATTTCCCAAATGGAGACCGCAGGTACGTATAGAGACCATTAGTTCACTTGAATCAGCAAACAATAAGTACAAGAACTGGGGAGACACATGGGAACCTTGAGCCTCGGGGCTCTTGATGAAAGTCAGCTATGGCTTTTCTCTGCTCCTGCTTGGAAAAGACTTTGCTTGCTAACCAGTGAACAGTGGATGATGGCTGCTGTGTCCTTTGGGTGATATGGAGTAAAAGTTAGAATATTCACAATGAAGGGAAAAAATTGAAGGTAGATATGGCTTATGTTTCCAGAATGGAGTAAGATTAGTTCCAAATCCTTTATATTAGTGAAAATGCTGTAAACTATGTTCCTGTACTTTTTTGCTCTTAAGCCTTGAACAAACTCTAGCATGTGAATTTAACAAAAGCAGAACAGTGATGTGAGTCTCAAGTATGTGTGGTGTGACCATGTCCGTTCTTCCTAGTGAGGAAGGAGACAGTGATGTGTAGTGGGACTAATTTCAGCTTCACAGCATGAATGCTTTTCTTTGCCATACTGGAGATGAGTTGGAGAAATTACAGGACCCTCACAGAACATCTGTGTTCAAGGGTCACAGTGTGGTAGAGAGCACATTCATAGCTTCAGATCTCCTTTATAATAACTATGGGGAGTTTTGTTTTTCCCAGTCACAGTATGGAATGTTATTTTGGGGCTGAACTTCAGAAGTATACACTCCTACCTCCTTTCTTCCTCACTCCCTGTAGTCACACTCTGGATTTTCTCCTGTCACTGAAGGACCCCTCGATCTGGTGTGAAAAAAGAAGTGTAAGCTGGGCTCTTGCCATTCTGGATCTGAGAGCTTTTTGACAGTGCTGCATGAAACAGGCTGTAATGTCATAGTGAATCTTAACACTGTCTTGGCTGTCAAAAGCAAAAACAAATGGAGAAGAGGTCAAAAATAACTGCTTTTATCTTTGAGCCTTGAGATGGGAATTTTAAATCTGCTGTGACCTCTTTTTTTTTTTTTTTTCTCTTTTTCACACTTTGTAAAAATCATCCTGATTGTAGCTCTTCAACAGTGCTCTCTAATTCTGCTTGTTTTCTAGTGAGGGAAAGAACTAAGGTTAGTAACATGAAGTAATTTAGCAGTTTAGCTGTGATTGGTACCTGACTTAATTTGGAATGTGCAGAATTTTTTTTTTTTTTTGGATCACATATGTGAATTTTTGCAGTTGTTTTGATATGAAAAGCATTGGATGGTTATTGGAAAGATCTAAAACTGTTAGAAAGTGTCCAAAGGAGAGCTGTGAAGGTGATGAAGAGCCGAGAGGGGAGGCTGTACAAGGAGCAACTGAGGTCCCTTGGTTTGTTCAGCCTGGAGGAGACGGAGGGGAGACCTCATTGCAGTTGCAACTTCGTTGTGAGGGGGAGAGGAGGGACAGGCACTGATCTCTGCTCTGTGGTGACCAGTGACAGGACTGGAGAGAATGGCCTGGAGCTGTGTCAGGGAGGATTAGGTTGGGTGTTAGAAAGAGGTTCTTTACCCAGAGGGTGGTTGGGCACTGGAAAAGGCTCACCGGGGAGGTGGTCACAGCACCAAGCCTGACAGTTGAAGAAGTGTTTGTTTGATCCTCTGGGGCACAGGGTGTGACTCTTGGGGATGGTCCTGTTCAGGGCCAGGAGTTTGACTTGATGATCCTTGTGGGTCTCTTCCAACTCAGAATATTCTATGATTCTGATTTTATTGCTTTTAATAACCGCCCTCTAAGTGCTTTTGGGGAAGCAGTGTAAGACAGCCTTCCTCCATCCACCCTTGTAGCTGAGTGTGGAATAAGGGGGAAATGGGAGCACAACAGGAAAGACATGCTGAGGTCTCTTTGCAGCTCTTGGCTCTCCACACAAGCGTGCTGTTAGCCCACCAGCTTGGGCACTGTAAGGGTTGGTGCCCTCACACCCCACCCCCAGCAATCTGCGGCTTTCTGTCTCTGCAGAACTTGGAACAGCAGGAATTTGCAGTCAAAAGGGCAGCTTTGGCAGTACTTTTTCCTGGGGCTGGGCTCCACAGCTCTCTGACAAAGCACAGTCTTCCCTCTTTTTCCTAAAATCTAAGAACAAGCCCAAATGCCATAATGGCCAATGAAAGCACCTGATGATTTGGAAATGGCACTGAACTCAATCCTGTATCTGAAAGAGTGTCTAGTACAGATGTGTGACACTGATAAGTAACTGAAGGAGGATGTTAGAGGGTTGTGTTGTCACGATGAGCAGAAGAATAGATGAACCTGCCTGAAAGGGACGAGTGGTGTTTGAGACTAATAAAGGGGCAGAGAAAAAATAGTGCAAGTATTCAACTAACTTTTGACTAGCCCTTTCCTCTCTGCCTAGCTAGGATCACAAATCCAGCTCTCTACTGGCTGTGAACAGCCCTAAGCTGAAAGCAAAAATAGAGTTTCTCTTGTGCAGCAGTGCTGGCACCAGAATATGCCTAAGTAAACTCCAGTTGGAGAGCTGAAAGCAGGATGAACTTCAGAGAGACTTGCTGGAAAGCCAGGAGCAGACAGGAGTAGGGAGCAGTGCCAGACAGAGAAGTGTAGAAGTACCAACAGAGAAAGGGAGGGAAGGGGTCCTGTGGGAACTGCTGGGGTGGTCAGTTACAGCAAGGGACTGAAAGCTCCGGGACATGGCAGTACAGGAATCAGGACATCATTTCTGAGATGTTAAAGGCTGCATATGAACCTTGACAATTAAGCACCATTTTAACCTGAAATAGGTTCTAATTTATATATTGGTGTCTGTTTGAACAAATGAGGGAAGAAAAGATGGGCTGTGAGTTTTGGGGTTAGTCTCATGATGTTGCATGTCTTGTAGATCTAGGTCTACTTCTTGAACTAATTATCTAGGCCCAGTCTAAATAAAAAATATTGCACTGCCTTGGCAGTAGAGAAATTGAAGTTCCTGAATATGATGAAATCCACAGCTGCAGTGGTATATATTTGCGAAATCTTGATTTTCACAGAAACTGTTTCTAGAAATCAGTTTCTGTTGGATGAGTGATTAAAATAATTATGGCTCTTAATATACTCTTGTGCTGGTTTTGCTTGTCTGGGTGTATTTCTGTATAATATGAGAATTATCTGTTCACTTTTCCTGCACAGAGATTTTTACAGCAGACTTAGTGACCAGTACCTCTCGTAAGTTTTATTTAAATTATTTTCCTGGGTTTTCTTTCCAAAACAAGTGCTAGCCAGGACAACATACTAAGGACTTTAACATGTTAAAAATCACTACATTCCTCACACTATTAAAGAACTCTAGGATTAGTCTGGCTCTTTTCTTGAGTGTTTAATTAAGGACATTTTTAATGCTGTTAGTTCCTGATGGTAATTAACAGTTTTCAAGTTAACTGTTTCATATGTGAAAAGTCATTAAGTTTCTTTAAAGAAACTTCTGTCTGGACGTCCATACTATTAAATGTGTGCATATATATATATATATATATATATATATATATATATACACCCATATAACTGAAATTAATATGTGAATTAAGATGGGAACCATCTTTTTAGATGAAACACCCCCAAAACTACTCAGAGATGCTCCAGGAATGCTGTCCCCTTGTTCCAGGAATCTCTCTGTTTTAAGAGACAATTTACTGCAAGAACAATTTCTATGAGTCAAGATTGCACAATAAAGCTTTGACTTCTCTTTTATGGTGTATTTCAGGAGTCCACCTAACTGGAACGATGGCCCTTTGCACCAAACTTTATGTTAACTATAATTCCAGCCCAAATCTTACCTGGGTTCTTGGGAACACATGGTCTCTTGACAGCAGTAACCTTGCTAAGCTTGTCTGGAGCATAATGATCTTATTTTTTTCTAGAGATTTTTTTTTGTTTCCCTAGGGAAATGTCCATGCATGTGCAGGTGGGGTTAGAAACATCGTTAATGTCCTACCAGTTTTACCACCTTTTTTAACTCTGAACCAACTCTGGTTTAACTCTGTGAAAGGCCAAACCTACCCAATTTTGGACTGATTACTATAGCGTATTTTTAGCTTTGGCA
Source organism: Lophotriccus pileatus (assembly GCA_035583135.1). Lineage (NCBI taxonomy): Eukaryota > Metazoa > Chordata > Aves > Passeriformes > Tyrannidae > Lophotriccus > Lophotriccus pileatus. The sequence goes on from JAWWES010000169.1 coordinate 6,638,468, forward strand.
AGATGCAAGCTGGAGGCCAGTGTGGAGACTGCTTGTGACAGTTTAGATTGCTTGTTCCTACCTTAGTGTGTGAAGGATTCAGGGGGAGAGACATATGGAAGGAAAATGGAAAGAAAAACACGAAGGAAATAATTGGTTTCTGTGAACAGCATCTCCCATCTAACCCCAAGAGCAAGAACCACTGAGGGGTTTTCACACTTTGACCTTCTAATGTTCACCGTGGGCCACTGTTTCCAGGGCAGGACTGTCAGACAAGGAAAGAAAGACTTAGTTCCTGTTCTGGTGTTTAACAAGTTAACTGAACCACCCCCCATTTTACAGAATGTTGATTGGAATAATGAAACAAATCATTCTGACAATACAGGAAAACAGCTTGGACGCACCAGAGGAGTAACAAGGGCGAAGAGAACACAATGTGAGCAGAATACTTGCCTTTGCATGGCCTGGAGTGAGGGGGAAATCCAGCTTGTTTTCCAACAGGAAATGGACCAGATTGTGGTACTTTTGCTAAAGTTAAATAGCTTGGGTTTTCTAAGTACTTTCACTTTACAGAACTCGCTTCTTTTGAAATACTTGGAATATTCTGATTCTGAAACTATTTCTCCGTTTCATCTTTCTGTAAAGCATAAAAAGGTATATCTGTTTTCCCAGGTTACCTCTTGGAAGAAAACTATAAAGTAGGCTAAACTCTTTCCCAAACAAGTCCTAATGCTTAATTGATTAGAGTCAGGATGCCTCATGATAGTAATGGAATTTGCTCAAGATTTGCTAAAGGTTTACTAGGTCAAGCCATTAAATGTTGAATAAAGTACACACTGTTAAAACAGGTTGTGATTGAGATAGTCTTTCAGGCTACAAAGTTCACATCTTGAATAGTTTATACTGGCATGAAAATATGTTTAATCCGCTTGCCTTCATTATTCAGTTTGGATGTTTCATTTTGGTGTTTGGGGTTTTTTTGGTGGGTTTTGTTTTGATTGGTTGTGGCGGGAGGGTTTGGTTGGTTGGTTGGTTTGTTTTTTTTTTTTTTGTTAACATTCTGCCAGTTTAATTTGCATGCTGCTTTTTTCTCTTGCAAGTCTTACTGTTTGTTCCATACTGCATTTTAGCAATCTCCTGTAATTGCCAATTACCAGTGCAGAACTGTATTTAAGGTTCATATTTTTTGTAGTGGTACAACTGTCCTATAATTTACAGATGATAATGAACTTGAGGAGATTCTATTGTTCTGCTGCTTACAGTGCAACTTCCATACTCTCGCTTGCTTTGCAGCTATTTCCTATCTTCGAAATTCCTGGTTTTAAATCTGGTCTAAAAAAAAAAAAAAAAAAGTATTATAATGGTTTTCTTTCTTTTAACAGCACTGCCACTTGCATTTATGAATTATCACCTGATGCTAATTGAAATGAATGCAAGGAATCTGTTAAGATGTAGTTTAGCAAACATCAATCAATCTTTGATAAGTTTTCCAAAACACTTGGATCTGTTGAGGGCTGAAATTGATACTGACCTGGATATTGAGGGTCAGCTGTTGTTATTGTTCACAGGGATGAAGTTACTACTATAGTGAGGTAATTTTGGACTTAGACAAGCAGAAATGAGGACTGAGTTTGGTTGCAAATTCCAAATGGATGAGTGGTCTGTGAAATTAGCTTTGACACCTTCGACACCTTTTTGGACATGTGACAGTGGTTTCTAAAGTGAATGCTTCCTCCAAACCTCTGATCTCAGAATTCAGTGAAAGGCACAGCAACCTTATTCCCACAGGGGCAAAAGGAGCCAGGGAGCTGTTCTCCTGGCATTTATGCCCTCATGTTAAAGTTGCTCACATGGTGCTCAGGCTTCACTTTCTTTCTCCACAACAAATCCCCAGGAATAGAACAGACACTGAAAGCCTGACACTTGCTGCAGCTTTCCCATCCAAGTTGGCCTAAGGCTGAGGTGGGGGGAAGTCTCTACAAAGAGCAAGGATTCAGCAAAGACTTTTTTGTTTGTTTTTTCCCCTCCCAAGTGCTCTGCTCAGAGGCAGGGATCCTGGCTGTGCCTCTCCTGTTTCCAGAGTGGTTACATAATTACTGCAGGACTTCAAAGGTAGGTTAGCGGAAGCTCTTAAGGATGTTTTCCATCTCTGGACTGTAGAAACTTAAGGTGGTTTGTCAGCCTACCCTAAAGCAGAAAGCTTCCCTCTAAGGAAAATAATTATTTTCTGCAAGTGCAGCTTTAATTCACTGTTGACCTATTCAAATTTACAATTCATCTTTTGAAATCTGCTTTATTTCAACTCTGTTAACTAGGGCAAATCTCCTCCAAGATTATTCTCCTTAGCTGTACATATGTAAAATAATACTTCAGAAAGAAACATTCCTGCAGCTTGAAGCAATGGCATTTCCTATGAAGACCCTGACCTGCTATTTAATATGTCATCTAATTGTGTATGAAGTCTATGCCAGTTGGCCTCTTGGGCAAACTCTAGAGACTTCTTTTAATGACCATATGGGGGAGAGGAGAAAACAGCAAAGAGAAAGAAAATGGAAGAGGAAATTCAAATGTCAGTTTGCACAACTATTAACTGTATAGGAGTGCTTTGTGTATTAATAATAAATTCCAAGCCTGTGCAGAAATACTTAAAATTTCTCCAGTGTTTCTACTGTTTCTGAAACACACAAATAAGTATAGCCAAATAAGGAAGGCTTTTTTTTTTTTTTTTTTCTTTTTTGGTCAAATGAACACTTTTTTTTCTCTGTCTGAAAGACTCTCAAATCCTTTTAATAACCTTGCAGATCCTGTGCCTCTACTGATGGACTTTTCATTACTTAAAAGTAATCCAGAGGAATAAGTTTTCTCTGAGGCAAGACTCATCCATAACAGAAGAATCTGAAGAGCTCCCTCCAAGCCCAGCCTTAACCTTATCTAAATTGCACCCCATTGCTGAACCTTGGCTTAGCTTTCAGTCTCATGTCATGGTCTGACTTGTGCAATCCCACAGTTCAAGGCAGGACTGCTTCCTTGCAGAAAGCACTCTTAATTTCTGCTGAAAGTGATCAGTCTTTAACACATGAGTTTGCTTGGGGGGAAAAAAAACAAAACCAAAACAACAAAACCAAAACCAAAAAAAACCACAACCAAGCAGTAACAACAAAATCTCCAAAGGCTTGTGAATCCAAGGTAGAGGCTTCACTCTGTATATTAGATGTGGTATGTAGTCTAATTTCTCACTGTTCAGGCAAAAGCTTTTCAGGTTCAGCTATTGTATGGGCCAAGAGAATCAAAGCAATCTCTAGCCAGAAACTCGCCAAATAAGCTTGGACTGCACACAAACATGCTACAAGATTTCTAAGGCAGACCTGTTTATGCCTACTGGAGAGTACTTCACTTGCAAGTTCTCCAGTGACATTGTCTGAATGCCATCTAAATCCATCCCTTGGAGCTCTATTTATGTCTCTGAGGGCACTGGGTTTTCCAAGATTGAAGTCAGTGGGCTGGTGGTTTAGCCTCTCTCTCCTGCTCTCACTGTCACGGTTATTTTTAGCCTGGAGAATATGAGGCTCAGGGGAGACCTTGCTGCTCTGAACTGCCCAAAACTACTTGAAAGGAGGTTGTAGCCAGGTGGAGGTCGACTTCTCCTCCCGGGCAACTGGTGACACGATGAGAGGACATAGACTGAAGCTGCCCCAAGGGAGGTTCAGGCTGGGCATCAGGAAGAATTTCTTCACTGAAAGGGTGGTTAAGCACTGGAACAGGCTGCCCAGGGATTTGGTGGAGTTGCCATAACTGGAAGTGTTCAAAAACAACTGGATGTGGCATGTAGTGCTGTGGTTTAGTTGACAAGGTGGTGTTTGGTCAATGGTTGGATTTGATGATCTTGGAGGTCTTTTTGAACATTAATGATTCCATGATTCTAGGGTGGGGTTGCATAGACTGAAACACACTGGTAGGCAGTTTGCTGTTGGATTTCTTGCTCGCATGTGTGATGCACAGACTTTCTTTAACCAGTGTTTCTGAGCCCACATATTCTGTAATTTAGGGGGAAATAATGCACAGTAGATGCACTTTGTACTTTTTAACCTTAGGAGGGGGCTTATTCATGTGCATCTTTTTGGCCTGTTGTACCAGTAAGTCTTATGAGCATCCCTGGTGAAATAAGGATAACACCAATTGTCCAAGGCTCAAATGCTATAAAGAAATTTTTTCTGCCTTGTTCAAAAGTGAATTAATGTTTCTAAACATTGACGGCAGTTACGAAGAGCTGTTCATGTGAATGACCATGGCAATCTTATGTGATACACTGCTACAGCAGCAGCTAGAATCTCTGATGCCTGATATGTAGTGAGCAGCAGATGCCCTATAAGACTGTTAAAATGCCACAGCCTGGCCATATTGTGCAAGGAGAGTTATTTGTGACAATTTTCTGGAGTCTTCCTCGAGTAGGGAATAAGCCACAGACAATGGCAATGGGAAAAACCGAAATCCTGATGCTCACAAAATGATAGAGGAGTACTGCAGAGCCTTGGATGTGATTGCATTGGAAGTGTTGTTTGCAGCACTGAGAATAAGAAAGCTTCCTTGTCCTGTTTTCAGGACAGAGATGGGTATGTAAAGTGCATATATATACTGAATATTTGGTTTTTTAATTTCTCTGGTTGTTCCATTGCTTGCTGTAATGATTATTGGACAAGTTGGAATACATAATTTTAAAGCAGATTGGAAAGGTTTCAAAGGTAGATCTTGTTACATAACATAGTTGATGGAGGATGTACATCAGAGTTGAAAGTCCCTCCAGTTCACTGTTGCACTGAGGTTTGGAACTTTCCCAAATGCTGACCCTGCACAACTCTGCCTCCAAGCCAGCACAAGGGCACAGCATTAGCACTTGGGCTGCAAGCCTGCTGAAATACAGCATCCTGAGCCTCTTATCTGGCAATCTTTGCCATAAACTCTTTAAGTAGCAGAACCCAAAATCCAAATGAAGTTTGACTTGGGTCCAGTTAAATATTTATGTCTGGTTTACAGGGAAGTTACAGAGGAGTTCCCAAGTTGTTTCAGTGAAGACTTGTTTTTTTGTGTTTGTACTTTTTTGGTAAGGAAGCTCCAATAATCAGTAAACAGACAATGGTTTCCAGTTCTCTTCACAGTCACTGGGGGGATGATTCACATAAACTTGGAGAGAGTATCACATTGCAGTGGTAGAACACCGGATATGTTTACATTGTAGTTGTCAGAGCAAGTAGGTTTTAAGCTAATTTATTGATGGCAAGTTGTCCAAGCCCTTTGCAGATGTGGTGAGATTACCAGACTTTGAGATAGAGGGCTTCAGTGGAGCACAGTGTTTATGCTGCAGAATGAAAGGATTGAGGATTCAGAGGCAGAGCAAGCATTAACAAGTGGAGGACAGGAGTTAGCAGGAAACCATGGTACGGAAGCCAGGATTTCTGAGTGGCAGAACAATGACCCACACCTGCCCAGCACAGGCTGTTTCCTGCCTTGTCGCATGTGAGCCACTGCAGGAGCTCAAGGAACATGTCTGTGCCTGCTTGCCTGTCCTTTGGAAACCATGGCAAGTAAAAGAGCTGGGCCTGAAAGCTGCAGCCCCTTGCAGAGCTTGCTGCTCATCTGGAGAGCTGAGATGTCAAACGTATGATGCCAACAGAAGGAGGTAAGCCTTTCTTGGTAAATGTTTCTCTTTGGGTGCAAAAACCTGCTTACAAACTGTTTTTTCAGGAATCAGTTATGGTTGAGAGTCATTGTGGGCCTGGGTATGGATGTAAATCCTGCTTGTCATTGCTGAGTAACTCTGTGTGTGTCTGCACTAAATGCAGACTAAGGGTGTTTACAGTGGACAAATCTATATTTAGGTAGACAAGCTCTGGGTGTCAGCTTGACATAAGCTTAAAATAACCTTCTCCCATTGTGGAATCTTTCTTTCCCTTTTGTCCCTCCACTCACCCAGTTTATCTTGGCAGTACAAAATGAAAATATATGTGCTTCTCGTGGCTCTTTATAGACATTTCGGTATAAATTATGAGCTGTTTTAGCATGTGCTGTATTGCCAACAGATCAATGCATGACCATAACTAGAGAAATGCAAGGTAATTTGGGATAGTGGTCTCAGCCTGTGAAGATCCAAGACTAGGCTAAGGGCAGTACTGGAAATAGTGCTACATCTCAACTGGCAGGACTGTGTTACAGAGAAAAAATTGACAGCATTTGCACTGAAATTAGATTGCAGTGGGATGAATTTAGGTTGCTGGCTGTTTTGTATTGCTACTATTATCTCCATTTAATTGACAGAAAATAAATGTCTTCCTTGGTATTTTAATGTAGTTAAATGAGAGAGGGAAAAGCTAACTGAAGTCTATTAAATGAACTTAGTACTCATGCAAGATGAAAAGAGTATGTCTGTACTCTGCAGAGTCTCACAGGAATGCATTATGCTGTTTCCTGCCCTGGTAAATGTGTGCCATTAAACTTCAGTACCCTCTGTTGGCAAGAAGTAGATGAATTGTCAGCAGGGAATAAGCAAACACTACTTCTGAGGAGCCGTCTCCAGGATTCGTGCTCCACATGGTGACTACCTCAACAAAAACACTTGCCCTTGGTTTGTTGAGATTTTCATCTTTTTGCTCTGGAGCTGAAGTCATCTGTTTGGCCCGTGTTTGCAAAGCCCGTTTTGCATAGCCTTCACAAAGACTACAAGCTGTCCACTGGAGGGGAACTGAGGATTACTGGAGCATCCGACTGACACAGCAGTGAACAGTCAGTCCCGCTGGAGAGTCAGCAGGCCTGGGATGTGGTTGGGAACAGCCCCCTCTGTGTCATGTGCTCAACAGGCAGAAGCTGGAGATAGTTCTGTGTAAAACAAACAAGTCATTATTTTCTTACAGGATATTCTTAAATGCATTTTTGTCAACCTCATCATGCCCTCTGCCACAACTCTGATTACTGCAGCCTCCACCCTGGAGTTTGTACCGTAGAACTAGAGGGAATGTTCTGTTATTTGCCTTGTTCTAGATCACAATGTTTTTCAGTAATACTAAGGATCTGGTTCAGTTCTCTATTTTCTGCTCGTCCACTGCTGAAAGCAAAAATATATTTAACCAATTTGCATAATATTCTTTCAGAAATGTCGTTGTTACACTAGCCTGTTAAGGCATGAAGCTAGTACAAAATAAAACTAGGGAAAGAAATCTGATATTCTGGATTAAAACTAAAAAAGCAGAGGTGGCATAAACCAATCTGCCTCCCTCTAGTTAAACAAGCACTTGAAGTGCTCTACATACAATAGCTCAGAAAGAGGTGTGACATGCAGAAAAGGGAAGTGATTTGTGATCATATTTTATATGCTGGTATTTTCACTAATACATGCTCATATATGCAAGATTTTCTCCTGTATGAGACCCTTGCCTTTCTTCTGTAAGGAACTTTCTGATCTGTAAAGAAGATGGAATCCTTTTCCTACAACAGTGAGTGCATTCTGAGCTGTCCCATTATAATATGCACCTTCTTAACTGGGAATTAGCTTTCCTGGGAGGGACATGTTAACAGGATCAGGAATGGGAAGATGGGGTTGAGCAACAGAAAATTTGTATCTCAGTACAAATAGCACTTGTGGTCTGTACTGGCATTGATCTTAGTGAATTTATGACAAACCTAGAGGTCATGAGAGACCTATGCCATAGCAAAAATGTACTACTAGATATTTCCTGGAAGAAAATAGGACTGATAAATTCCTTTGCTTGCAGGTACAGCACTAATTTTATTTCCATTTCACATTTTTAGCAGATGTGTTTCATGCTGTCAGCACTTATTTGTCATTATGTGTGCACTAATATATTTTAGGTGAATTTTATGTGATTTTAAAAATAGCCTTAAATTACAGTGATTTTCCCCTTCTTGTTCTAATGTGTAAAACTTCATTATTTACCAAACCCAAATAGTTTCTTCATCAGTTTACAGAATGCAAATATATGTGGCAGATTCATAAGATTATATTGTGCAAATGTTGTCATGGTTCCCTTGTTTGTTACAACAAGCTTTTACCAAGCAAGTTTATTGATTTGCAGTTGACCCACAGGGGTCATCAAGTCTAACCCTTAGCCCTGCACAGGACCATCCCCAAGGGTCACAGCACGTACCTGAGAGTATCATCCAAATGCTTCTTGAACTCTGTCAGGCCTGGTGCTGTGACCCCTTCCCTGGGGAGCCTGTTCCAGTGCCTAAACAACCTCTGGTGTCTTTTCTAATATCTAACCTAAACTTCCACAACACAACTTCGGGCCATTCCCACATCTTAAAAAAACACTCCTTGCAACTACATTTGTTGATTGTGCTGCATAGCAAGAGTATTTAAGTGAGAAACAAATTAAAATTACTTTTATTAGATAACTTTTCTCTTGTTTGGTAATGCCCTCATTACCTATAGGGGTAGTGTAAGAACCAAAAAAGCCTTTCAGTCATGTAAAAGTAAAAAAAAAAATATAACAGATTATAATTTTTCCAACTTAGATGACTGCTGCTTTTCTTTTGTTACACATTTTGCAGGTTTGCATGTGATGTTTATTTTGCATGTATGTATAGATTTGAAGGCTCCATGGAAAACTCATTTACAGATCAGCAATTGAATTACAGAATCATAAAATGATTTGAGTTGGAAGGGACCTTGTAGATCATCTAGTTTCAACACGCCTGGCCATGGGCAGGGACACCTTTCGCTAGACCAAGTTGCTCAGAGTTCCTTCCAGCCTGGCCTTGAACATTTCCAGGGATGGGGCAGCCACAGCTTCTCTGGGCAACCTGTGCCAGGGACTCATCACATATTTTTTCCTAATATGTAATCTAAAGCTGCCCTCTTTCAGTTTGAAGTCATCTCCCCTTGTCTTGTCACTACATGCTCTTGTAAAAAGTCCCTCTCCATCTTCACTGTGCTGCTGAACAGTTTGTCAGACAGTGGTTAGGCTGGTGACACAGTTCACCTGAACAACTACTTCAGGCCCTGCCCATGGGGGGACCTCTTCAGAAGATGGTGTGATGGGACACCTTGGGTGCTTTGTTGGCAGTGACAGCCAGACTGGGTGGGAGGGGACAGTTATGCCACTAGATCTGCATCTCCCTAAACAAAGTAGGCCAAGTTGCCTGTCAGCATAGCTGTTATGACATCAGGGAGCTTTGTAGTACTTCACTGGCATCTCAGAGGAAATCTGCGTTCTTTGCAGCTTGAGCAGTCTTACTCCCTTTCACGCAAATTTGAGAGAAGGTGTAGTGACCCTGCTTAATGTGGTCAAACAGCACTTGACAAGCCTCATGCTTTCCACCTCTCACATGCAGTGTTAATTTATAACACTTCTAAGGCTGCTGAAGACAAATTAGTGTCCTTTAGACTCTGTCAGCGCATCAATATTTAATATGTCTGCTTAAATTAAACTCTAGTGAAACTACGGGTTGTTCTCCTCACCTTTTTTTGCCCTTCAATCATTAATGGACATTTTCCACAAGCAAGTTAACAAAACACCTAAGATGACAATGGACTTTGCACATATTACCTCGATCCTTTCATTCCAGAGTCTCTCCTCCTACGCAGCTTGTGTAGGGACCGCAAATATACGGAAGGATGCTCCGCAGCCTGGACCATGGGTTACAGGACGGTAGTTGATCAAGTATTTAGGATTGGTTTATGTTTTGAGATTTTCCTCCGCTGTACCTTCTTTTAAAAATAAACAAACCAAGCCCCTCTTTACCCAGGATGATAATTCCTTTTGTTCAGATTTGAGGTGTTCAGCTGCATGCCTTGATAGGAAGGACCCCTTCCAAGAGATCTGCAAGAATACCCTCAAAATTTCCTCTCTGTACCTTCAGGAGCTGCTGCTGCACTATCTACAAAGTAGAGAACATTCCTAGATCATCTGTATGCTGGTACAGCTGTGAGTGACCCAGAACTTCACATCCTGCAACTGTGGTGTACCAAAAATAAGGTAAATTTTTAACTGGGTGCTGCTCTCATCCCTGGTCATGCTACAAGCATACTTTTATCCTTTGGATTGTTAAACCCCAGAGGCTGGGGGAGGAAGGAACTGTTTTAGAAACTGTTCAGGGTTTCACTTCATTTTCTCTTTTAAAGTGAGGACTTAAGAATTCTTCTGGTGATGTGTGGGACAAAAGTGTAGTTATGAACAGTGCAGCTGTGGCACTGTTACAATTTACTTGCCTTTGAAGGCCCTGTAGGAAGGTTTCTGAAGGGAAGAAATGAGAAGATTAATCAGTGATCTGAAATCTAAGCCAAATGGCAGTTGCCAAAATACTGTAGGCCAAGTGAACAGAAACCTAGAGTTGAACAGAGCTGTGTTGCTTGTTATGAAACCAGGGACAAAGGAGACATGGAGGAGGGACTCTCCTCTAACTTTTTGTTTCTGTGGCTTATTTTCACTGTTCTGTCTCTTGCCAGCAAGGTTGCCCTCTCAAAATTATGGTATGCATGTGGACTGGCATATTCATATTAAAATCAGGTTTAATTAAAAGCAGAGGACTTGTCATCAGGAGGACATGCAGAGAAGTTGGAGCAAAGCAATTAGGATCAATATGTATTCTTTTAAAGTGCATTTTTATTCTCAAGTGGTTTTTTTTGTTCAGGTCCAGAGCTGCCTGTCATCTAAACTCTGCATCTTTGCATCTGGCTGGGCCTGCTCCCTCTGCATAAAGATCCAACATATGTCAATGTACTCTGTCAGTGATGTGCCTTAACTCTTCAGGACATTTCTGTGCAGATAAATCATTGTGAATTTGTGAATACATTAATATTTTTCAGATACTCATAGCAAATTTTGCTAGAGTGAAATATTTAATTTTAATCCACAACATTGATAAACTTAAAAAAGTGTATCAAGTACTGTAATGGGATCTGGAGCTTTATATGCACTTGCATGCAGAAAAGTGTTGTATTGAAGTGTAGGGAACAGCATATTTTGGATGTGTACTTCAGAATTGTTTCCCAGCCATCTCTTATGTGGCTGTGGAAAGATTTCAGTTACCCTTTTGATTTCAGCCCGTGTCCTAGAGCCCAAGAAGTGATCAAAGTCAGCAGAGGCTGTTTACTATCTGAGCAGCTGTCTTCAGTCATTTGTTTCAGCAACCCAGTGCATGTGTGTTACCAAAATGTTGTGTTCTCCCAAAGAATTCTCTGCCAGTAGCAAGCTAGCCTAGCTTTTCCTAATATCTAAAGCAGTTATCTGTGGATGAGGTTTAAGCCCACTCACCTCTTTTAGTTGCCTAATGTATATGCAGAACAGTTCATTCCCTTTGCTTTGTAGTAACCTCTTAGAGTTCTTGAGGAATGTTATCATGTTTCCCCTCTGCCTTCTCTCTAGGTTAAATGCCATTTATTTCAGTTCTGCTCCCTGGAACAGTTTTCTAGAGTTCTCTTTTCTCCCCCCCCCTTCAGCTGGCTGTCCTCTCTGACATGAGATACGTAACACTGAGATACGTAACTGCCAGCTGAGATGTCTTACAAGTGAGTCTTGAGTTTGTGTTGTTCTTCTGTCAGTCCTTCCAGTAGCAAGTATTAACTTTACAGGAACACTATGAGGTGTGAATCTAGACACTTTCAAAGATTCTTGAAATTCATGAACCTGTAAATATTGCATGGGGAAGTAAGTCTGAACTGCAGGTCTGAAAGGGGAGCTATGCCATACCTGTAGGAACTGCAGAGGCTGTGAACAGCTGAGATTGCATCAGCATTTCAGGCCTAGGAACATTTCAGCTCTCAGAATTTCACTCAAGTCTGGGAATGTTTATATTTCCACCTGCAATGTGTTGGTATCTAAGCTCTAATTGGGTAGAGGTAGCAGCACGGCTATCATGCTGAATATGCTGTGTGTAGAGCTTGCTGAGTGTTCCATCAGCCTCTGCACCAGACTTTGCAGTCTGGAGGGTCAAAGTCGCAGGTGGCTGAACTTGAGCGAGTTGACAACTACCTTTTCGTATGTCTGACAGCGCTGTAGGTGCCATGCACGCTGATCTGGGCAAGGGTTTGGATGAGACACCTTCTAAAGGCAGTGGATGCGCTGACCCACGGGTGAGTGGTCTCTCCCCCGAGCTGGCAGGCTGGGGTTGCAGTGCTGCACGTGGGCTGCATCTCTGCATCGCTGTCTGCAGTGCAAGTTTGCGGCCTTTTGGCATCGGTGGCGGCGGGGTGGCAGCGCCCATCCCCGTCCTGCGGCGGTCCCGCTGCCTTTGGTCCCCGCGGCTGTGCCCGGGGTGGCCCGTGCTGCGGTGCCTCCCGAGCCTCGGCGCGGGCGGGCGACTGCCCGGAGTAGGGGATGGCGGTAGGGGGTCACCGTGCCTGGGCGCCAGGCCCTCGGCAAGGGTGGCTGTGGGGCGGGCGGGGGCAGCTG
>JAWWES010000169.1:6650947-6735485 GCA_035583135.1 Lophotriccus pileatus
TCGGGTCGCCGTCTCCTCTAGCACGTCCGGCGGTCGCGCCGCGCGGTCCCGAGGGGGGGGGCCGCGCGGGCGAGGGGCAGCTGGCGGGCGGGACACCGCGGGCAGCGGGGGCGGCTCCCGCCCGGAGCCGGGCTGGGCACGACCCTCGGCCGGGGACCCGCGTCCGCCTCGCCCCGGAGAGCGGGGGGCGGGGGGAGGCGGCGGGGCCGGAGTCTGCCCGCGGAGGAGGAGCGCGCCCGGGATCAGGATCGGGCTCAAGGCGGGCTCCGCGGCGGAGGTGAGTGCGAGCGGAGCGGAGCGGCCGCCCCCGGAGGGGCGGGGGTCGGGGCTGCGGGCGGAGGCGGCGGCGGCCCCCGGCGGCTCCTCCCCCGCCCGAGTTACAACCGGTTCGTGCCGGCCGAGGCCCGCCTGCCGCGCCGGGATGCAGGGCTGCCCCGGCTCCCGGGGGCGGCTCCTGCCCTCCGCCCCACGGGCCGCCCGCCCGCAGGTAACGGGGACGCGGGGCTCGGTTAGGGGGCAGCGCGGGCCGACGGAGCCCCCGCAGGGTCTGCCGCCACCCGGCCCGGCTCGGCTCTGCCCTCCGGAGGGAGCTGTCCCGGGGGTCGGGGCGGGCCGGTGTCCCCGGGGGGGCTCCGCGCAGTCTCCGCAGCTCCTGGATTCGGGACAGGGACGGGCGCGGGACGTGCCGCCGTCCTTGGCTCCCACCGGGGCGGCCGCATCCCCTGCGGTGCCCATCGACGTCCACCCCACCGTGCCGGCCGCGGGCGCCCCTCGGCGTTGGCCGTGGGTGCCTCCCGGTGTCCCCTGTTGGCATCCAGCGGGCACTGGGCGCTGTGTGGCATCCCCACCTGCCGCGGGCGCATGGCAGCTGGCTCCTGTGGCCACCGGTGCGTGCCCATCCCGGGCGCCCTTTAGCATCTGGGAAGCTGCGACCGCCCGAGAGCGGGCGGTGTGGCACGATCTGTCTCGCCCTGTGTGTGGCATCGGGACGGCGAGGGCGACCTTCAGTCACCTCATGGTGCGCGTCACTGCGCGGATGAGCGATTGCCGTCGAAACTGGTCTGGAGGTAGAAGGCGTCAATGTGTAACGCAGTGCTCCGGAGGGGGCTGTGGGCTGGCCCCCGAGGGCCTGGGGAGAGGCCAGGCGAGCCGGGGGCTATAAGAGGCCATCCACCCCCACGGAGGACCTGGCCAAAGGGCACGGAGCGGTTGAGGGAGCGGATGCCGACGGGAGCCCTCGCAGGTTGTGATGCGTAAGGCGATGCACACCGCGCTCTCGTTCTTCAGAGGAGTTCTCCTCTGGTAAACCGTGGTGGCTGGTGGTTTATAGCAGCGCCGGCTCTCGTCTGTCTGCATGGATGCGTGCTAGTGTCCGACAGGCAGGTATACTTGCGGGGGGGTTTTCCATCCCCTCTGGGGCAGTGAGGCTCTGGGAACAGGTAGGACTGGTTCTGCTGAGCTGACAGATATGTACAAAGTTGGCTGGTTTATGCGCTGCCCCATAGATACTCCTTTATGTCAACTGATTTTGCACAATAGAGAAACATTATTACGTCGTTGGTAAGTTTTGTTCTGGTATTTTGTTTTGTTTTAAACTTCATGTTTCTTCCCTCATCAGGCAGAAATGGAAGGAAATGTTTATGAGCCTCTTGCTTAACTTTCAAAAGTTCAAGTAGAAAAGCATGAGAAATAGGTAACTAGACTGCTGAGAACTTGAAGGGCAATATATATACTCAATGTGAAAGAACTTAAATACTTGAACATGGGAAGCTACTGTAGTTGAGCATCAGAGTAGAGATGCATCTTTTTCAGTGAATTTAATACAATGCTCATGCTGTCACATCGGTATATGTGCAGGTGTTTAGATACAATGAGTATGTTAAAAACAACCCTAGTGCATCGTGGCCACTCTCGTGCTTTAAGTGTTACTTGCACGCTAAGGAGAAACTTCAAATGATTGTGGCAAGAACTTGCCTGAAAAATAAATAGAAATTTACAAGAAATCTGATTCAGCTCAAAAAGAGGGATGTTACTGGCTGGTACTGTCTTGATTTGTACCAGTGCCTTGCAAAACTGGACTAGCCAAGTGTTAATCACGCAGTGTTTCTGCTGACATTGGCTTTCTTTGCAGCCATGTGCTGCTCACAGAAAGCAGCACACTTACCCAGGCTCTGGTTGCACAAATCGCAAACTGGAAACAATCGTATTGCTACTGTCTTTCTCAAGATTCCCTTTGCCACAGATTAATACAAGTTTCTGTGCTGAGGGCTAATGTTTCAGTCGTACTTGTGTTCTTTTTTTGTTGCTCATCTGTCATCTTTAAGCCAAATTTCAAGATTTATAGAAAGAGAGCTCATTATTGTGATAATGCTGCTCAGAGAAAAGCAAACAGTTGCAGCCAGACACCTCTCTCTTTCCACATTAAAATTGTTGTTCAGTTTGTTCTCTAGGGTTTCTTTTTGTTGTGGTTGGTAAAGGCTTTCATCAAGCAGCTCTCTTCCTCTGATTCTTATTCGCAGTGAGTACAACTCACTGAAAAGCTTTTTCTGACCAAACTTCAAGTTACTGTTTAATTCTTTATGCTTCATGTCTCCAGTTCAGTATTTTGAACGTAATGAGGTTTCCTGGAGTCTGAAACAATATTCGTAGGTTTTGTGAACAGGAAGGTTTGTGAAATTGTTCCCACCTGAATCTTAAACTCATGGTTGTTTCTCTGTTTCCAGGATCACATAAGTCTTCCTAGTTGGCTCTGAGATAAAACAAAACTATTGAGCTCTCTCTTCTGTGTGGGCTTCTGCTTCATTATTTTTGGTGGTCACATTTATCTGCACAGTTTGCGTCCTTCTTCCACACAGATAGAAAATAGAGGCTCTTTGGATCCCTCCCAAGTTGATGCACAGATTCAGTGCCTATGCAAGTGGTGTTGGGAGTAGCAAAGGTTTAATTCCCTCTGTCAGTTCTTGTCCCTGCTACTAAGCTATTATAGTATAACTTGTCATTTTCAGGGAAGCATTAAACAATGTACCAACAGAAAGCGAATTGATATTCGCAGTTCCAGCAGCAGCTTGGTCGACTGGGACATCTTTAACTATGTATTGTAGCAGAAGGCTCTGGGGAACAGGCTCCTCACACAGGTCTGGCATCTCTTGGGCTCTTGCAGGAGGGGCTTTGTGCCTTCGGGGAAGTTAGAAAATACACCTCAGTTTAGGTAATAGGCACACAGCAGTGTGAGGAGCAACCTGCAAGAAAGGGAAAGCCAGGTCACATCAGTCCTTAAAAACAGATTCTAGGAGTTTATATATGTGTTATCCCTTTGAGGATCATTTGTGGGGGAGGAATTGATGGTGTTTTTTACTTTTTGCTTGACAATTGCAGACAGTTAAAGACTTGAAGCATTTAAAAGACAGGGATGATTTTGATACCTAAAATTTTGCTAAAAGATGCAAAAGAGATCTGTGGTGCAAAATAGGAGATGTCAGGATGTAGAAGGTCAGCTCTTTTGCTGCCATAAATTGGGAGCAGGTGGTTGAAATCAATAATGTTGTGCAGTGTTGAAGCAGATGAGGAACAAATCCAGAGGTTTTTCAGTCTTTCTATTAGAAAAGACTACATGACCTAAGCTTACAAGAACTTTTTTCTTCTTCTGCCCTGTCCTTGCTTCCTCGCCATCAAATGTTTAGAATAGCAGAACTGAACTCAGAGTTGTCTTTGTGCCAAATTTTAGGGCATCAGTATAGTGGAAATCAATATAACAGCCAAAATACATTTGTTTTCTAAAAGTTACCTTTTAAACAAGTGAGTTGAGGTTATTTGCTGTCTGCCTCCATTATTTTAGAGTTTTCCTGAAAACTTTCTTGCTTTGTCTTAGTGTCTGTTGTTAAAGCTGTTACTTATTTCCACTATTTTTTACTCTTACAAAACAAGGCAAATGATAATTACTTAATGCATGGAAAGATGTGTAGCTCAGCTCTTGGTGACTTAATTCAAATAGCTCTAGTATTTTGTGTAGAAATATGGGGATCCCCTTTTGTACAAAGGTTAGTGTTATAGGAAAGTACCTATAATCAGCTTTTTAATGCTTTAATACCTTATGGTATGGCATAACTTCAGTCTATCCCAGATGTCACCCTTGTATCTCCTGGGATAAGGGACATTCACCAGACATTGGAGTGAGTAAGTCAGGGCTTACATTTCAAACTGAAGCAAATAACTTTGTAATGTTTGTAACTGGGAATACTGTCTCTTGAAGGACAGTCAGTATGTTAAAACTGTAAATCACTCCGAAAGGACCTAGAATGTCAAAATCTATTTCACGTTAGTAGATAATGTTTTTGTTACTTTGGGGCTCAAGGCTGCTGTCAGCTGTTAATTAACGTCAGGGGATCAGTACTTGTCCAATGAGATAACTTGATTGCTTCTGAAGTTCCTCTGCAAAGATGTTTAAAATAAGAAATCTAATGTGAAGCCACAATTTTTTCAGTTGTGTTCACTGTTCCAATGATACTTTGACTGAAAACTTGCTTTGTTGTTCTTCTTCTGCAGGTAGTTGCCACGTGAAGTTATATTTGTAGGAAACTGAAGGACTTTTTTTGTCATCATCTGTAAGTGTCTGTCTTCAAAGTAACATTTAAGTGCATCTGTAAACTAGAACTGGTCTTTTTCATGTCTCTACACAATTATTCCTCAAAATTTTATACTGTAGCTTTTTTTTGTAAGTTTCCCATGCAAATTCTAAAGAATTGCCCAAGGATAGAGTGTGAGAAGCTTGAATGGAAATTCTGTTATTGTCTACTTGTTTACACCATTGCTTTCATACAGCAGCAATTTTTTTTCCATTTCCTCTGGGTTGTAAGTCAAAAAGGCAGTGCAATACATTTATTTTTCTGCTTTGCCTCTTGGGAGTCTCCCTAAGCAGAGCTCTTACTGCAGCAGCCTTAATGCGTAAGCTGCAGCGTGAAGATGGTCCTTGAGAATATCTCATGAAGAAAACAGGGTAAGATCTTATCTGCTTCTGTCTTTCAGGGTAAAGGAAATAAAGTTGTTTGAGAATCATACGTTTCGTTAGTGACAGAGCCAGGAATAGAGCATGGGTTTTTGTGATCTTGACTTCTCCCTGTAGAGAGGGAGGGCAGGTTAGTTTGTGTGCACAGGGGGACTCACAGTATCACTGGAGCTGTCCACACTCCAAAGCAATGCAGCCTCTAAATTATTTTGTGGATTTTAGAAGCGTCCACAAACTATCCTTGAGAAGGTGTGAGGATGGTGGGTTACTTAAAGCCATAGATGCACAGGAGCAAGGTGGTATTTATGGAGTCGAGGAAGTGATTGCCAGTCTGGGGAGGGGTGATGTGTGCCAGCTGCGCAGAGGGCAGACACTGTAATAGGTTATAGCAGATTTTTGTGTGCATGTTTAGTGCTGTCATGTCTTGGCTTATAAACCACACCTGTACACAGTTTCAGAACACACTTCACTAATATATACAAAGTGATTTTTGGGTGCAACATTCCTCTACGCAGCGCTTTGTTGACAGAGCAGAGTGCTAAACTGTTGCTAGTCTTCCTCTTGGCCTGTCCCTTCCAGAGTACACTACCTGGTGGCAAACACCCTGCTAAATTTCAAGGCCCTATACTGAAATGACAACTAAGTAGAGATTTTTTACTCTTTTCCCTTTTTTTTTCTTTTTTTTTTTTTTTTTTTTTTACCTTTAACTGATATTTTTATACTTGAGATTTTTTTTTTTTTAAATCCTAGGTTGTTTAATTGGGATTGTTTTATACTTTTGTAGGTTTTCTTGTCTTTTAAGCCTGTGTGCTTCACTGAGGATATTCATCGTATTGAGAGCAGGGGACCATGTGGTTCTCTTGTTGAACTGTGAGAGATATTAATGCCTGAGGTTCTCACAAAGCCTATTTAACGCTCAGTAAATGAAATGTTCCCTTCTCTGTAATACAGTACTGATGTATGTATGACTTGTCATGCTTTGTATACTGTCTCTATTATTCAGAAGGGGTAGGAGTACTCTAATTTTCATCGCTGTGTTGCTTCTATTTCTTGAAGGATGGTTGAAATAAGCCTCTGTTGGAATGTGTGCTTCCCTGCCCAGCTCTCTTGTGTCAGCACACCTCGCTCAGTCACATTTCTGATGCTCTGTTTTGGGTTTTGTTTGCACAGGTTCTGCCCGTCCCTCTGCACTGCTGTGACAAGATGGTATTTCGGAAACCACCCGATGGGGGCTGGGGCTGGGTGATTGTTCTCGTTTCCTTCTTCACCCAGTTCCTGTGTTACGGATCACCGCTGGCGGTGGGAGTCTTGTATTTAGAATGGCTGGATGCCTTCGGAGAAGGGAAAGGCAAGACTGCTTGGGTTGGATCCCTAGCAAATGGAATCGGATTGCTTGCCAGTAAGTGTAGAAGCACTATCTATCTTAACTGGAACCTTTCCAATAGGTGCTTTTGCCTGTGTGTTCCTTTGGAATTGTATCAAAGGCATCTGCACACGATAGAATGAGGATGCTGCATTTTTATTTTGGGTCAAGATGGGTAAGAAGATTACATTTACAGTTCTGCTATGCATAAACCAAAGCAACATAATGGTAAAAGAGCAATAAAAATATTCCCCTTAAATTTTTTTTTTTGTATTTAAAGAAACTAGAAAAACCAAACTCTGGGAATGATAATTTTGTTGGTGGGATTTCTTTTTTTTTTTTTTTTAATTGAGACTTAATACTAACATTCGCATTAGTATTTTAAAATCAGAACAAACTGTTAGTCTGAAATTGTTCAAGTGCTTTATGAAAAAAGCCAATTAATAAATCAGTTACTAATTTTTCAGCTCTAGAGATAAACCCACCATTTAGGGTGGGTGAGGGCTCCTTTCCACTGTCTCTTTGAGAAAAAAATCCCTTTGAAGCCTGGAAGTTTATGGGTAACAGTAGCATTAAAAAAAACAACTTTACTGGAAGCTTTTCTTTAATAAGATGTTGTCAGTTGGGGAATAACAGCAAGGTTTTAGGGAAATAAAACACCACCTTGAAATTCTGTAGGTCCGGTTTGTTGTTTTAATATTGAGCATGAATGTTGTACTGGGTCAAATCACTAACTTCTGTTTTTCTAAGATTCACCATGGGAACTATTATCTTTTTGCTGAATCTGGAAAAAATTGCCTGTAAGCAGAGCAACTGCTATGGGCAAAAGCAATTATGTAGCTTAGTGAACAAAATGCAGCTCAGGTTTCCAAGGACTATCTCCTTAAAAGAAAGTTGATGTTCAGGTAAAGACCTGAATGAAGACCACTGCTTTGTGTGACACTGTAACTGGCCAAATACTGGTGTCACATCTGTTAGGGTTTATATCACTGGGCAGAACAGGAATGGGCAAAGGCAGGTGGATCATTAACCACAAGAAGACTACATTCAGTCTCAGGGTGTAAGTGGGTAAAGACTGCTCTTCCATCATGCTTTTTTATTTTTCTGTTTTAAGGGCATTAACTCCCGTTGTTAGTGCATCAAGACCTAAATAAACTTGAGTGAGAGAGTGAAGTAGGAGGAAAATAAGGATAAACAAGGTAATTACTGAAGAAAAAACTAGGCAGGAAGGAATTGCAAGAGGTGTGAAGAAAAACCCTCTCCTGGGAGACCAGAAATCTGTGGCTCTGATAAGAGCCTCAACCCCCTTTCCTGTATGTCAGCACCGTGTTTCCAGATTTCTTAGTGCCCTCTGTCTTGCTACTGTGAGCGACTGTCGGTAGTGTGCTTTGTAGCTGTGCCGATTTGGGCTGGGGTAAGAGTTAATATTCTTCTTAGTGGCTGGTATGTGGCTGTGTTTTGGATTTGTGCTGAACATAGGGTTGATAACATAGAGATGTTTTTTGTCATTGCTGGGCAGGGCTTACCCAGAGCCAAGGCCTTTTCTGCTGCTCATACTGCCACGCTGGGGGTGCATGAGAAGCTGGGAGGAGACACAGCCAGGAGAGGTGACCAAAGGGATGTTCCAGACCGTATGACATCAACTCAGTCATGAAGTGGGGTGAAAAAGGGGGGATGTTTGGAGTGGTGGTGTTTGTCTTCCCAAGTAACCATTGTGTGTGATGGGGCCTGCGCTCCTGAGCGTGGCAGAACACCTGCTGCCCACGGGAAGCACGGGATTCATTCCTTGTTTTGCTTTGCTTGCGTGTGTGGCTTTTGCTCTATTTCAACCCATGAGTTTTCCATCTTTTACCCTTCCAGTTCTGTCCCCAGTCCTACTGGTGGGAGCAAGCAGCTGCCTGCTCTTGGCTGCTGGCTGGGGTTAAACCACGACAGCAGCAAGTAGAAACTTCTTGGAATGATTGAATGAAATTTTGACAGGTTAGGAGGAATGGTGTCTGTCCATGTGCTTTTATTTTTCCAGTTTGGCATTTGGAAGCTTAATAATCATTCCTACTTTTAATGCCTTCAAAAAAAAGTACAGTGAGGGCCTTTTACATTGATGTTATCACAGTTGGCTGAAACCAAAATATATGTTCCCAGCTTTACCTGAAATGGAAGATCCCACTGTCTTATCAAGCTGGGATATGACCTTCATGACAAATCTACTTTAAGTAAACTTGTTGAAGGGACAATGTAAGTGTTGTAACCTCTTCCTCAAACCAGAATGCTTTTCACAAGCTACAATTTTTGATGTAGATTTCATAGCAGGCCTTTTTCAGACCCAGTCACTAGTGTAAATATCATACATGTTTTCAGAGCAAAACCAGAGCAAAATCCAGCGTGACCTTGAACACTTCCAGGGATGGGGCAGCCACAGCTTCTCTGGGCAACTTTCTCTTCTAGTATTTGTTGTTTGTTCCTTTCTCCACCTTTATTTTTCTCCACCTTTATAGTCTCTGATCTAGTTATCCAAAGACATTTTCAAGTATTGAGACTATTAAAGAGATTCATGTTGGATGCAGAAAATACTGTAATGCTCATTTGATTAAGAACATGTTTGTTTGCTTAGTGCCTTCTCCATCTGAAAACTTTTCTTCACTAATCAGTTTCCTCCTTGAATGTATACAAACCTATGATACAAGTTGCTTAGTTTTAGTTTTCAGCTGATGAATAATGTTATTTTCAAGTGGTATATTTTGAAGTTCCCCTGGATTAGTGTGATGGATACAGAATATAATCAAATTACTTCTAAGTTTTCTTTAAAGCCTGTACATTGACACAATCCTTTTGCCATTGACACAAAAAACTCCAACACTTTTAATTAAGGATTTTCTGGAGGACCATTGACTCCTCTGTGAGCTCTCTTCAACTTAACATCACATTTCTGAAGCTGTGGGTGCCAGACTGGAATAAGAATGGCAGTTATGGTGGATTTGCAGATCCAGGCAGGAAGTAAGTGAGTGTCCATTTTCTTAAGAAGATTTTTATCATTGAGAGCACCAGCAATCACATTCATTAGCTGACTTCTGTAGCAGAGAAAGGTAGGTCCAGTGACTCTGCTGCATCAGTACTGTAATTTCACCAAAAAGAAGGTGATATGTATGGCATCTGGCATAGAAAAAGGTTCTGTGTGTCTGCCCCCCTTCCCTCTGTACATGTAGTCTTAAACTTTCTTTTTTTTAAGCAGCTGATGCTGGTGAGCACTTTCATGTTTGCTGCGTTGGTATCCTTTCTAAAATGTTTATTTCTGACTTGTGTGAGGGCTAAACTTAGACTGGAGACATAGAAACCCAGTACAGCACCTTGTTTATTGGGATGAGTTTCCTGGCCGCCTGGTGTTCGATTTCTGTCCTTTTGCTCACAGCACAGGCAGCGTTGCTATGGCCAGCGTTCAGCCCTGAGCACCCTGTCAGCTGGAGAAGGGGAATGGGACAGGGACCTGGTTGACCTGTTGATCTGTTCCTTGCAGGATGACTTGGGTTATAACTTTTTGTGACACGACCTGACGGCGCATTGGAGGAAATGTGCCTAAAACAGTGACAGAAAAGCATCAGTGTTATTGCACAGGGCAGAGGTGAGATCTCCTCTACCGAGTGAGGTGATAGAATCTTTATCAGGCCATGGTACATGTGGTACTTGGCTCCAGGTCTTCCTGCATATGAAGAAATTGCAAAAGCTTAGTAGGTTTCCCCTACTAGAACAGGCGAGAGGAGGATATTTTTGTACCTTCTTGAAGATTGTGTGTTTCTTCTGCACCAAATGTTCTTAATTTTACATCCATTTGGAGCCTGAAATTGAATTTGATCCATGTTAACACTTGTTAAAAGGAAAACAGACAAAGACCTTGGCGCCTGTAATTGGCACCACAGCTGTTTATAGTAAGAGTTGACTTCACAGTGTTTGGCATAGGAGGACACATCAGCAATGTCTCCCATTTCTTCTTCCCTTCAGTAATGGAGAAAGAACAAAGTGAAGATTCTGTCTTGAGAGGCATGTCTTGATAATTTGATGGGGTGTTTGTGCTGATCTGAGGGATTCAGCGTTAAAGGTTTAAAAAGCTTAATTTTGTGTTTTCAAGCAACAATTTTACAATCCTAAACCCACCTTTGCAGCTTCTGCTTATTTTTGGAGAAAACCCTCACACATACATACCCCCACTGTCAACTATGGAAGCTGTACATAGTTTTTGTGGAGGGGAGAGGGCACCCCAAAGATTCCTCTGAAAAGGAGCCCA
Source organism: Lophotriccus pileatus (assembly GCA_035583135.1). Lineage (NCBI taxonomy): Eukaryota > Metazoa > Chordata > Aves > Passeriformes > Tyrannidae > Lophotriccus > Lophotriccus pileatus. The sequence continues at coordinate 6,661,589 of JAWWES010000169.1, forward strand.
GTTCATAGAATAACTTTATCGGAAAGGAGCAGTCTTTCCCATCAGTTGGGTGTGGGTTGCTGTCTGGTGTGAAAAGTTTTTTTCCTCATCTGTATTCATATCCAGACTACAAACATTTGGAGAACATTATATTTATTATAACCAGGTTTTAAAAATGCACTTAATATGCAAAAATATTCTTGTACTCTGTCCAGTGGACTTTATGTGAAGTCCATGAGCGTTGATTCTACTCTACAGTTTCAACAGGCTCGGACAGATACCAACAGGAGGGTGGGTCAGATTAATGGAGGTGATAAGGAAAGGAGCTCAGCTGCCCAATATTGTTTGTTTAGCAAAAGGTTTTCTGTGTGTATGAGGTGAAGGAGGGAGGACCCTCGAGATGAGCGAGTGGAGGATGGGACTGTTCGTTTGCAGATTTTTTTTCTCTTCCTGTGAAAATATTGAGGAAGAGACTGCTAGTTCTTGATGTCCATAAAACAAACCAACTTTGTATTTGTCGGGGGGTCAGCAGATTATGGTAGTTATGAAGTTCCTCTGTGAGCAGCAGATGGCTTGTTTTCATGTCTCAGGAAGGACTCACTGTCACGTGCAGGTCTCACTGGGGGTAAGGTCTTTTATTCAAAACAATAAAAATATCAATGTACAAATGAATCCTTCTAGGTGTTCTCCCTCTTTGGTCTGTCTGCATGAAGATCTACTGTGAAAGCCCATATTCTTTCTGCTGCTGCTTCCCATTTTGTCTAGGGATCTTCTTGACTGCTCCCCTGCAGGGCCTGATAATTGTGTCACTGGCTGCCGAGCTGTGACAGGTCGTGTCAGAGGACCAGTGCTGGCTGCTGAGTCTCTCCTCCTAGAGTTGACTGTCATTCTTATAAACTGAGCTGGTATCCTTTTTTGATAGAGTTTGGTCTAGTCTTAGGATGCATCATTTGAAAAGGAAAAAACCCCAGGGATTTTATTTGTAAAAGAGGTAAATATTTATCAATGTCTTCAAATATTATTCTAATTCCAGTGCTAACCCCTGGAGTTGTTGGCAAACTGAACAAAATGCTGGCTTAAAAGCTATTTTTCATGCTTACTGTTGAGGATTGCCACTGGGATTTTATTTTTATGGTGTTCACATTATGGTGAGAAAGGGTCTTTCTGAAAGAGAGTCAGCTAATGAAAACCCTTATGCTGCCTGAAGAGCTGTTCCCTATGTGGGTGTGCACAGACTCCTGCATTCTTCAGAACATCCACTTTGAACAAAATCCACGGGGCAGGAGTTCACAGAGCAAGTCTCAGTCTCACTCTGGGAAAGTTGGGTTTTCACTAGAATTAACTGCCTTGAACCCATTGTGCTTCAATTACTTGTAAAGAATAACATGTTTGTGTACAGTGAACTCCTGTGCAAATGCCATGGTAATAACTGAAGGTACTGTGCCTGGTGGAAAAAAAATGCCAGCTCTTTGGGAAAGGGAGAAAGGGAAGGAATGCGAGGAGGCAGGGTAAAAAACAAAGATGCTGGCTGTCATGGGGGTTTTCTTTTGTGACTTTTATTTTCTGGCAGTGTGATGAGGGGAGTGCAGAAGTAGTGCCCAGCATGAAGGGGAAGATGGAGCTGTTTTTCTTCTCAACCCAGTGAAGAGTATAACCCAGAGAAGAATAATAACTTTTTTAATACTTATACTGGCGCTTCTTCTTATAAACAGGGCCATTGCTGGGCTGCCAGATCTCTTGCTGTGTGAGATGGCAGATTAATACTGAGCTTATTGGAGCAGGTTCTTCAGTTTTGTGCAGGTTGTTTTCCATATTGGAGAGAGTAGGTCTCTTTGTACTTTTTGTTCTCCTTTGGGATTAGTTTTTTTAAGTGGGAGAAGCTGGAAGAGCATCTCCTTGGACCTCATCAGGGATGTTTTTGGTTGTGTTCCAGTGGAGAATGTCCTTGTCAGGATATGAATACATGTTTTTCATCTCTGTGTCTCTCTTGTTCTACCTTGGGGTCAGATGGTCCAGTTTTACCTTGGATCAGTGAGGTCTATACCAGTACCACCACCCCAGGCTGGACAGAGACCTTCTGAAAGTAGCTGTGTCAAAATATAGAGAGCAGGTGGAAGAGAAATACTGTTTGTTTTCACAAGGTAGTGAGTCAGAAATAAAGAATAGAAAGAGTGCAAATTCCCTTGCTTAATTGAATTATATTATCCCTACCTAATGTTCTTTTACTGTAGAAGAATTCTTATATAACACAGAGTCAATCCTTTGTTTAGTTTTAAATCCTGTGGTTTTAGAAAACATACCAACCTTAATTTGCCAGTTCTAGCAATTAATTCTAAGAAACAGCAACAATCTAACACTCTCAGCTTTTGTTCAGCAAGTTACTCTGCCCAAGTTACACTGGCCAGCTTTCATTCTCTCAGCGTGCTGACTCTTGAGTAGCAGCTAGTGCTTACATCTTCCCTTTTCATAGTTTCCAAAATCCAAATAAACCCTCCTTCCCCAGAACATTTTCTAGGGACTCCTTGCCTGGATAAGTGCCAATTCAGTGTCGCTCCCCTTTGTGTTCCCTAGGCAGAAGCTCTTATGTAGGGCAAAAGTTCTGACCTGCCTTCTCTTTGAGGCTCGTTTCACCTGCTAACGAATCTGTGCCCCTGCCTGCCAGAACTCCTTGTCCCATGGCTGGTAACCACAGGAAAACCTTGCCTGCATTCCCAGCTGCTCGATCCCATCTGCAAACCTCGGCAAGCACCGTCCTGGGCTCCAACTGGTGTTTACCTCCTATCACCTCTCTGGGCTCACCTCCCATCAGCTGGGAATGTCAGCCACGTGTGAGTCAGGGAGCCCTGACCTAAATAAATGGCACACTCCGAAATCCCTGCTCTTGTGGATTGTATGGAACACGGAGTGTCTGTGTATCGATGCAGAGGCGGTGAGGTGGTTTTGTTTGTTTGTTTGCAATAGTGTCAGTCATCTGTGTATCTGACTTCTGATCTCAGAGTTGCTGAGTTTAGGATCATGGGGCTAATATATGAGTTTATGTATGAATGCTTGTAATTGCAGGGTTTCAGATAGGTTGTCTTTTGCAAGCCAAGTCCCTTGCTGGTTTCTTATTTATGCAGGGCACCAAACTTGCATGCTACTCAAGACTAAAAGGTGTATTCCAGGTCACACAACTGAAAATAAGAGCTTGTTCTACAATTTCTGTGAGGAGAGAACTGGCTGAGTGGAGGCAGGGTACAAATTCTGCCTCACTTTGTTCTTGTTTTGGAGAACTAAATAACCGAGAAATATTAGGGGGTAAAGAGAGGGAGAAACCTCCTCCAAATTTCATGAATGTTGCCCTGGATGTTCTCAAGAAGTGCCTTTAATTTTCTGTAGTTTTACAGTTGAAACCAAGATAGTTTGTAAAGAGTTATTTGGTAGAATACTGACTAGCAGGTATTTAATTTTGTCAAAAATCAGGGAAGAGTACTGTTTGTCTTTATTTATCAACAGCTATTTCCTCTGTGTAAGCACCAGGTGGCATTCTTACTGTGATTATGATCAGGAGTTACTATTTTTCCATTTCAGTTTTATAAATGTAATATCAGGATGAATGCAGATACTGCCTTTCTGAAGCACAGTTTTTGGGCTGATGGTCTATCTTGGTTTGGTATCCCCTGGATGAAGATTCTTTTCAGAGCCTTTGTACAAGTCCTTAGGTGTGTAGTGGCAGTGTTACAGTTCAGTATGTATCCATCATCCCATGTTTAAGGAATGTTTTGCTCGCTCTTTCCCTCCTAGCCCTAGTACCCATTCGTGATCTTGATATCAGTTTCTCCTTGTGCAAAAATCTGGCAAGCCTGACTTGGAATGCTTTTATAACTGACTGTTTCAAAGAACCCTGTAAAAATTAGTACTCTGAATTGTTATTTGATATAACTCTATATTTAAATAATTATCATAAGAAACCTTTCCACAGACTGACATTTTAGAAGTTCGTGCTGATATTTACTAGGAATGTTTTTCCTGCTTTTCCTCTAGGTCCTGTCTGCAGTATATGTGTATCATCTTTTGGAGCAAGACCGGTAGCTATCTTCAGTGGCTTTATGGTGGCCGGAGGCCTCATGATGAGCAGTTTTGCACCTAACATATACTTTCTATATGTTTCATATGGGATAGTTGTTGGTAAGAAATGCCTTCCCTTCACGTTGAGGCTCAGTCTTGATTATTTTGAGTCTCGGTTTATGAATATGAAACGGGAAACTGATTCACAGAGTGGTAGTCTGGTACTTGATTTATCGAGGAGTACTTTACTTTTGGGCAGGGAGGGATGTTGCATAGGCAGGCTCTTACCGTGTAGTGAAAGATGAAAACACTGTACATATTCATCAAGGTTTGCAAACAGTTTGTCCTCTGCTGGCACAATTGTAAGAGATGGAGAAGCTGAGGTTTTACCTAAGGTCTGGAATCAGGCAGGTCTTCTGCAGGCATGAAGGAAGTGCCAATCTTAAAGGAATAACATCTCCTCTGGATTCTGTCATGTACTCATTCTAATTTGATAAATTAGAGATCATTAGGGAGCAATGTTGTTCTCCACATAATTGGATTGAACCTAAAATGCTGTGCTAGAGGCATGAAAGTGCTGTTCTCCTAGCAGGTGGTGACCTGCCCCTCTGTGCTGCAGAGGATGGCTGATCAAATTAACTGTGTCAGGAATTCGGGCACTTCTCTGGCCAGCAGGGACCCAGCATGGTGCAGGCCGGGCACGGTGCCTGTGGATGCAGCTCTGCTGAGTTCTGGGGCCACCCCCTGGGCTGAAAGCCTTGAAACCTTCCACTTAGCACAGAACCTCAAACCCAGCCTGCTCCACACAGGTTCAGCAGCCAGGGATGCTCAGGGGGAGGGAGGTGGGACAGTGCAGCAGCGTAGTCACCCTGTCAGCGTGAGGCTGGCGTGGCTGGTGCTGAGCCAGAGTTAAGAGGTACCTCTGCACCCAGGGTACGCTACTGTATTACCTGAGGAATAACAAGGGGCACTGATTCCCAGAGGATGTAGCATGTTTTATGTCTAACTCTCTTTCCCAAGGTCTTGGATGTGGCCTTTTGTACACTGCAACAGTTACCATCACTTGCCAGTATTTTGACAAACGCAGAGGCCTTGCACTCGGTCTCATTTCAACAGGTATGGCTTTTAATTGTCATTCTCTCTTAACTTTTCAACTCTGATACAGCTACTGTTACCCTGGCAATAAAAAACAGGGGATTATATTTTTCTCATTTACTTCCTGAAGTACTTCTTAAGTCAAAACATCAGTAGTAATGAAGAGATAAATTCAGGCTTCAGATAAAATAGTAACTACACTTGTAGGTATATGCTGTGGGTTATCCATACAGATGAGAAAAGGATATCCACTGAAATAAAAGCAGACTTATGCATAGCTTGGGCTGTGTACCACGGATAATAAGAAGGGAAGTGTTCCATAGAGCACTCTTCTTCCGCAAGATCAGAGGTGAGAAGGAGATTGGAGATGCAGGATATAAGTACTGGATCACCATAACTTCACATTAGCTGCACCTTTAAAAGCGTAGTTGAAATTTGGGCTTACACTGGTAATATTTTTTTCCTTTCCAATCAAAAAGAAACTAAATTCTGAAGTATTCCAAAGACTTATCCCAGCTTTTTTTTTATCCATGTATGTTAAAGTGATCCTAGAAAAATGAACCTCTGATAATACAAGGAAAATTAGTTTAAGGATACTGAGCAGTCTTTCTTACCCTCTATCTGGGCCTTTAGCTTGTGTGATGTTGTCCTTTACACCAAGAAGAATTAATGGATGAAGCAGGAAGTGTTAAAGACAGCTGTTGTCCCATGCCTTGTTTTCTGGATTGTATGGAGTCTCTCTATTCTGGGAATATAAGGGAACTTCTGCAGAAATGTTTCTTGGAATCCTTTTCAGGGAGTTTTTTTAGGATTCTAGGTAGCCTTAAAATCTGATCTTATTGAGCCCTGATTAATTTTAGTACCTGGAAAACAAAACAAGTATGAATTTTGTAATTATTTTTTCCTGTGTTTAGCACCAAAGTATATAAACGGCTTTAATATAACCTAGAGAGAGTCTTCAGCAAATCATTTTAAAGTTTGTCTTTAAATTGACTTGAAGAACTAATGCTCTGTGTTTGTGGGAGGACATCCATTGGTTACAATGCGTTCACTTCAACGGAAAGCTTTTTCTTTAAATTAGTGGGATTGCATTAAATGCTTGTGCTCATGGTAATTGCTTAGTCCTCAGTGTTTTCTTCTGAACTGCCAAATTCCTCAAGTACATGTTTAGTCTTGTAGAGCTTCAGAGCTGCCTTTGGAATAAACTCCCACCAAGTGAGCCCCACTCCTGAAACAACAGGCAGTCAAGGGCTGTTTCTCAAAGGGCTCTTGGTGAACCCCTGGTGTGTTCCTGCCTTAGAGGAGAAAGGTGGCAGTCAGGAGGTGAAAGGGGAACATGCTGAGGTGTGAAATTCTGTGTTAACTCAAAATAGTACCTGAAGGGGCACATGTATGTGAGTACTTGGCAAAAGGATGGCTTAATAGTTCTTTTATGTTTTTCATCAGGTATGGTATTGATCTTACTTGTTTCTGAAGTGCCTGCTAGTGCTAATTGTCATAAACTGTTCAGATTTTTGTGGATACTCAGTAAAGAAACTGTAACTTCAAGTAGGATGATGACTTACCAGTTCATTGGACTGAGCAGAGAGGAGCACAAATGACTTACCATTCCTGTGACAGTGTATTTGTAGCTGCTGAATTGTCTAAGTTTGTTAGTGTTGAAGACTGTTCTCCATTTTTCAGTTAAACTGATCTTATTTTCCTCTTATAGGCTCAAGTGTTGGACTCTTCATATATGCAGCATTGCAAAGAGAGCTTATTGAGCTATATGGACTGGATGGTTGTCTGCTAATAGTTGGTGCTCTATCTCTAAATATATTAGCATGTGGCAGCCTAATGAGACCATTGGAGTCATCAGGTTCTCCTCCACCAGAAAAACCGTGTGTAGACAAAGTCCCAGATCAATATTTTGTTTACCATGAAAAAGAAAAGACTGTTGAAGAAAACATAAGCATCCTTGAAAAGGGCTACATTGATGAAAAATGTGTGAACAATGTGCCTGACTGCAAACAGGATAGCATTTTAAATAAGAATGTATTGAGCTCCATAAATGTAAATGAGAAAGACACTTATAAAAAGAAAGTTGTAGAACAGACAAACTTCTGCAAGCAACTTGCCAAAAGGAAGTGGCAGCTCTATTTGACCTACTGGAAGGAAACCATGGTTCTTTTTAAGAACAAAGTATTTTCAGCTCTCTTTGTTGCCATCTTGCTCTTTGATATTGGTGGATTTCCTCCTTCTCTGCTCATGGAAGATGTAGCAAGAAGTGCAAACATTAGTGAAGATGACTATTATATGCCACTCATTTCCATTATTGGCATTATGACTACTGTTGGCAAACTTGTTTTAGGAATACTGGCAGATTTCAAGTGGGTCAACACTTTATATCTATATGTAATTACCTTATTAATGACAGGAGTGGCCTTGTTCGCAATTCCGTTTGCCAAAAGTTACCTTACATTAGCAATGCTTTCTGGGATTTTGGGTTTTCTGACTGGGAACTGGTCAATTTTTCCGTATGTAACAACAAAGACCGTGGGAATTGAGAAACTGACTCACGCATACGGGATACTGATGTTCTTCGCTGGACTCGGAAACAGCCTCGGACCACCAATCGTGGGTAAGGTCAAGGTAGATAGTATAAACTGGATGTGAGCTGGTCAAGACCAGACAGAATTAATTTGCACGTCAGTAGTTCTGATTGGTCCTAATAATAATGGAAAAGTGAAATCTAAATCTTCAAAAAAAATCAGAGCCTGTTTGGCTTGAGCTGGCCAGCTGATTATGTGTTTGTTTTGGCTTTGGTGAAAAGCAGATTTCGTGTCTAAGTGGTCAAACTGTTATAGGTTTGGGTTATTTTATTTAATTTTTCTGTGTTGTTTCTCTAACTTAACAGTGCTGTGTCACATTTAACTCCTCACTGATGCACTTCTCTCTTATTTCCACCCCCAGGTTGGTTTTACGACTGGACGCAGGAGTACGACACTGCGTTCTATTTCAGTGGCTTTTGTGTCTTACTGGGTGGATTTCTCCTGCTGTTGGCAGCGTTGCCCTGCTGGAATGCCTGCACCAACCAGAGCCCAAAGCTGCCTCCAAGTACTTACTCCTACAAAGTTGCATCTAGCGCTTAGGTGACAACTGGAAAACACTTTGCGCCTTTTTATATTATATAGCAAAGTATTTTAGTAATTTTCCACTTATTTATGAAGCCCACAAATCCTCTTCCACTAGAAAAATTCCATTGTTGCTTGTTCTTGTTGTTCAGTTCCTTCTTCTTCTTTCTTTTTTTTTTTTTTAATGTTATTTTTAAAAACAGTCTTTTTTTGTCTACTGTGCACCGTGTTTCCAGCCTTTGTCTACTGTAATTTCCTTTCACCCTGTAAGGGGTATGTTCTGCTGTATTATCAGATGTACTTTTTTTTAAAAGAGGGTGGTATGGAGGGGTGAAAACTTTGAAGCAAAAATGAAGGCCTGTTCCTTATAGGAGAAGGTTGGCATTTCTGTTAACTTTTTCAGGTCTCCAAGTTGCACAATCAGGCTTTACAAAACAAAAATCTGCCTTATTAGAATGTAATACTGTGGTGAGGTGCTTTTAACATCATGCTTAGATTAACTTTTTGTCTTTTTAAAGTTTCTGCAATTTACAATGAAGTGCCAATTGCAGGAGGGAGAAAAGGGGAAACAAATCAACCTTATGTTGCATAACTGAAGTGAACATTATGATGAAAGTAAAGATTCTTACTACCACTACAACTAAGAACTGTGTTTATAAATATTGTACATTTTGTGAAGTCTGTTTATAAAACTGTTGAACCAAAATGTTTTAAACCAAGGAATAAATGTGATTGTTGAAACCATGAAAAGAAATGCTGGCTTGGTTATGAAAGTTCGTAATCTTTAGATGAAAGTTGGGGATGTGCTCACAGAAGCCCACAGATGAGTGTTCCTAAGTAAGTCACCCATGGTCTGGAGGTACTGGGGGCCCCTCTTGTTGCACAGCCACAGTTTACTGGGTTGAATACAAGTCTTCTGGGTGAAGAAAACCTCTCTAGCTGCAGCCTACCCCTCTGTGTGTGCTGGCTTTTTGTTGGCATGACTGGGGGAACACTCTGTGATGTTGAAGTCTTTCCAGGTGCTGTAGCAAAGGCAGGATGACTCTGGTAGCTCTGCACTGCCCTGTGTGCCCTGTGCAATAGCTTTTGCTCACATAGCTGCTCCCGTGCCAAGGATGGCTCTGGCTGCTCTTGCGCAGCAGTCACAGAAATCTCTCCTCGGGTGGCACGTCCTGTGCTCTTTGGCTCCTTGCTGTAGATTTAAAGTTTAGTGGAGCGTGTTGCAAGCCTTGGGTGAGGCACAAGTTCTTAGTCCTGAGTTACATCCTGCATGGTTGCCTGCAAATGCCCAGCTAGTTCTCAGCAGTACTACAAATTCTAATGTGAGTCTGGCTCGTAAATAATCCTGAAAACCTGAGCATGTAATGAGCAAACTTTATTGTCAAAGTGCTGCGCACAGTTATTGTGTTTGCACACCTCATTAAGCAAGAGCGATGCAACATCTAAGTTGGTCAGACCTTAATGCAAGAAATGTTCCCTGTTCTGGTCCAGGGTAGGAAAATCCTCCTTGGCTTCAAACAGTTTTTGCAGGCTTTTTGGGATTCACTTATGTTTGTTTGAATTAAAACTTGATACAAATAAAGATGCAGTTAGTTTGTCTCTTTATTTCTTTTTCATTGATTTGTCAGCTGGGTGTAACTACTGTCCTGGATTGCTTATTCAGTGCATGTGGAAAAAGTATTGAGTACTCAGTAGAGGCATACACACAACCTCAATTCCAAATTGTAGTCCTGGCTATCTGATATGGATCGTTTTATGTGCTGTATGGCGTTTGTAGTCAGATTTCACCACATGTATGTAAAAGAAATACCGTGTTTTATCCATCTTAAAGAAACTGCAGTGATATACTGGGTATAATCAGGGCATGTGTGCCTTCAGATTAATCTGTTAAAGTCTTACTTCCTGCCAACAATCCAGTCTGAGTTCTTTAAATATGAAACTGATGTTAAATTAATTGTCACTCTGAAAAAATTCAGCTGGAATTAATGCTAATGATTGGGTGCTATGCAGCACACTTTGTGATGGAAATGGAATCTATTATTAGGCAGCCTGATATGTTTGGAAATACGACGAGGGATCTGTCATGGTTTCCTGATGTAACCCTACCCATCAGTGAGGAAAGAGCCCTGACTGTTGAAGAAATTTATTTGCCACTGCAGGCAATATGTGTTAGGACTCCTCACCCCAGCCAGTTGGTTGAGCACTTTGACTGTACTAATCTTATCTTTAATTGATAAACAGGACCCATGATTTAATGTTTCATGTTTTTTGCATTATACTTTTCTAGTTTTGCAGGGTTCCTTTCCAAGAAGACATTTCCAGAGATGCTACAAATTGTGTATTATCTGAGAACCTTTCCTTCTTCCGTCTTCGTGATTTATTCAAATCAGTCTATAGATCCAAATATTTTTTGAAAGGTGACAGGTAAGGTACAACGTGATTATTTGTGCCTCAATGACCAAAAAGTAGGTCTGTGGCATTGACAGGGTGGCAGAGGTGGTAGAGGTAGGCAAACAGTTTGCGATGAAGAATTAAATTCTGGGTGCTCTTGACTTTTATAGTTCCTGGCAAACAGATCTGGAACAGAAGAAATGAAATGCTTAAATAATTATTTTTCATTGTAGAAGAAAAAGTTGTTGTTTACTGCATAAATTAATTTGTTACTGTGAAATCAGTCATGAAAAGAACACTTGTCATCTAATTTGCAGATCTTAAGGAAGTTTATCATGGTTACTTTTTTGGTAACTAGACAAATGAAACTGCTAAGTTTTGCTAGGTTGAAAGGCTATTCTGTGCCTTGCTCAATTGATGGGTGTTATCACTAGCTGCAGAAATGCATTACGTTCCTTCAGTGGCTGTTAATTTGTCTACATCATGCTGATACTGGATTCCTGCATCCTGCGCTGACATTGAACAATGTGCTGAGTAAGGGCTATAAAAACTGATTGAGATGTTTGCATAGCATTAAACTGACACTGAGGTATTTTTTATTGCAAAGATAATTCACTTCAGGCCTTTCAGGAGGGCCTTTCGCATATACGTATAGTGAATATGTTGGGCCGAGCACGATATCAGTCAGATTAAAAATGGCAAAATGATAAATGATACAGAAATCGGACAGGTATGTCAAAGGAAGTGGTAAAAGCTGCTCTCCTATGTAAAAAAAAAATTCTCAAATTCAAAGGACTCCTTTCAGTGATGTTTTGCTATAGACTCAATTATGCTGAAGAGCCAAGTTACTTGTCAGCCTTCTTATAAGAAACAGTCTTTAGAGACTATTGAGGGAGTATGCTCTCAGATTACCAAAATCCATTTTGCTTTTTACTTCTTTTTTTTGACAGGAGATGTTTGTTCTTTTAAATGATGGCTTTTAAAACAATCAAAACAGTTCTCAGGGGCAATACACACATGCTGAACTTGAACCATGCTATATCATGTAATGAATTTGTTGCAGGAACTAAATCATAGAATGATTTGAATTGAAAGGGGCCTTTACAGATCATCTAGTTTAACCCCTCTGCCATGACATAGTGATTTCAGGTTTCTCAAAATAGCTGCTCTGTTTCTGGTTTGTTGTTGCTTTCATGGCTCTGTGGGGAAAGCTTGACCCCTTTCTTTTGTGTCATCATTGGTTGTGTCCTCACACTTTCAGCAACTGATCTTATGTTAGTTTTCTTTAGCACGTCCGTAGTTTTTTACAACTACACTGTTGCTCAGCTTTAGTTATCTGTGTTCAAAATGTGGAGTATTTCCTTGGTCGGGTTTTTCTCATTATTATTAAATCATCCCATCAGTCCAAATTGACTTTATTAGCCTTTTATCATTTCATGTTGCCAGAAACTAGAGGCCCAGATATCTGAAATGAGCGATTGCTGAAATTCTTGCCCAGAGCTACAAAAAGGGAATAAAATATGACTGGTATATGTGCAGATTTCTCAACTTCTCTGCCTGCAGATGCTCAAGGCTTCATTTACTGAGGAATGGGAGTCTTGTGCACATATGAAAAGTGAAGACAGAGCGGGTCCTTTGGCTCTGGGGTCTCACTGCTATTCTTTCTTCTCTTTGCTCTCCCGTGTCAGGTTCAGCTGTTGTGCTGTGCCTGCTGCAGTTTTGTGAGCAGGCATAAGGTGAGAGGGAGGAGAACACATGCCTGGGGCGTGAGGTTCAACACACGGGTACCTCCAGTCTCCTCATTAGCGTGCAAGGAGGAATATCACGCAGTGCTCATTTGTTTAACATGGACCTCAGGAGTCTTCAAGGGAGCATTCCCTGCACCCGTTCCGTGTCGAGCCCCAGTGCTGCTGCGGAGGGATTAGGCAGAGTGAGTCTCCAGGACATAGTTTTGAGTTGGTGTTTTCTGCCAGTGGAAGTGTTTGCTTAAGGCACCCAACAGTGCATCGTTGTGGGTGCTTTGTTGTAAAGCCCCCTCACAGAACCTCTGGGAATGCTTTTTTGTTTTGTGTTTGTTTGTTTGTTTTGGGGGTGTTTGGGGTTTTGTTTGTTTTTTTAAACCAAGATTAGCTTGATGGTTTTGTGGCATGAGCTCTCATGTAACTGATAGCACAACATGCCTTAGTGCACCACAGCACTGTCTGGGAAGGAGCTTGGAGCAATCCCTTTGTAAGCTGCCTTTGCAGTCACGACCCTGTGAGGTGAGAGTGCAGCAAACGCTGTTGCCAGTTGCCTTTGGCTCTGAGCTTAATCTTACTTGGTCAGTTAAGCTTGAAAAACCTATTTCTTTTAGCTCAAATTAATGCTTTTTCCCCTCACTGTTTCTCTCATTGCAGGCTGAAAAATCACCTGACTAAACTCTTTCCTCCTTTCCCTGTGTCAGAGCTCATGTTGGAAAGTAAACATGTTTTCAGTGATTAACAGCAATAACTAGAAGCTGCTGAGTAACAAGGTGAATAACACGTCGTTTTATAAATGTCCAGTGATCTGACCAACCCTGTATTTACAGATCATATCTAACTTGTGTGGGGTTTTGTGGTTATAACTTTAAAATTTGATATATGACATGCATATCAGGTTGTATTAGGTCATGCCGTCTCTTTTGAAATCACATTACTTTGTTTTTAATTAAAATGTCCCTGGATTGGAGTGGCTCTCTACCTGTTTTGCATTTCTTAGGGGCCATCTTTGCAAATCAGGATAACTGAAATCATCTGGCATGTCTTGAATCACAATAAATACTGTGTATGAGGTTACGCAAGAGATCACAAAAATGGTTAATTAAATAATAATTGCTTCAAATTAAACAGTCGTGGGGATGCTGTGAAGAAGTAAGGGATAAAAGAGTACATTTATGAGACTAAGTTTGACAATTGGGTGTCTCCCTGGTGTATCCATTATAGGTAACAATTAAGTAGTCACTGTTCTGGGTGTGTGAATAACCATTTTGTCTAGCAAAAAGATTCCTGGCAGAGAGAGATACTCCCACTGAGAGTACCATTACCTTGTTGCTTTAGAAACCGGAGACCTGAATTTGCATATGACAGACTGAATTACTGAAACCGGGGTTTCATCACCTCACCTGGAACAGAAAAGGCTTGATGGAGGTGCCCCTGCCATCTTGGTTCCTCGGGAGGGAAGGAAGATTTCCCGTTCAAGGGTTTTCCACCTTTTTTTGAGTTTCCCCCAGTTTTGTTCAGGAAGCAGTATCACAAGTCTGCAGGAGGCAGAGATAATTGAACATAATAGGAGCAACTCTCCTGAAACAATGTTGAACCAGTAAGGACTGGGTTTTATGCCATCAGAGAAATACAGATGAAGAGCTGCCTCTGCCTGGCTGTTACATGTGTCCATGGTGCAAGAGAATGCTGAAGCCTCTACTTACTGTATTCCTCCTTTTTCTTTTTTTTCTGTCCCCATCTCAGGTGCTGTGCAAGCTAGAGGCAGAGAGGAGGCAAGGACTAATCCTGTCTTATTTCTTTACAGCTCCTCAAAGAGACAATATTGTGTTGAAAGTCTGTTATTTATGAAAAATGGTATTACATGGTTCCAGAGAGAGTTGCTTCAGCAAGAGATTCATAGACCATGAGCTGCCTAGAGCCAAAGCTGGAAGCTGTTTCCCTTCAGCTGTGGGGGGGTGGCAGAAGTCAGAGAGCAGTTTGTGGATGGAGCCTCACGGGAGGTCTGTCTTCCTGAGAGGATGATTGGGGATGCAGAAACTGGCCTGGTACTTGCAGCTTTTGCTGAAACTATTCCGACATGTCAAATTCCCTTTGAAAATGAGCAGGTAGAGAACAAACCATGATTACAAAAGTTTTGTGTTGCTTTGTGTTTTGCTTTTCAGCTTCCTGTTTTGTGGAGAAATAAACCTGGCATCAGCCAGTTTCATGATATAGACTGAAATACAAGAGAAATGTGGACTTTAAATAATTTGTAGGGCCTGAAAAAGCTTTACTTGCTTCATTACGAGAGTTTTCACCCTGTGGCTATTTTTGCTGATGTTCTGCTCTTTAGCTGCAACAGCAAGATAGTGCCTTTAGATAATGAAGTAATACTGCATTTTGAATGCTGACTTGTTTTTTCTGGAACAGCATCAAGAAAATTAAGGGCTTTAAGTGCCAGGTGGAGATTAGAGGAAGAAAATGAAATTCAAAACAGGAAGCAGAGAGGGGCAGGCTCCAAAACAACCTTCATGACATTTCACTCCAAGGAAAGAGTATTGACAGTTATTGTCAATATTGTATTGGCAACGTGTCGCTTACCACTCACTTCCAGTTCTGCAAAGCTGCCAAGGAAGTGTGCAACTTTCTGCACACTTTTCAAAAAGCCTTTAGAAGGAAAATGATGCTTGAGAGTTTAATAGGCTGGGAAGACAAAAAAGGCCAGCAAACAGTCTGAGCATTTGCCTCCCGCTGTTTCATTGGGCAGTTCTCCACATGCCTGTAATTCAGCTGCCTGGAAACAGGCTCTGCTGAGCCACCTCAGGACACCAACACATCCCTTGCCAGAGATGGGTCCAGATAGAGAGAAGCAACACCAAGCTTGCCAGGTGCTGTGTCTACAGGAAGAAAGAGCCCTGCCATGACTCAGGAGATATTTGCTCAGGCACAGCACTGAACTAGTATGTGCCTGGCTGGTGGAGAAGCGGCAGTTCCCGTGTGCCTGCCTGGCACTGGCTGTGCAGACACACCCATCTTTGGCTCTGGGCACCCACAATCCCGAGGAGACCATCTGATCAGCTGTGAGCACAAATAAAGTCGGAGGAGATGCTGCTGGCTGTTGGGAAGGGCTTGCCTGGCAAGAGGGGTTGTGGCCTGTGTACTTGTTCCATAAGCACAGTGAAAAGCAATGCAAGTAGCAGCAGGGGAGAGCTGCTTTCTTGTCAGGACAGCAACTCTGCCTGATAATTTAACTTGGTGAGTAGACATAGTTGGCACTCAGATTATTGTGATGAGGGATATGTGGCAACCAGTCTTTAAGTCTGTACTATGACTTTTAGCAGCTAAGATGTAGGAAAACTTATATTGATATGGTGGTAATCAAAATAGAGATGCTTCATTTCATGCCAATGATTACATAATACTAGATGCATTTTTCCCTGTCTGTACTTCTGTCTTGGTTATAACTCATACTTCCATTCTTTTTGTTTGAGAATTCCTAAAGTTTATATATCAGGTCCATATACTATAAAATGTGCAAATTTCCAGAACGTACTAATTTTCAGTTTAAAGTGGCTCGTGATGAATTGGAATAAAATACAGAAATGCTGTGTGTGAAACAAAAACCTGCTTTGAAAGCCAGTAAGACAGGTTTGTCTGACACAGTCTCATCTGTGTATATCAGGCCCTGACTGTTTTTTTGTGATAATTCAGGGATGCTTTTATGGGCTTAGCTCACAAGGGTTGTCAAGATTGAGGTGGTGCAAGCGATATACCATAGTGTGTTTAGCAGATGATAATGCTGTTTCCAAAAGATTACATGGAGAAAGGAAAAAAATATATTCCTGAACAGAACAGTTTTGAGCACTTTGAGTCAAGTAGACAGTATAATTTTTCTGGTTTTCTTCTGTCCAGACAACTCACTAGGGCTTTTTAGCATTTCCAGTCTCCTACTTGTTGAAGTGTAGGAGGTCAGCACACACTCGTTTGGCATGGTTTCATGGGCTTCTTGTGGTGTTTTATCCTGTTTTTAAAATGTCAGTAAAAATTGCACAGTCAGAGCAATAGCGGTTCAGTTTACCCCAGTGACTTTTATCTGAGTTGCCCACTCAAATCAAACTGTGCTTTTCTAAGCAGTTCTGAGCAGTGGGCTGAAGTCCTGCTACAACATCAGCTTCTTATTTCTTCTGTCTTTCTTCTCTGGCTCCCTCAATTCCCACAGGAGCTGTTTGGCTATTTTTACCCTATGTTTTCCCCAGGCCCCAGTTCTGGGGTGGGCAAGAGATAGGGTCTCACAACTGGGGGGCTGTGACCAGCTGTCTGGGGCACATCAGCTGTGAGGTCCTCTGGAATGCCACCCCATGGCCTTCTCCTTCGCCAGATTGGCATTTATTTTGACATATTGGAATAAAAGGTTTCTTAAGCAGGTCAGATGACCTAGAGGTTGATGATGTGAACTTGTAATATCCAGTGTTCTGGGATAACACAGTTCATAATCTTCCTGTATCAACAGCATAATCCAGCACCACCAGCAGAGCAGTCACAGAGGGGCTGGACTCTTTAATATAGATGAGAAAAATTTAGTGATGTTTTCATTATCTGATTAATTTGTATTTATGATGTTCTCTGACTTTCTGACATGCTGGTGAGGTTTATCTTCTCTTAACCTGTCCGTTTGAAAAACTGAAGAAAGAAGACCTAAACACTCTAAATACATCAAGGCCCCAATGCAATTAAAATCAAGGCATCACAAATCCTGGTTTAGAATAACAGTAGATACCAGAAGATAAGCAGTGTGACTGAAACACAGTATTTATGGTGAACAATGCTTTAAATGAAAAACATATAGTATTGATCTTTCAAATCAGCACTGTATCTCTGCGTATCCTTGAAAAGTGCCTTTTGAAGTTGTCACTGGATAATGAGGATCGTGTTATGGAGGGGCAGGCCAGCAGTTGTGATTGGATTGAATTTCTTTGCTTCAGGTCAAGCTTTATGGATTCATTTTTGAACCCCATGGTTCTGCTCGGATCCTGAGCACCCAGTGCTCAAAGGCTGCAGCTGGCATCAGCAGAGCTGCTTGCCCCAGTGTTTGCTGCTAATCCAAAGCCGCCACAGCCTCTCCAGCTGGATCTGGGCCACGGCAGAGAGAGCAGCACAGCAGGACTGCCCACATCCCATCCCCACCATGACCTCCCTGTAGGGCATGCACTCCGCTGCTCGGCTCTTGCCCACCAGGAAGGGCTTTCTTTCCTACTTGTCTGGATGCTTGGAGACTCCCAAAACTGAGATACAGATCACTAGGTTAGCAGAGCAGGCTGCTTGCAGCTTTGAAGGAAAATTTAAATGAACCATGAAGCCTCAGTTAATTATTTTTCTTTGCTGCTTTATTTTTTCACTGCTGCTGACAGCAGATTTACCTCTGCCCTCTCTCACAGGGATATTGCTGTTCCTAATGCTTCTGTAAAACCCGCTTGTTTTCTAAGCAGGAAAATGAAACTTTTCTGTTTTTCTTTCATGTTTATCCTTCCTTTATCTTTTTGAGACATCAGCCAGCCCCACAAGCAGTCCTTTCAGTAGCTGGAGGCCACGGCCTCAGTGAAGAGTACAAAGGCAACCCTTGATGCTCCTCCGGCCCCTCACACTGCCCAGACCCAGGGCACTGTTTTTCCTCACAAACCCTCCCCTGGGCGGCAGGGTGCTGGGAGACCATAAGCTTTGGTTTTCATTTAGTCACAGCCCTTGAAGTCAGGGTGGCTTCTCAAAGCACCACACATCCTTTTCATATATCTGAAGTCCTGCCGGGGCTGACTTTGATCCAAAGGTTGTGAAGGAAGGGTTGGAATTGCAGCTACACAGTATGAGCAGTTACATGTTCAGTTTGTGCTGCCTGCAGCCCCCTGCTTTTGTACAACAGCGATGGAGAAATCGTCCCTTTGAGCTGTGTTACTTGGTACAAAAGGAAAATCCTGCCCAGGGTTTGGGGCTCCTTGCTCTGTCTGCAGTGAGGTCTGTAGGACCACCTCTCTGTGGTGTGTGCAAGCCTCGTGTGCCCTCTAGCTGCTGCAGGCTTCCTGGGGAACAGAGACGTGTTCATTTTCTGTGAGCATCGCTGAATTTTTCAGGCAGGACTTGAAAGCAAATTCTTCAATAATTGCAGTTAGAGGAGCAGTACAGACCAAGAGGCTGATTGCAGTCCTTGCTGCCTTGCTTGCCCTTTTATCTGACAGATAAAAGTTGTACTTGCTGCCCAGGCAGAGAACTTGTTGCTTCAAAAGGTATTTGCCTACAGTTTGCGTGTTCAGGTGAAGCAAGGAGGATTACCTGTCAGCAGAATGACTCCTCTGGCATCTAGTAAGATGGAACATGGAAATGTGCTGTGGGGCAGGGATCCAAGAATTAAGAGAGTTGTTGATTTTTTTGTTTTTATTTTATAATTTTTGCAGAAGCCTTTTTGTGAGAGGTTTCTCTGCTGAGTGCAAAGCTCAGGGGCATGGTTGGCTGAGGTGCTGGTGGTTCTGAGTGCCTTGTGCTGTCCTGAAGGGATCCAGCAAAGGTGGGGGAGCTGTTTCTGCAATACAGCAATAAGGTGTGTAAAGGCATGGAGGCTGGGAAAGCACTGCTTGTCGTGGTTGGAGGGCAGAGGATTTGAATTTAGCAATCACACATCAAAATGCCCCCTTGTATCCTCTCAAACATGGGCACTGCACCCCACGCTGCTGTGAGAGGGCACTCAAACAGGTGATACGGGAGGACCAACACATTTTCTTCTCTGTTTTAGCAGTCACTTTTACATGAAGCAGTGCTGGGGGGACAGCACCATGGGCTTCAGAGTTGCCTGTGGGCTCAACAGCTTGAACCAGCCATCAAGTGGCTGAGGTAGTGGTGATGTGGTTTTGGGGGCAGGGGGAGGGCCCCTCAGGCAGCCACAGCTGTGGTGATGGGCACAGGTGGAGCTTGTCCACAGAGGTGATGGGCACAGGTAAAGGTTGTCTGCAGAGATGATGGGCACAGGTGGAACTCGTGTGAAATAATGGGCACATCTGCAGTGCCAAGGCCAGGCTGACCCTTCTGGGGTGCTGGGAAGGGCTGTGGGGCTGGCCCCAGCAGGTAGAGCAAGAAAGCCTTAAACCACAGCATTATCTAGAACTTGTTGTGGCATCTTGTGGAGAGGTGAGTGTGCTAAAAAACTGCACAGTTTTTTAACTGGCATTCCCTCTGTTAAGGAGGGAATGATCTCTGCCATCTGTGCTGCACTAGCAGTACAGTGTGTTGATGGACTAACTCTTTCTTTTCTACTACTCCACCAAGGGGGTCTGTCTCAACACCTGTATTTTTTTTTGCCTTGTGTGTTTTTGGTTTTTTTGTATGTACCTACTAAATTTGTATTAAGAATCTCCCCCAGTTAGATTTAACTGCAACACTGCTAGTTTCCTTGTGGTTTATTTCCCAGGAGAGGCTTAGTATCTGAAAGAATTATAAAGAAGATGTTGGGCTTAGCTTTATCCTAATCTTCCATATTCCAAAGACTGTTTGCTCGTGTGTTTGCCAAAATAATTGTGCAGGTGTTACACATACATGTAACAGTAATATGTATACACTGTGAGCCATCTCAAAATATTTTGCTTGCTGCTGCTGGCAGGCAGAGTGGACAGCAGGTAGTATGAATGTCTGCAAACCTGTGTTGCAAAAACCCACTGAAAAGTAAATAGCACACACAGGATCAGTGTGCTTCAGGAAGCTGTGGCATTGTGTGTGTTAGGTGCCATGGAAACATCTCCTGATGATAACACAGCCCTCAGCTTGTGCAGGGTGCCTCCGGAGGGAAGTGCTGGCTACAAGGAATATACTTTTACTAGCAGTTAATTTCTACCTTCCACAAAATCTGGAGTGAAACCACTGATTAGGATGGTGCCTAGCAATTATGCTGTGATAAGTTAATTGCAGAGGAGCAGCCCAATGGCTGCAATTGGCTTTGGCTGGATTGCATGGATCTGTGAGGGGAAGAAAGGTGATGGTGTCTTCTGAGCAGCACAGCTGAAATACTGGCACTCTGCTGCAGTCTAACATGGGAGCTGGTGCCTCCCTTTCGAGTTGTGTAAGTGAACTTAAATCTGGCTTCTTCAGTCCTTTCTTACATCCTTTCTCCTTTCTGAGAAGGCTGTGCTTCTTCCCCTGATGGACTGCTGCATCTGAAGGGTGAAAAGGGAGCAGAGTAGGTTCGGATAGATATTATAGAGGCTTTTTGTAACACCTCACAGCTGATATACAGAAATGCTGTAAAATAAGGGTTTGATACATGCTGATATTAGTTCCTTTTAGGTAATTATTAATGCTGTAACATCATGTTCTAAGCTTACTTATGTACTGTAAGAGTGAAATGGCTTCGGGTGTTTCAAGTGGTGTGTGTGTGCTTGCCATGGCAGCACGGCTGGCCTGGAGCTCCAGCTTGTGGCTTTGCTGCAGGCATGTATGAAAAACAGCCTCACTACAGCAGTTCAGCTACAAATCCATAGGAAAACCTTTCATTTTTCCTTCTGATAACGTGATAATAAAAACATTTAAGAAGAGGCAGGATTTACAATGGGTTGGGATAATGCTTGAAAAAAAATAAAATAAAATCCCACTTTAAAATGAGATGTAGATACTGATTAAATCTTCTGGGTGCAGAACTGGTAGATCTGGGTGTTCCTGGTTTGGACTTCTGCTGTCATTGCCTGGTGGCAATGGGTCCTCTCCTTTGTGACTGTGAGCATTACTGCCTGATAGGAACACGAGGACAGAGCAAGCACTGTGGGTAATGTCACCTGCCTGTGAGGCAAGCAGGGGGTAGGAGAGGAGGGAAAGAGAACGGGGGGAGCCAGGACTCTTTTTGTAGTGGCCAGGTAGCATTTCTCCTTTCTTAAATGTCCCGGGGGGGATGGAGTTCTTAAATGTACATTCAGGTATATATTTATATATTTACATCTACATTCTTATACATATCCCCTGAGATGCCACCTGAGGGGCTGCAGAACTGGTTTGAACCTGCTGTGCTTCCCCCCTGAGGCAGCCCCTCCTGTTCTCACAGGGACCCTGCTGGGACAGGCACCCCCTGTGATATCCCACGTATTTCCCAGCCCAAGTACTGGACGGCCTCTCTGTCCTCACAGGATGAAAAAGCAGCTCCCAGGTGCAGGTTGTTCATGATTTCTCACATACGTTTTTGCATCAGTTATTGGGGTAAGAAATTTGGGATTACTGGGTGAGCAGACTGGAACCCTTTGCCAGGCTCGAGCTGTGGCTGCTGCTTCCATTCCTCCTCTGGTCCCTCTGTGGATCTTGCAATCTCTGAGAATTGGGTAGAAATTCACAAATTTCATGGGGTTGGAAGGCTGTGCACCAGCACTGGGTCGGCTTTTTTTGATTGTTTATTCTTGAGGAATAATGACCTCTCCATGTCCTAAACAGGGCACCTGACTTGACCTGAGGTCCCGTTTTCCCTGACTGTAGGTGTGAATGGGTTTTACTGGGATTCACCCTGTCACAGATCCTGTTTCAGCTCTACAGAAGAAGGATGGTAGTATCAGTATTTTAAGAATATGCAGTAGAAATACAATTTGTACTAAAGTGCTACCGCAAGGGCAATAGTTTTACCTAAGCTGTAGACCCTTGGACCTTAAAACAATAAAAGCCAGTCTCAGCTTATCACTTGCCTGGTTTTGTTCCCCAGAAATCATTCTCTTCTATTCAAGTCAGGCACACAACAAATAAAGTTTCACCAGACCTACAGTTCAGCAGAGAAAGAAGCACATTTGGTGTTCCTCTGGAAACCCTCATGCAGGGTGCAACACAATGTGGGGTTCCTTCTCTTGTGACACAGATGGTGGAGTACCTAGAGGTGTTTGGTAAGTTCATGTTTTCCCTGTTTGGCCTCTGAAAACTGTTATTGTTTGTTTAAGCTGTATTTTTTAGCTGCAAGTGCTGAAAAATCTATACTTACAGTTATTATGCTTTCTTAAAGGAGCTCTCGCTTTTTGAGCTTCATCAACAAATGAGTTTTGAGTTTTCATCACACAAATATAATAATGCAACCACTGCTTACTGTTTTATATTTCTTAAACAGGTCTGGAGCGTGTTGGTATATTTCGAATTGGTGGTTCAGTAAATAAAATCAAGGAATTAAAGCAGAAATACGATCAAGGAGAAAAAGTGGACCTTATTAACGATGGAGATGTTGATTCTGTGGCCAGTCTCCTGAAGCTCTTTCTGAAAGAACTACCAGTGGCTGTTTTTCCAGACAATGTTTGCTCTGGCTTGCTAAAAACTTTCCAAGGTACAGAACAGGCACCTTCCAAGCTTCTGTGCTTTCTCTGACAGTGACAGATACTGTGTTCACTGCACTCTCTCTAAGCAAGGTTTTATGTTTCCTTAACCTGAGACTGATGTTTAGTTGCTTTGGATGGACTAGGTTTCTACGAACTTGTCTGTAGTCTTTTTTTGAATTCATTAAGGCTTTTGGATTCCCCAACATCCTGTGGCAATGCATCTTGCGATCCAATCCTTTATTCCTTGAGAAAGTATCCCTCTGCATGCTTTCTTTTTAAATTGTATACCTTACTTGTTACTGAGATAACATTTTTATTTTTAATCTAATCCCCATCATAATTCTCCTTGTGTCTTTATATGCCCACTGCCTCATTTCTCTCTTTTTCCAAGCTGAGGCCTCTTTCTCTATTTAACCTTCCCTGGTACAGGAACTCTTTTGTACATCCCTGTTCTTACTTAGAACTTTATTTTTATTTTTAGTTAATATTTATTTTACTAATCCTCTTTTAATCTTCTTGGACAGCAGTGTGTAGAGCAGCACAAAGCTTCCAAAATGTAAAGCCAAGACTGGTACTTGCAGCAACACAGTACCTAGTTCCCCATTATATATATAATGGCTGAGCTAATGTTTTCAGACAATTCTGCCCAGTGACTTTGACTGATGACTAATTCAGGTGTTTACATACAAATAAATGGGTTAGATTGCAGGTTGCTTTTGTTCAAGGTGCCAGTGTAGGTGTTTACAAAGGAAAAAGGAAAGAAAGGAATCAGCTTCATGAAGTGTGAAAATCTATGCTGAAATATCTATGGTTTTTTGAGAGCACCTTGTTTTGCCTACTCCTAACTATCTTGCTGTTATTTTTTAGATATTTTTATTTTTTCTCCCTCCATTCTCTTTTCCATTTCTCTCATTAATCAGGTGGGCACTATGGGCCTTAGCCTGTACAAAATGTATTCTTTAGGGCTAAAATTACCCTTTAGGACAAGATTTGCTATTCACAATGTCAAAGCTATGCAGATGTGTCCTGGTGATCTATGGCAAATTCGAGCATCAGCTGCCAATTATTGAGCAGTACTGTCATCTCAATTCCAATAGCCAGGAGACTTCATCATACTAATTCTGAAATGCTGATCACATGGAGTTGTTTGTGAACCCATTTTCTGCCTTGTTACCCTTCTTTGAAGAATGAGAACCAAGAAAATGCTAAGTATCCCCAGTTTAGATTTTTAAGCATCTCTTGTGGAGCTACAGTTGCATATTTATAGAGCAAAGATGTTTTGAGTCTGAGAGCTACCAATTAGCCAGGAAATGAAGATGATGTGGGGCTGAAAGGGTACAATTTCTCATTTCCCTTAATGAGAATCATGCAGCATGTGTAAAATCTCTCGGGAGAGTTAAGGCTGACAACCTTGTATAATCTTTAAAGGCAGCTTTAAGGATTCAGGTACATGACTACTGCCTGCAATTCCATTAAGAAAGCAGCAAGTGCTGGATAATTCTGTCATAACAGGAAGAATAGCAGAAAGAGTGCATGTAAAACTCAGTATCTGGAAAATCCATGGTACTTAAATATTCATTTGTGGAAACTGTTGTCAAAATTTAGCATACAAATTATTTGTTTGGGGCATATTTATTCTTCACTTTGCTCTAATATATTTTAAAGTGTCTCTCTTTCTCAGATCTATAGTAATATCTATGATGAAATTGTGTTGATGTTAGGAATGTCTGCCATAATTTTTTTTCCCCCTACCAGAGCACAAAATCAACACAACAGAATGCATAGAGAACCTGAGACAGTTGCTCAGCTGCCTGCCCAAAGCCCATCAAAATCTTCTTCAGTTCCTGTCTGCTTTCCTGTTCAAGGTATCAACACACAGTGCAGTGAATTTCATGACTCTGGAAAACCTCTCCATTGTGTTTGGACCTGCTCTGTTCAAGTGAGTACCCTCTGTTCACCCACCTTAAGCAGTCCTGCCAGGTCACACTTCACAACGAAGCTTTTTGTCATAGCTCTGTGTCCAATAGTAAGTGGAGCATTTTGAAAGTTAAATGTTTATACAGTATATTATGGGCAGATGTGACAGGTTCTGAGCTGGCTGACCACCTTCATTCTGTTAGACACTGACTAGGCAGGTCCAGCCTCAAGTAAGAAAACATCTGAAGAGAAGAGATATGACAGGAGGAGAGCTGTTTAATGAGAACTACTCCTCTTTTCTTAGCCAATTGAAGTGCAGGCTATTTAGTTGTTGGACTTGATTCTGAAAAGTTAATTCTGACTTTGACCTTGTAATAGAATTAGATAACAGAGAAATTAAGATAAATTCTTTATCAAGAATGAGAAGCAACTCATTCTGCCCTTGCCACTAAAATGACATCCAGGCAGAGGCCCCCTGAGCTTGCAAGCAGTGACTTCTTGGCTGAAGCTAGAGGAGGTATGTTTGAGATGATGGTGAGTGGGTACAAACCTGGATGCTCAAAAGGGAAGGCTGGACACCATGCCATTCAAGTCAAGATGACAAGAGGGAACAGCCTCCTCAAATAATGGAGGATCTTTCAGTGAAACTGGAATGGTTTAGTTCTTTATCCTATCATCCATTGTAGACATTAGAGGATGTTAGAATATTTAACAATAATAATTATACCTGTTACCATTTGTAAACCTTTGTTTTACATAACCATGCCATCTTAATGTGAACTATGAGCCTGTGTCACTTTGCAAAATGTATGTGTTAGCAATTAATATCTTCTATGCAATAAAAAAGCCTTATTCTCTCTTTTTTTTTTTTTTTCTGTGTGTGGCAAGCCAAGTTCATTTTAAAAGTATATATTCAGCAAAATTTGTACCAAGCATATTGGAAATCAATGACAGATTTGTTTTGGGGAGGTGTACTCTTGCTGCTACTTTATATGTAGTGTGTCTGCTTACCTGTTCTGTGGGTTTATTGCCAGGTGTACCAACATTTGATCTCTGCAGGTGATATAAGTTTATATCTTTAGTGAAAGTACTGCCACCGAGACAAATCTAACAACATGTGGTATGGTAGGAGTTATGCCATTTGCTCCTGTGGGAAGAGGCTTCACCACGGAGGGTATTCACCTGATGGGACAAAGCAGTTTTGCAACCAAACCCCAAGTTCCTTAACCTCTGCATGCTAGTTAGTAAATGAGAGTAGACAGATGAGGTTTATTTCACAGTGTCTGGATTAGTTGTGTGGTGATACTTATAAACAGGTAAAAGGCTGATGCTAAAAGGCCTTCACCAAAAGTCTATCCCTTGACCCTTAACTGACTCAAAAAGGACTTCACTGACTGTCACTCTTCTGCCATCCAGGAGACCTTTGCTATCACCTGGGGCTTCTGTGCATGCACCCATGCAAGAAGACTTAATTCCTTTATTTCCATTCCCAGCTTGTCTGTGTGCCCACTGATTTCTGTATCTACACATGAATATGCAATATGCTCCCTTTATTGGCTGTTGGGCTGCTTCAGTTTTTTTTTTTTTCAAATGTCCCACTCTTCTGGGGCATGGTCTAGCTACTTCTGAACATGTCCCTCTGTCTGGTTTTTAAAGTACCCTTATGTTAAACTAATTGTTTGTGGCAATGACCTGTCTAAGAAGCCTTGAAAGCAATCAGCATGTGTTTCCCTGCCACTGACTTGTCAAGACAACAGCTACCACAAATAGAAGTATGACTTCTCTATAAATGATATCCTCAGCCTTTACAGTCATTCTGACCTTACCAGCTCTGGGAGAGAAACCAGTAAGTCTGGAGCTCCTTTTTTGTGAAGTGTTTAGCTGATTCTGTCCTTGGAGAGATTATGAAAATCGCCTTTTTGGTAGTTGGTTGGAGACAAGAGCTTTGCAGCTGGCATTTTCTCTCGGTGAGATTGCTGCACCACTTCCTGCTGAGTGACCCGAGGCCTTCAGTGATTCAGAATAAATCATTTGTATTGTCCTGTAGAGCAGCAAAATTCAAGGTAGACAGCTGTGGCAAATCATATGTGCTGAGACGGGGGAAAAAGTCATAAATATCCCTTATGTCTTTCAGAGCCAGAATTAGTGCAATTATCTGCCACATTATGAAACATTTGGCAGCCAGAGCGTAGCTGCACTGGAAACTGAGACATGTTGGGTAGTGCTCGCTGTAATTGCTCAGTCAAAATGTGAAGGTTATAAAAAAACCAACTCTAGATCTAATCTGGAGAAATGTATGCTCTGTGCAATTGCTGGAATTAACCTCCTGGATGTAATGTCAGCTCCACTTACGGCACTAATTCACTGCAGGTGTTAAAACTGTTCTGCATGTATTCTGGCAATCTGCATTTTTGTGCAATTTCTTCTTCCTTCTTTGACATTAAACAACTAGACTAGGTTGTTTATAATAAGCCTTCGTACCTTAAATTTCTTATCTATTTATATTCAAGTGTACATTCTGTCTGTGATTATCACCTGTCTCAATCTTTTGACACCTTTATTTGTGGAGACCTGTTATGCTTATAGTTTCACTGAAGTGACCAAGTAGGAATAATCAGTAGTTGGAACATGAAACACATGTGGGCCTTGGGGACACAAAAGTAGAATATTAAACTTGCTGCTCATTATACTTTGCAAGCCTAAACTGCATATACCTCACAATTAGTAGCTATGGTAATTGCAACAGAAAAAAATATAAGCCTTAACACAGGTTTTATATTGAAAATCTAGTTATAGGGTCATGGAAAATTGTTATCATGGATTTTAAGTGCCAGGAAACTGATATGACTGTTTGTATGAAACTGAATGTTAAACAAGCTGCCTCTTATTTATTTTGAATCTGTTGCAGCCCCTTACTTTAATGCTGCTTACATTCAATATTTGACTGAAATCATATTCACATTGGAAGAATTCTATTGTATTATTACTATATGTCTCCCTGTTTAGTGTGGTGGGACCCAGAGTGGGAACTTATGAAAAGAAGGTATGTTTCAGAAAAAGCATTACTGAGTAAAATGTTTTAGTGTCACCTAAATTTTTTGAAACAGATCCTTCTGATTTCTTCTTTGGGCCTTTCTCCCTCATGTTTGTTTGTTTTTTGTTTTTTTTTTTCCCGATGAGACTGAGTTAAGGTATCTTCACTGCTGTTAAATTGCTTCACCGTCACCATTCTTGTGGTTTTTCTTTTAGATTTTAGACCCTGGCATCTGTTTTTGGTCTTTTGTGACTCAGTCTTAACATCTACATGATGCAGCTTTCGTGTCCTTGGCTCTTTGTAGGTAAGGGAACCAAAAGCATAACTTGCAGGTCAGGTCTCAGGCGGCTAATCCCTAGACTTTGCTTAGCTCCACCCTTCTCTTAACTTCTACTGTTGATTTCTTCCTGCTTCTTCTCTGAACTCTTTATTTCATCCTCCTCATGAACTGCTTTAGGTTGTCCTAGTCTCTGGAAATACCTAGGAAAATGTGTTGCTACACTTGTGTCAGAGATTCAACTGATGTTCCTTCAATTTCTATGAATCCTTTCTTATGCTTCGGCTTGGTAAGAGATTTTTGGTACTAGCCTCGGTAAGCAATCCTTGCATGAGTGCACAAGCGTGTTAGCCAGCCAGCTGTTTGCTGCTGCTCACTTTGACTCATTCTTTCTGTAAATTTGCAGCAAGCCTCTGCTGGCAGGGAACCTTGGCAGATCTCCTGGGCACAGCCAAGGCAAGGGACTGTGTGCATTTTTCAGCTTGCACTTCGTGGCAAAGAACTTTGAAAGGTTTAGACTCCAGGAAATCAGGAGCTGATTCCTGATGATCGGGTTTTACTTGTTCCTCATTTGTAGTGAGTGGTCTCTTGTGTTTGATTTGCACTATAACTGATTACAGGTCTTTAGTGGTGAAGTGTAGAATGCATTTCAGTAGCTGTGCTCTTCCTAGATTTTCTTCTAGGAATCATATTCCTGGATTTAGCAGTGTGTGAACCTGGTTCCCCTATTGCCAGCCAGATAATACAGTTTCTGCTAGTGACAAAAGTATCTGAACGTGCAGGAAGTGATTATTTTACCAAGTTAATTAAAAGTCATTGTGGAAGGTGGCTGCAGGGAAAACTCAAAATGTATTCTCTATATTTGGAGTGCACACCTGTTGCCACCCGCGAATATCTGCTGATGAGACATTGATACTGGAGTCAACTGTAGGGGCTTATCCCAGTCTGTAGCTTAGATTTAAGATGAAAGGAGAACTGGGCACACAAAACATAGACTGCTGGTAAGGGAAAGTGGGATTCAGTAAGTGGAGTGAAAGCTGTTTGTCCTCATGGATAGCTTGTGTAGTATTGGAGTTAACAGCTGATAGAGGTGGATTTGGGAACAGATGTCTAATATAAAGAAAGAAGCTGGAAAAGAAGACAAAGGATGAAAAAATAATGCTTGTATGGCCTGTGAGTTGAGGGTGTTAATGTTGGGTAAGCAGTGAATAATCTCTTAAGATTGTTGTATGCAGGAAAGGCTGTTGCTCAGTGAGCTATGGTTTACACGCAGCCTTGCTTTTTGTGGAGAAACTGAGCCTGTCCCAAGAAAAATAGGAATCCATGAAAGAAAAATGTTAACCAGCCCTACAGAAAGGGATGACACAGTAGTTTATCCTGTAAATCTGTCGATGTTGTACCTGGCTATAACTCTGTTTAAACCATCTTCTTTCAAAAGGAGCCTGAACTCAAGTTCTTACAGAAACAACAGTAAGTTTACAAAAGAGGAACCTGAATGAAAGCAATTAGACTGGGCCCAGTGTGTATATTTGTACTTTAAAACTGCAAATGAATAATGAATGTACTGATCTGGCAAACAGAAGACTGGTATGTTCATGTTCCACGTTAGTCTCCAGAGTTTGTGAATTTCTTGTTTAAATATTAATACCGTGCTGGGTGGCACTGAGTTGGTGCAGCACGGCTGGAGAAGGCCACAGCACTTATGTAACTGTTCTCCAAATTTCCCAGTAGTTCACAGGGGGAATACACCTGTCCTTCAGGGAATGAGATTAGAATCCTATATAAGGAATCCCTTGACTTTAATTTATTACAGGTTAGCATGGGTAGTACAAGTTCAATCATTATTTATTTTAAAAACGTAAATATGTGGGAAAAGCAAGAAAGAAAGGAAAAAAAAAAAACCCAAACCCAACCTGTTAAAGGGAGCATCTGGAAGTTGCCCTGCATGATGTGCCTGATATCTATGGATTTATAACAAACTGAAGCAGTTTGTTACTTATGGGGTTTTTTTTCTGGGCATTTCTGGTAATAAGACATTCCAGTGATCAAAGTTCACCTTTATAAGCTAAGCTAGAACAAAGTAATCTCTTCAGCCCAGTGTCAGTGAGTGCTGGCAGATTTCTGGGGCTTCCTGTTCTCTCCATCCTTGATTTTCTGAACCTTGAGTCTGATTTACTCTCAGGTTCTGCTGTGCTGCCACAAAGATTCATTGTGTTGTGCACCACTGCAGCAAACTGGAGCTCTGTCACTATGAAGGTCCCAGTGTTGTGAACCTGCCAAACTGCAGGTTCCTGTCCCAACAATTGCTTGTTGGAAATGGGGCTGGAACTCTGTTTTTACCCAGTCACTCAACTGACTGCTTTGCTGAATTATCTTGCGCACTGGGAGGGCTCCCCGTGTGACTCATGATTAGCCCCTGATCTGAGAGCTCCTAAACTTAATCCAGCTCCTCTTCCCTTAGGGTCCCTCTCAGTCCCTTGGCTTGTGAAGAGCAAAGGCTTTACAATGGCCTTCTGCTGTATTTGCTTCAACACCATGAGATGCTTTTTGTTGACGTGAACCCGTGTTTCTCACAGAGACAAGCAGATGGCCTTCAGGTAAGAAAGTTACAGTGACTGATTCAGCAAGTAATAAAGCCCTTCATTATGTTGGAACCTACAAATGGGAATATATTTGCTTATCTATAGTACAAGTAATGACTGTAGCTTGTTTCCAGCAATGTAAATATTCATGATATACCTAAGCCAGAGGGGAAACATGAGTATTTAAAATTTTGATTTTGAAAAAAAAAATCAAGTGTGAAGGATAAACAGTAAAATTTTTGAAGTTTTTGAAATTTGAAGTTGTTTCCTCTTTAAATGTGTTAATGCCAAGCTTTGTTGGATTGAAGCCACTGGATTTTTCCTGGAGTGAAGCACTTTTTATTTTGCATGTATGCTTGTCTATACATTAGTGATGCAGAAAAGCAAAACCAGAAGGTTGGAAACCCTTCTGCCCCTTTTTAGAAGTCACTGTGTGTGTTTCAGCCTTTCCTTGGGCATTTTCTGTTGTAAAACATTGTTAGTACTTCGATTCATTTTTTTGCCTCTGTCAAAAACTCCTGGTGGAGGAAACATGATAGACAAATACTGGTTTAGGGAGAGGGTCAATATAAATCTTATTTTCAGTTTGTGATGTGATGTGTCATTGCTGCTTAACTTGAAATTGATTTTTAGAAAAAGGCATGCAGTTCCCACACATCCTTGTGGCTTATGACTAGACTGGTAGCAGTGTGACAGGTAAAGTGAGGGACTATAAAAGAGATTTACATTGTATGTAAGTGTAGATGCTGCTGCTTATGTTTTTGACTCCTTAATTTTCTGTCTTCTTTCTCAAAGTACCTCTGTTCAGAAAAACCATCAAACTACAAAGTCAAATTCAGTATTTAGAACACATTTATATGTCCCAAGCAGAATATTGAGACTGTAATGCTCCTTGGAAGCTTTCTTTTAGAATAAAACCTGTCCAGATGTAGGTACAAAGAACAGAATACATGGATACAGGGATGTTTCTACAGTACTGCTGCCCTGTCATGGTCCCAAATCTAAAACAGGGAGCCCATGTCTCCAGCTCCCCTTTCTCTCTGAAGAAGTCCAGTGTCACTACCAGCTTTGAGAATTTCTGCAACCTCTATTCAGTTAAGCAAACAAAATGGAAATTTAGCTGTCCCATTGTATCTGCTTCAGCTTGCAAAGCTAGAAGAAGCATCAGGAGCTAAAAGAAATTGGAAAGGTATTAGAGAAGCCAGGAGACCTGGCTTTCTGTTGCAGTGCTTTTGTTTTAGAACCAAGTCCACTCCCTGTAATTCTGCAAAATGTCACAGTCTGTCTGGGATTGTGGTGATGTGGGAAAGACTTCTGCTGAAAAGATCCTTTCAAGTTCTTTAATAAAACCTCAGACAAGGCATAGCCATGGGGCACTCTCCTGCTCTGAGGTAAGCTTATGAAAAAAATCCCATCTGTGGGTGAGAAGGGAGCTCAGTATTCTGTGGCTGGTCTTGTTTTTGTAATTTCTGGCAGGAAACCCAGCATGTTGGATAGGTACCCTTCATCTTTCATAATATAACAATTGCTCAAAGTCCACTAAACTGGAAACATCAAAGTTAGGTTTACAAACTAAACATATTAAAAGTGCATGTTTTCATTCCAGCAAAGAAAGCAAAAAGTGAAATGGCAAACCTGGCTCAGATCCCTTGTTGTATCCTGGAAATGCAACTTGCTTTTACTGGCTTTTACACAGATACTTGACTTCATTCCTGTGATTTTGTTGCTGTTGGGGTGCCCTTTTTTCTATTTTTTTTTCCACTTCAACATTTTAGGTTAACTTATTTAATTGAGCTCTGACAAATTAAAGCCATGCCAATCTGGCAGGGATGCCATACAACTGACACAGGCTTAACCTTCAGCTGTGTTGTTTGTAGGCTGAGGTGGGCAGATTGATTGTCCTGAGCAGAGTCCTTGGTATCTCCAAACACCAGTGCAGGCTGATCAGACTGACAGACTGGGAGATGAATTTGCAGGTTTTTGAAAGGCACCATTTTAATGTTAAGAACTATTTAATAGTTCAGAACTATTACCCTGGGCTGCACAGTAGATTATTCACAGCCACCTATTCCGTATAAAGATAGTGATTTAAAAGTTATATCCAAGCTATGATGTATTTTACTCTTGTCTTTTTTTTCCTGGCCATTGTATGTTGTACATATTTTTTTTTTTAACATGAAAATAGAGTCAGAATTCTGTACCCTAGGATGGGTTTTGTGTTTGTGTGTGTTCTCTTAATGAATTTTATTTGCTGTTTGGTTTTTTTTTTGGTTGGTTGTTTTTTTTAATTTTCCCATCTGAGAATTCACCAACATTTAAAGCTGCCCTATAACCTTCTGTCTTAGCTCACAAACTTCACTGGTACTAAACTGATTTTCCTATTTGGATTAAATACTTCTTTTTAAAGAGGTTAGACCCTGTGGTGTTTGTTTTGACCTGAGGCCTCTCTGCATAACTGTGTTTTAACCCGAGGCGTAACACTGTCTGTGTTGGAGGTGTACCAGATAATCTTAACTTCTATAGAGTAATTTAATTATGAAGCAAACCTTGCTAATAGCAATTTGCCATGCTGTTTGCCCTCATTGTTTCTGAATTTTAAATCATAGAGAAACATTGACTATGGATTTTTTTTTTTTTTTTTTTTTGCATCTAGTACAAGAGTGTTTTTCCCTGTCTTCCTTTTGTACAAAAGTCACAGACAAATCCCTCCTGAATTACCCACACTACCTTTGTCTTGCAAGGAAAGAGAAGCGTGACTTTATGGGTGTGTACAAGCCACTGCATGTATCTCCATTAAAGCATGGGTTTGGTTAGAAGAAATGTCTCCACCCTGAGGAAAAGAGCCTCACTTCTTGTTTTCTTCCCTTCCTTTGTCCTTTAATCATGATTTACTGTGTATCAGCAAGGCTGCAGGGATTGCCTATTGATTGGGTCCCATGTGGCTTCTCATTATAATCCGTAGAACCCCATTATAAAGGGATTGTGGAGATCCAGGGGATGGGGAAGTGGAGGTGGACAGTATCCTGGGCCTGCAGGTTGACCACAGACATCTCAAAATGAAATTCTATAACTTCAGTGTGGTTTGGAGCTGGCCAGAAGAGTGCAAATAAATATTTCATGGATACTTTATCTACTCCAATTACGGTTTTATTGGGAAGGCTTTGGAGGTCTGGAGAGTTTTGTTAATCTTGTGGTTTTAGCCTTTTTCAAAGAGGATATGGATGTTTCAGCATTAAATCTGTTCTGTGAAAAAAATGTGGTGCCTCACTCTCATGTGAAGGCACCATAAAAGAGAATTATGGTCTCCTAAATGGAATCTCCTCACTTTGGAGGACAGCAATAATTTAACTGATGCTTTACTTTGCTAATCCCATGACAATGCTTGTGGAATTAGCTGAAACTTTTCAGAACAAGTAAGCAACCAAACAGATACTATCTCATGATCTGAAGTTTCCAGGTTAGACTAAATTGTCTTGTCAAAATAATTTTTCTGGATAGGGGAAAGTAGTTCCAATTCCTATTTATGTCTCTTAACAAGTTTTTTTCTAATTTTAAAGTGGTAGAGGTAGGGATTACTTTCCTATAAGTTCTTTCTTTAGCAATGGCATATTTTGTTGGCTTTAGATATGAACATAGCAAATCCTGCGTGCACCATGTGAACTGCCAAGAGATTTGTCGATTTTTACACAGGCATTGCTGTTACATTATAGAAAGGCTTCTTCATAGTATTTCCCCTTGCATAGAAAAACTATTTTCCCTAATCTTTGTAAATTTGGTAAAACACGGGCTCATTAAGAATTACATTTTAATTTTAATTTTTTATTGGAGTACTGAGCAAACCAGAAGACTGAATGAAAAATGCCATCCATAGAGATCAAAGTAGGATGTATATCCCCACAAAAAAAAAAAAAATTGTGGCCAATAGAGTGTAAGGATGTGGGTTCTTTCTTGTGGAAAAGCAGTGCAGAACATGTTACTGGCTGTAGGCATAAGGATTTGATGAGAGCTGCTCCAGCCTAATTGACTTGGACTTAGAACAGCCCAGGTGGGTATGGCTGGAGTACCCATTACTCCTTCAGTGCCAAGAGCCTTTCTGCCTGTGGGTGGAGGGAATAGGGCACGGAGAGAACGAGGTCCTTTTCTGTGCTGTGCCTGAGACCTGCAGCAGCCTCTCCTTTGTGCTGCAGATCTGTCACTTGGAAACGACAAGTGTGCCTGGTCTTCATTTGTGGTGAACTGCAGGGTGTGGAGGAAATGTCACTCATCTAATGTTTGCTCTAGCATTGCTGGGGGTTCCTCTTGACTTGCTGTACAAATGCTCTGGGACACTGCTGTCACTCTTCAACCCCACAAGTGTTTGGGTTTTTTTTTCCCTCTGGGGAAGGCTGCACGAGAAGAGAAGCTTGGCAGGAGAGGGTGTGCTCTGTATCTCACTGCTGGCTGTGCTTTACTGTAACAAGCAGCTTGAGTACAGAGGAGAGAAGCTGGTCAAGCTGAAGTGCTGAGACTTTTCACTGCCATCAGTAATACAAGAACAGAGCTCGGGCACTCACACTGGCTGATTACACTGATCACTGTCTGTTGTTCAGTAAGGCTATAAAGTGTGTGAGAGGGACCAGTTCTAAAACTGGTCACTGATACAGGCCTTTCCTGGCTTGGAAAAATAGTTTTGAAGGCACTAAGGGTACAGAAACTGACTGAGTGGAGACTTGTCTTTGTTACTTTTCAAGCTGTGAATGCCCATTTTCAGTGTGGCTGAGAATAGAGCATAAAGCTCCCACCGTATCCAGAGTCCCAGAACTTGTGTAGGTTACAGATTAAGGAGGTTTATCTGCAGTTTGTGAAGGGGAGCAATACCTGATGTGTTCAGAGGGGTAGCCTGTTGCTTTGCTTAGTGACTTCAGCTACACTGCAAGGAAGATGATTATAATTAATCAGCTGGTGCACCCCTTAGGAAAACGCAGATCTCTGCT
Source organism: Lophotriccus pileatus (assembly GCA_035583135.1). NCBI lineage: Eukaryota > Metazoa > Chordata > Aves > Passeriformes > Tyrannidae > Lophotriccus > Lophotriccus pileatus. The sequence goes on from JAWWES010000169.1 coordinate 6,697,022, forward strand.
TTCAGAGGATCTGTGTGGTCTCTCTCTGATGTTTAAAACATTTCCCACAACACCCAACCCTAAGACTTGCTACTCTCAAGATTTTCAGGCATCTCAATGTTGCAGCAGAGGATGGAGCCGGCAGTGTTTTCTTCCACTTGGTGTCAGCATTGTTCTCTTTCACTTCAGGGCTGTTACGTGCTTTGAACGTAACCCTTTAATACCTTCCGAGTGCCTATCTTAAAATTAGGTGTTACATTTCTATTTTTGTAATGTATCAGAACATCAGCCTGTTCCTTCCTCAGATAATTAACTGATGTCAGAGAGGCATGAAGGAAGGGTATGAATTCACCTCCAAACCATTATGAAGTGCAAGTCTTTTTTTATTTTATACCGTGTCACCTTTCTTACCTCAGCAGGACTGCCAATAAAATCTCTTCTGCTTTTGTATTCCTTTTCTTTGGTGAACACGGACAATTTGACTTGTTTGCTGCTGATCGGGGCTTTTTGAAAAAAACAACGTCAGATGTGAAGTCTTTGATAGGAAAATCAGCCCTTGGGAAATTAAAAGTATTTGTACTGAAAGGCTTATGATATACAAGCATCAAAATATTTCAGCCTTTTACCTTTGCTTGTAAGAGTAGCGGGGGAAGAAAGACATTATTTTAAACCCTTAGCGACTTTTCATTTCATGCAAGGTTAGGATCGGGAGCAGGAAATGTTTCAGAAAGGCAGGCAAGAAATGTACAGTAAAATACAAACTTGAAAAGTCAGTGTCCAAAAAAAAAAAAAAAAGAAAAAAAAGAAAATCCAGCTTTTGATTTAACTGTAGTTAGTTGTGGTTACAATTAGTTAGTTGGAACAATGAATTTAATGGGCATATTCTGAATGCAGTTTCCCCTCAAGCTGCCTCTCCCACACCCGGCAATTCCTAGACTGTTTTGTTCCTCTCTAATTAGTTTATTTCACCTACTCCAGCAAATATGCAAACATCCTGAAGCACTTAAACAACACAAATTGAGAGAAGAATAGGGCTAGCACTTATCGTTCTTGCGTGCAGAAAGGCTTGGCTGATTCCTGAAAGGACATTAGCATGTTATAGCCTAATGCAGTTTCACTCTCTCCCGGTTTATTTGGGTTTTTGCTGTAGAGCGGAGGCAGCAGTATTTAATTTATTTGCTTCAAGTAAAAATGAAAACGCATGTTCATGAGTCAGCATTTCTGCTGCGTAGTTTCCAGATCTATGAAACTAAACGCTGGGTACCTTTTTATTTTGCTATAGAAAGGAAAGGATGAAATAATCCTGTAATAAAAATACAAATGTAATCGAGCCAAACCCATGAGAAACAAAAGGAAATGTATGGCGAAGTTGTGTGCTACACCTGTTCCCCAGGGCTCGTGGTTAGAACAGTTTAGTCCTAGTTGTTTTGATTTACTGATACATCTTCTTAAAAAAAAATCTGTGGAGAAAAAAAAAGGGGGGGGGGAAATAAGTTGAAAAAGACCATTTTTAATTTAAGCAAAGATTACTGCAGTTTGGATTTGCATGCATGGGTTGGTTTCTGTGGCTGGTAATGTAGATGGACGCTTGAAGCTGAGGTTCTGTCAGCACCCTTAATCCTGACCTTTGAATTTTCACTGACCATCTGCTTTAATTAGATGTTGCCCTATTCCCAGGGGACTGCAGATGTGCACACGAGGATTCTGACTGGTAAAGAAATACTAGTGTGGGCTTTAGGCTGTTCTGCCAAGTGCTGGGGCAGTCAGCTGTGCCTGCAGAGGATCGTGTTAAAGGACGCTGCTCAGGACTGAGCTTTTCTCTAAGCTGTTAGGACAAGGAAGTACTTGAGGGGTTGCTGCTGTTTCATCCAACTTTGCTTCCAGTATGAAACTGGAACTTTGCCTGGGAGTTGCTGGTGTCACTGGGGTGCCTGTGAGAGCAGCTGCAGGAGCTCAGCTTTTGATTACTCTTTATGCATGGGAAGCTGGGCAGAGCAGGGAGCCAAATCTACACCTTAAAACCGACCTCCCCTCCATCGTGCCCATGGAGTGGCCGAGAGATGCAGAGGTTTGCCAAGGTTAGAACTGCTGGGATCTCTGCTTGGCATAGGCAGGAGACAGACGTGGGTGCTGGGTCAGGGAAAGGGTGATCCCTGAGCAAATCCTGCAGGCAGAGGAATGTAAAGCTACAAAAGATGTGGGTTTAAGTAGAGGAGGACAGAAGATGTCATAGGGAGTTCTTTATGGACCTTGAGCTCTGTAGGTTTAGGATTTTTGTGTGTATTATTCTTATTCTTTTACCCTCTAACAAAGGCATTAAGCTGATGGGACTACATTGAACGAAAAAATATATTACTTTATAGAAAATAAAAAAAAAAAAAAAAAAGAAAAAGAAAAACAAACCAGAAAGGAACATTTTGGTCTACCAGAGTCTACACAATGGCTTTAGTATTTTCATGGAGTTGTGGTGGAGATCAAGTGACAAAACTGTAATTTAGAAGTCTTTACCTGATATATTTCAGTTTTCTACTTTCTCATTTGATTTTCAAACTCTCTGGGAATTCCATGGATAGCTTTGAGCTTCATTGGTCTATACAAGAGGACAATGCAGCAATAATAGAGTGTGAGCTGGATTTGATATAGGCAGCACACTAAAAACTCAAAACCATGCAGTACCTGTAAAAATATGTTTGTCTTTTGCATATTTTTATTAGGAAAGTATAGCAAGCAATTTACTGCTTAATTGGAAGAAATGATGGATAAACAAAATATTTCCTTGGTTAAATATCTGATCTGTTGCTTTACTTCTCTTCCAACTCTTGCCTTCATGTCCTTAAATGTTTAGTCTAATTCCTAGCTATTCTACTGATCATTTATATTCCATGATGCCTTCCATGCTTAACAAAATGCTGTTTGGGGTGGAGGGTGGGAGAAGGGGAAGATACACTGTGTTTAAAATTAATATTAAATGTCTACATCCAATCCAGATCCATTCAATTGTCATTCTTTATGAAGTCTGTTTCTAAATTCCACATAGCAAAACAGGGAGGAGATAATTCATTTGTGTGCTTAAAATTCACAGATATGCTGTTTCTAAAAGTGTGCTTAGGGATCTGCTAAACCATGATTTTAAAAAAGGAAAAAAGAAAACCCACACCAAACACCCAACTTGGCAAAGCTTTGCTCTGATTTCTGTTTTTAAACCCTTTGCTAATATCTGAAACACATATTTCTAAGGTTTTCTGTGTTTTCCTCCAGTGGAGCCTACTTTATTTCTTTAAAGTAGAAAAGTTATATTGAGTCAAAATCAAAGGAAAAAAATAAGAAGACCTTTATGTGCAGAAAAGAAGGGCAGCATTTTTTATATTCTTATTAAGCTGTCTCTCCTGAGAAGCTTGGCACTGCCACAGCCACTCTTTTCTCTCAAGAAAAGAAACTCTTCAGAGTGGGATATGGCAACTTCAATTAAAGGACAGGTCAGCTTCTAAGAATACTGAGGAGAATGATGGATCTCTTCAACTTCTTCCCACTTTACAGATTCTACAATGTGTAATCTTTCCCTCTTTGAAATTTTTATATAGCTTTGGATTTCTTTTTTTAGTTGAAATTAATTTTAGAGTTGAAGGGCTGCTGCTGTCCCTTCATGGTCATCAACTGTGGCTTTTCAGTTCGTTGAAAGGGAGAAAAAAATTAGTAATGAAAAACAGAAGAATAAATTAACTCTTGGATAACAACTTGTACTTCAATGAAGAAGTTGAGAGCGGTGTCCTCATCTCACCCTGTTGCAGCTTTTCCACTCTGAACAAAATATTAATTCTGGAAACTGCTACAAGGTCTTCAGGTATTCCTTTTCCTTTTTCACTTTTGCCCCCTCTACCAATTTCTCTTTCTTGAATGCCAGTATGTTATATACTTCTTTGAAATACTGTTGTTACAAACTAGAACAAAGTCTCGGCATTAGAGATTCTTTATTTTTATTTCTGGTTCCTTATTAAATTAAAACCAATGGGAAGAAATTTTCACTACTCCAACTCACTTCACACTTGTTAAACTATTGGCTCTTGGTTTAATACGACACTAAAGCAGAGAGAAGTCACCTGTATATAAATTAGATATTGTACTGATGGAGATGATGCAAATTGCTTCTCACAGAGAGGAATGGGAAGGTTTCTTCCCCTACCTCAATTCTTCTCAGCCTGGTTCTCTAGGTCTTGTTGCAGAACTTGACTTTTTGCTTTGACTATTTGTTCGTTTGGTTTTCCTCTGGAAGGGAAAACATTGCAGAAAATCCCGGTGTATTTCATGCTCTTCATTGGCTCTCAGTTGTTTTGGGTGGAGGATAAGGGCCTTGGCCCAAATGTTTAGAAGCCATCAATGGATCAGTGCCCAGCAATGCTACTGAAAAGGTTATTTCTGTATCACCTCTGCTGTGATTGGTGGGGCTGATGAGGTGAAGCTTCCTGAGTAAAGCCAGTTTTGAGCCTGGAATGTTCTTATGGAAAAGAGAATACTATTCCTGAACCAGAGTTCTTTCAAGGCATTTTGCAAGATGAAGTATTTAACTAATGGCAGAGAATCATAGAATGGCTTGGCTTGGAAAGGACCGTAAAGGTCATCTTGTTCCAACTCCTGGCCATGGGCAGGGACATCTTCCACTACACCAGGTTACTCAGAGCCTCAAGGCAACCAGGCCTTAAACATTTCCAGGGATCCACAACTTTTCTGGACAACTGCCTTCACAGTAAAGAATTTCTTCCTACTATCTCATCTAAACCTACTCTCTTTAAGTTTAAAACCATTCCCCCTTGTCCCATCACTGCATGTCCTTGTGAATAGTCCCTCTCCATCTTTCTTGTAGGCTCCTTTCAGGTACTGGAAGACCTTGGTTAGGTCACCCTGAAGCCTTCTCTTGACAAAAAAAAATCAATTTACTGTTCTTTTCTGCTCTGTGTGTACAACAGGCAAATTCCCACTATAGCAGAAGCAGATCACAAGTTCCATTATGAAGATAATTAAGGTTGGAAAAAAACTCCTGCAGTTTTTTTATTGAAGGAGTCCTGCCTTCAGTAATGCCCTTCTAATCTTATCACTCTAGGTGGTGCTTAGTTATTATCATGGACAGGTTGAAATCTCTTCAGTGAAGTGGAACACACACTTTAATTACGTAACAACACCCTCTTGGTGTTTTCACAGGGTGTCTGCATTCTTTCTTCCAATAGGCAACAAGTCAACCAACTCCAACCAAAAAAGCTCACCATGCAAGTAAAACTATTGAGGGTGTGAAGGCACGGTTGGGCCAGGTGAAGAGGTGTGTCTTATTCCTTAGTAGTCCTTGGAACACATTGGGAATTAACCATGGGTTTGGTGGATTCACCACACAGTAGTGAAGTAGGGGTGGTGATGTATTTCTTTCTTTAGTCTTCTGCTAACAGGCACTGTGCAGGACAGCCCAGTGCTGTGCAGAGAGGCCAGTGCTGGCTCTGTGTTTCTCAGCAGGATGGATTGGGTTAAACACATATTCCTGAATGTGTTAGGCATGTATCAGTTGTTTTTAAATGATGAAGTACAACAAGTTCAGAGCAACTGACTGCACTAGGGATGTGGCCAGGAATCTCTTTCATGTACTTTTTTATTTTATTTTTAAGTAAGGTGGACAGGAGTTCAAAAGGGTGACTGTAGTCTCAACTGAACCTTTGAATAAAGGCTCTAAAGTGCCAGGAAAAATAGTGGATAAGGTTTCTTCAATATTGTCTTTCTTACTGAAGGGAGTATTAAAATAAAATTAAAAGAAAAAGAAAAAAGGTTTGTAGTGCTTACAAAATTCTTCTTAATCTTGCCCTCTGTCTTTCGGAGACTTAAAACCTGATCTGAGGCGTAATCCAGAAAAACACGTCAAGGGGATTTGTTCATAAGCATACAGTGTGTTGACATCAGCTAACTCTTACTATGGCTGTCATGTTCCCTATCCTGAAGGCTCCTTCTAATCTTCTGGCAGCATTTGAGTTCAGTGCTTTCCATTTTGATTGAATTAATTAGTGGGGTTTAGATGATTCCCCGATTCTGAAATTGTCAGAATTTTTACAGCAGGATGTTTTTAAAGGCTATTTTTCCCTACTTAATAACAAGTAGGACATCTGAATGCGTTTCTGTATTGTGTAAATTGAAAATGCGTGGCCCATTTGGCAGCAGAGAAAATGGTAATTGAGAGCTATATTTACGTGCTTATCTTGCCTTTAAATTAATCTCCCGTTACTAGTCCTGAGCCTTTCAGGTTGCTATAGAAACTGCCACGGCCTCCAACTGTGCCTCTCCCAAGACTTAATTGCATTCTGAGTTTCATACACTGCCTATTAACCACAGCACTGGCAGACACCAGCACGTTCCAGAACGAGTTGAATTAACGGTTCATTTCTTAATATTATGTTTCCATGTCCCTTTTTGAATTCTTCTTTACCAGCTGGTTAAGCTGGTCTGTAACACCCAGTGATACCACAGGGATGGATTCTCTCTGTTTGCTGCCACTATATTTGACGTTTTCCAGTCTTTGATGCCATCAAAGTAGCTGCAAGAGTCATTAGTTTTAAGGACCATTTTTCTTCCCCTTAGAGAAATCAGATTATTCATGAGCTACCTTAGTTTTTCTGAGACCTCTTTTTCACTACTGTGAAAGGAGCATCAAGACCTGCTGTTTCAGTAACTCTGGTAAGCTTTTGCTGACTCAGTGCTCTTAACCACATGACTTTTGCTTGATGAGTGTGGGTCAAAGATGGGCAGTTTTTCAGTCAGGCCTGTTTTTAGGCAGGAAATACCAATTCATCCTTGATGAAATGTCTCATAAAAACAGAGCTGATAATGTGTTGCATTCAACTAGTACAATAAAATCTCAGAGATTTGTTTTCCCACTTGGGAGCACAGGAGTGCTGTCAGTGCAAATGCACTGTCCTTACAGATGCTGTCGTGCTTTCAGTGAGGATGAACACTGGGAACTAATGGTTAATAACACTTGGTGTCCAATGGATTTAAGTTCAGAATTTCTTAATTAAAAAGTAATCGCTGCTGCTCTCTTCTTGCACAAGAAGAGGACAGAAAAAGCATCCCAAGAGAAGGAAGAGAGCAAGCAGTGTGTGTATTTCCACCTCCTGTTAAGCCTTCTGTCTCAGCTCTGCTTTGCTTGTGCCCAGTGGGTAAAAGATGGGGAATAGGACAGACATCCACTGTTCACTGTTGCTCTTAGACCTGGAATGTTTCTGTACTTGGCTTAATGCAGGCCCAAAGACGTATTTTTATCATCCTTAGAAAACACCCCAAAACTGGTGAAAGAACAAAGTCAGATTGATGCTTAGAAACAGGGCAAAGCAAGGCTTTCACCAACATGTCACTTTAAAATCTTGGTGAATGTTAAGTCATGCTTTTAGACACTGAACTTCCAACTTAAGTATATCCATTACAACTTTTAAAGTTTTCAAATATCCTTTAAAATCAAACCCTTTGTGCTTATGCTTTTCATGTGCTCCACTTTTTTCCTCCGATTTTGTTATTCCCCAGAGAGGTGGTGGATTCACCGTCCCTGGAGGTGTTTAAGATGAGGCTGGATGTGGTACTGAGTGCCATGATCGAGTAATCACAGTGGGGTTGGATCAAGGGTTGGACTTGATGATCTCAGAGGTCTCTTCCATCCCAGTTAATTCTATGATTCTATGATATGTGCCACATTTCTTGAATTATGTTTTGATGGTCCCCTATAAAAGTCTTTATAATTAAGTCAAGTAAGCCAAGGTAGCTTGTCTGGCTTCAGCCTTACTGCCAGTATTTTTCTGTGAATTTGTGTGGTAATTTTAGCTCTTTCAACAAAAAAGAGAAATTGAGAAAAAATTTTTTACAATATTGTCAGGATTAATCTGAAAGAGTGAAGAGAGATTTCTAGCAGTTCCCCTCCCCCCGCTCCCCATTCTCTTTTTTCTCAGATGCTTTTTAATTACCTACCTATTTTACAGTTCTTGCCATAGTGCAGTGCACAATCTGTCTCAGAATCTCTTCCATGCCTCTCAGCTTTCCTTTTTAACTGCTCTGTGAGCTTGCATGTTAAAGGGAGCTGAGCTGGATTTCCCTGCCAGCTCTGCTCAAGTTACATTTCCTGGATTGCCCTGCAGAATGTCAACATATATTCTCAAAATCTGTGTGTGCTGGAAACCTTCCTCAAACATTCTAAAAACACTTACTTCGGGATGGGATTAGTTTGGATTTGAATATAAAATCAGTATTGTTTGTTGGCTTCTTGTCATTCCTGAGAAGCCAAAGAGTTGCCATGTCTCCAAGCTGTCTGTCTCCATGAGCTATTTTCCAGGCAGTGACAGCTCTTCATTTGCAGAAAGAGCTGTTTGCAATGTCTCTGTAGGCGTTCAGAACAAACAGCTCGCCCAACAACTGGACAGCCCAACGTGTGAGCGTCTGGCGGGCTTGACACCAATGACATACATTTGATAGCAAACCTCAAAATAGAGAAAAACTCATTAAAGGTGTGAGATGTGCCAATAGCAACTTATTTTATTCTGGTGGATTGCAAAAGCTTTTTTACACAGGCCCTGATATCTTATGATTTCTGTAGTTTACAGTATTTTCAGTCTCTTCCTATAGTCAGTGGTGTGTTTGTGGGCTTTTCTATGGGCACATGGCATCTTTGGAATAGAGGCAGATGGATGTCTAGGGTGTCCCTGGGGCCACAGTAGCTCAGTTCTGCTTAGGGAATGCAACACTTTGCCGCAGAGAGGCACTCACTGTTGTACTTTGCTTCTCCTGCTTTGCCAAAACTTGTCTTCAGGTACCTGTTGCTCATCCTTCCCTCCCTTCCCCATCCTGTGGGAGAAAGCTGACTCACAACCAGCTCTTGTGCACTACCCAGAGGTGAGCAGAAAGTAGGGGTGCTGCTTCCTTACAGCCTTTGTGTTCCTACTTGTCAGATGAGATGTAATGCTACCCTGGGATGTTTGTGTTGGAAGCCTTGCTGTTTCTGGGAACAGGGAAGATAAACAATGCAAGCTACTGGCAGAAGTCAGGCAACGAGATTTAAGCCAGGTTGCTGAGTGGACAGTGGAAAGATTAAACCTTGTAACTGACTTGTAACCTTGGGTTCATCTGCTTCCATTGTTCCTCAGTATAAGAAAAGATGGAGTCAAACTTGACCGTAAAGAGAGTTTTGAATAAGTAGGGGCTCTGTTTAAGTGGTTTGTACATGTCTCAGGCAAATGAAATAAGGAGAATCAATGGGTGCACACGTAGGGATGTGTTGTTTAGCAGTTCTTCTCTTGAGTTTGCTTGCTTTTTTTGGTGCTTGGTTAGTGCAATAAATACAGATTTCCTCTAGCACATACTGAGCAAGATGGAAGATAACTGATATAAAATGTGGATAGAATGTAGGCTCTGTAGCCCTAAACTTTTAAAATTCTTGAAATACAGACCTACTAATTGCTTTCAGTGTGATTTAGGTCTCTTTATGCCCCATTTGTGCCTCCAGAATCAATCCCTAATGAAATTTCTACTTTTTGTTTTAACCCTGCTCTCACCTCAGAGGCCATTTAGCAGACACCTGCCTGTTAACTAAATTGGCCATTTTGTATGTCCTTGCATGGCATGCAAGGGAAATGAACATGGACTCTATTAATACCTCTTCTTATGTAAACAGAACCAATTCTACTCAGTTCTGCAGCTAATGAAGCACTGTGGGAACAAGACAGCCAGAAGCTTGGGAATTACTCTACAAGGAAGAATCTCAGTGTTTCTTGGCAAAAGCTGCCTATGCTCTAGGCTTGCTTGGTAAGAGCCAACAGTAACAAGGTCTTGTTCTGAACAGGAGTTTAAATAAACAGAATTTTTCTGCCTTTCTTTGAAAGCTCACACAGAGAAATCCCTCTTTATTTCAAAGAAGGCTTAATTTTTATCTAGTTACAGCCAGATACCCAATTTTGAGGAGGGGTTATAATGAAAGAAAAGAGTAATTGGAGTCCCAACTGGGGACTTATGGAAAATTCTCTTTTCTTTATTTACTTCCAAATACTGACAGAATGGAAATATTTTTTTCTCAGTTCTCTGTCTGTTGATCTCCTTAATGTAGAAAGAGAAAACCAAAAGGCATAAGGTGACTTACTCAGCAGTAATTGAATTACCAGAACTGGTTGCTATCAAAATCTTATTACAATAGCTACAGAGATAGCTGAAGTGTTGCAGATGGTCATATAGAGAATACCTTTTTGGGGGGTGATGGAGAAGGCTGTAATGGAGGCATTAGATGGCATTAGATTTATAATGCCACAACTTTTAAATGCCCTTCAAATTTTTTCCTGCGTGTTTATACTGAAATAATATATTAAATGAGAACTTGTGGCTGGAAGATCAGTGTCTGCAATGCTGTGCCACGTGCAGGTGAACACACAGCCTCATGCATCCATCTCTCTGGTAATTCCCTGGTGCACTCTGATGCAGGAATGTGGGGAACTCTGCCAACAGTTTCCTAGCTGGGCTGAACACTGATAGCTTCGGGAATGTGGGATCAGCACCAGAGTTTCTGTCTGTCAAGCTGAAACCAGCATTTATGCCACTTGGTTCTTTGTCTCAGGAGATGCTTCTTCAAAGGTGTCTTCAATTTCTAAAGACTGCCTCTGGCTGAGTAATATTTCAGTATAAAGATAACATCATCAGAGATAAAAATAAGGGAAGGATGAATGATCCTGTTTATTCTTGATTTATTACTGTTTGTTTTCCCTACACTGGGAGATATGGTTAAGAAGAATTTCAGAACATAATCTTGCACACTAAAAGCTGCTGCAGAGCTGGCAGGAACTGATACACGAGAGGGCAGGACTGCCTTAAATCCTTCTCCTCTGTGCATTATTCTTGCCCTTCCTTCATGAAATCCTATCTTCAGCCATCTCTGTCTTTCTGTTTTAATAACATGCTGAACTATGAATCTCAAACTCACAGGAAAAATGTATCTTTGTGTATCTTTGCAGTGCAGATGAGAAGCAGGAGCCTCTTTCACTTGGCCTGTGTTTTTCAATTGCCAGTTCTCAATATGTCTTTATGTTATCAGCAGAAATATTAATGAGAAACCAAGGAATCACTACTGAATGCATTGATCTGCACAGTTAGTCTTCAAATAAATGAGGATAGCCACTCAATCTTTTGTATTCAGCACACATTGCAAGAGCTGATGTGCAAGAAGGTCATTTGCTGAGACCTGTGTGCAAATGCAACAGTAAAGGAGATACCAATCTCCAGAACAAAACTGAAAGAAATTTAGTATCATATACGCAGCACCAGTGACAAAAATGAGCCATTTATTCACAGGTCCAAAAGTAAATTTATGAAGCTCTGTATGAACTTGTTTTACTGGATCCGAACATAACAGAATCATTCCACCCATCATTTGCTAACTGCTCAGGATTGCACCTGGCCACCTGAAAGATGTTCCTGGGGTCTTGGAAAAGCCTATAAGAATAAGAAAAGGACCAAAAGATCACAAAGAAAATCTCAATAATAAAACAATTAAAAAGCAATAACTTTTAAAATAATTGAGGAAGCATTTAAATTAAGAAATAGTCTCGATTCCTATTTCCTGAGAATGTGCACTGTGCAAGGAAATAAAAGGTAATTATGCTAAGAAGACCTGTGGTAAAATCTTTAATTATAATCATTCAGAAAAAAGTTAATTAAAAGCACATCTTTAATGTAGCAGAATGGTTTTCTCTACATGCCACGGTTTGGGACTGACTCTCTTCTGCCCTCTCTGTTATTTAACTTAAATAGTAACAGATAGCTGTGAATGTAGTTCTAATTTTCTCTTATCTGCTGAACAAGGGCATGTGTTCCAACAGGGGTTGTACAGAAGGCTGTGTAGTGTTTTCTTTTTGCAGGAAAAGAAATAATCTCTCTCGCTCTTTATTGTTGTGGAAAGAAGTTAAAAGAGTAACTGCAACATTTGAATTTATCAGTTTCTTGGGAGCTAGCTTTTAGCCTTTTTGCTTGTTTTCCACCACGAAGCAGATCAGATGTTCTGGGAAGTATCAATATCCCTGTTGATGGTCAGTCTGCTGAGACAACTTGCTCTATGAGCTGCCAGTCTGGCACCGCGCTCACAACAGCTGCCACCTGTCCTGAGATCCCTGGGGTGTGATGTTTGGCCATGGAAATTATGTAAGGACTTAGGGGATGGGGGTGGAGATGTAAATACAGCTATGCAGTTGAAGTCTAGTGATGAAAGTGGTGTTTCAAATGCCTGGCAGGTTAAAACTGCTTTTCTTTAAAGAGATAACTTTGGTGACATTGCCTGCCTGCATGGAGAGCCCTTTTGGTAATTAACCACGGCTTATGAAGGAGAACAGAGAGGATTTTTCTTGGATTTTTTTCCAGGGGTGGCTTAAGAGTTTCTCAAAAGATGGAAATATTGACAGACATAACAATGCCTTAAAAAAAAAAAATCTGTGGGTTTGGAACGTATTCCTATCCCAAACTCTTTTCTATATGTTGTGTCAATGCCCATATGCTGTATGTTTTGGTGTTTGGTTGGTTTTTACTTTTTAAGGAATGAAAATTGTTTCCAAAGCATTTCTATGTCTCTTTCCCAACCTAGGCTGCACTGAATTATTACTAAGAGGTGTATTGTTTCATTTAGTGACAGGCTTCTTAAATTAGAGTTTATCTTATTGTGTTCAAAAACAAATCAGCCCCAACACTGTTGCAGTTGTCCTTGTTTCTGGCTCGCAAAAAAACAGACTCATAGTGAAATGCATCCTCATTCTGCTCCTTGCCCCCGAAAACTCAGTGCTAATGAGCACAATAAGACAATAAATCAATTGTGAATCTTACAGATGAGATGTTGGAGAGAACTTCTGAAAAGAGACTGAAAGGGAAGGGTTAGAACTCCTGCGTCTTCAAAATGTTTGTCTATGTGGCTTGTTGAGTGCCAGAACAATTGTGTGCTGTGAGCCAATGTGTCAGTGGCAATTGGAGGTAGGGAGAAAGCTGACTTTCAGGCCAGCTTGAACAGTAAGTGAACAGGACACTTCCACCCAGCACAGGTTTTATTTTAAAGCTATTGTGCAGCAGGCACTTTAAAGCTTCTCAGTAGAAGTCTGTGAAGAGGCAATCAGTGAATTTTTGGGGGGAAAGTAAACGCTCTAAAGATGCCTTCTGAGCACCACAGTGAAGTGGCATTGCAGGGCCTCATATTGCAGGTCTGAGTTTGGGCAGGGAGGAATGAACCAATAGTATAGGTAACATATCTAAACTGAGGTTTTAATATGCATCAAACATTTAAAAATTTGAAAAAATATTATAAACAAATATAATCACCGTAATTATAAAGCCTTTTTTAGGAGTTCAGTATGTATCACCCAGCTCACATGCATCAGTGTGGACAAATGCTGAGTTTGCAGTTATATCACTTTCAGGAGTTGATAATACAGTGAGTGATTGCCTGTTTTTCTTTATCAGCTCTCTGAGTGAAATTTTTCAAGTTAAAAACAGCTGTTTCTGTTAAAGGAATAAACATAAAATTTTGGCAGGTAGGAGTTTTCACAAACTGTCCACATATTTGAAAATAACAATATTCCATGAAATTTTTGTCCACTGAGATAACCTTAGGCTACAACAAATTGCTATTCTAGAAAAGCTGGACTAAACTGTTCTGGAAATAGAATGAGAGAGAAAACACAGTCAAAACTTAACACTTCTGTCTCTACTAATTTTTAGTATTCCATACAATAGATCCAATAATAAATTTTGAGATTAAAGACATAACTGATTGAGATAGTGAATACTTAAATATCTTCCATTTCAAGATATGTTTGTACTACTCTGTTTCTATCATAGATTTGGGTCTTTTGGGTAAAATTATATTTTTTTAAATTAAATATATTCCTTAAGGGTAAAATCATGGGTATCTCAGCTCAAAATCTCCTAGGTGCCCTTTAAAAAGTGAGTTCTCAACAGCAAATGGCAGACTAATATTTCATCCTGGTTAAAATGCAGATAGGATATTGCAATTAGTAAAGGCATAGGTTACAGTTATAAGATACACCTCGCCTTCTTTCATATTAAAATAATTCAGTTAAAAAATCTTGCTGGTTCACCAGCAAGGTGTTATTACCATGGCCAATTTATTTAGTACATTCTGGATGTTACATGACCTCAGATTGTTAAATGGCCATCAAACATAATAATGAAATAGCTTTCAAAGAGCACAGTAAACCTAATCATCTATAACAGTGTTACTGGTACTGCAATATAATTTCAAAAAAAAGGACAGTGAGTTTTATAGTGATTCTGGCCTGTTACATACTCAGAGAAGATGCATATATTAAAAATACATAAATTAATACATATATTGTTGAGTTCTGTTCATATTTTGAGTGCAAATTCTAGCTTCTAGTTCTTGGAAGTGTCAAAATAGCTGGAGCATACCTGAACCAAGCAATGTCAGATATTGGCTCAGATTTTCTGTACCTGTAAGAAACCCATTTTATTTTCTGCCAGTATCAGGTGATCTATCAAAAAATATATTCTAATAAAGTATCACATGGGTGTGCTCACAGTGGTTCATTTTGCTGTGGATTTCGAGATATTGTATTCAGCACTGTGTGCAACCTCTCTTTGAGACTTGGTGTTATACCTTCTCTCCCAACAGTGCTTTTATATTTACTTTCTTTTAATAGGAAGCCAGAAAAATATATTTCATAGTAAAATTTAGCAGAAAAGATTTAAAATGTTAGGTCCAAAACACCATGGGGAAGATGCTGGGTTAGAAGGGTGTCCATTTTTGAAAATAGTGCCTTATCTCTAAATATTCCTGCCACTGAAGAGAATGACTTTGGGTCTACACACCAGATTTTTTGTATTAGTAGATTCTGGAAAAAAGTGCCTTTAATGGCAACATTAAAAGCAGTAGTATATTCTCTACCCACCTTTATCAGAAAAGGGACATCCTTCTTGGAGAATTGTCCATGGATGAAGAATACTTTTACATGGGGCAAATGGTGGGAAACATGCAGAAATTATGAAAAGACACTTTAATTCACAGGAGACTCCTGAATTTCTCCAGAATTAAAACTCCTGACACTTTTTAGTATTTCTTTCCTTGTAATTGAACAGGGGTAGGTAAAGCCATTAGCATGCAACCATCAGATCAAAAATTACTCCCTACTACTTATTTAGTGATGTGCATTTTCAAGGGAGCTTGGAAATTTCACTTATATTAGAAAACTTGTGGTTATAGAAAGTGTGAAAGTTTTATTATGTATTGCCTCGCTGTACTGATTGACATGCTTTTATGTTGCAGTTTTTTTACTTAAAGTAGTACTGTCGAACCAGTATCCTCTCCTTGGGATATTTTACCCTCCATTCAAACACCACTTTGATTAACTGCAATATCTTTGAGAACCATCCTGCAGTGGCTTAGCTATTAGTGGAAGAAGTAAAAAAATTCCAAGCCAAAGCCTAGCTTTAAAATGGAAAGAAAAAAAATTAATGTGTTTGTTTGTCTTTATCAGATATGTGATGTTGTTTATTTTGCCGTTCTCCTTTTCTGTGGCTCCAGACTGCGGTGATGGATTTTAAATTTTGAATGGATTGTTAATTAGAGCAATTTCTTACACTAACTAACTGCAAAGATCCCTGGAGAAATCTTTGTTCTTTTTGCAGAAAAGATGTGAGATTAAAAAGCAGCTATATATGTTTAAGGTACAGAGATATAAACTGTGAAGCTGTGTGTGCTATGCTTTGCTCAAAGCTTCTATAGGGAGTTTATTTTCCTTGTTTGTATTGTGAAGTTCAGGAAGAAAACATTTGGTGCCCCTTGTTGAAAAGGTTCTAGTGAAGACCGTGAAATAACTAAAAGCTGACCAAAACCCAAAAATAATACTGACTCTTAAACCTACAGTCACTGCAGGGGAAGAGGGAGGCCTGGGTTCAATCCCCAGATGTTTCTCAAAATATTGGAGCAATAAATAGGCAGAATAAAATGGGGCAGGTGTATGGGGTGGGCTGAAATGCACTCACCCCCACAGTTTGCAATGGTTAGGGGGTACTCCCGGGTAGATGTGGGCATTGAACCTTTCCCATCCTGAGAGACAACTGCAGCCACAGACCTATGGGAACCGGCTGATTTAGGACTGTAGAATAACTCCAGATAGCAGATACCTCAGGAATTCTCAGCTATCAGCCCAGCAGAAGTTTTCCTTGTCCCAGGGTGTCTGCCTTGTTCAGACAGGTGTACTGGCTGGTAAATCCAGCACATGGCAGTGCTGAAAAGTGCAAACTAGTACATTCGGGGATCAGGACTGAAAAACTGCAATTCCTTATTTACAGTCAGGAAACTTACAGTGAAGCTGCAATTTATATGCATGTATTAGGGCAGGACAGCAAAGAAAGAAAGTGAAAAGGCTTGGGGTTCCCAGTGGGTAATCTCACATGCTAAACCACTGATCTGAGAGCTCTTGAGCTCATCATCTTCCTTTTCAGCTGAGCATTGTTACTGTTAGGGATGTAAATGAGCAGAAATGTGTAGTTCAGCACTAGGCTTGACATTCCTCTTGGCAGGCACTAACTGCTTTGTGTGTGTGCAAGATTTAGGTCTTGCTTTACTTAACAAGGCATTTCAGTGCTTGCCAGCCTACTTAGCAAGTGCTTATCATATTGAAGTTCTTGGAATTAAGCACATGTGTGTTTCCCTGACTTGGGACTAAATAGGAAGTTTTGCATTTTCATGATAATGATTCTAAGATTACTTGAGGCTTGAGTTAATAGAAGGTTACTTGATCACTTTTTGTGCATGACAAGTTCCTCCTGGGTAGCTCTGATCAGGTAAGCAGTGGCTATTTCATTACTACATGATAACTACATGGCAGACATAATTGCAATAACACTTTTCTGTCTTTACTACAAACTGGTGAATATTTGTAATTACCTAATTTTCTAAATACCTAGGTCAGGCCATAGCACTGAAGCAGGAAAAAATCACAAGAATCAAAAGGATTAAAAAGTGAATAGGGCATGAAAACCGGAATAGTTTTTCCAGTTTCCAATTACATTGCCAAGTGTCCAGGGTCCAGATAACACAGGATCCAATTCATATTATCTCTTTAATTAAAATGGCACCACTGAGGTCTTTCAAAGTGAAAACTTCATTCAGTCTTAAATGGCAAAAGCTCCAGTTGGTTTGGGGAAAGACTTTTAAAATCCTTCCCGTTGGGCTACTTTGGTGTTTGTTATAAATGTCTCCCTTATCCAACTAAGAGCTCTTACTGTTTCATATTTGTATCTACCAATATATTATATTTGTATCTATGTTTACAATTATAGGATTATCATGGCTCTTAAATTGTGTAAAGGTGTAGGTGCCCTGAGCAGAAGGGAATTTAATACATGGAATACAAGACATTAGTGGGGAAAGCTGCAGAGCCAAGTTTTCTCAGGGAGGAGAAAAGGCTGCACTCAGGGGGCAGAAAGTTTGGGCTTGGGAAAGTTTTCTTCTGAATCCAAGCCGATGTCTCTCTGTTGGTTTGAATCTATCACCATTTTATAATAGTAAACAGAAAAAGGGAAGGACCAAGCAGCCCATCCCAGCTGCTCGTTGGCAGGCAGGGGTGGACACAGAGCTACTGACTCCATGGCCCAGGGTTGGGCACTTTGCTCCTGGTTCCTGGCCAGTTCTGAGGTGCATTGAACCCCCTGGCTGTAGGAATCAAAATGAACTTGAGATTTTACTTAGGAAAAGAATTCAAATATTTTTAACTCATATTAGTACGGATAACCACATAGGAAACATAATGTTATATTCTTTGTGATCTAAAAATTCTTATCTGAATGCAGAAAATGTCCAAAGGACATTTGAAATTGAATTGAAATTTGAATTGAAATGGAATTGGAATTGAAAGGACCATAAATACTTCTGAGGCTCTGTCTTTCCAGTGCTTCATTGCAACCAGCACCTGGCAATTGTTTTGCTAATTGAAACTCCAGTGGACACATTACTGTGCAAAAATCAATCATCCTTCATATTGATATTGTAATTTCCAGAAAGAGCTGTGGTGGAGGAACTGTGGGCTTTGTGCATTTGAACTGACACATTTGTTTGACCAGGTGTTGTGTGGAAACTTGTGTTGGGTGTGTTGTAAGAATTGCTTCTGGGAGTGCAACCCCCTTTTCTCTTATCTGGTGTATATGAGTTAAACCTCTGACCCCCTAAGTGACCTTGGACCTTTTTGATTGGCTCTGACCTCTTTATGACCTCTGACACTTTTGATGACCTTTGACCTTTTGGATACCTTTGAATGACCTCTTGACCTTTTCAATTACCTTTGACCACATGGGTGACCTTTGAGCTCTGGGTGACTTCTGACCTTTTGGCAACATTTTTGAGCCTGCAATGACCTTTGACCTTGAATGACCATTTGTCCTTTTGGATGACCTGTGACCTCAGGATGACATCAGACCTTTGGGGATGTCCTCTGACTCATGGATGACCTTTGGTGTATTTTCCAGCTGCTTCTGTTAGGATACTGTTGGAGTTTCCAGCTCCCTCACCAGGGCTGGGCTGCAGTCTCAACTACAACAAGAGCATTGCAAACACTTACAAGAGCCAGAAGTGCTGTTTATCCTCCTGAAAATAGCCAAGAACAGCAGGACTGAGCAGTGACCAAACTGGTCTGGAATTGAAATCCAGCCTTGTACATTCTGTTTCTTTTCTCTACACAGGGAAACAACAGAGAAGATGCAGAAGGAGACAGACTCATGTTGTGGAGGTAGGATGAAAACACCTCCTATTTAACTGCTTTGTGGAAACTTTTGACATCTTACTACAAATTTGTGTAACATACAATGATATATTATTATGTTATATAATATACAATAATATACAGACTGTAGTAGTTTTGTTGGAGGAATAACCTAAAAAGGGAGATTCTCAAAGTCTTAATGCTGGTGGCATAAAGGTCAATGTCACCAGCTGACATCCAAGCAAATGTATTGTAGTTTCATGGGTGCGTTGTTTGTGTGGGTTTTTTTTCCCATTATCCCTCTAATTTTTTATTCTGCTTATAAATACCTATATGTTGCACCAGTTGGCTGAGACAAAATCAGAGTAAATATATCAATAACTGTGTGTCCTTAATCCTGGGAAGAGGAGGTGGCTGAGAAGGAGGTCAGAGACCTTCTTTTTGGAGAGCTTTGGGGTGTGCAATGACCGTGCTTTATGCAGATGGCTAAATATTCTGGAGAGGGAGAAGCTGATGTCTAAATAAAACTGAAATCCTTTCTTGTGTTTCTGTCAGAAAGACTTTGCTTTTACGAACCTGACATTTATGTAAGCAAACAGCATTATGTTATGCCCCAAGAGTAGATTTCCTTGCATCATTTCTTCAGCAGACTTTTCTGGCCATAGGGCCACAGCTTAGCCAAAAAATTTCTTAAAGGAATATTTTTACCGCTAAAACTTAAAATCACAGTAATGTGTTCCCACCCCTCTTTGCATTTTGGAGTGGAAATACGTGGACTAAGATAATAGATACTGGGAAATCATGATACACCTTCCAGTCTTTAAGGTTTTGTGAGTTTTGTTCTGAGATTCCACGGAAACATCATGATTAGAGACCAAGTTTGTAGTGCTCTGCAGTGCAAAAGCTGAGGAGAAGTTGTTATGGTTCAGTACCACTTCAAGTATTTCTCAGATATTTTGTAATGCCAGATACCGCTGAAGTATCCCACTTAATATTCTGCTTGCTTTGCCAATAATACAGCAGATTAATAAAACACATTAGGTAGGAAATAGCTTTCTGAGAGAGCCAGGAAAGATAATTCAAGGTTTTAGACAAAGCTATTGAAGCAGAAACAACCTGGCATTTCCCAAAAGCTAATCAAATACTAGTAGAGCCATAAGGGAGTAGTAGAGCAACAAAGGAGGATAACACATAATTTGGAAGACAAAAGTCAAGGGAGAAGATTTCAAAAGATACTACTTCCATTTGCCAGCAGATAGTACCTCCCAGTGTCAAGCCTTTATCACCACAAACATTCCCAAGCATTGTTGAAATAATAATCTGTTCTGTGAGGGGGCATCTTTTAAATCACAGAGGCTGTTTAAATCTTGCAAATGCTACTCACTCATTGTTAGATCTGAGACACAGTGTCAGGTCAGTAGATAATAGGAATTCTGGGCGTTTTTGCTATATTTTTGATCATAGTAGAACAACTGGCAATTGCTTTTTTCTGATCACACTGAATTTTAATCCTTCCTTCCTCCACTGTTGGTAAGTAGTGGTTTCGTGGTTCATCTGAGTTACAAAAAAAACCAGCTGAATTTCAGGATCTACAGTGAAGGGGAGGGGAGTAAGGGTGGGGTGAAGAAAGGAAAAGGAGAAATAATTGTGTGTGTGTAAATGTATTTTATAAATGCTGGACTACATCATCACAGAGATGGTAAATGCTCAGCTTCAACCCTACTGGAACTAGGGCATTTTTCTTAGGGATTTAAGGTCAAATCCCTTTGGATACAGAGGGAAATTAAGCCAAATTTTCGGTCTTGAGCTTGTGCTCATTTAGGATTAAAACAAAATTGTCTCATCCTCAAATATTTTTTGGTGAATCCATCTGTTATGATTTTGTCTCACTAACTGAAATTTCTGCAGAAACCTAAGTTATGTATTCCTGAGGCAGACAGATTCACATTTCTTAGAGAACTTAATGTTCACTGATGTTCGTTCTTTTACAACCAAGGTCTAGTGAAAGTCAGCAAAAGGCTTTTTTTTTTCTTTCCAGGAAATTATTTTGAATATGCCTGCCTTGGAAGCAGTGCTTTATTTTTTGTTCAAGAAGTATTATCAAATGGGCTTGTTGCTGATGTCACCTTCCTCAATTGTTTGTATTAATTTTGTAAAAGAAAACTAAGTAAATGCTGTTGGTAAATATTCACTCTGCAAACCTTTAGGGCAGTCAGAAAAGCTGTAACCCCAGCTCTCTGTTACTGTCACTCTGTCTAAGAGAAAATGCAGAGTAATTTGTTTTCAGCAAAATGGGATGAACTAATCACTTGGCCATTTAGTCGGAGTTAGTGTGGCACATTCTTGTCTGAGCAGAGATTGGAGCGCTTGAATGAGGCGAGCTGACCTCCAGCAAACGGGTGTTATTTGCATTGAGCTACACTGGTGGTTTAAAACAAAATACCCAGTGCCAAGGTCACTTTTGAAAACAGCTCTGACAGTCTGCTCCCCAAAAGCTGTGCACTGCACAGAGACCATTACTCGTGACACAAATGTGTAGAAAGAGAACCAGAGCCTCAGTCTGCTGTGATGGGAATAAGCATTGCTATTAAGAAGCCTGCCGGATGTATTGTGAAGCCTCCTGATTCTGAACCAAAATATTGGTATTTGGCTGCCATAGAGTCACCTTTTTGTTAAGTCTAAGCACAACTAATTAAGAAAAGAGGGCAGGGTCTCAAGCTTTGCCAAGGGAGGTTTAGGTTAGATGTTAAGGAAGAAATTCTTTACAGAGAGGGTAATCAGACATTGGAAGGGTCTGCCCAGGGAGGTGGTGGATTCTCCATCCCAGGAGGTGTTTAAGAAGAGACTGGATGTGGCACTGGTGCCATGGTCTAGTAACTGTGGTAGTAGTGGACCAAGGGTTGGACTTGATGATCTCAGAGGTCCTTTCCAACCCACCTGATTCTATGATTCTAATTGCTGCCCAGTTTCTCCATAAATACATCAGTAAAGAATGATGTTATCAAGTGCACATGACTGGGAAAGGACAGTTAATCTACTTCCTCTTTCCAAAATTCTTGGCTAGTTCTGAACTGAGTGCCAGACTACTTACCATGCACCTTCTTTCACCTCACTGACAGGAACACGTTCTTTGTTGTTTAGCACACCTATGTGCTGTTGCTGTTTTCTTTTATAATACAAACAGTTTCACTGAAAACATGATGATGTTCCCTGTTTCAGTTACTTCCTGCCTTTTTTTCCAATTATGTGCTCTTATATTCCAGATCATATATTCTTGTCCCAGTAATTTAACATTTGTCAAATTCCTTTTGTCGTGGAAAAGTGAGGACAGCTCCCGCTTTAGATTAGCAAGCTCCAGACTTGTTTGACTTTAATTTTAGGTAAGAGGGGTTGTCCTATGCCCTTTTATAGTAAATCAGTGTGATACCATTAGATAGCTATTAACTGATTTTCTGTTTTGTTTCATATGGGCTTAATTTCATTGCATATACAAATCTCTCAGCTGAGAGATCTGATATACAGAAATGTGTTTGATAGATGTCTATCAGTATGCTTAGCAGGCAGTTTTAATCCCTTTATATTAAGTTAGCTACTAAGGGCAAATAAAAGTGTCTGTCTTAGGGGAGAGATGATTGGCCTATACAGGAATCTGGAAATGCTGGAGGATATTTTTCCTTTGAAAAAAAGAGTGATGGCTGATTCGTCATGTTGGGCTTTGATTTTTGTTACTCTTTTCGTGTAAAAGCTAATAGTTAAAATCTAATTAGATTTACCAGCTCTGCTGGCTGAATTCAAGGATTTCTGCAGCAAAACCCGTGGCACTGTAACCAGGGCAATGCCACTGGGCTGACTGTGCAGGATCCCAAATGCTGCTGAATCAAGTAGGCACAAATAGCACTGCTGTTGTTCTGGGAAACTGGCCTTTTATCCTGCCTATTCCCGTACCAATCCTGTTGCCTTTTGGAAAAAAATGTGTGACTGTGTGAAGTAACCAGAGCTCTTAGAGTATAAAATATTGGTGATATACAACTGACATGCCTTGTCCCATCTGTCAGACAGGGATTAACAAACCACCAAATCCACCAAGGCGAGTTTGAAATGGCTGAAGTGTGTTTTGAAAGAAGGGATCATAAGGCTGTTTCACTTCCTTCCTTTGCTCTCCATATACTCTTTTCATAAAATATGTAAATGCAATGGCAACTTGTACTGAAGGCCAAAGCTGGCACAAATGATAAACCATGGCAAGTGTGTGATAAAACTTTCC
The DNA here is from genome assembly GCA_035583135.1 of Lophotriccus pileatus. Lineage (NCBI taxonomy): Eukaryota > Metazoa > Chordata > Aves > Passeriformes > Tyrannidae > Lophotriccus > Lophotriccus pileatus. The sequence goes on from JAWWES010000169.1 coordinate 6,720,029, forward strand.
AGGGTAGTTTTTCCTGTTTGTTATAAATTAATCCAAAATAAACCTGGTTCGGGGGCAACACATCCACACAGCCTTTTGTACCAGCTTGACTAAATCAGGTTAATATTACTTCCCCATTGTGTGCAGGCACATCCTTACTGCAGAGTGATGTGTAATGTGATATGATACCACTGTGTTGGCTCCCTCACACCCACTTAGAAAGAACCTGTTTTCACTGCTGTTACTGCTACTCCCCTGCTTACATTGACCCTTTTCAGTTTGGGGGCTTTTTTTTGGTTTGGTTTTTTTTGTTGTGTTTTGTTTGTTTTTTGTTCTGTTTTGGGTTTTGTTTGTTTGTTTTACAGTAATGTTTGTAACACAGATTCTTTCTGTTTATGCAGTCAGGCTGGTCAAGAGAAATAAAGTCCAGTCATTTTGGGCATTGCCTGTAGGCATGTAGGGATAAGTCCAGACCAAGCAGATGCAGTCACATCTTCTCTGTTGATTATAGTGAATGTGATCCATCATCCAGAATCAACTCAGTCCTGCTGTTTATTGATACAGGGTATGCACAGGGACTTCTTCAAGTGGTTGTGATGAGGATGCAGGCATAAATTATGGAACTACACTTTCTGAGTAGGTTCTGTCAAAGCTTTTATTTCTAACTTTCACTGTCAGAAAGGAAAGAAATCAGAATTAGAAGAAAAAATAAAGGAGTTGTTAGAAAGGAAAGAATTTTTGAGCATTTTCCAAGTGAAAGATGATAGCTTTCATCCAGTCCAGTAAAATTAAATCCAATAACCAGTGATGTGTGCAAAATCCTTGGAAAGTGTTGCCGGCAATCGTTGTAAATTGTAGCTCGGTGGATTCTTTTTTAGCTCTGAGGGTTTGACAGGAGAACTCTGCAGAAGTTTTAGGTTCCCATATTTTTATCTGCAATTCTCTGAATTTCCCTCCTTTTCCCTTAACAGCAGTCATTAAAATTTGCCAACATTTCAGTCTTTCTTCAGGGAGCATGACAGCCTGAGGAAATAGCAGTTTTCCAGAATTTATGCCAAAGCAAAGCTTTACCTTAATTGCTGTCAAGTAGTTTATTTTTCTCACAGCTGTAAAGCAGGTGTCTGTATCTCAATATAACCAGTGCTACAGTAAATTGGATGAGGCAAGCACAAATACCCCTGAAAGCTGAAACATCTTGGAGGATCCTAAGTCATATCAGCTGTGTGGCTGGAGCTGAAGAAATGGAATTACATGGACTGTTTCTCTATTGATTTCTTTTGAAAACAGAATTTAACTTAGGAGCTTTGGCTAGCCTATGTAAAAAGAGAAGCCAGTCCAGTTTACACCAGAGATAATTCTGAGCTACAAAATTCATAATTTTTCACAAGTCTGAGACTGAGGTTGCTTTACTTTCTACTTATACAGTCTGTCTCTGCTAGCAAAAGCAGTGTTTCATTGCTGCCATATCTGTGCACCTTCCCAAACTGCTCTGGAATAACAGGACTGCATTTCTGATCCAGCTGGTGCTGTGTCTTGACTGGGACCTGAATAGGATCACCTTGGGCAGTAGATGCTTTGAGAGTGAAAGGTGTATGAGGCACCACAGGGAACCAGTTTGTAGCAGGGCTGTCCCTCAGGCTGGGTTCTTTCACCCAGTGTGCAAAAATCAGCCAACACACTGAGTCGAGATATTTGATTTATTACCATTCTGCATAACTGGGTGCCAGGCACTTAACACAGCCAGCACTCTTTCTGGGGAAGCAAGAGCAGTCTTTTGTACAAATAGACAACAAAGAATGATACAAAAACAGGTGATGGGTCACTCCTGTTTATATAAAAAAATCCACGATGTGTATTGCACTTGGTCCAGTGCATTATACTGTCATTTACATATACAAATTTCCCTGGGAGAGTATTTTTTAGTTTTATAATTGTCTATGGTAACTGGAGATCATATTTTCATCCTATCAGCTACCATGCTATGCTCCCAAGTTATTATTTAAGCTATTGAACTCCATTAGAGATTTGGTTTGAATCTATTGAACAACTAATTGTCAATGAAATAAGGATTTATATTACTCTGTTCCTGGGCACTTTTCATTGCTCTGTTGCTCCAGCACCTCGTTGTCATGGTTTCAAGACTGGCTTATAGTCTCTGTGAACTTTTTGTGCATTTTTTTAACATCATGGGAAATCACTACAAACCCGGGATTTTTCCTAACCTGTGTTAATTGGTACATCTCATTTGAGTGTTACCTTTGTTAGTGTAACTCTAATTTCTGTTCAGAAATGTTTTATGATTGCACGTAACTTGCTAAAATAAAGTTGTGTTTTCTCTTAGCTCTTGACAGTTCTTATGGGATAAATTCTTTTCCAGGGAAACTGTAAGCCAGTTATGTCCATGAAGGAAAAAATTCTGGAGAATGGAGTCAAGAAATGTGTTCTGAAGCCAGAACCCTTGTTGAGGAGAATAGATTTCAAACATCTGTTAAATATACTTCGAATTACACTTGGATTTCTCTGTAATTTCAAATACCTTTAAGCCTTTTTTTGTTTCTAAATTTTTCCCTCATCAACTGTTGCCGAATCAAACAAAATCAGCCCGTGGTGTGAGAATTGCTAATTGGGCTTTCCAGTGACCATAAAATCTGTCAGCGCTTTCTGAAGTCTGTTGCTGTTGTGTGCTGTAGCGATAGCGCAATTAAAACATATGCAAAATATATAAATAGCCAAGTCCTTTTTGCATGCAGCATTTCTGTAGGCTGCCTGTGGAGCAGCTCTTGGCTTCAGGGAATAGGGCCATTCTGGTGTTAATGGAAGCACAAAGGCCCGAGGAGGGAGGGAGAGCTGAAAGGCTCCTTTTTTGTGCCAGGGTGAGCAGCTCTGGTAACGCAGCCTGGGACCGGGCTCTGCTTCTGGAGCAGCTCCTTCCTTGGCTTCAGAGGGGGTTCATGAGTAAATCGTTCTTCACACAGGGAGGGTATGAAAGAAAGTGTCTCAGAGATGATTTTTTCTCACTGCTGAAACACAGTTAAAGAGCAGAACTCTGCAACTAATTGAATTTATCTTAGCTTCCTCCCCTGATTTCAACATCTTACATTTTTCATGACTCAGACTGCCTGGGAAAGGTGATATGCAAAGATTTATTTTTTTTTTTTTTTTGGTGAAATTAGAGCTGTCAATATGGAATATTTTAGGTTTTGGTGTTACTTTTATGGTCAAATATGTTTTGCTCTTTTTGATTTGTTATTCTGAGCAATATTGAAGAGCTGTATTGCCCATTGACTTTGTTGCTCTCCTTCAGATACATATTTGACAATGGCTGAGCCTGGCAAATAACAAATACAAACTCCTTTCTCAGAAATGGCACTTAAGATCTGTGGTTTTCTTCTAGCGTGACATTAACACTGTTTGTGGCACAGGAGGACTGTCAAGAGAATTTGAAAATTAGAGGATGTGAATCATCATAAAAACAGTGGTAATGTCATTTTCCATGACTGCTGGGCTGTGATGTAACTGTGGATCAGATCTCGCTTTATTACTGAGAACAGAAATTCAGTGGGTTGGGAAAGAAGTGGCCTGATACTCCTTGATACCACGAGCCATGTAGATGTTTTATTCTATTTAATTATTTTGGAGTAGTTTAGTAACTGAGAGTAATGGCACAAAAGCCTGAACAAACAGACCAAGATTGGTAGTAATTTATTGCAATATACTGCAACACATTTCTAAAGAGGATAGACATGGCCAGAAAAGGTGTTCTTGTTCATTTCTCTCAGTTGCTGAAGAGGGGATTATAAGGCCAATTAATTTATTGTCAAGTTTCATGAAATATTCTGAACCTAGAGCTTGAAGGCATTTGTAAAGCACTAGCAATAGATAAAGCCTCTGGTTTTGTCTTATATTTAATACAACAATTATTAATTTGCTCTAATATTTCAACTTCCCTACATCCCTAGCATATGAGGTTGAAATGCTGTGTGTTTTGCTTTGGTTTTCTTATGATCTGAAGATTCAATTATGGTTAACTTGAATGAGGTAACTAAATTAAGGTTTTGATTCTTTATGAAATAATGAAATAATTTTGGTGACTAACAAAAAAATATTACTTTGTGTTGCCTTTCACCATACACAGAACTGAATATCTGTGATAAAATATTTCTGGGGGTAATTAAAAGGATGAAGTCTACAATGTTTTGATATGACCAATGGGGAATACTGTGGAGGTTCTTTCAGATTAACAGGGCAAACTTTTGCTTTTACCACTCAGATGGTTCGAAGACAATGATTTTATCCTGCTGAGAAGGCTCATAGAATTTTTGTTACTAAGTAAATGTCCCAATAACCTCTCCTCACATGCTTTTTCCTGGAAGGAGCAAGGGAAAGCATTAGTAAAAGCCCAGACTCCTGCTGTGAAGAAAAAGGAACTTTTTCTTTCAATACAACTTGTGCATGGAATATTTTAGGTGTTGTTTTTATTTATATGGTCAACTATGTTTCTTGCATTTTATATGGTCTGTAAATTTGAGAAATAGCTGTAAATCTTTTCTCATGTATGGCCAACAGAAGAAATTCACTGGTAACTGTATCCTTAGATACCCTCTAACATTTTTTTTAAAAAACCCCAATAGTCTTCCTACTACTTCACAGTGTAAGTGTCATAAAAGCAAACTCTCTGAATTTCTGTTTTGGTTTCACTGTAATATGTTGAAATGGATATGTCAGCAGTAGCATTTTTCTTCCTAGATTTCAAGTTCATCGGTTTTCCCTACAAATAGCATATTCCTGAGCTATTGGAAAATTCATGCCTAACCAGTTCATGCTGGCTTTGCATGTCCCCTCTGATGTTTCTGTTGGCTGGCAAAAATGGCTGGTATTTTTTATTTATCACTTCTTTTGACTCTTTCTCTGCAAAGCACTAAAGGTAATAGCCTGTGAGTGGGAGACTTAAATATTAAAAAGAAAAGACAGCTGATTACACTGAAAGCAGGCAAACATCCATTTGCTGATAAAACATTGGTTTAAACTCGGTTGTGATATCTAACTCGTTTGATGATTTTGAGAAATATTTTTATCTTTTAGACGGCTGTGGATAATTCATCCTTTGGCGAGCACAAATGAATAAATGGGTTTGATATTTTTTTTATCTTGGCAGTTCTATGAAGAAAAAAGTACATGATACAATCTCGTTGGGGTTTAGATTCAGTGTAAAAAAAGCTGGGTGTCTTCAGAGAGAGCTCTGAAAAGTCTGCTGCTTACATTTCTGACTTGGTTGCTCTAGAGACTATACAAAACTGGTTACAGGAAAGACAATATCCTCACTGAAATTCAGACCATGGGTTTATTTTTGCTGTCTTATGACTATATATTCTTTCTTCTCAAAATAAAATCAGAAAGAGTTTTAGCTAAGCCCTTACAATTGTCGGGTTTCACCCTTTATCATTTGCAGATTAAAATGTAATTTAGTGACACAGAATCTCATGAAAACTGCATGCTGCAGATGTTTACTCATGGATGAATCTTTCTAGTAAAATTGTCAGTGTGCCAAAATACTGTGGTGTGTGTGTTTGTTTGTTTGGTTGGTTGGTTTTTGTTTTGGGGGTTTTGTTTGTTTGGTTTTGGCTTGTTTTTTTTTTTTTATGCTCCTTCCTTAAGAAAATCAAATCATTGATCAAATCAATCCTTCACCTTCTGTCCTGAAGAGAAGGAAATTGATAGAGTTTTTAAGAGCAGTAGCCTTTCTTTCCCCCAGTTGGGTTTGGAATTCTGTGTATTGTATTTCTTTTTGATTCTCTCATGCAGGATGTTTTACCAATTTTTTTTAAGAGTCACAATTTTGTATAAAAAATATTTCCATTTTTCTCAGCACCTTCAAACAACTGCATCTCTTCATAGTCCACAGCATCCTGTGGGAATGGTTTGCGTCATGGTTTCTTGTGTTTCTTGTGTGTTTTATTTTAAAGGATTTGTTCAGCAGGGGAAGGACTGACCTGAAAGGTGGCAGGAGAGCTTAAATAAGCTGAGTATAATTAAAATGGTAAATTGGAGAATTTTCTGGAATGTGTTTTGAGAGTATTTTAAGCCCTCAGTCTGGTCACATCTGAACACCTTGGAAGGCCATAGAAGATTTTATAAGGCTTGTAGAAGTCTAACATGGCTATGCTGGGAAAGCAGATGGTGCAAGAACACTGTGGGTGGACTCCTGGATAATATCCATCTAAAGCACACAGTCAGGTGTCACGAAGCTCTAGAGAAAATACAGTGTAGCTTTGCAATGATGCTAATACATATTTTTGGGCTGCCAGGTAGAGGGTAGGTTTAGACCTTGCTCCTGCCAGGGCTGAGATGGAGTCAAAGGAAGGGCTACGCGAGCCAGAGATGCAGCAAGTGTTTGGACTCTCTAAGCACAGGAGATTCAGCATGGGAGGAGGCAGCCCTGTCCTGTGAATTAATGTGTGATGGACAGATTGTTTAGTCTCCCTTCAGTGGAGCTGAGAGGTGTGAGGCAGATTAATGTCAATATTATGAAGTGGTCATCAAGAAAACGTGGGTTTCTTAAAAATGTTACATCAACATGCCACCTCATTCTCCCTCTTTGAAATGGCTTCATTTGTCCCTTTCAGTCTTTTTAGAATGAGTTTACTCAGATTGATGCCAAAAATAATCTTTGTTTTAAAACAAACTTTGAAAGCAGCAAAGCATTTATTTTATTATGTATTTAGAGAGTGCATCCAGGATTTGATTTGCAGGAGATTTTTGTTCTAAAGGTTTCTGTTCTCTGTGTCTGCTTGTGTACTGCAGCCTGGTAACTGAATCTGCTGTGTCATGTAGGGAAAACAGCAGTTTAGGATTTGCTGAACTATCATCAGTGTGGCTGTAGAGACCCATGTAAGTTATAAAAATCAAGTTAGGAGCTGATTAAACACTGAGAGAAGCAGCCCATGCTGAGCTCTGCCCTCACTACAGCAAAGTAAGAAGTGCCTGGGGTTGAGTTAACTAGTTTAAAATCAACTTAGCTTTGTCTACACTCTGTACTACAGTTGCAGCAGTGACCACAGCTGACGTGGTCGCACATTCCCAGGAAAGTTGTGCTAGAAATACCTGAAAATAGACAAATTATAAACTTTAATTTTTTTTTGTTCTTTTCTATATAAATTGATGTTTTGTGTCAGGCTACAAATATTTTCTTATTGAGTGAAAAGTCAAACATGTGCCGGTAACATATTTTGCTCTGCTTCACAAAGCTAATGTTAAAATTGAAGGCAGCACCTTGACAACACCTGAGAGACTGGCAAACTTTCTTTTTGAGAAAGCAATATGTGGTTTATTTTATTAGCAGAAATCTCTCACTGCTCATTTGTAAATTGGTAAAATTATATTAGCTCTTTATTGCCCGGTCGCCAGACTGAGATATTAATGCTTAAAGTGAATACTTCTGGCTATACAATATCCACAGCAATATAAATATATTCTTATGAAAAGGTTGTAATTTTTGCTTAATTTTAGGGCAGACATTTGAGATCACGTTTGATGCCCAAGCTGTTCTTTGTCATCACTGACTCTTCGTGCTCTCCTTCCTCTCTGCTTCAAATAAGGATGTTAAAGAAAATTTAAATTTCTCACAAGGAGATGACTTTTTTGTTGCTCAACGACCAGGTGTTTTGAAATTCTACTAAATCTTTCTTTTTGACTGTGGGGGAGCTTTGGGCTCCTTCTACAGTCTCCCTTTCATTTCGTGACATAGAGCATAAGGATAGATTTATCCATCTATGTCTATCTTTGACTTCTTATTTTTGCGCTCTTAATGTTGTTAAAGCTTGCTAGTCAGGACAAAAATATTTTATTTTGGCAGAGAGACTGTCATGTTCTCAACATTGATCAGTTCCAGCATTTGCTATACTATTGTTCCTTATGTTAAATTTCAGTATTTGGACATATATTAATACCTCCAATTTATTTGCAGCTTTTTCTTGTGTGTGTTAAGGTAGAGATAATATTTCATCTTTTAGTGAAACCTCAAATAATTGTTTAACTGTTCAAGCCATATTTTACCATGATATCTTTTCTAATACTGTTAACATTACTGTGGTGAGCTGAAGTACAAATTCCATTAAGAACAGCTGCAAGTTCTCACCTCAGGCATTGTTTCAACCACTCAAGGGATCAGTATAACTGTTCACACTCTAAGTGTGATCTTGATGGCCAAAAGCTGCACAATCTTCTCTTTTTTTCCCCCATTATCTTCGGAGAGTACAGAAAATGGTGCACAGTGGGACCCTTGGGTGGGTAATTGTCCTGTGGAAACACATGCACAGATACCATTATTACTAAAGGACCACATAAGCAGGTATTAAGCAGCAAAACCAGTGTTTTACTCCTGGGATCAGTCTCTTCTGTTGGTTATATTTTGAGCCAGATGGAAAATGCAGGAAATGAAAATTCTAGAAACAAGGCTTTGAGGGGTTATGCTTCCTGATTCTCAGAGTCTGAGCTCTGTTTGGTGTGTGTTTCTGCTGGGAGACGGTCACTCATATGAGAAACATATTGGAAAAAAAGGAAAAACATTCTGTTATGCTTATTTTTAGGCAGTTTCCTATCCAGATTGATGTAATATTTTGTCTAGTTTTCTCAAGAACTAAAAATAATCTCCCCATGGCATGATTTTCCCCCAGCAAAGAGTCTCTGTACTGTTCCAAGCTCAAGGAGTTTATAACCTGCTGAAAGATTCTAATGTGATATCTAAAACTAAGGCAATAAAGCAGGTTCTTATGAAAAAAACAGACCTGTAATAATACAGTGGGGCAAAAATGTCTGATATAGGTGTCTCCAGACATGCTGCTGTCAATTGTAGGCTGTAAAATCACACTTGATAACAAAAGATGGCCAAAGACACTAAATTAATGAGAATCATCTCAGTGTTTGACCACACACTCAGAAAGTAAGTGCCTCTCAGTGAAACAGGCTGGTGAGTGGCAATGATTTACCCATGCACATTATTCCCTGACTTTCTGCCAATGGAGTTTCAAGAAATGTTTAGTGTATGCTATCAATTATTGTATTTCTGTCTTGCTTAAAAAGGAAATACAGATGCAAACTTAATTTGGCCTATGAATCGCCCAAGACAAGCAAGGAAAATGGTATCCTTGCTTGCAAATAAAGAAATAGAAAACAGGAGGCTGATGGCCCAGAGGGTGTCAGCACCCCCAGATGAGCCTGCACAAAGGGATCCATAAACCCATGATTAGTTATGGGCTGGTTTGCAGAAGTGTTGAGATGCCACAGGTGCACTGGTTGAAGTAAGAGCTGACAGTGCCTCACTGCTCCAAGCATCTGCCCAGATGGAAAAGCGCCTGCATGTGCATCTCCTTCCCTGAGTCAGGACCCCTGAAACAGTGATTTTTAACCCTGCAGACTGCCTGTCTTTACAAGCTTAATTCTCAGTGATCAATGCAATTCATCTTTTCCCCAATGGAAAGAGAGCTAGAGGAGGAAAAAAGGTTACTTTAGGAGAGCAGAAACAAACAAACAAAAAAACCAAACCAGAGAACCCAGTTAGAGAGAATGCTCATCTAATACTCTTTCATAAAGAATGCCAAGTCCTTCAGTGAGTTTTGGACGGCTGTTTGAGGGATTATAACATGGATTAACACTTTCAGTTCTCCAGTGGCAAGTAAGATGTGACAGAAGAACTGCCTGAGTTTCCAAAAGGTACTATTGAACAGTTGGCAGAAATTTATTTGTTTAACTCAAAACCATCACATTCCTGTGACTGATGAAATAAAGGAGAGGACTAATGGCTTCAAACTGAAAAAGAGTAGGTTTAGATTAGATACAAGGAAAAAAATTCTTCCCTGAGATGGTGGTGAGGCACTGGAACAGATTGCCCAGGGGATGCCCCATCCCTGGGTGTATTCAGTGCCAGGCTGGATGGGGTTCTGGTCTATGTTCCCATGGCAGGAGGGTTGGAACTGGAGGGTCTTTAATGTCCCTTCCAACCCAAGCCATTCTAGAACTAGAAAAAAAGGATTAGTGCCCCAGAAATCTGATTTGTGGATGAAATGAAATTGTAGTTTGCATTCATGATTTTTTTTTTTTAATATGGTTTTTCCATTTTTTCCCCTGCATTACAGTATTCCAAATTACTTGCCCTTTCACTTGAAAACTGAATTCTGTTGGTGATTATACCCTTATTTATCTGACAGGCTTGGTGTTCTTAAAAACTTGCAGCTCTCAGCTCCTTTGAACAAACTTTAAGAAAGAATTTGATAACAAATTATTGAAAATTTTAGGTTTTTAAGAGAAATATAAAATGCAGTGTATTTTTCATTAGGTATTCCACAAAAAACAAAATGAAAAATTTGTAGGGTTACTTTCTTTAAAGATTACTGGATTAAACATTGCCATATGAAGGTTTTAGTTACTTTTTCCGTAACATTAAATATGGCAATAACTGCAAAGATTCTCAAAAGAAACAAGCATGAGAAGGTAACTTTGCATAGTTTTCAAAAAACAAAATTCAAAATGCATTTAAGTATTGTAGTCTATTTCAGTATTATGTGTGTAATGTAATAAGCAGATTAATACCTAGGAATTAGCTAAAATAATCTAACAATTGTAGTTAAAATAAATAAATAAAAAGCATCCACTTACCAATTTGAATTCTGCCACCATATCTTTACCTCATTCTTTCTTGAGATAAGCTAGATATAAGTTGACTGAATCATAATTAACAAGCCATAAAATTAACAAACTATAAATTACTTCTTTAATATTTGGGATGAAATTAAAAAAATTATCTGAGGACTTTAAAAAATATGTATGTATCAGATAAGGAAAATATGTATACCTGTACACATGTTGTCCTTGCTTGTCCTCAAACAGTACATGATTTCTAGTTTTGGTAAAAGTTGTTTCTAAAATAACATCAAGGCATGTGGTTTTTTTACTGAGAAACACAGGTGCTGGAACCAAACAGTAAATAATTTACCTTGGGATAGTTTTCTTTGTCATTTTGTGTCCCTTTTCCATTGATTTTTGAACACTTCAGTGTCTTTCTAGGTGTATTTCTCACACAGAGATAGGAGTCTGTGCAGGGGACTAATGGAAAAATCAAGAGTGGTAGTGATGGGATGGGAGAGTCTTTTCCCTGGAGACAGCACGACGTAACTCCTGTAGGAAGCTGTATCTGTAGGTGGTACCTTTGCACAAAGACAAATCAAACTAGGAGCAAAAAAACCACTTCTGTTATTATTGTAAACATGTTTCGTGCATACACTGGCACATCTGTATTTACAGAGAAATGAAATAGATTAAGGGCCAGAATGTGAATATATAAAGGTCAAATTCAGAAAATATCAATTTTCAGAAATTGCAAAGAAGAAGAAATTTCTCAAGTAGTTTAGCAAGGTTGGTTTTGCTTGGCAGAGGGAACTGTTTTAAAGTGTACTTATTGCTTTGTCTCATGGTAGAATTTTGATGAGACTCTAATTGTATCACAGCTACCATTCTGGCTTCCACTTAAAGCATGAAAAATTTACCTTCTTCATCATACTGGTAATAGAGAATAGAATACTTTTTGAAATGCTTTCACATTTTAAATACAGTACTGATTTTTCTTCTCCACAAAGAACAGTTATTAATTTCTAGTGTCACCTTTCATGTTCTCTGGTACAAATATGACCATTAACAAGCTCTTGCATCAGGGGTGCATTCAATAACATCACCAGATACCAGTGAAAAATAAGTAAAGGCTGGTTGTATTAGGTCAGCCAGAGATTAATGACTCCAGGACAACTGCAAAGGTCTCAAGATGTCAGTACTTGTTCTCTTTTTAAACAATGAGAGTAGGGAAAAAACCTCCCAACCTCATCAGACACACCACCAAACCGTAAAAGACAATACTGCTGCAGTTCAGACGCTTTTGTTTGTCTATTTTTAAGGCAAGGCAATGTGGTCATACTTGAAAAAGTAAAAAGTTATATAGACAGGTATTTAAGAGCCAAAATCTTAATGATAGATCAATAGATCTGAACGTTTAGCCCACTTATGAGCTACTAAAATTTTATACCATCTGCTGTGAAGCTCTTTGATCCTGAAGGTACTGGAATAATTTTCTATCCTGGATTCACTTATATGCTCCAGTGATGCAAAACTCTATGAGAAATTTGTTTTATTCCAGCTGCAGTCATGTAGCACAGGTCCTACTGGTGATCATGGTAGCTTTTAATGAAAAGTTAGGGAATAAGTAAGCAGAACAGAACTCTGAAGATTTGCTTTGGGTTATAAATAGGAACATCAAAAAGCAGGGAGAATATATGTAAGAAATATATAAATGTATCTCTGTGTGTGTGCATACATATATATATATATATATATATATATAAAGTTTGTTTGGTTTGGTTGTTTTTTTTTTAAGTACCAAAGATCCTCTGATGAATTTCCAGGATAGTAAAGTAATTTTTGGTAATTTTATTGCAGATTCTTATGAACTTGCACTCTGCTTTCATTTGGCATTCTACTTTAACTGTTTTATTTCATGTTATTTGAAGAATTGCTTTATGTTACTGTCTGTTTGGATGCCATCTTTGATCCTTTTCAAAAGCAAATATTCTACTTATATAAATTTTCTCAGGTAAGAGGTATCTTAAGTATTACTGAAAATAACTGTTCCTATACCACTTTTATCTCTTTTAATCATTTATAGTAATAGTGACTGTCCAGATGTGATACTGATCACAGATTTTGCAACCAAATCTATGACAAAAAAAACCCACTTATTTTTTTTTACAAGGTTTTATAAAGCTTTGAAATTCTTGTGAATCAATTGACCTAAGTATTGAGCATGTGAAAACTAACGAAACATTTATAATATATTAATGAAACATAAATTTTGCAATAGATTTTGCATCTGTTGCTTTGAGAAAGCAGCTGCTGCTTCAATCTCAGTTGCCCACTTTGAAACACGGCAAAACTTTCCTTAACGCAGCATGTGCCGCTGTCTTCTTCCTTCAACATTTGGGACTAATCAGCTCTTACAAGCAGAAACAAAAATCTAATAACACAAAGGAAATATACACTACTACTCTGTTCTGACAGTTCATAATGTTTCAGGCAAGTGCTCACTTGAAAGCCAAAAGAATGAAATGCAAGTACAATCCTGTTTTCTTCTCTCTGAATTGCTCCCTGTTTGCTTCTTCTCAATATGTCAGGCTATTTTTCTGTTATATCAGCTGTCATTTATTTGAGGTGTATGGGAAAAGAAGAAAAAAATAACTCAGGGAAGACTTTCTCCTGTGGTTTGCCTATTATGTTTCAATCCGCATTTTAGGTATAATTGAAAGAACAGTTTCAGGATAAGAAATTCTTTTAGTTTAAAACTTTCCCCTTTTCCCCCAAAGTGCACAAGGATCACAGTATCAGTTTCTCTCTGCCTGCTCCACAAAGACACTGACTGTCTGTATCCCTGGATTTCTTGCTTGCACAGAACTGTGTGTTCCTGTCACAGATCTGATGCAGATGCCAAAAGGGAAATTGAAAACCTGTTTCTGACCTGGAGATGTTGGGCAGTGAGGAGGTGATAAAAATTAATGCCTGGCATTCATGGAGTTATTACCATCTTTAGCTCCTACTAAGGAAACTTTAAAATAAAAAGCATTATTTTAGCTTGCATGGTGACAGGGTTTTGAAAAGACATTTAAGTTCCCCAAAGCAGAACAGAACAGAAAAAAAGGTTTAATACATTGAATGTATAAAGCTCTCCTTCCCACAGGTTTTTGCACAGATGGTCTTGGGGCAGTGCCAGGAACCTGCAGGTGCAGGAGGCCTTCCCTTAGTCCTCATTCCCTTCAAGCAGCTCTCAAACTCACAACTTTTTGAACCCTGAAAGTACATCGCTTTTTGCTTCTCACCAGATGATATATAAAGGTTCTGCCAGCCAACTGGGAAGCCTTGTTGCTTGATATCCTTCAGAACACTTTATCTTATCTGGTAAGATCCAGTCAGCTGAAGAGAAAGATGCACATGTCATGGTAAGTCTCAGAACTATTAGTGATTGTCAGTGTTTTGCCCTATCAAAGGAGGTGAACAGCTCTGTGCTGTTGCTATAGTAGCTGCAGTTCCTGAGCATCATCCCTGAGTTACAGGGGCCGTGAAGGCTACTCCAAAGACAGTGATTAATGCTACGATGTTTGTAGACTCACAGACCTGAAGGAAGCCACAGGAGGTCATCTAATCCATACTTTTGCCTGAAGGCAAGGTAAACTCCACTTAAAACATTCCTTACAGACATTTGTCGAACCTGATCTCCCCACCAGAGATGGAGATCGAGCAACATCCCTGAACGATTTACTCCAGCACTTAGCTCATTTGTTTCTCTCTTCTTGATCTTCAGCTGCACAGTGCTTTTTTGTCATCTGTCATAGCTCCTTAGCTTTTGTGATGTCCTTATTTGTAAGGCTTGAACTGAAAGTAAAATAGGGTGATTCATACCTCTTAGATTAATTTAAAATACGAAAGTGAGGACCAAAGGAAAAGATGTATCTCTTTTATTTTACGTTAACCAAATGAGCTCTGCTTGTCTGTGGAATGGGTTAAATGGAATCCCTTGGCTTCCAACTACCTTTCACCTAAATAAACATGAACAAATTCTGCTTCTGAAGCACATCATGCTGAATAATTTAGGGACTGTGGGACTGCGTATTGTACATAAAGGTATTGCAGGAGATAGTATATCATAACTGTGTATAAAGGCTTTCTGTAATATGAAATAGAACATTATAGATAGATAGATAGATAGATATACACTATCCTAACAGGAAATAATGTATGCTTGATGAAAATTTTTTGTCTGAGAATTAGTGTCTTTGTCAAAACTACAGATCAAAAATCTATTGTGAAATCTGTGTTTCAATAAAATTAATAGAGCCCATCACTACGACTTGAGAAAGTAGTTTACGATGCTCTGATAGAGTAGTGGTCATAAATAAGCTGGATCAATTTCCCAGAGAACATCTAGACAGGCAAAACAAGTCTGCATTGCAGCACCTGGTAGCCTGGAGTATGCTGGGCACGTTAGAGCTGTGGGGCATGGAAGCAGCTCTGCTCTGGTTCTATGGGATATGGACACACATATTCTATATGGGATGCAGCTGGTGTATGCAAAGACCTGAACAGCTTAGGGCACCTGAGCAGTGTTAGGTAGCCTGTCACTTTCCCTGGAGCTCATGTTGGGCACAGCTTGCTGGAACATTAAGTGACTTCAGGGCATGTTGCTCATGGTTTCATCATTTTAAACAAGTATTCATAGAATCATAGAATCGTAGAATTAACTGGGTTGGAAAGGACCTCTGAGATCATCAAGTCCAACCCTTGATCCAACCCCACTGTGATTACTAGATCATGGTACTCAGTGCCACATCCAGCCTCATCTTAAACACCTCCAGGGATGGTGAATCCACCACCTCTCTGGGCAGGCCATTCC
>JAWWES010000169.1:6735585-6769611 GCA_035583135.1 Lophotriccus pileatus
ATGGATCCCATCTGGTCCCATGGACTTGTGTGGATCCAGGTGGCTCAGTAAGTCACTGACTATTTCCTCCTGGAACAAGGGGAGCTATTTGGCTTCCTGCCCCTGTGTACCAGCTCCAGAGGCCAGTTGTCCTGAGGGCCACCTGTCCTATTCAGTTGAAAATATTCACATCTGTTGATAAGCAAATCAATTTTATGGGGGTTTTTTTCAGTGCTTTTTGCTTCTAAGATTGTTATACTAAGGCTTTTAGTAGGGGCTGGGAAGACTGGTCAAGGTTTTCCATGAGGGAAGATCAAGACATGTGTGATTCATCCATTTGATGTGAAATGCTGAGTGAAAATGTCCACAGTGCACCAGGCAGGAAGAACATCTCATTTATTTAGTTCACTGAGAATAAATCATTAGCCAACACTTCAGATTTGTGTCAGTCAAAGCTAAACTCCCATTCTGAGTTGGTGCTCATTTTATGGCCCTTCTATTCATCAGTGTGTGCTGGATTTGACCTTAAGACAACTTTATGCACACAGTATAATTCGATGCAACTGAGTGCCATTAGAATTCTAATGAATACCATTACCTGTAAAATGATGTTGATCCTGAAAGTTATTGCAAGTGGCAAGAGTATTAAACTCAGTGCCGCTGAAATATCTGAGTTCTGGTGCCAGTTTTACATCTTGAATGCCTTTAATGGTGAATATTAAAAACTAAAACTGGATGCATCTACACACATACATCCCTATTTTTGTGACATTTTCTTTGCCTATTCAACGAACTGACTAGAAGTGATACAATTGCACTGGTAACCTGGACTTATTACTACTTTCAATGTCACACTACTCTAAATAAAAGAATCCACTCAAATGAAAAGCTATAACTTAGGATTTCTGTGCAAAACTATGTATAAATGTCTGTTTAGCAGCCTGCTGAGGGAGGGCATTGGCTGCTTTGTGGTATCTCTGTGGAATGGCACTGGGCTTTTCATTTCGTCTGACAAAGTTGCTGTAGAAAAAGATTGGCATGTCTTTGCTTCACCCTCCAGAAGAGTATTGATTTGTTTCCCTGGTGTGGACAGACTAGGACAGGAGCTTGGGGTGTGACTTCGCCCTCGTAAGTGATGAACACATTTATTGAACAGGGTCATGTGTCAGGATGCCTTCAGAAAGCAGGAACAGCACCAGAGCTCCTGAACTACTCTTTCATCTTGGCTGGCTTTATTTCTCAGGTGAGATGTAATTTGTGTTATGATGTTTGATTCAGCTGTAGGTCATCTCCAGCCAGAAGATGACTTGACTGTGTTTCTGTTCAGCAATGGGTGTCTCAGAGCTCTACCGTGCCTGAAAAGTGTAGTTTTATGCACTTTGCATTTGGTGAAAAAATGAGTCCGTAACTTCCCAAGTAATTTTTCTTTACTAAATTAATTGAATAATTTCTGTAGTGTTTGAGTTTGGGGAGTTGGATTCACGTGGGCAATTGGGTGTCACTAACTAAGAGATGCATTCAGAGTCTCCTCCCTTGTGTTGAATTATGGTACGAACTGGAACAGTTTAACAAGAGATGTCAGAAAAGATTAGCTCTCTGTAGCCCAGAGTTTGGGACAGACTCTTTGGAGATGGACAGCTGGAGTTCATAACCACACTGCAGGACAGACAGATTGAACTGTGGTTCCTGCTACCATTTGTGCACAAATTATGGGAATGGAAGGAGGTTGTTGAGAGACTGAGGAGAGAGAGAGAGGGTAAGCATCTGTTTTCTTACTTTTTCCTTTTAAGTTCCTGCATGAGACTATTTTGTATTTTTTCCCTTTAAAAAAAAAAATCTGGAAATGGAAATGTTTTATTTTGGATAAAAATAGGCACTGTGTTGGTACTTTTCACTTCTTTTTTCATCAGTTTGTCACTGATGACTAACTGATGGAGTTCTGAACAAGTGTGGTTTTAGTTTAGCTCTAGAAACCCATGCAAGGATTGCTCTTAAGCACTGTATTAAATTAACTGGGCATGTTTTGATTTCATGCACTAGCATTTGAGAAAAATCCAACACTTTTAAAGAAAAAAAATTCAATCCACTAAGAAGTATTACTGAAATATTTGAATCCAGCTGGACAGAATTATTCTAACTAGAGAAAATTACTCCCTTATGCTGCACTGTTGAAAACATATTGTCTTCCAAACAAATTAGTACCCAGGTAACAGAGAGGTGTAACTTATTTCTGTCTCCCAGTCTCATACGCCCATCTGTCCTATCTGTTTAGCCTCTATCATTGCAGATATAAACGTCTTCCAAACACTGAACATGCCAGAATTTCTGCTTCTGTTTTAGAGTGAAAACCTATGTGCACAACATCTGCAAATAAGAGCTGGCAGCAGGGGAGAATGAATTAAAATGTAGATCTGTCCGTGGCTCATATAAATATAAACCAGTGTAAATCTCATGCTCATCTCAGGTTGTTGTACATGAAAAATTCTTTATACAATTCTGTCAATAAAAGATTTTTTTTTTAAAGTCAAACTGGTTTTTATCACATCCAGAAAGGAAAATGGGTAAAAATAAATTTCTTTTTAATGTCATGGTAATTCTAATTTTAATCCAGATTCTTATCAGTCAGTGCTGTAATTATTTCTAATTGTTCCAGACTGACTGAGGTTAAATTATAAACTGTACTCCATAGAATATTTTAAACCCTATAGTATTAGCAAACTGCCAGAAGATCAAAATAGGCACATATGAAACCAAGTCAGTTTCCCATACAATTAGGTTTATCATGATTAGATGCAAATAAGTATTGCATGCATAATTATGCAACCAACTGATCATTTGCGAATGCAGAAATCCAGTTTAATGAATATATAAACAAAGCAGAAATGCAGATTGTGTTTTCCTGCTTGCATATGTTTCTGTCTATGTATCTATTTCACAGGCTTTGAATCCTAACTATCTGGGGTGCTGAGGTTAAAGAGCAGTCCCTGGGATTGGTTCCATGGCTGGAATTACCAGATGGCTTTGTATGGTCATGCATTTTTCTGAGCATCAGTTCAATGAAAAAGATAGTGTAGCTTCCACAAGCTTTTTGAATGAGATGCAGAATAAACCAAGCATATTTACCAACCCAAACCTCTGCCCCAGAATAATTAGGTTTGCAAATTTTCAGAGATCCTACAGCCTATTTTTAGCTAGAACTGGAAATGATGACAAGCATGACAGTGTCTTTACACCATACGGGAAGAGTGGGTCACTCACAAGATGTCTCATCTAAACAGTTTGGTTTGCAGGACTTTATTACAGGTTCTGGGGAAAAAAAAAAGATTTATGCGTCTCTATAAATACAGGAAAGATAAATTACCTTGGCTCCTACCAGTGCTTTTTTTTTTTCTAGTCTAATTATTCTGTTATCATAATTAATTCATCCTGTGCTTATGGGAAACTTACCAAGATTCAGCCTTTTTAGTTCTCTGTCTTCTCAAGACCAACACCAAACTGATTCCCCTCTCCTCTGTTTTCTTTCAGTGCCTTTTCCCACCCCACTTGAACAGTTCAGGTTCTGTCAGCCTTCTTGACAATCATGAGCTGAGGTACTTCTACTCTTTTCTATATTTTATTGGGGTTTATTTCTGCTCACATTCATTCATTAACTTTTAATTTTTTTAGGTGTAAGATCAATGCTATTTCTTCTGTTTTCCTTGTCCTTAATCTGGCTTTGATTCCACAAGTCAAAAGGCTTTTTTACATATGTGGTGAGTGGAACAAGAAGGGCTTTAGCAGGTTACTGACTTAGTGTCAGTACACCAGAGAGCATCAGCACATCCCTGCCAGGCAGTAACCTTTTTTTTGTCCCCATCAGTTTTCTTAGACTGATTTTTAAGAAAGCAGCACCACTTTTCTTCATCTTTTTTTTTTTTTCTTTTTTTTTAATGACTTCAGATCTTTTCAGTTTTGATCTTACTTTGAATAGCAATTGGAAAAGAATATTCAGGCTCATATTCAGTGTCTAGGGATTTAGCAAAGTCATGCTAGAAACAGTTCAAAGTAGCTTCATATGAAGCAGTGCTGATGTATTTTTAATTTATGTTTGTGTGAGTGATAGAAGAAATGTGCACTTGTCTGTATCTGCAATGGATTTACAAGGACATTTTACTAGGTTAATGACAAGTTTTCAGATACTCATAGTTGTGTGGTTGTTTTTAATCTTACAGTTGGGTGAATTCTTCCTGCTGAGAAACACATCTTGTTGACCTAAGCAGTAGCAAAATCTATATTCTGAAAACTGCACACTGTGGAAACTTAAATAGAAACACAGATGGCTGGGTGGTGGTTTGAGACATGGGAACTATGGGGTTCTTCAGATTCTTAGGATGTTTCATGGCTTAGATGAAACCTCTGCTGCTCTGCACCAAGAAATGGGTTGTGCTGTCTCCATCAATGCTATAACAGCAATTTAAAATGATGGCAATGGTCCTGCCTTGGAAGCAGACTTTCTGCTTGTCTCCCCATGACTTGTGGAAGAACCAGGCAGTCTGCCTATATATGGAAGTTTTGAGGTTATTTCCTTAAAATCTTTAATTGCCAAAGAGACCTTTAGTAACAACTTCTGAGACTTGTCCTGCTGAGAGCCTGAGGAGGCCAGCACCTCTGCAAGAGTGAGACAAGGCAGGTGAAGAAAATAGAACAAAAATGTAGGAAGGCAAATTTTAGGGCATCTGTACAGCAAAGCAGAACTGTTGCATGAGGCTAATTTAGCTGTGCATCTCCTGGAGGTCCACGGTGAGGAATCTCCAGTCTAACATACCAGTGACTTGGCAGCCCTCCAGGTAAATGCATATATGAGCTTGGAGCTGAGTGTTGCTGCTGCTCTGGCTATTCTGTGCACATCCCAGGGCTGTGCTTTGGGAGCAGGGAACTGTACTGGTATTGATGAGGTCCTGTGTAACTCACCGTATGACAGAGGTGGAGAATTAAGCCCAAGTGTAGCTACAGTGACTTTTCCTTTGCAGGTTTTGCAGACTGTTACAGTGCAGCCAAGTAATAAAAGCCTGTCTGGGTACCTGATTGAGCTCTGCAGGAATTCCTCATTATCTCTCTGCAATTCTTAGTAATTCTTTTGTATGTATGTAATGTTCTTTATGTAATTTCGTTGCCCTGAGAAGGGACATGTATGTCCCAGTGTTGTTCTAATTGTGTACTTTGTATTGTTGTGAAAACAGATTGCTGCTAATAGCAAGTATTCCATTTTGCTAAGACTACTTTTAAACAATATGTAAAAAGGTCACTGTTTTTTGAGACTAAATCTAAGACACGTGTATCCAGTTTTTATTATTTCTCAAAATTTTCCTGTTAAAGTGGAAAGTTTGGGGGTTTTTTTTGCACAGATCAAAGGACATAAAAAGAAGTTCATGATTACTCATTTCAAGTGGCTGCAGTGTTGTGACTCACCCATTTCATGGGCATCATTCCCTACATTCATAATGGATTTTGAAAATTGGAACTGGCTTCTGCCAACAAATGAAATATTAATGAATGTAGGGTTGCATAATAGAGTTTTTGCATAATGTAATTTTCCCCAGAAAATGAAATGACCACCTCCTAAAAATAAACTGAGGAAATGCTTTACAGTTTTATTTTGTTGTAAGCCAAAAGGTATTTGGGTGAGGGTTTGAATATATGTGCATTGGCATATTCATTATACACAGAGGCTCTGCAGCTTTGATGCATAAGATGAAACTCCTAAGGGTGTATTACATGGTTTATTACAATGACTGCTGCATTAATTGCAATCACTTTATCATACTTTTGAGGGTGAGATGGTTTTGGATTTGTTGAAAGTGTTTAGTGCACAAGGAAAGAAGTGAGGATGCTGAGGGCAGTGGAAACTCAGGAGTTCATCAGCACGTACAAGTAAACATTTCTTGAAAAAAATGACATGGAAATTTTCTTCCACACAGGAGACAAGGATGCTTGCCTGGTCTACAGCAGTTGTTAATCAATCAAATGGTCCCTTCAGCATGGATTACATTTAATCTGTCCTTGGTTACTGCCTGACCCTTCCAGTGACAGCACAAACCTTTTGTTCCCTCTCCTGCCTGAGGCGGTAGGTAGGGATTTGGGTCAAGGCCTTTAGCAACAACTTGGGGAAAGCAACTGGATTTCCTAGAGTAAAGGGAAGGGTAATAAATAATAGCAAAGCCCATTAATCCTCTTTTCCATTAGTGACAACGTCAGATAAACCTGCTTAGAAACTCTTGAGAAATGTTACGTGGACGATTTATTGCATGTGTAGTTTAAGATGTAAGCGTAATTTTGAAACATGGTACCTCTATAGATTCACCAAGTGGTAGAGCAGAATAGCAGATGAATTACAGCACTTTGTAATGGTCAATTTCAGTACATCTCTTCAACTGATTTCCCAGCCTTTCCTCAGTTATTTCTGGCTGCTTTGGGTGGATATGAGCATCATTTTCTGCAAAGGCTGACAGGACACTTTGTAGTAACAGTTGAAATAAAAAAAAACTTTCTTTGGTGATGCACTTGGGGAATGGGTTTCATTTGGTTACTTTTCTCCTGCCTCTTTGCTGTTTGACACATGACTTTTTATAAAAATGAGCTAGTAATAAATTAATTTGTCTACGTCTCAGGTGGAAACAGTAGTTATGGTTTTATAAATGCTTTTAAGTTGTGGGGATTCATTGCAATGATGTATGAGGAGGAATGTTTACCTCGTATTGAAGAGTGGGCTAATGATGAATAGACTCCAAACTTTCCTCTCTTTTATAGATTTAATATCCCTATTGATTTAAAAATGAAAAATGCTTTATGCCAGTAGGTGACTGTTCCTCAAGCTCTCCTTAAAATCACTGCTGTTCCCAACCTCAGCTGCATTTGCCTCTGAGAGAGGACTCAGCTACTTTTTTATTCTGCTTGAAATTCACTGCACAAAACTATAATGTGACTGAGAGATGAGTTGCAGTGCACCTGCAGGCCGGGTGCAGGCACTTGATAGCAGGATGACTCAACCCTTCATCCTTCCACTCTGGCATTCTGCTGGATTAGCCTTATGTTTGACTAAGAAATAATCTTATAGGTTCTAGACCAATTCACTTTCCGAGCAGTTATTTACTATATGTTTTATTTAAAGCTTTAAGGTACATTTATGCATCATCGTGGCTTGCTTAGATCCGCACTGTGATTGTGCTTTGGTAATCCTTTTGAAACTATGGAATGAAAGGCAATGGAGAGAGAACACTCAGTAGTGATTTCCAGGCTGACTTTTTAAAAAGAGAGCTATTAAACAGGTTAGTCACAACCATGAGTCACTCAAACTGAGTCACGCTTTCTTTTTGGTGGCTGTAGTTTATCTGGTTTTCCTGTTTCTCCACACAGCTATGAGTAATGCTGCACTAAGGACTATGACAGCTTTGGAGAATGGCTTTTCCCTACTCTGCCTGAGTACATTTTTCCATTGGGAAGTTTACAGTGTAATTATTTGGCCCATTCTTTCAAAAAACACTCGAGTGGCTGATTGCGTGAACCAAGCAATGAAATTTATGGCGAGTGTTGCCTTGAGGAGAGAGGCAAGTAAGGGACCTCACCACCAACCCATGGTTTGGGCCATTTCTGTGGGGGTTAGTAGAAAATATTAATAGTTATCCTGGTTGGCATTAGCCCTTTTGCCAGTGGCTGAGCCAGGAACCTTGGGGTGGTTCATCAGAGTGGAGAAGAACTGTGAGGAACAGAAAAAACAAGGGGGTGTGGGGGCGAAGAACCAATATGTCCTGAGATGGTAACTGGGTTGATGGTTTAATAACTGTTGGAGCTGAGTTTGGATGTGTTGGGTTCTTTTCTTCTATATTTGTAGAGAGCATGCATCAACACAGCTGTAGTGTTAGGCATAATCCCAGAGCCTTTACAACCATCATCCTAGACACAAAATTAGCAGAATATGTATTGGCCAACTGTTTTCAGCTTGGTGGCTACCTAAAATTAGTCTGAAACTGTGTAGGTGCTTAAATGTGGGTTTGAGAGCCTGGATTTGGGTTAGAAAATGTAGGCTGTAGTTCTTCAAGAATCAGCAGAGAGGGGGAAGTGACTGTAGCTCTGAATATTCCTGAATATGCCTACATTTAGAATGCAATAGTCATTGCTCTTTTTTAATAAGTGCTGTCAGCATTTTTGTTAATATAGAGGCATGATGTCCTTTCCTTGTATTCTTAAAAAAAAAGTCAGGGTTTCAAGGATTGTTTATTAGTTTTCAATGGCTCTTCTTCTGAGAATTTTTCTAAAGACTCTAATTCTCTCTAAAAATGCATAGCTCACCTAGAAATAAAACTTCCTTCCATGACTGGTATCTTTCTGATTTATGCTGCATGACTGCTAGATGGAAAATATTATTAAAATTAGAATGAAAATGTCTTTCTTATATTTACAACTCTCCCTGAGTAATATAAAACCAAAAACATTTTTCTTTAGTTTATCAAAGGGTCAGGGGACAATTTGAGATAGAAAATGTGATGATGTCATTAAAAGCACTCAATGTGCTTTACAACAAAGCATTTAAATGCCTCAAAAGAGAAAAGTAATTTTCACTGCCCTTTTGTAGCTGAGCTATTACAGTAGATAGAACAGTGGTGAAGCTGCTTCCTGCACAAATGTCTTTCACATGTGGTTCTGGTTCCTTTCACCAGAGCTATATAGGAAATACTAGAGTCTCAAATAGTTTTCATTGGGACCAAATTTAGGTGTAAGAGGTCATTTATTCACTGTCAGTAGTTGTTGTAAAGTTGCACAAGCTCTTTCCAGAGAAAATTCTTGCTTTCAAATTCTTTTTGAGGCTTAAATGCTATTGCTAACCTGGGATGAGAACATATTCAAACAAATAATCAGCTGAAAAAGAGAATGTGGAATGCATTTTGTAACCAAGGCACTGATTGCTGTCCTCTGTCTGTGCTACAGCACCTCACTGATCCTGGAGACCTCTGTGAGACATTCTAAGTCAGAATGAGAAGAAAGCTCTTTTGCAAAGTCTTGTTAAGTGAGATTTGTCCTGGTCCTTGTAAGATGACCTCCCCTTAGGAGCTGGAAAGAACTACAAAACTTGGCCTCATGAAAATCATTGGCTGTTGTAAGAACTCTACTGTGGTGCCATGGGTGGTAGGTAATCTGTGGTCTGGCTATGTCTGAACTCAGATCTTGGCATTTGGGGCAAGAAACTCTGTTCCCTAAGGAATGGAGATGTCCCAGTGGCCCTGGTACGGGGCATGCCTGCAGACACGAGCTCGGTGCCATCTCAGGATGTTCCTTCCACAGCAGGGGAGCCGAGCCAGCTCACCAGATAGAAGTGCACACCCTTAAGCACTAGGCAGTGCAGCAGGAGGATAGAAAGGCAAGAGCACAGATGGTGTGTGGTTATGTGGATACTTCCTCGGCTCTGTAAAGAAATTAGGTCCTGTGTTCCCTGTGTGTCAGGGACTGCCAGAGGTTCATCTCCTCCCCAAAATACCAAAATATTTCTAAGTAGAGAGTAGATAAATTTGAGCATGTGTATAAGAATTCTGTGTGCTGTTTACTTATATTTCCTGTAGGATTCTGTTTTTGTGCCACAAAGCTGTACATTATGTAACAGGGCTGTGTTATTTAATTTCTGTGGAGAGTTGTTATCAGGCCTGGCTGTTTTACTGTGTTGAAAGACATAATCTGCTGAGAATGTACATTTGGGTGAAATACAATCCTCTCTGTCTTTCCCTCAATATGAATGAAAAAAATATTCTGCTTACCAGGAAAAAAACAAACCCAAAGCAAACCAAAATACCTTGAGTTAAAGGTGTCCTGAAACTTTGGAAGAACAAACTTTCATCTGTGCTGAGGAGCTGTGGATTGCCCTTCTGGCAAATGAAAATAGTAGGTGGTAGGACACTAGCACAGATCATGAGCCTGGATAGAAATAGAAGCCAGACAGAGGAGGACTACTTGCTATGAGGAGAAATTAGAACAGCAAGGTAGAAGCAGGAGTTGACCACTGACTGTGACTGCTGATATTCAGTGGCTTATTCACAACATTTCGGTGAAATACAAGTGCAGGGGGATATGGCATAACTGATGAGACTTTTCTGATGTCAATGGAACATGATATTGGAAAAATTAATGGCCTGAATCTGTGGTTTTAAAATGTCATTGACTATACATTATAGTAAAGAGAAATTCAGAAAACAACTTGAAAAATAAATTGTAGGAATGAGAAGGAGCAACTGGAGCTTCACAAACCCCCACAAAAAGAGATGAGCTAATGCCCAGAATGTAAGGGATCTCCCTTGGCTTCCCATCATAACTGTGTTTTACATTGTAATTGTTTGCTTACATTTCTTGTATTTACTCTGGATTTTGTTTGTGCCTTCCCATTACATCCCCCAATAGGAGTTTAATTTCTTTTGCCCACCATATTCTTTTTTTGCCATGTGGACAGCTTTTCTTCTCTTTGAGAGGAAAGATGGCTGGGAAGAAATATTATGTTGAATTGACAGACAGGAATAAGTGAACTAAATGCAGTTTTTGGTAGGATTTTGCCATGGCTCAGAAGGGGCTCCAGAGGGGCCTGTGAGAAGTTGGATCTGTCTTGGGTTTATATTTATATGACGCATGTAGCAAGTTCAGAAAAGGGCATATAAATAAACACATTGGGTCAATTTTGACTTAATGACACCAACTTCTCCTCTGACCCTACTTGACCCTGAAACTGATGAACACCTGGCAAAGGACTAACAAGATTCATATGCATAAAGCTGACTGTGGTGAATGGGGTTAAAATGCTTTCTGTGGGATCCTGTGTCTGGTACAGTTTTATCTTGTGTGTGCAAATGGAGATTCCTTGTTTTTTCAGATGTAGGAAGGAATGTCATCTTTAGTTTTTCTGAGATTTCAGATGTTCAGAGTAATGCAGAGTAAAGCTTCTAAACATCTGCCTGTATTTCTTTCTGTTTCCAAAAGAAAAGTAGTTCTGGCTATTTATTATGAGAAAAGTCTAAAGTTACAGATGATATTTTTGTAACTGCATTTACTGCTATTCTCTTTCTGAATTTTAGCCATCCTTGTTGGTGTCACACAAACTGTTAGTGGCTATTCAGAGTTCCCTAAATATGATCTAAATGCATAAATAGAAAGTAGTTTGTGTTAAGTGGCATATAATGGAGTATTTCATGTCTTGGATTAGTTTATACATTAATACTTCATAATCTGACTGTACCAGTTTTACTTTTCTGCAGTGCAACAAAAATAGAAAGTAGGAAGTAAGTTCTCAAAAAAGAAATATTCAAGTATTTGAAGAGTCTATCTTTATACCCCAAAAATATTCAGGCACACCAGGCCATCCTGCTGGGCTATTAATATTGTGGGGAATGTCCTTGGGTGCTGTAAACTTGCAAAACTTTGCATGGACTCCAGAATATTTGCCCAGCCCTCTGAGAGCAGCCTGTTGGTGTTTCCAGCTGGGAGTCAGAGGGTAGAAATATCCACACACATTTTGTAAACTAGAAAGAGGCTTAGAGGGTGCTCAGTGCAAACCTGTTCTTTGTGTTACCTGACCTGTCCCTCTGATGTCAGTAGGACTAATCAGTGAGTGTCATGTGTGCACAGAAATGCTTGGGGGGAAGGCCAGGTGCCCTCTGAAAACACATAATTGCTGATAATGGAGCTCTTTGATAGTACTAATTAAAGAGGTGCTGCCTATGTGACACCTGGAATAAGCTCTGAAATTAGGCAGCAGTGGTTTTAGGTGGGTTTTGATACGTGCCTTCTACATTGGCATTGATTTTGATTTAAATCATTCTGGCTTCTGTGCTGCTGGGAAGATGAAGCTACAGGTGGGGCAGGGTGGTACAGTGTGTACTACTCTGCTCCCTACATGGGGGACAGCGAGCAAGATTTGCAAAGCACCTCATAAGTAAGTAAGTCCATTGTTACAGACAGATGTGGAAAAAGACAAGTACTGCAGTCTTTCAGATTTACAGTTCTGTGAATAGATGTTTGGAAGGAGCAGAAACGTGTTTGCACAGGCACGTGTTTGTGTGCCTATGTGCACACAGGTTATACAACTAGCTTTCTGGGTGGTGAGGAAGAGCTCTGCAGGGGGAAATCTGAGGGAAAACCCACGTGCTTTCTTGTTTATTTTCTGCTTTCAGAAAACTAGTAGATTGCCCAGGATAATCAGCATTGCCATCTACCAGCCATCTACCCAAGAAACAGCAAAAAATTACACGCACCTTGCATAAGTGTTTGTCATTTCAGGTCTTAACAGGAACCAAATTGTTTGGCTCCACTCATCTGTGGATCAAACAGGAAAAGGCATTATTATTTTTTGAATGTATGAGTAGATAGTTGCTTCGTTTTCCCATTACTTTCAAATGCTAAACTTTTTGAGAATGTGGTTTAGCTCAAGCTCATCTTTCCATTTAATTGCATTGTTATTATTATTAATATAAAATGCTGGAAAAGCTATACATTTAATCCCTAATTTGGGATTCTTGCACATAAATTACAGTCCAATCTCCACCTATATGATCCCATTCAAATTGTTCAGCAAGATCTCACTCTTAGAAGGGAAAGGAAATTCTTGAATGTTTGAGAGTGACTGTTCCTGGCTGAGCTGGCTAGTTCTCTGTGGTTGATTTTAGATGAAGAAACACAAAGTATGGAACTTCCTAATTCTGGCTTTCCTTAATTTTGATGTTCACAAGATACTAACTCCTCTTAAAAAACTTTAATGTATGTAATACTAATAAATAGTGTTACTGTTTTCCATTGTTTCCAGTAGGCCTCTAAAATAATCAGACTGTGAGTGTAAAGGGTGAACGTGACACTGAAACATTCCTGCACTATTGGATAGCTTGGCCAAAAAAGAGGGAACACTGTTTTAAAAGGCCACCACCCCCAGAACAAACCCAGCAAAACAAAAGGAAACAACCCCGTTTCTGTCCTTAGCTAAACACATTCTCCACACATGCTCTGCTCCAGGGAGAAAGTATTATTTTTTACAATGCCTTTGCCTTTAATTTCCTCTCTTATCTTCCTACTGTCACGAACAAAAGGAACATTATGAGCTTGCAGACAGGTCAGGCAGATAAATTAATTCAGAGAGGTCATTCTTGCAACTCTGATGTTTTCTTAAGTAGTGGTAAAGATCAAGGCTTAGTACATAAGAATTTTTACTTCCAGGTGTAGTGATCTGTTGAAGCATTCTGGGCACCTCAGTAAAATTAAGGGTGTGTGTGTGTTTATTTTTCCCCATCTTGCAATGTTCAGAGGAAAAACTGGTTTTGATTTAGTGCTGTGTTGAGTCTAGCTCAATTCTGGTGTAACCTTGCTGGAAACAGTTTTGTCATCTGTGACAGTATCACGTTATCCGCAGTGGATCACTGCAGTCTAGCAAGCCTTAGTGGATCAGTCAGTAGTACCAGTTCGACTGCTACAGCTGGGTTTATCATTCAGCCTCGTGCTGGATAATGATTCTTGGGCATCTCTACAGAGATCTTCAGCTGAGCTGATGGAATTTCATAAAGAAGCTTGTTCTTTAATAACAAAATTAGAGGTACAGTTCAGTCTTTCAGCTTAGCACGCTTCCTGGAGCCAGCAGGCCTATATGGCATCAGCTGATGCTAATTAACCAGGGCAGCAGGAGTGGTGTAACCCTCCAGCAGAGAGCTCCGTGTGGCCTTCCTGCCTCAGCAGTTACCTGCGGTATTGGCAGGTCTCCCCACTGACATGATTAGTGCTTGCTCAGGTAAGTGCACCTGAGCTGTAAAAATGTCATGAAGTGATGGCACTGTAGTGGTTCACAAATCAAAATTCCCAATCTGCACAAAATTATGGAGTTCCACGTTATTTTTTCCTTTAGAAGAGCAGGGATCTGACTAATGTATGTCTGTGCCTTTTGGGCTACAGGGTAGATGTGCTTCCTCCAGTGCTCCAAAGGGAGCGTGCATGGGATTTATTGGCCCACTGCTTAGAAGGCTTGAGCAAGGAATTGTGTACAGTTTGATTGCTCTCTGAAATATCTCCATAATATATAACCCTGAAGGTCTGTGCAATTGCACAAAGCGTTATCCAACCCAACAGAAGTGCACCTTATGGAATCACCCTGGATTGGATTGGATTACAACAGCTGTGTCTGCACCTACGCTCGGCTCCAGTCTCCTCCTGTGGGAGCTTGTTGGTTCATTTTCAGACATACAGCAGGATCAGCTGAACGCTTTTCCCCCCAGGTCTGTTCACTCAGATATGTCCTAATTAGGTCACTGGGAAAATCAAAGATACAGAAACTGGATCGAGTGCTCACCAACTGGCTCCTGCTTGTAACTGCTGTATTTTAGTTTAGCTTCTCCCAAGATGTTTCCTGATGTCTCTGAGAATGTTACCCATAAAAAGGCAGGCTGCTCGTCAAGGAGGCAAGTCAGTGAACACATGAATATTTTGAGCCACAGCGTGTAGCATTCAGTATTTATCACTCCAGGAAAGAGCCATGTGACTTCTCTCTCACATGGCAGCTCCTTGGTCTATGCCTTACAGACTGGAAAATAGCAAAAGTATCCCGCAGGATCACTTTTGAAGAAAGGGCAAGGCACTGGATCACTGGAGTGATCCACAGTGCTGACAACACTTTGCTGAGGATAAGTTCCTGCTCTTACCCCTTAAGAAAGCTCTGTGTGTGTGAAGACAATGGACTTGCTAAAGCCAGAGATGAGTTAGTGCTTTACTGCTTAAATAAAAGTGTCCAGTGACAAGAGTGACCTCAGAAGTAGCAGCGTGGCCTTACAGGCAAGCATGTTTAACCTGCTCCTTTGTGGAGCTGAATGCATTTTGTCCATGAAAGCACATGCTGTGTGTGCATACAGGTAGGGCTCAGTGCACCTCCTTATTGGTACAATTTGAGAGGGAGATGAAGGAGTGCTGGAGCGTTTCAGGGTATTGTTTCTTGGCTGGAACACACGTACTCCAAGACAAACAAATTTGCTCAATATTTTTATGAGTCTCTGAGCTCATCTGGTTCTGGCAGGGATGACTTGACTTCATCCAGAGAGACAGTAGGGGGGAGATCTTTCCAAGTTTCCCTTTATTTGGGTAGTGGAACATGAGTAACTTCTTCCCAGAGCTGGAGGGAGTTGTCTCAGGCTCCTCGTCATGCACAGTGTGTCATACTGTGTCTCTCACGTCCCTCCACAGCATCCAGAGCAGCTCCCTTGTACGGCCCAACTGCAGTGCAAAATGTAATTGCCTCTGATGCAGCAATTTCAGCACAAGGGCTTTGGACTCTGTGGAATTACAAATAATAATAAAGAAAATAGTCTTGCAATAAATGCTAATCACACCCTATAGGATTGCACTGAATTTGTCATTAGATAGTAGATATTAAATGCAGAAATACTAACTTTCCCAGAACCTTAGAGAGTTTAGAGTTCTCTGTAAATATCTAATCTCCACTTTAAAAATACTGTTTATTTCCCAGTACAAATTCTTCATTATTCTGTAGTTAAGGCTGAAAGGCCTCATCATTTATCTGAGTCAGAAATGCCCTTAAGAGAACACAGTCATTTACTAAGATGAGCAAATCCTGGAAATTGAGGCAAAGGTTCTGTTCTGCAGGTGAACCCAAAAAGCCACAAAGCCTGCAGAGATGTGTGTGTGTGTGACCTTTTAGACAACTCTAGCTTGGCAAGACTCACTATTCCTCCTTTTTTTCCTGACCTTTTGATCTTGACTGTTGCACTGTCTCCCGTTCTCCTGAAGCATTTCTGCCTACTTTTGTCTCATTATGTCTCTCTTCTTTTGCAGACTTAGACTGTCTTTGCAAGGCATTCACTGCCTTATACAAGTTTATAGTGCCAGTTAATGTTGTTCTAAGCTTATGAACGGATCATTTATGTTGAGTATGTGTCTCTGTTACATGCAAAATCAAGCTGGAGGCTGATTCCTATTTCATTCTTCTTCCTGACCTAGCAGATGTATCATCTCGTGATGATACAAACCAAATAAAGAATGGAATCTCTATGCCAATCTGTCAATCATAAGTAGGCCATATATTAGTCAAATTTTCAGAAGTGAACAGCAGTTCTGAAACCTGGTATCTCCAAAATATATGTAGGCATTTGCTTTGGGGAACTCTGCATTTTTGTTGTCAGCTGAGAGCTGTCATGTGATGGTTATGTTGGCTTGATCAACACTTGGCAAAAGAGGGTAAGAACAAAACTTGGTGTAAAATGGGAAGCTTTTCAACAAAGAAAGTATCTTTCCATAGATAAGATTTGCAAAAATATGAATCACTGAAACTGTTCAGAAAAAAACCCAAGGAAAATCTGATTTAAAAAGCCTTCATTTTCAGATTTATTTCTAATGACTTAAAAATAAAAAGTCCTTATATCTCCTACTCAGTGGGAAAGTCCAAAGCTTACTTCACATGTAGGTGTAGCATTATTTTCATTGAGAGTTCAGGATGATGAGAGACCTGGCATGTCATCTGAATCTGGTGATGAAATATATCTGGCAGTGAGAATTTCAGCCTGTTAAAGAGTGATGTTTTATAGCATTACAAGCCTAATTGGCTTGAACATCAGTATTGAAAATAAGGAGGCAATAGCAGTGTCATATTTTCCTTGAATCTGAGTCTTAGAAGGAAACAGAGATGCAGGTTCAGGCATCTTTGGCTCTCCCCTGTAAGGCCAGAGGCTCTTTGCCTGCTCCAGTCTCACCCAGAGCCTGGGGCAGGAAGCAGGTGGAAGGAACTGGGGTCAGCCAATAGGCCCAACCCGACATCGCTGCTGAAATGAGGGTTTGCTACTAAAGGCAAATGACTTCCTCCTGCCAAAAAAAGAAGGAAGTACAGTGGGTCTACTCTAGTTCCTCCCTTGTGTTCCCCCTGGAGCAGGATGGCTTTGTCTCTCTGCTTGGGGCAACAGGTTCCTGAGTTTGGCTGGCCTTTACCTTCATGTATTTATTAACACTATTCTGTTTTGCATGAAATTTTTATTTGTTGAATGGTTTCACAACCTTACAAGAAGAGACTACCCAGTAACACTGATCAAGTACCCTCTTTAAAACAAGTGGAAGTTTGTGAGTGAGTTGAAATAAATGTAAAGTGCCTCCCTAAAGGAGAGTTGGCAGTAGCTGTACAGCACCAAAGTTCAGACAAACAATAGAAAAGCAATGACATTTTAAACTTGGTCTCAGTCCAAAGCATCCCTGTTTTATAAACTGGTCCTCAGACATATTCCCTTTCTAGTAATAACACCAAAGTCCTGCAGTATGTTTGCACAGGGCATGAATTTGCAGAGAATTTGGTCTTAACTTTTGCACATAGAAATGAAAGAGTCACATTTACAAGAGCATTCTCTGTTCTTTCCCTTCCTCATGTGGGTGTAGGTAGGGGAGTGGGGATAAATACTCAGTCCCTCTTTAGACTCTACTCTAACCAAGCTGTGATTCTTATCAGTATGATTTTTGTGATAAAACGTAGTGATTCCTCCACTTGAAATGCTAGCTGTAAACCTAGCCTAACTATTGAAAATCAAGAGCCAGCCACTTAAGCATTATGGAGTATATTCATTAAAAAAAAAATATATATATTTAATGGAACTCTACTTATTGAGCATGTAAATTGAGTTTGTGATTGCCACAACAACTAGGAGCGTACCTTTTGTTCAGCTGCTCTCCTGCAAGTAGAATAGCAATAAAGAAATTTATATTTGTATAGTCAGACCCAAGAAACTGGAAACAAGAGGAGAAAAAACCTGAAATTTTAGTTTTAAGGCAGGATTTGATTGCTAACCATCGAATTTAGCTTTTCTCTAAACCCTTCTCTCACAAAACATGCTACTCTGTAGGGTGCGAGTCCCTGAGGACTGGCTGTGATATTCTGATCCCCAGGTAATTCGTGCCATTGTCTAAATTGTCCTGTGTACAAATAAGGGAAAGAAAAAAGCCGGCAGTGTGTGCAAGCAGGCGGGGAGGCTGGGAAGGGGTGAAGGTAAGATGCACTGTTAGCGCTGTTGCTGAAAGAAAAGCAATTGTCAGGGCTGCGATTCCTGGCTGCGAGTGCTGCCTGGGAAATGTGTGTCAACACCACACAAACTGCTGCGCGGAGGAGGAGGAGGACGCGCCTCTCTTTATCCCTGCTCCGCTTGATGCTGCTGTCTGCGAGATGCCTTTGTCACAAACAGGAGTGCTCGTAAGACGTTGCTGTTTGCATTGCCATCTCCCCCCTCCAACCCAAACAACAACAACAACAGCAAAATCCCGTCTCTGGTATGTAGCAGTGAGATTTTTTTCCCCCGCCCTGCTGCTATAAGATTCCAGGATGATCCAAGAGTGTATTTACTGGATTTGAGGGGTGTTGTTCCGGAGGGGGGGACATTCCACTGCTGCCTCAAACCCATCAGTTTGCAATATCCTGAGCTGACCCTTCTGAACGTATTACATCAGGTCAGAAACATTTTTGTTGCAGGAGCACAGCAGCCTATTCCTTTCACAGGAATGGTTTCATCTACTGCTTACTGTTAGCTTAATAACCTTTTCCTACTTGAAGTGTCCTTTCTGCCAGTTTATTTTTTTCATGGAATCCCCTGGGGTTTGGCCATGAGCTGAGAGCGTAAGAGACCACTAAACAAGAAGAAAACCTCCAGAGAGCTTAGTTGAGCAACCTTATTTAAGTAATAAATACCAGTGAGTTTGACAAGCCAATAACGTGGAGCAAACATTTAAAGCACAGAAAGCCAAACACTTGTTTATAAACCTAAGCCTTTATTAGCAGCACAGTTACAGTTATAAAAGAGCCTCCCAGCCTATCTGCATCCCTGTGTTAATTCAGGGCGCTGCTGGATGGGCTTTGTGAGTGTTGCAGGACTAATCCCTGTGGTTCCTTGATTATGAGCATGTGCAGAGCAGCCCAAGGTACAGCCGTGCATGTAGAGCGAACACACAGAGACGTGCCTTGCAATGCCATGTTGGTGCATGTGTTCCCACAACCGAGAAGGACACAGGGAGCCTGCCTGCCTTGCTGGTTTATCTGATGTGTTCTTGTTTCTGTTTCAGCATTCAGGAGAATTCCTTCAACACGACAGCTTTAGCAGAGTAAGTGAGCACTTTAAAGATGTCCTTGTTTTTACACAAGAATGATGAGTTTAGTTACCGTAAAGAATAATTGTAAGTAGTATGTGAGAAGCCCCAAGCTGTGTGTCATTTATTTTGATTCGGTTTTCTGTAACCTAAGGTATATTAGTGACTGTGGGAAGGATTGCATGAAGCAGCTGCTTTTAAATGCTCCGTGACCATTTAGCAGTGAATTTTCTTTTTTAGGTGAATATATGCTTGGTGCACATCACCCATGTTTAAATGCATGATTTTCAGTGTAGGATAAATCTCCTGTCAAAATATTGCTCATTTCTGGTACTGAGGATCCTGACAAACACAAGTATGTCAGTTTTCTAAGGACACATGGTCTGTACTTACCACAGGCTTCATTAGAGAAAAGAATTCTTTGCAAATATTTTGGAAAAACCCCTAAACATTATTTAGACAGGCCAAGTGCCAAATATGTCATTTCTTCATAATCAATTCCATAAACTCATTAGAAGACCTTTTATACATATAATGATCATAAGGATATTTATCTGTATGTTGATTTTTCTTGTTGTTTTACAGAGACAGCAGAACAGAACAAGGGAGAACATTAGAAAGTTAGAAAGGCAAAGGCTTTAGGAACTATTACAAATGAAATAGTCTATGTCTTGTTTTAGTACAAACCACTTCAATATTGGTGTTCTCTACATTATTATCTTGCATGCTTTTTATTATTTCAAAAGCTCAGCAGTAAGGTGCCAAGCAGTCTTTCAGGAGGGGAATGGTTTTTAGATTTGTTTGTGCATTAGGTGAGCATTACACTGTTAAAATGCACATAATTTAAAACACCCTTGTTGGACAGTGAGCTGTTTGCCTAAGTGTTGTGGGGACAACATACATTCTGAAAGCAGGCCAAGTTGTAATTGTCTGAGCCATCCCTAGGTGTTAGTGTAATAACTACAGGAAAAGTCAGATTTCATAGGGATCCAAAGAATTTCCTTCTCTTATATGGCTTTGCTTTATTTGCTTACATTGCCTTGATTCATTTCATATTTTAACTTAGTCATGTATTTTGTGTGATTGTAGCAGATATGGAAAGATTGCACAGAAGCTAATAAATCACAGTTTCTTTTTTTTCCCCCCTCCCCCCCATATTCCCATGAGTTAAGAGATGAATTGTGGTCTGTAAAACTGCGGGATGCTCCCCCTTCACAGAAAAACAGCCAGATTACAAATAGCAGGTCTTTCTTATTTTCCCCCTCTTCCCTTCTCTCTGACCCTAAGTACAACCATTGTTTCCTGTAGAGATTCCCCTGGAGCAGCCCCCAGGCCTTTCTCACTCATGAGGTTTCTGAGACTCAGAGGTGATGGTCTTTCTCTGTGGGGCTTAATATTGAGCCAAGAGCCAGGAAGGTATAAAAGCTGAGTGTGTGGTGCCAGCCCTGCCCCTGGGGAGAGGGGTGCAGACTGCAAGGCAGCAGAATGGCAGAGCTAGGCTGGGCCAGGCATTGCCTGAAGGCTGAATCTCCCTTATTTAAGCAGTTGTTTGTTCTGTTTTGGGGGCTTTCATTTTTAATTTTGTATTTCCAAATAGGAGTAAAAACGTGCTTTTGGAAAACAAAGCCAGTGAACAATGACATCTGAAAAGCATTGTCGAAATGAACAAACTTGGTTTCCAGAGCTGATTTTCCTAAGTCCTGTTTAGAGCCTGCCCCCAGAGCCTGTGTTTCAGAACTGCTGAGGATACACAATTCTTACTGATTTCAGCACTCGTTGTTTGTGCTGGCCATGTCTGAAAATAGGTTACTTTTATTTAGCAGAAGAAAGAGAAAGCTTGCCATGCAACTTTAGACACCGTCATTTAACAATTTCTGTCTTTATTTGTGCTAAAGCCTAGATCAGGGCTTCCCAAATGATATACAATCAGTGATACAGTACTTTCAGGAACATTTCTCCAAACAAGGCAAGTGCCTGGGGCTGGGAAGCTTCCATCAGGCCATGGATGCAGGCCGGTTTGCAAGTTGTTCACATGAACATCTTAAAGGTCAAGTCAGCAAAAGGGAGCAGTTTTCACATGGCTCCTGTGGAAAGGTGAAAATGGAAGTTAAAGAAGGTAATCTCATTAAACCAATCTCATTAAACTGGTTTAATCTCGTTAAACCAGGTGAAAAAAAAGTATAGGGGCAGTACTGTACAGCATCAGAGCAGCAATCCGGCTAGACTGGGATCCCACCTCTGACCTGATTCTGGCCCATGCCACAAGACCTTACTGGTCTGGTACTGGATGTACTTACTTTTGAGAGACATATCCATCTGTCAGTAGTAAGATGGGGTACTGAAGGAATAGGATTTGTTCCACCAGTTTTGTCAAAAGACACAGTTCCTGCCCAATGTAAGTTTCAGCCCATATGGATTTATGGCTTGAAGCTGTCCTGGCATATTCTCTGATATTTTAGGGATGAGTGAGACACTGCTGCAGTTTTTGGTTGGTGGGAACTCTCTCTGCTACATGGCCACACCAAACTTACCAAACTCTTGAATATGACTCTATCTGTTAAATACAGCCAATGTTGGACCACAAGATTTACAAGTTACTGGTGAGAGGGGGGGAATGTGTGCATGTCTGTTTTGATATGTGCAGACCGGTGGCATGGACACATAAGATATATTTCTTTAAGAAGCTAAGGTAAAAACTCTCTGTGCTTTAATGATGGATATTTGCGTTATACCAGGAATCCATCTTTTTAAATGTCCTGCTATGGTCTTAGCCTCCAACACTACCTTGTATGAGTGAGATTCCTGGTTAATATTTATTTTTACACAGACAGAAATTTCTGATAACAATTTCAGAGTGTGTTGCTTCTGAACTTCCTCACAATTTTCTAAAATTACATGGTGGGCATGGTGTTCTCTGATGTGTTATTGCTTATCTTTCCTATCTACTGCTATCCAGTTGCTCAAATACATTCTGTCATGCTCACTTATGTTGTTTATAAGTCCTGTCTTGTTTTATGACTTCTGTCAGTTGCTGAATGCTGAGTTAGGACCTCTGCTTCTCCAGATCACCTTAGACACTCAGTCAGCTCAGGAAAGTAACCTCGGGCACTTCCTTCAGTTAAGAAGTGTGCATACACAGACCTGGTGGGTGGACCTGTGTTCAGTCATCCACTGTCCTTCCAGAGTGTGTTCCTGATTGCTGAGATGGTCCTTCAAGACTGAAGGCTGCCAAGTGTGGAGACTGTGAGAGGAGGGGGTGAGTGGAACCACTGGCAGAGATGCTTCCTCCCACCCTCTCTTTCTGAGGCACACACAGGAGGGAGAATTTGTCCTTTTAGGAGGTCCCTGGCCTTTCCTGGCTGTTGCTTGGCCCATGGTGCACAGCACATCTCTGTGTCTGTGCTGGGAGCTCTGTCCATCCAGCTCTGACCTTGGCACTCTCTGCTCACAGTGTATTTCCTTTCTATTTTTTCTCCCTGTGAAATATCCCACCACATTGTCCATCCAAGTTCCTGATTCCTTTCACACCAGGTTTCCTTCTTCATACCCCCAGTATGTCCACACTCACACCTTGCTGGTGCCAGACACCCATAAGGTAGTGAGAGACCAGAGGGGAAGGTGTGACTGGCATCCAGAGGCAAAGGAGAACAGATTTCTACAGTGAATTTATCCAATTTGTCCATTTTATCCATTTGTCCCTGTCTTCCATCCATCATCCCATTTTGCCTTATGGGGAGAACTGTGCTGGTTGCAGGAATGTTGTGTGATTAAGGGGAATCTGCAACTGTAGTTCTGAGTTCCAGTTGCCAGCAGCAAATGCTTTCATCCATATGCTGATGTATTCAGGAAGTGTAAACACTTGAGTGTCCCTTTAAATATTTTCTGCTGCAGTCTGACTTTTGATATAGACACCAGCACAAGACTGGTGGGAAAGAGGAGTATATTAAAAAGCTTGCCATCAAATTGCAACACAGAGCTATGGATGTATCACCTCCTGTGCTCCGTTCTGAGCGGGGCAGCTCTGCTCGAAATTTAAGAAGCCAGCGAAAGTACAGGCTGCTTCCCCCATAATGAAGAGACTCCTCTGCCAGCAAACTCCAAGAGATCCAGGCCTGCTTAGTGTCTGTGCCCTGTGAGTATGAACGGAGGGTGAGGAGAGAGCCCCGACTTTTCCCCAGAAATAGCACCAGGCAGGATGTATGCATATTTTAGGAGTATATGCATATATATGCATGTTTATTTGAGGACAGACTGCTTCTAAGCTTTGCAGGAATATCATCCTGCAAAGTTCAGCCTTGAAGCCGCAGTGTAATGTTCAGCTCTGAGTAGTTGTTGTTTAGCATATTTATCCAGATTTCTATTTTGATTAGGCAGCCTTAGGACAATTCTGTTGTTTGTAAGTTAAGGGGATGTAAACCACTATGATTCTTCAGGCATCTTACAAAAATTCTGCTAGTTCACTTTTTTTAAGACGTAACGTTCACTTTAGTTCAACTTAGTTGGGGATTCTTTTTCCTGCTGCATAAAGAGTGACTGCTCTATGATAGTGCATATTTTTGTGAGTTTAGAGAAAAACACCCTTAGATAATTGTATCTAGTAATTTTGGGGTTTAAAGTGAATTAAAATGCAATTAAAATACAGAATTTTTGTAATTTTCCTGTATGTTTGTGATTACACCTGAATTCCTTGTAATTACATTCATCCATCTGAAAATGATGTACCAAATTGTGCACACATAACATCCCAAGTCCTCCTCTGCCTCTGAGATTTAGACTATCATGGAGCAGCTATGGCAGTAAGTGACTCTAACTAAGGTGTGAGAAGAATAAATGTGTTTATACTTTGAGCTGCACTGTCATGTTATTAAAAGCTAAGTTTCTGCAGCTGGCAGAAAGTCTGCAATTATCTTGTATTCATTTTCAAGGTGTGACGGGAATTCAGACTCTTTACATGAAGATCAAGCAGGCCCTTCCAGTCCCAGGTATCCTACTCTGTCTGAAATCCATTGGCAGCAAAAGAAGCTGCCAGAGTGCTTCTGTCGAAGCATTAGAAAGAAACCTTTATTCTCAAGGGAATGCAGAATTTCTGGGGTATTACCTGCAAAGGCTATTAGTATTTCTGGGAAACGCATATTTGTCTTGTATGCTTTTGTGTAATCAATATTAAGATTAATTACTGATGTTATGATATGAGTAAATATATTGTGGTCTGTATTCTTAACTTCACATTGTATTACTGTAATTCAGAGGCAGCTTTGGTTGCTACTAATAATTTTATTGTACAGCAGCTGGTTCAAAGTAGTGGTAAGTGGAGTTTTGCAACTGTGCAAGGATATGCTTATTGATGAGTGTCTCTGTGAAAAAAAAAATCCTTCCAATTGTAATTTATCTGACGTATTCTTGAGGCATATCTCTCTCATGGCTGCATGAGTGTATGCTGATTGCTAGAGTGTACAAATTAACCTTTCAGAAAGATTTTAAAGTCAGATCATGCCTTAAAATTAGCAGCACTTGTGCACATTGTTGAGATGCCCGTGGGCTATAAAGCACCCTACGCTGTAACTATAACAACTGCCTTGGAGCACACTTGCAGAAGGCATGGGCAGCAATGGTGTTCAGCTCCACAGGCACCCTGTGAGCATCCATCTGGATGGTGATGGGCCACAGATGGAAAGCGAGTTTGGCAGCTCAAAATCCTCAGGAGAAAACATTGAACTAGAAAGTTATGCTTTCTAAAAAAAAAATAAAAATCTCAGAGGTACTTACTTCAACAGTCCTTGACTCCCTCGCTTGGGAAAGTTTCACACCAGGAGAGAGGTCACCTCTTAGCTAAACCATAAGGATTTTACCAGCTGAAGCTAACATCTGAAATTCCACCTGCAAACTAAGCTACAGCCAGGGATTTTGGAGCAGTATTGCCGACCTGCCCATCCTGCCAGCTGATCAGGCAGCCCAGCATCCTGCATTGCGGAAACTTTCCTAATGGTGCCAGGGAGACGCCACCAGGGGAAGGCGTTGGGCCAGTCCAAGGCTGGAGTGACTGGGCGTGGATAGAACTAGCAAGGTCTTCTTGGGACAGCTTGCACATTGTAGGCTGGGTGGAGACTGAAGATATCTGTCCCAGATTCAGCACCCGCCACTAACAGTGTCTGCTCAAACCACCAGGTGTGCTGCTATACAGGAGGATGTTTCCGCCAAACTGGGAGCATAGGGC
Organism: Lophotriccus pileatus; assembly: GCA_035583135.1. Taxonomy (NCBI): domain Eukaryota; kingdom Metazoa; phylum Chordata; class Aves; order Passeriformes; family Tyrannidae; genus Lophotriccus; species Lophotriccus pileatus. Next base: position 6,760,880 of record JAWWES010000169.1, read on the forward strand.
ACTTGTCCCTTCCACTCAAACACACCTCTGGCTGTTCAGACCCCACCTGAATGGCTACCTCCCTCACTTTGTTCAAAAGTGCTCAAAACCAGAGCCTGTCAAAAGGGAAGTGAGACTGTAGAGAGGAACTGTTCTGTATAATGACATTTTTGTGAGATTATAACTTACGGTGAATCACTGGGTGGGGAAAGTTCTTCTGCATGGGAAGGGCAGCTTCAGATTGTATTTGGGGGATGTGAACTACAGGGCTGAAGCCAAAGAGCGCCTCTAAAACTAATCTTATTTAAGTAGCTCTGCAGCTGAATGTGTAATAATGCTAAGAGTAGTTTAGACTCACGTTACTGACATATGCAGTGTTTGATGTGTAGACCACTCAACTTAGTAAAAGCAATATGCCATGAACAGCTAAGAACTTGTTGCTCTTTTTCCTCCATAATGTTTTGACAGGTGTCTGAAATCCTGCCTGATGCATTTCAATTTTACTTTCTTACAGAGATGATGATAACAAAGAAAATTATCCGGACAACGGTGCTGTCTTAGAGGAAAGGCACCTGCCTTTGCAAGAAGCTCAGCAGCACAGGCAGCAGGCTGTGATTGACTGCGCTCTAAAGCCTGAAATGGGCAACCTAAAGCTGAGGAAACCTAAGCCCATTGCAAAGCTAGAAAATGGAAAAAGCCATGAGGAAAGTCAGGTAAAGAACTAACCTTGCCAGGAGTAGGTTCGTGGCACGGTGTCTGAGCAAACATAACTTTTGAAATGCAAAGTGGGACCCCCTGGTTATTGATGATGTGATCAAGGCCCCACAATAATCTACCATGATTTTCAGGGACCTGCAGTCCTGGAACCGTCCTGTAACAACAGGCAATTTCTTTCAGCCAGGGAATTGCAGACAGTGCTGTGTTGCAACTGCTGGCACAAGTGAGTGCAGAGCATAGCTGAAGATATCTCTCTTTAGATTTTCTATGTTTCTTTGCACCAAATATAAAAACTTGGTAGTTGCAGCACTTAATTAGACATTTTCTGTTTTGTTTGTTTGATTGAGGATCTCTTGTGCTGGTATTTTGGCTGCCAATAGAGAGTTTTAACACTTTCCCTTTATATTAATTTCTGGTTTTCTCATCTTTAAATCACAAGTTCATTCTGATGCAGATTCTGGTAGCAGAGCTCTTGCTCACAAGCTTCCCAGGTTGATTTGAGGAGAGCAGAACTGTAACTTTTCTAAAGGGTATAAAAGAAGACAAGAAATGAAGAAACTTCAGCTGCTGTCTGTGGAGGTACATTTGCTGTGTCGGCTCTGGAGTCACCACCTCTCAGCAGCTGCTGATAATGCCTCTGTTCTTCCCTGGTGTTTCCCAAGTCATGTCTTGATGTGCAGTGCAAGGGATAGAGCTCTGGTGCAGATTTAACTCCTCAGCTATTCTCATATCCAAGACAGTTAATATTAATGTTGGGAGATTTTCTGGTCTGCAGTAGGCACAAAGCCTGCTATCTGTAAATACAGATGTCTGTATTTACATATCTTCTTTGATGTATAATGTATTTGGCTACCTTTTGTCTCTTCTCCCTTCTTGTCTGTGGATAGAAATTTGCAGAGCTCTTTCTGCAGTGCTTCAAACCCATCATAGAGTTCGAATTATTTTGGACTTTTTTTTTCAAGTTTATAATGGGATTTCATCATTTTGAACAGAATGTCTTACCTTCTAAGTGAGAACTATTCTTTTGAATCCCAGAAGGAAAATGAAAAGCAAATGGCATCCCAATGGTATTATCACAGTCTCCTACAGAAGGAATATCAAACTCCTGCCCTAATCTTCCTGGATTTTCTTCTGGAGCTCATCCCAGGGATAAGCAATAACTGGCTTTTTTTGCAACTGTGTTGCATTACTAGGAAATAATATTTAGATTGCAGGAAGATGAGGTGTAAATGTTTATCAACTGAAAAGAAAAATGGTGGGAATTTTGACCTATGAAGAGCAAGCAGAGGCATATCAGGAATAGGAATCATGAAGACGTCATAAACAGGGCAAGATCTGTCTCATAGATCATCTCTTTTTCCTTCAGCTACTTCCAAGCCTCCTGTCTGCCTGCTCCCTGTGTGTGTCCTGCCTGTATCTCTCACCCAGTGAAAGCCAACACAGCACAGATTTACTGCTCTGTAGTGTTTTACCTGGTCTGAAGTGGTTATCTGAAAATGTTGATATTCTTTCCTGGGAAACTTTATGAGCATATAATTAGACTGCCATAAAATGCCAGTGCAATTTAAGTATGCAGCCTCTGGAAGGAAAAACAGTGTCAGGCAGATAATTTTCAAATGACTCAAGGGCTTGAATTAGGAAAGACAAAAGTGGTCCTGGGTGCCTATGCTACCTCTTGCTCCCATCCCTGGCATAATGGAAGACGTAAGATGAGTAGGCACCATTTTAGCTCTGATTTATGGAAGTACTTGAGGATCAGAGTAGTGTAGAGCTTTGAGTGTAATATGCAACATAAACACAAAGCAAACACCCCTCCATAACAGTAACTCCACTCATTCATAGTGGAAATGGTATCCTAGTACCAGCGGAGACTTTCTGATGGATATCCTATATCCAAACTGAGTTCAGTGGTGTGTGCTGTTATGGAAAGAGTTTGCTCCTGGGAATGGCTTGCAGAAGGAAGCTGTTTTGGAGAAAACATCTACCAAGCCTTTATTCTCATTAGTAAGGATGCACGTGCTCCTTGACCCTGAGTGCTCACTCGCTGCACCTTCAGCTGCCTCGGGGGCTTTTGTTCTTAAGGAAGGAAGCATCTGGCCCCTGGCTTCATGAACAGTGCCCAAGAAAAACAAGATTCTTCTTGCAGAAGAGCCCTGAGAAGGGTTTGGTTTTGTGCGGGGGCTCTCACTGGGATCCTTGCTGTGTTATGACCTCCCAAACCCTGTTGCAGCTCCCTGTGTTAACAGCCCTAGCTGGGAAGAGGCAGCAATTGCTTCTCTCCGTTTTGAAGCTGCAAGCAAAGTGCTGCTGTGCTCATGTGTATATGGCAGGTTTTTATTATTAGAAGTGAGCCAGGTGATGGTTTCAAACACTGTGCAACTGCATATAGCTTCCTCTGGTGACACACCTTGCCACCAAGCCACTCCATGGGATAAATCCTTACAAGGAGCTGATGTCAAGCTGAAAAACAGCACTTTCTGAGTACGTGCATTTATGAAAGAAAAGCCTGATGCATTGAACATCATGATGGAACAGTTCATCCTCATTTTCCTGAGTTTATTGATAGAGTGCTTTTTCAACAGTCTCCTCACTTCCGCAGCCTGACTTGTCTGTGACATGAGAAACAATGACAATACTGCAGTGACCACTATCTCTTTTAAAGTATGGCTCTGATAAGCCAAGGAACAGTTTGCTATTTGCTCCTGTGTGTTTTAATCCCATGAGATGTTTTTTTAGAGAACTGTGCCTTTAAAATTAGAATATTCTGTTTCTGATGAAGTAGAATTACTTCCCCAAAAACTAAAAATAGAATTATAGAATCAGCTGGGTTGGAAAGGACCTTTGAGATCATAAAGTCCCTTTTTTTGGAAATCCACTCTGGGTTTTCCCTCATTCTGTACTCCAGCATTACTCCAGCCCGGGTTTTTACCCATTCCAGTGATTTTAAACCAAAAAAAAACCACAAAAAACAAAAAACAAAACTCCATACTGGGATCCTCTGAAGTAATGGAAGTTCAGGTTGGTTGTAGGATGTATATATCTGTTAAGAGTACCAGAGTACCAGAGAAAAGAGCAGTATCAGGTGACTTCACTTGACCACTTGTCAGATGATAAAATGTCACTAGAGTAAAACTGTGCTTTGCGTATTGCGTGCAGTTATTTCTCTGGGGGCAGAGCGGGGTATGGAGGCAGCTGTAATCTTTCCAAACAAAGTATGGGGAGAGGGGCAGGCTGCGGGAATGTGATTACACTGCTCCACTCCAGCTATTTGGTTTCTTCTTTCCTGTGGTTTCATGAGTTTCTTTAGCAATTCTGCAACATTAATCCATAGAAAATCAAATTAATTAGGACTTATTTGACTTCAAGAGGTGAAGAAGGATATGCCCAGAACATACTCCAGGGAGTCAGTGTGAGAACAGATGGTGAGGAATAGAAAGTCTGCTTTTCTTACCCAGTCCTTTCTCCTGTCAGTCACCTTTGATGCACAATCATGAATATAGATTATTAAATGAGTCATCCTCAAATTCCTTATTGATACTGAGACAAAATTATAAAAGGACACTAAACATGCTAGCAAATAGGTAGAGACAGTAAAAGTTCAGTTTTAAAGTCCTGCTATCAAAGTAAATGATTATAAAAATGAAATGGTGGCTTGGCAGTCAATGCCTAGAGCTGGAAATGCTGAAGACTGTTGAGTGAAATTTTGTGTTTTGAGTATAAATTAAGAGGCAAATTGTTTGGATGTCAAAGACCTTCCAATAATTTGACAACAAAATTGTGATTTTAAGTGCACAGGAATCAAAAACCAGAGCTGATGTTGACACATCAGCTACACAAGCACACAAATGTGTCAGGCAGTCTGCAGGTTCTGCTTCAGTTTCCAGGTATAGTCTGTTTATGTTTAAACCATAGCTCCCATCATGGATTAAATCTCTTCAATTCACTGTCCATTAAATGTACCTGTCTATTTTTTTAGATGGACTGGCATTTTCAGGAGGTGTAGGAGGCACTTCTGCTCAGGATTCATTTCTGGCTATTTTCTATGTTGACACAGCCCCATGAGGTATCCAGGGCTGTGAAGGATGCAAGGCACTTTGTGCAGTTCAAGGACAGATTAAACTGCTCTGTAATCACAGCAAAGTATGCATGTACTGTAATTCAGGTGCTCTGACAGAGATGGGTTATGACATGCTGTGATTTTTTAGAGGGAATTAGATTTTTAAAAAAATTTAACTTGTGAAACAAAAGTTTATTTGTCTCAACATGTGTTTATCCACGATATTAATTTTTGGCAGCTTCCAAACCACATAGTGTTTTGTGTATCATGGTAGTGATTATGCAGCACTGAGACTTGTCAGCAATGCCTGGAGGTTTCCCTCTTCACAGACTGCTTAGCAGATGCATCTTCATTGTAGAAGCTTCACCCTCTTTAGTGAAAAAGAAACAAAAATAAAATAGAAGACAGTACTCTACTGTTGGATGCCTTTGACATCAGGAATAGATTTTACTGCTCTTTAGAAACGGAGGTTCCACCAAGGGTGTTTCCCTAGAGTTACTTGTTGACACCCTAATGACACAACTTATGAGCAGTAACAAAGATATAAAAAAAGAAAAAAAAGAAAAGAAATTAACAACCCCAAACCACCACAAAGTCCTCAAACATCAAGCCTGCAAGCATTTATTGCTAGCAAATACTCTTGTCCTCAGCTTTGCCTTTCATCTTGAGTTGCCGTGTTCTCTCTGCCCTGTGAGTTGCCATCCGAACATTCCTAGCCAAACTTCTGACTTCCATGCATCCAACTGAGCTTTGAAACTGAAGCAAAATCAGACACAAGGCTTTGCCAGGGAAGCCAACACTGTTGTTTTGCAAAGCACATTGTATTTTAATTTGATAAACTATTAGACTAAAATATTGGATTATAAAAGCTAATAAAGAAGTGGGGAAAAAGTCCCACTTTGATTATCACATTTTCAAAGAAATTCATTAACTTACCCCATTGCAATGCAAGGGAAATATTGCAGACCACTTTATAGGTAGGAAAATTAACATGTGCTGAACACATCTTGTTACAGCCCTACAGCTGGTTTTTGAAAGCTTGGAGTAACTTGGGTACCTTTTTCATTCCCCTTCCCTTACTCAGTTTGTTGGCCTGAATTGGCTTTATTATTTTCTGCATGGCAGGTTGGGTGATGTGACTTTTTTTCCTCTCAGTGCCTTTCCCTCCTTCTGCAGTAATACTCTATTCACAAAGCTACACATATTCCAGGGAAAGAAAAGAGGAAAGTGGTTAAACCTTGCAAGTCTTATTTAAGTGAACTGCATTTGCCTTTTTCAGCCAGAATTTTTCTGATGATAGCCAAGTAGTAAAATTACTGATATATAAGTAAATGAATGCAAATGAACTCTCTGTATAGCACCTCTTAGCTCAGAAGCTGGCATCTGTTATCTAACTAATAAACAGAAAATGGGTTACAGTCTGCTTTGGTTTTGAAAACTGTTTTCCAATGAAAGAACATACCACTTTGTTTAGAACCTTTTCTAGTGTGTGCTTTCCACGTTTCCAGACTACTACCAAAAAAGCCCAACAAAGATCCACAATCAGCATCCAGTCTCATGGAGCAATTTTTTTCTTAATGCAAAACATTCAGTTAAGCCTGATTGGTGCTGACAGGGCACATTCAATTTTCTTTTTTAAATTTCTTTATTCTGTGTGCTTTGTGCAGGAGCTGGAATGTGCATTGCCAGGCCTCCCGGAGTGGCAGGGGAAGGCTGGATCCTCAGCTAATGACTGTACACAGAACGTGGCTCTGAGATGCCAGGACACAGTTGTGAGACTTCAGCCAAGGTAAGCCTTGGGATCAGACAGCACATTTCACTTCTGATTAACTGCAGGAAAGGCTAATTCATGTGCTGCCTTTTGTATAAAATATTCAGACTCCTGGCTCTCATTGGCAGTTGTATTCTATATTTATATGGCTAGGGCTTTTTGGAGAAAGTGAAAGGGATAAAGATAAGAATGCAAATTTCATCATTCTTTTAAACCCCTTTACATTTCAAATGGGAAGAACATCCTCAGTTCAGAAACTTCAGTTCCTCTGTGCCAAGTTTCAAAAATATCTTGCCACTTCTTTTATTCCCCCCCCAGTGCTGAATTGCCTCACTCTTTCTCAGAGCTGTATTCTGATTGTGAAATGGGAATGGGAACCTGCATACCCAATTCTACCACGGCTATGCATTTATGTATAGTTTAGACTCTGGGTGCTGTGGCAACTGCTTGTTCCAGTGCTGGGAAGGGTACAGTGTGTTCAGGTCAGGCATTAAAAAGTCTTAGTGGCAGGTAACTCAGCTGATGGTCAAGCAGCTCAGCTCTGATAACTATTGGAAGTCACAGTTTCTACCCTGATCCTTCATGGTTATGCAAAAGGCTAAAAATGGGGTTTCAACTCACCCAGCTGACCAGTGAAGGTGTATCCCAAGGATAAGATTTAGTTCTTACTAAATTTGAGGGCACTGCTTTACAAGTTTTGCATGCTGAGGTGCTGGTTTGGCCCTGCTTTTCTGTACACAGTTTTTGGCAAGTGAACCAGGTCTCTGCTGTTTGCCTCGAGGCACGTGACAGCCTTGGTGCTCTGTGGAGGGACTGCAGCAACAGCAATACATCCCAGGGATGCTCAGGGCACAGCTATTCGACATCCAGAGCACCTAGATGTTTGCTCCAAGGTTTGTTTCCAGTCGGGATTAGGTTGGTAGTGACAGTGGCCATCCAAAGGCAGTTTGGTGATTTATGTGAAACGAACTGGTTGGTTTCACCACAGCTTTTAGTTGGCAACATTGTAAATGATAATAATTTGTGCTCTCAAAGGAAGGGTTAGCAGAATGACCGAGCATATAATTATCTTAGACAAAGAACTGCTTTTGCCCTCCGATGGTTGTCTGTCCAATTGAGACACTGCATCTCAGAAAGAGCTCTGAATTCGGAAGCCTGCCTTCTCTTTTTCTGGCGTTCTTTATGCTAGGAAAGAATTGCATGGTTTTCCTGTAATGAGGAGCTTGGTGAGTTTGGTATCATAGAGTTAGACCTACCAAGTGACTCTGCTGGTGGGAGGCCTGTGTATGGATAGATGACAAAGTAACTGGTAATTTTGAAAGGAATGTGATGCAAAGAAAATAAGATAAGAACCAGACTAGAGTGTGCATGAAACAATAGTAACCACAGCAAAGTTTCCCCATCCTCTTCAACAGTTTGGCATTTTGAGTTTGCTTGGTATTAAACCATTGCTCACTATGTTGTTTATTCCTGCTTAACACCAGGCTTAGAAAGCCTGCTATCCACAAGGGCTAAATGTGTTAAATAATGGTACCTGGATTTACCATCCTAAGAGCTGTGAAAGCACAGCGGTAAGGAACTTTAAACATGGAGCAAACAAGAATTAACAACATGGTCCCTGGTGTCACACACACTTTATTTACTTTAACTGCCTTAACTGTCCTTGCAAAAGACACTCCCACCACCCAGCTGGGGCAGAGGACTTGGAATTACCTATGCTGGAGTTACCCCTTTGAGTGTGAGGGTCACCATGTCAGTGACTCCCCTGAAGGGCCACCACCAGGTTGCCCCATCTCTGCTGTCAGGCAGCTTTGGCAGGGCCCCAGCAATTAAATGTCCCTGTCCCTGCTCACACGGGTCCCTGGCTGCTGCTGCGGGATCACAGCACTGACTCATGCAACAGGCTGGGACGCTGCTGCCAGGGAATGACGTCTTGCCTTGCCTTCTGCCTTCTCTGCTGTGGACATGGCAAAGGTTAAGTATTCAGGTTTGGCAGCTGCCGGCAATCGTAGCTGGACATGGACAGAGCACATCTGGTACCCCCACTAAACTTGAATATCGCTCTCTTCCACTGTTTTTGCCAGGTTACTGGTAAAATTAACCATGCTTTGGAACACTGTATCTGCCTAACTCATAGACTGAAAGCTCTCTGGGGTTTAGGAGGAGATGGGCACACTGCTGCAGAGGTGACCCTGGGCAGGCTCTCTG